>CM036550.1:23159752-23902252 GCA_020745685.1 Tautogolabrus adspersus | reverse complement strand
AAAGAGGCAAATCTGATGTTCAGTATCAGACAAAAAGTCAAATCTGTCAGCAAGAGGCTGATCTTTGTACATAAATATTCCACAACAGCAACGTAACCAAGCTTCACCGCCCTTTGCCACCCTTATTACATGATTAAAATGATACTTTTACACTTCACCAAACTGTATCGTCATATTGCTGTTAAAAGACGTAGCAAAAGTAGCACCATTTGTGAATAAAGAGCCGAGCTTCAAATACACACACAAAGCTGTTTACATGCACAGCGAGGTAAAACAGAAGCGTAACAGTTGCATCTTAAAGTTGCTGTTAAAGGGCCTAAAGAAAGGTCCAACTAAAGGGAGTGTGAGGTAAGATCTATTACCAGGTGACCTACAAAAACAAACAGAGCCATCAACAGGAATCATTTACAATCAGTGACTGTTGAAAGACAGCAGGATCAAATTGATTGTGAGGAAATACTTACACATGAACGGGTTCAGCAAAGAGATAAGAAAGATGAACTGCTTTTCCCCAAGAGGAGCGCCAAATCGAGCCGTTCCTTACATGAGCTTGAAGTATTAGAAGTGAAGGAAGGCCTATTTGTTGTGGGGACAAACCCATGTTGTAATGGCTCCGTCCAGCATTTAAAGTTCCTTATCACAAAGTCAAAGTGGTTTCTTGTAGTAATGTGTCAGTCAATGACGAGCTGTCTCTGACTGTTTGAGAACCGTTCCCCCCCCTCTTATTCAATACACAACAAAACAAGCTGCAACTTGCAAGGTGTACCTGACAAAGTGACCAGTGAGTGAATGAAAGTTACAAAAAAGTAGCTTTCCGATAACTAAAAATTCTTTACAGAAACGTAAACTTGTGTTGCTAATTTGTTCCACTGCTTTTGGAGACGACACAGACCCAGCACCTACAACTCAGAATATTCATAACAAAAAAGCAACCTCTTGGGTCATTACTTTGTCAAACATTATATTTTATATAAATAATATCACATTTACCCTTTCTTAAAACTCAGGTGTTTTCTTCTCTGGTGGAGAAACACAAGAGATCGTCATATATAAGAAGCTGCAATCCTCTTATTCCTTCTTTAAACTGAGTGTAGATTACCATAATAGAGATCAGGGGATATAGAGGGATAATGTACAGCGAGCAGGTTGTTATAGAGGAAAGAAACCCCAGCAGGACAACCAATCAACAGAGCACAGCAGTGTAATAAAAACAATGTTTGCATGCATCAGAATACCGTTTATTTCTACACTTGAATACCATAGACTCACAGTGCACGCAGTCACGCACAATGTACATCGTCTGTATACTTTTTAAGAGTTGGTGTTGTGTTGGTATCTGACTTTTTCTCTTCAGTTCACAGGACTGAGTGTAACCAGCGGGGTTGACCAGATGGTGGCGCTACACACGTCCGCTCAGGACGACGTCCTGCTGTGTCTGCAGCAAGGGCAGCTGTGCCCCAACCAAGACCGAGTGGGAGAGCTGGTGGGAGCCATGGTGGACCACTTCACACGGTCAGTCCCTCATTACGACTTTTTGTCCCCATGAAAACATCCACTGATTATTTGCTGTATAGCTTCCTCCTCTATTTGCACCGCAGCCTTTAAAATGATCAGTGTGAGACGTTATCTTCAGGGGCAGCAGACATGGCACGCTTGGATTCATGATCTCTTGTAGCCTTTTCACACATGCAGTAAACTCTTGAAAATATTCCAAATGTTCAGCTACGTGCATGAACTTCAAAGTTTTTCAGCCTGAATTTATCAGGGCCAGTTCCCCTTTCAGCCAGCTGTCGGGGTGAGCCTATGTGTGAACGCAGCACAAAAAGAAATTCACTGTGAGCCAGTCAGTGGGGTGATAATGTTTATATCATGCCACTGGTGCATGGCCGGTCGGACTCAAAACATTTTTCAGTACTGCATGTGTGAAACGTGCTTCAGAGCGATTCTTGTCTACGAAGACGTCTTTAGACAGTAGATGCTAAATCTGTGAGAAACTCGCAGGGTTGTTCTGAAAAGAAAAGGTCCAAGTTTAGCTTTCTTATAGTGCTTCCACACTTGCAGAAAACTCCTGATATTTCCAAGAGGAGCTGTTTGTGTGAATGCAAAGAGCCGAATTTTTCATTCTGACTTCACCCGGAGTTTCTCCTGCCAAACCTCTAGTTATTTTTCTGCATTAAGTCCGAGTGATGTGAGAACGCAGCAGGATACTATCCAGAGAATTCCCATCCAGCGAGTGGGAGAGGGTGGTGAATTTCATATGTTGTAACTAGTGCGCATGCACATTAAACAGTTTATTGTCTCACAGCTTCCTGGATCTCATGAATTACTTTTTAAATATGTGAAGACAAGTCTAAGATTTTTCTGATGCTATTAATACAGCGTTTTAATTCTCATCACTGTTTATTTTGGTTTATCAGTCAAGGAATGTAAGATACGGTAAAAGGGAAAAAAAAACGAAACAGATCAGAAAGGAAACACTGTTTGTCCCTGTACCCACTTTTCAGACATTTCTGATCTGATTTTAATCTTGGTAAACCAACAAAGTGTGCCACGTTACTCCTAAATCCTGTAATTTCAGAGCTTTCATAGTCTAAAACTGTGGACCTCCCTCCAGACAGAGCTCTGAAAAAAAGAACCTCCCACCACCCCAAATTGTTTACTTGCTTATTTCCTGCAGTTCCTGTAAAACGTTGGGATTGTGATTATAGTTGATGATCCCTTAGTCTCTAAACAAATGGGGCAAATAGCCTGATACTGTTTTTTGACATATTTTAAGACACATAAGAATCATCCGTCCAAAGACATTTACAAGTTTCTCATTTCTAGAAACTGGGAAAACACCTCCTTGAGCTCTTTTTGACCTGGAAGAAAAAGCACACCACTTACAGTTTGCAAGTTAAAATATAACTAAACACACACAACCCAGAGAACACAGCCATCGTGCAGACAAGGAGAAGATTAAATCCAGCTCCAATAAGGCAATTACACCTCTCAGTTACACCTTTAACAGGGCCTTGAATTAAAAAGTACACTGTAACAAATGGCTGTGAAATCCACAATAATTGACTGTGTTACTGCCCTGTTAATTACTGTGAATATGTTTACAGTAAGGTACTGTGTAATAGGTCTGAAAACACAGTAATAAACATATTACTGTAGAAATCACAGAAAAAATCACTCAGCTGTAAATAATCACAGTAACCATTATGCTACTGCAGGAATTCACAGTAATAACTATAATACTGTAGACAATCACAGTAACCACCACTGTACTGTAAGGAATCACAGTAAACATTAGAGTACTGTAAAAATAGTAATCTTTACAGTACTGTCCTGTACTCTTTATCTAAACTATTCATTTAAACATTTTGTTCACTGATTAACACTGCTCTATGTGATCTCATTTCAATAACAAACGTATTTCTTTTTAAGTTACATTCACAAAGTCTCCCAGTTTGAAAATCTCGACCATTTATCTGTTGCTTTAATGGACATGCGACACATTTTCTTTCATTCGTCCCAATCTCTGTTTTCTTAAACAAGCATATTCCGCTTAGATCATAACTTCTCTCCTTCATTTTCATAACTTTCGTAAGTTTTTAGGGAACATGCGCTGGTTGGTAGAGCAGGCACCCAATGTACAGAAGCTACAGTCCTCGACGCATTGGTTGTTGGTTCAACTCCCTGTCCTGATGCTGTTTGGTTCATGTCATCCCCACACGCTCTACCTCCATTTGCTCCTCCACATTTCTTTTCTCTCTAAAGCGTGGCGCTTACAGACTGCCATCTGTGGGCAGAATACTTGTGTCCCTGTTGCGCCTGGCGTGCAAATGTGAAATAGGTGGGAAATGCTGTAGTGAAATCGTTACGTCGCTGATCTGCCATCGGAGATAGTGACAGAGGCGTAATGGGGACAACGAGCCGACTGTGTAACGTTAGAGCCAGCGAGATGGAACAGCGCTGTGTGTGTGCATGTCTGATTCTGTGTGTGTGAAGCTCCTGCTCACACATATCCCTGTTGCTCTTCAGCAACACCCTAATGGAATGTGAATTCACACAATGGGACATTAATATTTCACCATTACGGATGAATTGTGTAAGTACAAAGGCGTACTGACGGAGGAACGTCGTTACGTTACTGCTGCGGAACCAAAAGCTGTAAGTGTCTGCTGTCTCGCCTAGTAAAGCCCCAAAACCTAATCTAGTTTTTAACAAAAAAGATGAATAGAATAGAGATTAATTGCTACATTTTCTTCAGCCTCATCATTTTTGTTTCTCTGAGATGCAACGTTATTTCATTGTAATAAAACACAGCAGCAGCTCATTTCTCTCTTGCAGATCTTTTCACAAAGAGGAGAAATTAATGAGAGCGTTCAGCTGGTGAAGTGATTGTTCACAGAGAAGACATGCAGCCTTTTGGGTCAACTGAATAAACACAAGCGCTTCAGAATCATTGTCGGCAGTCAGAGACCCACGACTCAAACGTAGTCTATTAATGCAGAATAACAATTACACAAATGCTACTCCTGGCATTTATCAGTGTCATAGTTGTCTGCGTCTGCAGCCCGCTCTGAATACAGCGCCGTGAAATGAATCAGTCACACTGACATTTATCACATTTATCACTCCTGACCTGATTTGTCGTTTCTGTTTATAAATCTGATTCACATCCACCCACATCCATCTCTGCCAGGCTTCATTTGAATGGCACTACCCGCAAGTTTACACACACAGCAGACTGTTGTGAGTGTTGGTGGGCGTGTGTGTGTGTATAAGTGTGGGTGTGTGTTGTTGTAATTACGGCCCACTGAGACAGCACCCAGTCAGCTGGGATTGGTCTTCCAAAGTCTTAATCCTCCAAATCCTGCCAGGAGCACACGGAGTGACGTCGAAACAGGACAAAATACACACTAACACAGAGGAGGAAATCCTCCGAGCTTCTGCTAAAATGCACCAGTTCCATATGAATGTTCATGAAGGTTCATTCATTTTAATCAAGGGCTGCTGGTGTTTTTGAAGTTTCAGCCTCGAAGTAGATTAGCGTACTTTGTGGTGACAAACAAAACCATCTGCATTTGTTTATTTGTACCTCTTTTAGCTCAAGGTTTGTCTCCCATGAGTCCATATTAGCTAGCTGAACTGAATTGATCAGTGTTTGTTTTTATTGTTCAAAATACACAAAAACACATTTAAGAGAACGTAGGAACACTGTAAAATATAGTGCCTAAAAACACATTAAAATACATAATAAACAGGGACCCTGCAAAATAACTAAAAAGACTGTCATAGTAGTCTGTAAGCAGTAAACTTAATATTTACTACAAAAACAGGAACTATCCCTTTAAACAAAGATGAACTCATTGTATTCAAGTAATATCTTATGTAAGTTTTATTTTAATTTTCTGTAAATAAATAAATTGTGAGCCTTATTTACAGTCAACAGCTAGTATGAAGTTTTAATGGGATCTGTGTTGTCATGGAGATAAAACATCACATGTCTGAGTTTGTCTTTGCTCTCTGGAGGCCATGCAGAAGGCAGCAGCATCAGTGTGTGTGTTCCCACTTTTAAGAGTCCTTCTGTGTGTGTTCAGCTTGCTCATCCCAGATCCACGATGAGGCTTTTGTGGGTTTTACGAGTCTTAGACTTTTGGTCTGAGTTTTTGGGTCCTGTAGGTGGGGGGGTATCTCAGTTACTGGGGTCCCTGCAGCAGCTGCGTGGCTCTGCTCGGGGTGCAGCGAGCGTCACAGAGGAGGTCGACCGTCAGGGGAGTCGGTTTCAGCTCTCCGCCTGTCTTTGTGCCACCATCTGCAGTGAATGGAGGGGGGTCGCGACCTCAACCAGGCTACTTATGAGACAAAGTCAGGGGCGAGCCCAAGTGTGTGTGAGCATGTGTGCGAGGGGGAGAGGAGAATGACAACACACACACACACTCCTCTTGTGCTTTCTTCTGTCAGGAAGTGAGATTCCAATGAGACGATGAGAGTCACGCGCATGTCATTTTTGTTTATGAGGTCTGGAGAATGGTCAGAGGAGGAAACAGTGAATGGAGCGATTGTAATTCCTGCCTTTTTTTATCTCTGTAGTTCAAACACGAGAGCGACGATCAGTGTGTGTTTACATCTGAGAGAGTAGCGCGTGTTTACATCTGAGAGAGTAGTGTGATGCCAGTGTGAGTCTTGTTTGAAAGTGGGTCAGTGAAGGCAGCGTTAGAGGCACAAGGTTGAAATCTTACTTCAAAGCGGCTCCGTGTTGGCGGCAAGGATGGCGAAGACAAGCTGTCTGGTCTCCTGTCATGTCATATCCATCTCTGGTTCCCTCAGTGAAACTCGCTCGTCTTTATCCTGTACCAACCTCCTCATCCCTTTCTCTCTTCTGCTTTCTCTTCCTGTCACCTGGGCCTGAGCTGTCAGTATGAATGAGCTGTGTGTGTGTGTGAGAGAGTGTGTGTTAGTATGTTTACCGAGATAGAGGCAGTGTGTGTGTGTGTGTATGTTTGGAGTGGGGGGGTGCTTCACTGACTCGTGGACCATCTGCTGGGACAGCTGGGGGAGTATGAGTGGGCTAAAGGCAGGATTTAGGGAATGATCTGCTCCAGCCTTAAAAGATTGAGGAGATTTCTGTGCTTAAAAGGTAATTTAGGGATTTTAATTTATTACTGATCACTGACCCTAACTAGAATAAAAGTTTCTAAAACATCTGTGATTCTTAAAATTCGATGAATTCATTCCCCATGTGTAACAGAGGCTAATGGCGCCGTAAGCTGTAGATGCATTGACCGGAATTTATTACAAGTTACAGATGCAATATATCTATTTTTCACAGCTACACCGTGTCTCTATGTCAGGACTGTGTGTGCATGTTCTGAGCTAGAGGTTGTGTTTGATTCTTTAACTTCTTTTCTATTTGACACTGCTACAGGATTTTGTTGTACAAACCTGGACAATGACAATCAACAAAAATGTAATTTGACTGAATAAATGTGCCCAGCTGATACCATCTGGGACAGACATGTCATTAGAAAAACACAATAATGAAACTAAGCTTGAACACATACAGACTTCTTCTTCCTCTTCTGCAGTTGTTTTGTATTCATGTTTCTCCTTCTATTCTGGGAAGAGGAAAGTCATATTTTCATTTTCTCTCCCCTCATCTTCCTTTTTGTTTGTTTTCATTTACTCCTCCAGCATCTCTCCTTCTCCGGCATTTTCTCCTCTTTTCTAAATCAGCACTTTCACTTATGAATATGGAAAGACCTGGGACGGTGTTGCATTAATAGCAATCTTCTGGGTCACCCCTCCCTTCACAGTGTAGCAGGAAAAAACAGGAGATAAAAAAGATGTGATTTCATTAACCTCAAAGCATATAAGTGAGTAAGTCTTGTGATGTGTCAGTAATGATCTACAGACACACACTGAGCTGTTACTGACGTCCAAGGACTTGTTGACTTTCTAGTTTGACCTCGTTAAGCGTCAACAGTTTGCTCGGTATGGGAGAAATTCGTCCCTCTCTATTCTAAATTAACTTTTTAGGTCGTGAAAGGCGTCATACGAAGCCTGAAATATCCTCCTCTGTCTCTTCGCCTCCCCGTTTCTCTCTCCTCCCTCAGTGGCTGTCCTCAATGTGTTCGTCTCTCGGTCGGTGCTGCCGGCCGAAGCAACAGGAGACGCAGCTTCTGCTCTGAACTCTCCTCCATCAGTTTGTTCCCCCTCTGCTTTCTCTCTTACCCTCGTTTTGGGTCTTCTTTTGTGGGTTTTCTGCTCTTATTCTGTTCTAGTTTTAGTTCTGTACCTGGCAGCGTATGAGTGCTGGGGCAGGTTTGATCAGATGTAACATGCAACAGCTTTTAATCTAGGTGGACGTAAATGACGTATATGAACGCTGACCTAGTTCTTTCTCAGTTCGTATAGAGCTGACATACAATGTGCTTCACTGATTTAGCCACATTAAGCCTCATCGTCCAGCTTGTTATGTTCTGAAGTGTAATTGATTGACAGCCCTCAGCTGTAAATAATTAAGTCTTCATGTGAAAGTACATTTTTATTTCAACACATTCAATTCCAGGAAGTATAGCTCTAAGAAAGGTTGGCGGCAATTAGTAAATGGTCTTTTTCTGTGTCAGTCGTTCATGTCTTCCTGGTATGTACTTGCCGTGAGTCACAGTTTTCACGCCTTTATTAAAATCATTAAGGTCACATAATTAGGTCAGACATGTAAAAAAAGGAAAGTTTCACTACATTTTATTCATGAATCCAATCATTGTTAATAAGAAACAGCGTCAAATGATGCAATGAATTCCTCGATGTATGCTATACTGACCGGGAAACTGTATTCTTCCAGTGAAGCTGGAAGTGCCTACATGTACCACGATGCATTGCGTGTAAAGCAACGCTGGTCTTGACTTGCATTTCCTCAGAATAATCGTCTGACCATATCCTATACAGCCAAACCCTGTGCATATCATCATCTGCACTTACTGTATATTTTGGGATGATTTCTTTTTGTAGTGCTGCTTAGTATCTAATTTTTAAGACTACAAATCCAAGCTGAAACAGCCTGAAGTCGATCCAGGTCACCAACTAGGTCAGTGTTAGATTTGGCAGCTTTGATATCTGACCCCTAAAGACACAGGAAACATCAGCAACAACTTTAGGCTTTTTCACACTAAACACACTGAGCTCCTGGCTGCCCTGCTTCTGTTTAGCTGTGCACGTCCTCAAAAATGAAAGCTGCGAGGTCACAAAATGCAGTATGCACATGAACGGTCAAGTATGGGAACAACAACGGTAATGACCAAGCCAGTTGTGTTTGCAAACGCTGAACTCAAGGATTAAAAAGCAAGTATATCTACAGCCATAGCCTGGTGGAGAAGACCATTTCTGACCCTGTGTGTGTGGAGAAGTTTAACCTCTCCATGCACTTTGTTCTGCTTCATTATAATGACAGTTGTGAAATGGAAACCATTGTCCAGGTAACACAGATTTCACAGAAAGCTTGAGGCAGACATAACTGCTACAGAGGAGACGCTGTGAATATGATGTTGAGGATTAACAGAGGTGATGGGCCGGTTGGGAAACATCAAACATGTAAAGACCAACTCAGTGACAGAAAATACTACATGATATTTTCCCAGCAAGCTCATTTCTGCAAATTCACATCAAAGACCTTGACTGTGGAGGAGCAGGTTTCATGAAGACGTCCTGTCTGTGCCTCCTGCCTAGTTATTTAATCTCTGGGACTTTCTGTTCGAGCTTCTCAAAGCCTCCTGGACGCGCTCACAGAGCCCGCTACTGACCTCGAAAGAACTGCTCCAGCATCAAAAGGCCTCTTTGTGGTTTCGAACACTGCACACGTGCAACCATCTCCTATCATTTATAATCGATTGGATGAGGCGTTTGGCTCTTCCTCTGCGTGCTCCCTCACAGCCTCGCTGATTTGCCTTCACCTCAGAAACATGTCAGTGGTCATGAATAACCCGTCTCTAACGAAATGATTCAAGCATGTGCTGATGTAGTCCATCACATTTTATGCTGCAAGACTGACTTGTTATTTTTTTGCATCTTGAACTCAACTTCCATCATTCATATAAATCACCCTTCATGTGTTAGCTCTGCTGTGTTTACAGAATGACTCATTTTTTCCCAGAATGCCCCCTGGGAGACTCAAGACGCAGGGTGCAGCTGGTTGTGATAGGCCTGCTGTTTCTGATGACGTAGATGGTAATTGTAATGGATGAAATCGGTGATGAGCAACACTATGACACAACGCATGCAGGTTGCCCAGCTTCAGCCCACATTGCCCCTGCTGCTTCGGGCCGCAGATGCTGCCGCTGGGTGAGCGATGGTTAGAGAGTGCAGGAGTGTTAATTGAGATTGAAAGGGGAAATGGCAGCGATGTGTTGGCAGGTTGGTTTGGAGGGAAGAAGTAGAGATTTAAGGATGAAGGGTTTGGGCTCTGTTGGATAGAAATCAACAGATGAGTGTGAGACAGCTCCTCTTGTCGTACTTTTTAATTAAGGATACATTTTTTTATGTATATTTTTCTCGTGTCAGTTTCCTTTGACGCTAAAAACTGTCTCGTATTTGTCCCTTCAATTTACAGCAAAGCTAGTCATCCACCATGGTTATCTTAGCGTAGCATGAAGAAATAGTTGGCCTGGCTCTGTCCAAAGGTAACTAAACCTCTCTGCCCAAATCTCTAAGACTCTCTAATAAACACCTTATATCTCTTTTGTTTAATCCGTACAAAATCTGATTTAAAAGGGTTTTGTGCTGAAATATTTCCTGGCTGAGATCAGTTGCTGCACGAAGAACCTGCTCTGAGCCAAGAAATAGTCCCGCACGAGGCCAGCGGAAAACCCACAAGTTGGCAGTTTTTACACTGTTTTTGTACACACAAAATAAAAGGTATTCATCAAAGAGCTTTAGAGGTGCTGGTTGGTGGAATTTAGTTTGATTTGACAGAATCAGTCTAGCAGTTTCCAGTCTTAATGATAAGCTAAGCTAACTTACTTCTTATAGCTTCTTATCTGCTCAACAGATATGAACACGGTAATGATCTTTTCATCTACCTCTGCATGAAGGGTCACGATCAATTTCTCCAAAATGTCAGACTGTGTAACAACTCTTTGTTTTAAACAGCATGCCATTACATAAACATAGTCATGATTTGTTGTTCTCTGGTGGGGAATCAGAGCACTTTAGTACACAATAGTTCAGCTGCTCATAACTTCAAATTGGAATATCTCATGTTGAGAGATATTGCTTATATTTATAGTCAAGGGCGTGTCCAGACTTTTTTGGACCAACTGGGGCACTGACTTGTGCAGGGGTGGCCTGAAAAGCAACCCCTTCTGTCTGCACTAATCACATCGCCTTTAAGTAAAAACTCTCGACAAACTATGAGCTACCTGTTGCAACACACCCTGAATGGTGGATTTAAACATAAGTCCCACCTCTGGCAAGACAAGTGACCAATCATAGTTTAGAAATTTGGGGTGGCATCTGAGTAGGCCAATAAGATTTCAAGGGGGGCTCATGCCACCACTAGCAACCCCCGTTAAAACACCCCTGTATATAGAGCACAATAGTGTGAGTCTCGAATTGTATTGTATGTGCTTCTGCAAGTATTTTGTGAAGTGTAGCACAATGTGATCAATCTTTCACATGCTTATCTCACCATAGCTGAGAACAATACTGGTAACCATACAAATGTTGTTGTTGCTAACCCAAAAACGTCAAACACCGTCTGTTAGCCAAGGGTATTAGGCCATTTCCTGTTTGAGATAGCATTATTTCTTAAATGATATAACTGGTATGTTAAAGATCAGTATAAGAACATGTGACAACAAGGCTTTAAAATATCCAACATTGTTAGAAAAACAGGAGAATTATAATCATTTCCAGTTTTACCCAAGCTTGTCAGCAGCTCCGAACATGATGGTGTGAAAGATGGAGGGACAGTAAGGGGGTTGAACAGGTTAATAGGACATATTCTCTAACTGTGTCTCTCAGGATAAATCCAAAGTATAACTAACGGGTTATTGTGGTTTTAACCGACTTAAACTACTTGGTTAAATCAGGAAACAGTTGTGGTGGAGGTTTAAGTGATTGTCGGGCTTGAGGCAGGATGAACACCCTGGTGTCTGGTGTCAAACACACCCACACACACACACACACACACACACACACACACACACACCCAAACAACCACCCTAACCTCCTCCGTCAGAGGTTTGGCTGCTCTTATCAGGGTCATTCTACTTCCACTCTTGTTTGAGGCTTCCAGAAATAGTGGGGTAGTTTGTCTTGAAGATTTGAAAATGGAAAGCTGCTTCTTGAATTTTCATCTTTGAAAAATATTCCAAATCAAAGACTTTTGGTTATTTTGCAGCTCTATAAAAATCGAATGCCTCTTGTTCATTGCGCATTTGTTTTTGATCAGACATGCTTGAACTTATTTGGTTGTTTTTTAATTGTCGCTCGTACTGTACAATCTCAGCCTCTGCAGCTCTCCTCCTCCTTTAGCAGCAGAAAGTTGCACATTTCTGCACCACAGGCCTTCACAGCCTCTCATCGGCTGTCCTCAGGCTCAGCCAGAGGCTTCTCCAAAACACGCTCTGCCGGTGTCGGGTTTCTCTTGTGGTAGCCGACACGATGAGATCAGTTATCGCACACAAATCAAAACCCTGTGGAGGTCAGTGGGTTTGTGTGTCGGGGTTTGTGTCTGCCACAGCAGGTCCGGACAGCTGGTTTGGGGGGTTCAGGAAGGCGGGGTTTGAGGCTGACGAAGGGGCCAAGCGGGGAAAAAATGGAGCACGGCCACACCTGTTGGACCGACTTATGATGACCTAAAACAGATTTGGAAACAGGACTGAGTTTAATACCATTAAGATGAGTAAAAGAGAACGATGTGACTTAAATTTTGAGCGTAAAATACATTTTGTGTTTTGAAAATCGGAGCTTTGGCCTCATCTTATCACTCTTACACCTCGTTTGTCTTCTCCAGAAAATCAGCATAAATTTGAGGTTGGGTTTGGCAATTTATCATTTAGAATTTGCTAAGAAATTCCTCTTTTTCTCACTAGGTTGTGCATGTTGTTGGATTTGTTTCTTTTTTTGAGTTTCTTGTTGAAGGAAATGCAAAGTAGGAAGTATTAAAGCGACAGAGGGGCCACATTTACTTTGATTTTGCACCAGATGTGATGGATTCTGCCCCAAAACCCGTGTGCTGTTTTGATCAAGCGGACGCAGCAGGCTGGAGTGCCTGCGAGATCTCTCCTTAATGCATATGTATGTAAGAGAGGATGGTTTGAATAATAGGAGGAGACGTGTTAACACAGGATGATTATGTATTCTGCAGGATTTACTGAGGTCATGCTGTTTTAGACTGGTTCGCTTCAGAAAAGGAAGCATGAAAAAATTGCAGTATTTAAATGAAGTCCATTTAGGAACAACTTAGAGTGAGGAGTCAGTCTTTGGTTCTGCCTGTAGTTTTAGATGTGGTGGAAAGTAAATTCACCTTTTTACTTAAAGCTCCTGGGGGGAATCTTTGGCTGGTTATGAACCAGACTGAAAATAATATTGATGCCTCTGAATGAGCTTTGAATGCAAAAAAGACCATCCACATTAAAATAGGCTATTTCTATATAGTTAATAATAATCTCTGAAACCTCGGCTGGGGGGTAGGTGTCAGACAAAGTGATTACTGCACGGTGACAAATCAGCATTTAGAAACACAAAACATTTTCAACAGCAAATATTCTTAATGAGAGTTACATTTGACTGTTCAAATGTTTCATAGGGACTGGACAACATCTGCAAAGAGAAAGGAGATATCGAAAATTCCTCACATCAGTTATAAGTACTGTAAGATCACGCAACAATTAAAAATACAAGTACAGTTAATTTCTGTGGTACCTGTACCTTACAGCTTGTCCTAACAGAAGGGCGGAGTGCAAAGAGTGACTTCCTGTCTCACACCCCCAGCGCCTTGTCGATCTTCCTGGTTCCTTATTCATGTCTACGCAAGTGACAAAGACAAAAATATAAACATTGTGCCAGGATGCGTTGCTCCTAGGCTATTAGGACACTCCGATAGGAAACAATAGAATCAAGCTTATGTTGGCGTTGACACTCGCTCGTGTTACATGCTGTGGCTCGTGTACTCTACGAAAAGAGCATGACTAGACTGTATGTTATTTAGAGAGACCCAACATACTGTAAGTCCATCCTTAGAAAGCACTTAATTACATTTGGCATTAGTGTCAAGAAAAACACTTTTACAGGCAGAAACCTTGAGGAGAACCAGACTTACTGGTGAACGGCCATCAGCCGCGACTAGATGGGCTGAGAAAGTGGGCGAGTGGGTGGATAAAGAGAGAGAGAGTTGCAGAAAATGAGAGATGGTCAGAGACGGGCAGACATACAGGAACAGTAACAACAACAACAACAACAACAACAGATAATACAGATGTATGGCTACAATAGCTTTGTAAATTTCATGACCCATGGGAGGAACCCGACCCCTAGATTTGGAACCATTCGACTAATCTACCTAACGACAGTTTAAAGAAGTAAAAACTAGCTCCACCAACCATCGATCCATCTTTTAAGCGTGCAAAATGTATTTAATTGTAGAAAAGGTATGTTTGCTTGTGAAACTAAGCACACTTCTATACCTCAAATGAAGACCTAGACTTGAAATAAAGTACTTAAAGCTCATGGTATTTGTACTTATGCTAAAGTGAAAAAGCTAAGTGTCAGCTCTAAATCTCAGATTTCCATTTATCTGTCTGATGCTCTTACAGTACCTGCTGTCTCTACTAAACCAGACTGCCAGCACTGTTGCATAACAGATAGGGATTATATAATCTGCATAAATTAAATTCACCTTTTTAACAGTGAGACTTCCTCTGCTGTGATTTTCAGCCATGTTTTTGAAGAGGAGCAGTCAGTCTGTGGAGAACAGGACACTGACACTTTAGGTTGTTGTTGCCAAAGTTGGCAGACAGTTGCCAGGTTGGCTTATATACACGAGCCAGCCCTGCTTATCAGTCGCATTATCTGCATTCAAAGGCCTCCACAAATAGCTGTTCAGCAAATATTGCTCTGCATCTGCTTTCTGAAGCCTTCACATCGGGTTCAAACAAAGTGCAAACGAGCCAATCTGAGGAGAAATAACGTCACAGGCAGAAATATCAAACGCGTTCTCCTGGGAGTCAGGATGTGACGTAGATGGATCAGTGTTAGGTTCTTTGTATGCACGCCACACAGACGTGTATTTGGTGGAGAAGTGGGGTCGCTGCGGCAGGGCTGAAGCTGCAGGATCTCAAAGGGCCAAGGGGAAGCGGCCACTTCACAGTGGATCATCTTCAGCTGACGGTGCAGTGAGCGGCCTGTCGAGCAAGCAAAGTCACACTTCCTGGTCCTAGCTGTCAGCTGAGTGATCGAATGTGTTACGCCAAAACACTTTCACCACGGATGCTACTGTGAGCAGTCGAAATCATGCAGCAGTAGGATGAAGTGTGAATAGAGCAACGACAAACTGTCAATAAAACGAGACAAATCCTCATTTTGTCTCTGAGAATCTGTGGAAACGTTGAAGATGTGTTGAGGTTGTTAGAAACCGGTGGGAGTTTGTGCAGAAGAGTATGTTTTGAACCTGATCTAATGTTTTGAACCTTGGTCTAATGTGGTTAGAATTGTACAGGATGGTAGGTACATGGAGTGAAAACACAAAGACAAATTGATGGGTAATGAAACGGAAAAGAACACAGTGTCTTTTGAATACTTGAGTTGTGATTTTAACAAGATATTTGTGGGCAATTTTGCTGCCCGATGAAACAAAATAGTTTCACTTTGGCAGTACTGAAGAATAAACTTTTCTTAAAACTTTGGCTCACCAACTTCTCTCCTGGGAAAAGTCAGTTAATATACCCCCAACACTTTGTAGCAGAAAGGAAATATCAACTAGAGACCAGATTGTTTTCTCGTTTAGGCTTTAAACTTATATATAATTCACCCTTAGAGTTTAGCCATTTAATATGGGGCCTATTGGCTGCAAGCGCTAACCTCTGGTGTTAAGAAAAACAAAGCCAATATATAAGTGTAAAAAACTGCAGTTCCTGGAGTGTCCACTTGAGGCTGTCTCCAGAAGCCAAAAGCTCTGTATTCAATTTTTCATTTTTACAGTACAAAGAAGCATGTTAATATCCTGGTACAAAAAAAGTTGTGTCTTTTTGTTTACAAGTTACTGAATTTCTAATAATTGCATTGTTTTTTTAATTTAATTTGGGATGTTCCTACGAGACTAATTTTAAAGTGGATTGAATGCAAATTTAAATTCAGACTAATCAACTTGTCTTATTGAAGAACAGACTGAAAAACTGTCTAATTTGAGCACAATTCATTTAGCACAGCTGAACATGGGATCACAGCGTCTCCGGTGAAACGATGTCAGATTGGTTCGAGGAGTTTGCTAACGTAAGCAGAGCTAGCAAGGCCAGCCTTCGGCCCTCCCTGCATGTTAACGTCCACATGCCTGAGCTAACTGTGGTTCTGCATTGCACCGGTCGATATGTCAGTTTAACCTGACACAGCCTACAAACAACTTTATCATCATTTTCAAAATACGAGTAAAAATTATTGTCAAACCGCGCTGTGCTACGAGAAGCTATCTGTGCTTGTTACCATCTGACAGTAGAGCTGGAAGGGCAGGTCCAACAGGAGCTACAGCAAGTCTATAGCTACAGCACCATGTAGTGGCGGGTGGCTGCATTACAGCTTAGACACAACATTTGACCAGCATTGAGGGCCAACATGTAAAAATATTAGTAACGCGTTGAACCGACTGGTAATTCTGGTGCAGATAGGTAGGGTGATGACGTTCAAATGTTGAGGTGTCTAAACATGCACATTCCTAAAATCAATATCTATTGGTATGAATAGATTATAAAGAGTTGGACCACACTCACTTTTCTGATATGGCGTCCATCAGTGCATCGATTTCAATGATATAAATGAGATATAATAAAACAATAACACATTCTCATGTGGATTGGACCCTGGTGTTAGTTTGGGATTAGAGGTGATTTTATTTATCGGTTGTCGGAATAATTGTTTAAAATTCAAAATCTCACAGGCAAAGTAAAACAAAAATGTGTGTTTGTTTTTTTCTCTTTCAGAATCAGAAAGGTCCCGTTTCCTGTGAAGGTTTGCCGCGCCGTGCAGGTCCACATGCGAGGAAAACCAAAGAGCGTCACGGTGGAAACCAAACCAGGCCAGACCAACTCAGATTTCAAGAAGGCTCGAGATGGTTTCATCCTCTTCGTCCCGGCTAACTAACGACTAAAACCACCAACAGAAGTCTGACCCGAGGACCTGAACCAGATGTGTTTACATCTGATCTGGTCAGACATTTATACGAGAATGTAAATCTATTAATTCAAGAGGATGCTTTTAAAGTTAGCTGTACATTATCCAGAGGTTATCCAGGGTTAGTGTTAACAGAAACAGAGTTGCTGGAAGAGTCTGCTTTCTTCATCCAGAGCTTCAGGAAGACATTTTGCACTGGACAGTTACTTAACCTAATCTTCATTTTTGGAGGCTAATTTTGAGAAATGTAAATGTTTATTAAGTTTGTGTAGAGACTCAAGACGATGTACCTAAAAGTATGAAAAGTATGATGCTGTTTCTAAATTTGATGTAGCTGCAAAAAGTAGTTAAAGGAGCAATATGTAACTCTGACACCTAGCGTTTAAAATATGAACTGCAGCAACAATTCAAAACATTGGAGAGAGCTGTCTCCCCCTGACCCCTCCTCCCCAGAGTTGATGTGCACGCAGGTTGCCATGTTGCGGACACTGAAGCTTCAGTGTTTAGCCAGTTCTGCAACGATCGGTAAACCTTTCTGCGCTCTAACCTCTCTCCATTTTTCAAAAGCATCTCCAATATTGATCCTAGTTAGAGCACGTTTCTGCTCGTGGAGCTTATTAGAAACATGCAGAGGCTTTTTAGGTCGGGTACAATCACTTCTATCTGAACCAGTTCACTTGCCCGTTTTCATTACTGCAACACCTGTTGGTTAGCCGTGGTAACTGGTCTCATATCTGGCAAACCGAGGGGCCTCCAAAAAGGCTGTGTGGGGGGGCCGCCTACTTCTCTGGTCAAAACAAATACTGTACAGACCATTACCGCACCAGAATCGTAACTTAGAAGGAGGACATACTGGCTGCTGCGTTGTTGTCAGAGAAGCCAGCACTTCAACAGAGCATGTTTCCTTAATGTCTGATCATATAGTAAGGTCATTTTTGGATTTTATGTGGTAGATATCTCACATATTGAACCTTTAAAGATATTCTTAAGGGGAAACATGGGACAGAAACAAATACATGCACTTTTTGAATGACAAATTGTACATCACAATGCATGCTCACAATCGAAATATATTTTTGTACTTTGAATTGTTTTTTTGTGCTTTGTCTCCAATAAAAATGATCTGAAGTATTGTCTGAAGTAATGAGAAGTGGAAAAAGAAAGACCACAGTCGGAGAAAATAAATTATTCAAGATTTACTGAAGCGAGTTCTCTTTGTGTTAATTTCCCCCCAATGCTTCCACACATGAACAGACAGCATGCTCTAATGTGTCTCTAGATAAGTCTGCATTATACACTGATTTAAATAAGTTCTCCTCACATGTGCTTTGAAGGATGACACGAAAATGTGAATGAAATAAATCAGGAATCCTCCAGTACCCAGTGGTTGTTCAGAGACGAATTCCCAAACAAATACAGTGAATCTACAGTATCAGTATCAGTCCTGGTGTTTGTGCTGACGGTCCTCCACGCTACAGGAAGTCACACACACGCACACACACACACACACACACACACACACACACACACACACACACACACACACACACACACACACACACACACACACACACACACACACACACACACACACTGTTAGGACCTTCAATCAAACTGTCTTGTGAACAGGAGCTTCGGACTCTGTGACGCAAGAGCTGTTTCCTCTCTGGTCCCTTTGGTGTCCTCCGGATCAGATCAGCTGGTTTGATAAGCACACACTGACACTGCAGGCAGCATTTTTACAGGATTTCTGAGGACTGAGCTTTGAAACCTTTGTACATAAAAATGTTCAGTGCATCTCAAAGAGTTGTTTTGAGTCAATAATAGTAAAATAAATACATGTTCACACCTGAAGTGGCGAAATAACATACAGATTTTGTTTATCTGCCTTATTTTCAATAGAATGCAGTAATGATTATTTTCTTGCTCGTTATGAAGATAATATTTGAACAACACAATGAGTCTAAGATTTGCAGAGGCCTGTTGACGGTTAAGAGGAAGGAAATGATGGTACATGTACATTATTGATTATACAGTGTGAAATGATTATCATGCTAGAAACTGAGTCGAGTTTGCTATCTTGCTTTCAAATAGCTTGGAGTGCTATTTCAGTAGCTTCATGGTGGCTAATGTTAGCATAGTCAAGACAAGGTGTAGGGTACACACATCCAAAGAAAAACTTAAACAGCTGCTGAATCGAAAATCTGTTAAAAATTAAAAAAAGGATCCGCACACTCCCTGCAACTTTAGATTCAGAAGCAACGTTTCGATTCTTCAGGCATTGTCAAGACAACATCACAAAGCAAGACGAGCTATATTAACCCTGCATTCATGTGGTGTCGGACACATCGGAAAAAACGAGTCAGAACAACAACTCGGACACTCGGGAAAGAATCAGGTGCCCCACTTGACGTCATATTCGTCATCACATGGGTGGCGAAATATGTTTAGTTAATGTTAAAATACTTTTTATTAGCTAAAATATACCTTCCACACATCTTCTTCGTAGCACCCACGCCAACATTCAGACTTTCCGAACTGAAAACACGTGAACACACTGAAGTCGGAAGAACGACTTCCCAACTCGGGAACTGGGATCATCCAAGGAGCACCTGAATGCAGCATCAGTCACAAACACATTCATGACACAGGTGATTGTGATCTTCATGATTGAGAGTCAACCTGCACTCAAGTCGGACCAATCAGAGGAAGAGCTGGACAACGTTGTCTGATACTATCATATGTGGGACAAACCATGCCTCCATAGAAACAGGAACATTTTAGCAGACTCTTCTTCCTGGAGCATCTTTACCCATGAGCAATTCAATTGAACTGTTGATGGTTCTTACCAAGCTTCTCGTGGGATGTGATGGTGGCGACTAATTTAGCCTTTAGCTTTTAGCATCAAGCAGAGTTCAGGAGCAATAGAGATCTGGTAAGCTCACATCTTTCACACTCTACACCTCCATAGATGATTTTTTATCAGTCCAATCTAGACCTGCAACTCCTGTGACCTCACTTGAGGCAATTCATCTGATTGTACACACCTTACAAAGAGATGGATGGATGGATAGCTGGATAGATGGATGGATGGATGGATGGATAGTACATGGAAAACATGGTAATAGTAAAACAACAAGTTTAGTCAAATACTTAATAACATTAAATATTGAAGTACTGGTGCCGGTTAGGGCATCCAACATCTGTTAACACATGTTGGATTTCATTTTAAAGGTTTGAATTAAGTGTGCACATAATTAAATTGAAACAGACATTATTAGATTCACATACTGCTCACATTTTGCTTTTTCTATTTCTGGCTATTTGTGTTTGGACTACACTCTTCATATCTCAGTAAACAGTTGAGTCTGGGAGCTTAGTTCTGTTGTCCGCTGCCAGTTTTCATCCCTCTCTACCCTCGCTGACCTGTTAGTGCGACTTAGAGCCGGCCCGCTCTCGCTGTGACGCCACTTTCACTGCTCTCTGACACACTCCCTGCTGTGATTCCCCTCAAATCTCTGTGCTCTATAATACTCTGAGTGTGTACGTGTGCACGTGTGTCAATGTTGGTTCATTTCTGGTGAGCAGGATTTTCATAATGTAGGGAACATAATGTTCTGTGTTGTTTCTGTATAATTTACATCACTCTCAGCAAATATCTCTCCTTTTAATTTAACTCAGTGACTATAAAAAAATCAACACTGCTGTTTACGTGCAGCACGTTCACACCTTTGAGAGTCAATTTGACACATTCGAGGCGTGTAAGAAAACAAATATACGTCATGATATGAAGCAGGGTCTGTAAATAAGAATCTCTGCAGATGTAATCATGCATTTCTGTTTTTTGCACACTGCAGTGTATTTTTAAATATGCATACATTTTGTCTTTCTACAGAAGCCCGAAGCGGACAGACATCAACACATTTTATTTACGTCATTATCCTTTGTTAACGAGTACATTTCAGTTGTTTTCAAAACTTGTTTTCTCATGATAACAGAATCATTTTCTGGCAATCTAGAAGACAATACAACAGGCCGGTCACTGTGATGGGCCAGACCCCGACGTGTCATGCAGCCATTGTCCACATTAATGAGGTGAGTTAAGTCTGTTTCTATGTTTGTTTTGTGCTTTTGCAACTCTGACTCTAAGAGAAAAATAAATCAAAGATCATAAATAGCCATCGGAAATGACTTGTTTCCACAGGAAAACAGAGTAAATACAATTTAAAGATGCATGTCCGCTTAGGGCTTCCACATATTTCTCTTGTGTTTACATGAACGCCTCTGAATATCTGCAAAGTGTCTATAACTTGAAGTTAAACGGACAGAAGTAGCAGACGAAGCAACACAGGCCGCTATACCACGCTATAATACCAACATTTGCCTTTATATCAATGCTACGTGTAGTCTCAACTCTCCAAACTCGTAATCCCATGCATTGATGTTTGATATTTACAATTTCGGAGCAGCCCAGATCGTCTTCTGAGCAGCTCAGGAGGAAAAAATCCTTCTTAACACACCTCACACCACAGGAACACCAGGCAAGATAATCTTTGGAATCATCAGATATGCAGGCCTTAGCTGATCTTGGACAGAAGGGGGAAATCTGGCCCAAAACCGTCCTGATTATCTTGTCAGCCAAATCCCTTCTCTAAATTGATGGTAATCAAAGCATGTCTTCCTCTCTTTCTTTTGAAGTGGTCCTGTTTCACTGTGAGCACAATGCTGCTCTCAGTTTGTCGTGTGAGTGTCACACAGCTCGGAGCCCGAGGCAACACTTATCAGCTCCTCATAAAGCCGCCCTGAGACATCCCTTTTAAAGCGCTTTGACACCAATTCACACCTTTATTCTTGTAACTCTTGGTGATTCTCACATCACTGTACTGCGACCTTAATGGCCCACAGGTGACATCGACATATGAACGACACACAAGAAGTTAAAAGGGCCTGATTGGGGGGAGGTCAGGGGGAACATAAAATCCTGTACGAGAGGTGAAATGAACTTTAAAAAAACTTTTATCTTTGTGTTTTCAAAGAAGTCCTACTCCACTTACTTGGAATGCTTTTTACCAATAGTTGAAATGACTGCAGGACATAGTGTGTACGTTTACAGCTTGTACCTACGCTGCAAGCTAAAGCACGTTAGCACAAGCTAACCACCAATGTTTGGCACCTGCATGTCCAACAGAAAGCAGGTCACCTCCGCATCCAGAGTTGAAAGCCAACCCTTAGGTTCATCTTCGTTTCTGAATGAGCTTTGTCTGTGTGGCATTTCGCCTCAGTATGATCATTTTTTCTCTTCTTTGCCACTACATCCGTGTCACATCCGTTATTTTCACTGGTTCGAATCGCTGTATTGCGCTGTCATTGGGTGATGTACTGCGAGAAACCCATCCACTCCCCACCCAGATATGTCCCATGTCAACCAAAACAAAGAAAACATAAAGATCTCTGCAAACAGTCACCACCAAACATGAAGGCAGGCCCTTAAGTGACGATTGAGCGGCAGACGAGGAGTAACCAGGAGTGTTACTTAAAGGTCTCTTTTCATCACTGTATTGTGATGATGTTGCTAGTATTGTAAGTATTACCTTTACACAAGGATACTAAACTAGTCTGTCTCCACTGTTTCCATTTTGAGCCTTTCATATCTCTGAAAAATGCCCATATTACCCAGAATGCTCTCTGTGCTGGGGTTCTGGTGTGCTTTGACTCCAGAGCTGTGCAGCAACACTTTCATTCTTCAGCACTTTCAGTTATCAGAGTTATTTTGAGCTCTCATTAGTCAGAGTAAACCTCCAGCAGAAATTACCTTCCCCCTCACATCTCTCTTATGTTCAAAAACAAAGTTAATTGTGATCTAATTTCACGTCTGCTTTGGTCAGAGGGCTCACGACTTCCTGGAACAGTTCACATTCTCCTTAATAGGAAAATCCGAATCCTCGCTGCAGCTGCTGAAGGAACTCGTGCTCGAGCGAATGTCCGAGATTTATTTATTGAAATGTCACAAACAACAGCTGCTGACTGATATTTGTTTCTGTGGAGACTCTGTGTCGTACAAATCTGTTGTTTCCGCCCTGCAGGGAAAGAGACTCGGCTGCTCCCTGATAAACTGGTCACCACCAATCAGATTACTCGCTGACCCCATGTATCAGCCCATCATATTCACTCAGAAACACAGATTATGGCATACACCAAATATATATTTTGTGTAATCCTTTAATCATTAATGTTAAAAGCCTGATTTATAAATAAGGATGATATCCTTTTTTTTGAAATTGAAGATTCAAAGTATCCTCTTCATGTCTGATTATAAGAAACAAACATTTTCTTCACACATACACAGTTAATCCTCAAATCACATGAGGAATACCAGAATATATTTTACTGGCACAGATTTATTCTGCCTCTTTTGTTTCTTTTCCATCAAACTGTGATGGGCTTAGCTTGACGGCAGCTTTTCTATCCCGACTAAAGTGCAACAATTATTCCCCCAATTGTTTCCTCATCACATTCACAGCCGCTACACGCTGCCAGGCTTTTATTTTCCCATAATTCTTCAAATCATTTTCCTCTCTGACAGCTCAAATCTCGTCCCTTATTGCTGTGAAAGGCCCGCGGATGAAAAGTACACTTGCAGACAGTCTAGCAGACATAAACCCAATAGTGCAATCAATCCAGTAGTTAGAATGTACGCGCATGTAAATCAATTCTAATAGGTTTTCATCCGACGTTTGTTTTGCATTATGATGAAGTTTCTCCTTGCTCTGCTACACAAATAAGATTCTACTTCTTCTAATCTAATTTATCAGGTCTGGCAATTGTTGATGCAATCACTTAAAGAGCGATGCAATTCCATTACAAAAAGACAGGCACCTGGTCGGGCTCTGTTTGGAGATTAGCAGCCCTGCAGCGAGGATTTGGTAATGAGTTGGAGGGGATTTACCAGTGGGAATATAATATGTGGCCCAGAGCTGCTGTGTTTTTCCCTCTAAATCCTCTCAGAGCAGATCGGCCACTGGTTTGGGTGAGCGCTGCAGGTTTTCCAGCATGTCTCCGTCATCAGCTCGAGGGGAGGTCACATGCTGGAGATTACAGTAACATGAGGGGGGAGATTGGTTTTTACTTTGGCTCACTCTGAATCAACATGCCGTCAGCCTGAATGCTTACTAATC
This sequence comes from Tautogolabrus adspersus, assembly GCA_020745685.1. Taxonomy (NCBI): domain Eukaryota; kingdom Metazoa; phylum Chordata; class Actinopteri; order Labriformes; family Labridae; genus Tautogolabrus; species Tautogolabrus adspersus. The sequence continues at coordinate 23,878,205 of CM036550.1, read as the reverse complement.
AGCAAATATTTCAGAAACTAGAGCACTTAAACAGATTTTATTATCAGCGTCACTAAAGTCCAACATGCAAACTACTGTCAAAGCATGTCGAATATATTATCTGTGGTGGAAGAACAATTCCAACCATTTACTTCAGTAAAAATAGTAAAGACACTTTTATAGAAATACTTTATGACTTCTGAAAGGGCTGCTTTCAAAATGTATCTTCAACATGTAGTTTAATATTTCATGAAACATAGCTACATATTCACTCTCTTGAGGAGAGTTGGATGAGAATACTGATACCACTCTTATGTTTGTACAGTCAAAACTAAGCTAGGAACACCAGCCAGTTAGCTTAGCATAGCATAAAGATTGGAGTCGGAAGGAAACAGCTAGCTTAGCCCATGCCAAAGAGAACACATTTAGCCTGTCAGCACCTCAAAGGATCACAAGTTAACACAACATCTCTTGTGATTTTAAAATTTATTGACAAAATGGACAAATGTGAAATTGACAAGTGGGGCAGCTGTGGCTCAGTTGGTAGTGTTATCGTCTCTTAGCTGGAAGGTCGAGGGTTCAATCCCCAGCTCCTGCAGCAACATGTCAGTGTATCCTTGGGCAAGACACTTAACCCCAAATTGCTTCATCGGCGGCGTATGAATGCGTACAGTATGAATGGGATTAGTTCCTTCTGATGGTTTCACTACATAGCAACCAATGCCATCAGTGTGTGAATGTATAGGTGTGACCTGCCGTGTAAAGCGCTTTGAGTAGTCAGAAGACTAGAAAAGAGCTATACAAGCTCAAGTCCATTTACAATTGACATGTTGTGGTTTCACGGCTGGTTGTTGCCCGTTTACAGTGATTAGGCTACGCCAAACCCAGGCGTTCACCGTACGATTGTATAAAAGTCGTGGTGGAATGTCAGCTCACACTGTAGCATTTACAATTGTCAATAGATAACGGCCACAGACGGAGGTAGAAGTCCGATCTGTGTGTATTTAAGTTGTCTCATATGCAGTTTTTGCAGACACAATCAGGGAAAAAGTCCTGAAGTCCAGGGAATTGGCTTGTGGCTCTGCTCTCACTGTGTGAGTGTGTGCAGTCGTACGACCATAATATCAAACATTCCAGAAAATCAACCGACGGTCTGGAGCAGCTGAACGGGCTGTGATCGGCCGTGATGCCTCAGTGTACACAGCACGACTGACGACGCGTTAACTCGTATCCCTATTAATGTAAATATGTAAGAAAGCTGATATAATATTGTCTATCAATTTAAAAAAATTACTTCAGAACTGGCAACCAAATGCACTTGGCTACATGTAAACAGGGCTTTTATTTTGTAGCTGTTCGACTAGGAGCTAGTTTTCACTTCATTATACTCATCACATATTTAACATACTTCTGAGTTTGAAATTGAATATGTTTTTGAGATTGCCTCCTAGTTTAAGCACTCCATGAAGCTTTAATGAGACCTCTGATTGCTCTTCACAGAATTAGTCGTCCCCTAAGTGTCCTCTGGAGTCCCCTTCGGCGTTGTCCTTCGCCCACTACTTATGGGTGAATGGCTGAGTGAACCATCTGTTCACATAGTCAGGACGTGCCAGCAGGCTTCTGCTCTCCAAGGTCCCAAACTGTACTCATGATCTGTAAAGAATCCCAGAGTGGAGACTGACCCTGATATCAGATGATATTAGTGCATCTGCAGCACAGAATCTCAACTTATCCCACTGCAGTTAGGGGAAATCCTATACTCTAAAGTTTGACGGTACCATACAGCCAGAATGTCAGATTAAGAAAAATGTCAAATATATTATGTAGGAGAAAGGGGAAGTTACTGTAGTTTGTGAATGTTCTGTTTTTCAAACTAGTTTTGCAAACCAAAACTGCATAAAAAAAATGAAATGGGTTTTGGGATTTTTGTTTTGCAGCTTGCAGTGTGGAATTTTTGCCCTTTCCAGCTCGGCTTCCTTCAGCCAGAAGTGACCCAGTTTGTACGAGACGATGGGACTGGAGAGGAGAAAAGGGTTACAGTCAAACCCAAGGCTAATTCATTTGCTTGTACCTTATAAGTCTGAATACCCTGATTGTAAGACCAGCTCCCTTTTTCAAGAGGCGGCTGTGGCTCAGTGGTCGGTTTTCTCTTAAACGGAAGGCCTGCGGTTTGATCTCGTACTCCTGGGCAAGACACTTGACCCCAAGTTTCTCCCGCTGCTTTGTTGATGGCGTGCGAATGTGTATGAATGGTATTAGAATTTAACTTGTCATATTATTTGTCTGAGCTGCCTGAAATACTCTCTGAAAGACTCCGACATAGCTGATTTTCCAGACAATTTAGACTTAAGCTAACAGGCTAGCAACATCTTTGGCAGTGTGTACGATATGAAACGACATAAACAGCTTTCTTGTGTTGCATCGCGGCTGCTTAGTCGAGAAAAAGAGAAAAAGAGACTTCTGTAAAGTAACTGTCTGGTTAGAGACGTATATCCACACTTTTAATTTACTGGTAAAAGATCAAATTCCTAACACTTTTGCTTGTGTTCTGGTTATTTGAACAATGTCTGTTCATATAAAGTCAAAGATTGTGCATGCATGTGCTGCAGAATATATATATATATTTATTTTTACATACGATTCAAAATGTAAAGCTGAAGAGTGAAATCAGCTTCAAAAGCTTGAATTGATCGGTCTCTGGATGCCTTCTAAAGGCAGCATTAGCAGAGTGGGTTTTGAAGCACGTTAGATCCCAGAGGGCAGATAAAAGGCAGCCAACAGCAGCAGTCGAGGCTTTCAGAAAGCCACTGGGAACACACTATAGAAGTGTGACACGGAGGCAGAGCGCTGGGTGATTTGTGTCCTCAGAGGACAGGGGAAAGCTGGAAAAGACTCAGTCAGGCTGTTGCAGCCATCTGCAGCGATTCCTCTTCCATTTTATCTGTCCACTTTCTCCTTTTTTCTTCTTAATCAAAAGCATCCCTGCCTCCACCTCCCTCACCTCTCTGCCCTCTGAGGTGTCCCCAGCCTATACCACTGACCCCGGCTCGGACCGGCGCCATATGGTTTTCACCCGGCTGCCCTCTCAGTCCAGCATTGTGAGCAGATTATAAATGGCATTTTAAATAATCATTTTCCAATACCATCAGACTGAGAGAGCAGACAGATGCATCGGGCCTCGCCAAGTAAGCTGCTTTGACTGAAAAGTCATTTGAGTCTTGGTTTTATGGCAGACATCTGTTATATAACAGCTAAATGAATCTGTTAAAACTGAAAAACACTGAATATCTATTTGTGGTTGATTTTGGTATTTACAGCCCAATGTATGTTTTTATACTTTGTTGTTTTTGTATAGATTTAGAAAAAACAAGATGTGTTTTATTCATTAACACTTAAGGTCCTGGTTAATGAATTGTGTAAACTTAGACAGAGCCATGCTAGCAGTTTCCCCCTGTTTCCAGTCTTTATGCTAAGCTATGCTAACCAGCTGCTGGCTGTGATCATCTCATCCGATTAGGTTAGATTTAACTTTATTGTCATTGCACAAGTACTAGTGCTGAAAAACGAAATGCAGTTTAAAATCTAACCAGACGTGCAAAAGTAAAGTACCATAGACTGTGAATAATCATGGGTGAAGTCTGAGTGATGTTACCCATTGGTTGCTGAAGGGCTGTTCTGAAGCCTATCCATGGCGGTTGCCATTTTGGATTTGCTGACTCTATCGAACTTTCGGTCAACCGAACATCAGGAAAGGAGCCGGAGCTTGCAGTCAGATCGTTCATGCCCCTAACTTAGCATAACTCGTATCCTTCATGAAATCAAAACAGGTGATTTATAAAAGAAATTCAATCCTGTGCAGCTTTTAGTAAATGTACTCGAGTCAATTCTCTTAGATTAACTCTTGTAAGAGAATTATAGACTTAATTCTATATTGGTCCTTTTTTCTTTGAATTATGTTAAAATAAGAGAGAGATTAAAGGAAACAAAGGAATCAGTCACATCACTGCAGAACTCGTCAATATTCAGAGAAGTCTAATATAAAGGCTGAGAAAACACATCAGGTGTAAAAGCATGTGAATTATATTATTCCCTTCTTTCATACGTATCCCTGAAAATTACAAAGATCAGAAGACACCTGCACATCAAACCTGCTTTCTTCATTTTGTTCATTTATGTCACCTCTCAGAACAAAGCACCGACTCTCCTCTTTCATATGTCTGAAGTTTCTTGTCGTAATCCGAGGAGAGTGTTGCTGAGCCGAGTCAGCATCACAGTGTTTTCCACCTGTGGTTGCAGCAGAGAGAGAGGGGTGGTTATTGACTGCAGAGAACACGCTCAGATGGAGAGAAGCCCCCGCCCCACTGACAGGAAGCCAAAAGGCCATCTGCAGCGCTGGGCTATTGTGTGGCTGTGCATTAAGCTATTTTATGTCCCACATGAATTAACTGCCAGTCTTAAGTTAGCTGGACTGCAGGCGGGGAGTGTGTCATGTGTACTGTGTGGAGAACAAAGGCAGGTTGAGTTAAGCGTGAGAGTGTCACAGATGTAAAAAAAACCCGACGTGTTTGAAATGATAAAAAACAGCAGATTTGGATTTCAGCTCAATACTTTATTAAATAATCAACAAAGTAAACATCATCATCGTCACCATCATGAAAAAGGAAAAACAAACGAAACAAAACATGAAACATGAAACAGTCACATTTCTTTTTCTTCAAGTTTTACCATCAACAGTTTTTGACTTTTAGCGACACATTTTAGTGGCTTTACAAAAGTCACTCGAGGTGATGTGCTGCTTCGTTTTTGGAGTGACAGTCACAACGATGGCTCAGGAGAGGAACTTACTGACTGGACACCTGGGGAGGAGAGCAGGGGCGGGGACGGGGGGGACTTGACAGTTATATATTCATCTCTGTATTAACATCTGTCCAGTGTTGAAATAACACGAAATGTTGTGATGAATGAAAAGTTTGTGAAATCTGAAGCGCTGAAGCTACACTCGGTGAGGCCGCAGGCTGAGCCGGAGCCGCCTGCGACTTACGCTACATCTACAAAGGCTGCCTTTGTGACACCAGCTGGTGCATTGATGAGAAAAGCTATTGATAACCAGTGTCTTGACCATTTCTATACGTGTACTGTGATGTTTGATGCAGAAGATGAAACATCACGACCACTTCTACATGAGCAAACTGACCAGTGTGGTCTGGTATGAGACAGCTGAGTTTAAATCTGTAATAGCTCGTATGAATTCACATGCTGTGCTATTTCAAGATCAAGCTTGAGAAAACGATATTGATTATTTATAATTTTTTCGTCTCTATTGTTCCTAAACATGAACAGACCACCTTAAAGGTGATAGTTACACCTGCAGACGTTAGAGACTTTAATACTGTCCACATCATGTTTCCTGTGAAGGAGCACTCCAATGAGATCCATTTTTAAGTTACCAAAGAAACAAGATTTAATTGAAAACATCACATATAAAAATCAAACAAAAGCAGGAGTAAAAAAAAAAAACATAAACAAGAACCACTTCTAATCTACCTGGCTGGCATGCATGCTACTACACAGCAAGAGTTTTTTTCAGTTTGTTCATATTTTTCATTCTTAACGGCTCGACAACACCCACATATTTACATCTTCAGTCTGAGGTGTCCATTGAAATCTCACACCGACCTACAGTAGCAGCAGCAGCAGCAGCAGCATACTCGAATAACTTAACACAACTCACAGAGCTGTGGGGACTTACAGGAAACGTCATGGTATATTCAGTATCTCTCTTATTGTCAAGGAAAGAACAATAACCAACAATGAATCAGGTCAATCGACCTACAAGTGTTGTTTCTCATTCCATTGTGACATATTTATGTCCAAAAAGTCTGAAAACACGTCAATAATCTTCTGTTCTGTTCTTAGGAAAAATAAATGAATCAGAAGTTTTTAAAATGACATCAAAGAGCACCACTGGATTACATGTTCTTCCCAAATAAACCCAAAAATGAACAAGATGCATATTCATCCGCAGCTGAAAATAGTCCCCAATAAACAAGCTTTTTACTCACGTTTGAGTCATGTTATTTAAAGGCTACAGCGCCCACTCCATTCAAAAATTAAAGTTCACCTTCATGGTATGAATTTAAGGATTCTTGTAGTCTGGAAAATCAAAAGTACTTCAAAAAGAACCAATAAATGACAATAAGAGAAATATGGAATAATACGAGACCTATCCGTTAAATCTTGTATCACATTGTTCACACAATTTCAAAAGTCTCCAAAACAAAGCCAGTCTAAGGCCCATCTGAAATACTCTGAGAAGCAGAATTGCCAAAGTCCAACATGAGGGTCCCATCCACAGAGAAATGTTCACTGTCCTTCATAATCTTGGTGAAGTATCCTCATCAGTTTCTATGGAACAATAGTTGTAAATCATCTGAAGAGATGTCGCAGGCATCATGTGTCAGTTTTTGTCAGTCAGTGAATGAGCTCAGTACTCAAGCCGAGGACTTTGATTGGATGAACAGAATTAGAGCTCCAGTTGAGTCACGAGTTGATTGGCTTGGAAGCCGCTCCACTCTGGGAGGAAAAGCTGCGTGATCCAGCAGAGCGAGTGATTGGACGGGTGTGCAGAACGAGGGGACAGTTGCCTTCTTGGTGGAGACCAAATTGTGTTACATTTGACAAACTATGTCAAAACTAAATTAGGCTTTAATGAACAGGGTTCCTCTGTGTCTGTGCCATTTATGAACAAGATGAATGGGATCATTTGTGAGCAAGAGTTAGTTTTCATCAAGAAAACCAGACGCAGACGGATACTTAAATGTGCCAGATGTTACTATCCGCATCTCTTGATATGACATACTTTATCTGATTTAATTAACGTCCAGGTCTAAAGCAGAAGCATGGTGGAAGCAGTTGTTGCCCTTAACATTGACCCACATTCACACACAAGCACAACCAACACGCTGCCAACAAACCATCCCATTCTGCCCTTCCTCGTCCTGACAATGGCTGGCGGGTGTGGGGTGTCAAATCTAATGAAACAGCCAGGGAACAACAGCTGAGTGTGAATGGATATAGGGATTGGAGGAAGGGCAGGGGGGTGAGTCAAGACACAAGTGTCCTTGTGAAAGCTTGAGCCAGAGAGAGAGAGAGAGAGAGAGCTGCACTGACCATAACAACAAGCCCAAAATGGCTGCCAGTCATAGTTGGAGAAAAAGAGCCTCTTTGGGCGTGAATCACTGCTGTCGCTCCGCTCTGGTTGAATGGTATGAGCTCATGCAAGGTCCCTCAGGCGGGCACAGAGGCAGGCTTGACTCGGATAAACCCAGCTGAGCTGGAATAGGCAGCAGAGCTGAGCTTGGCCTTTGAGCCTTCCAGTTTCTTAGAGCTGGATTTGAAGGCTCAGTCAAGGGCCAAAACTATGTGGGAAGCGTGAGACCCAATCCTATTGGATTGTAAACTGTTTATTTGTTTCCTCACGTTTCCATTCCTCACTCCTCTCTGTTTAATTGGGTGGCAGGATTAGGACTGGATTACCAAAGGAGAGAATGTGTACCACAATGTATGCTTCCAAATGTGTTTAAAGGTCAGATCCTAAAAGGATGTTTTTCTTTATTATGGAATCCCTTTGAATATATTTTTTAGTGTCACATGAAAGTGTGTTAAAGGAACTGCCAACTGGTGGAGGGAAGTGGAGCACCCAAACCTCCAGATGCCCAAACACAATAAGATTAAGGCTTTGCCACATGCTATTGTGGGCATCACATCTTGACTGAAGTAAAGCCGTGCTTTTGGTTTGAAGCAGTTTCCTGAACCAGGAGCGTCCTGGTGTTAACCAGTGGCTCCTGTCTTAAAGGGCCAGACCCAGAAAAAGGGTCTCAAGATAAAAATTCAAGGGGGTCGAGAGAGGGTTGACTTTTCCTCTCATTGTTCTTTGTACCCTGTATTCATGTTATATGATTGTAAATGTGGTACAGGATCAGATTGACAAGCATGCTGGCCGATGACAGAGCATTTCAGATTTGATATCTGAAAAACTGTGCTGTATAATTTGACTTTTCAGCACTAGAGGATAAAAGGAAAGAAGAACATGGACAGTTTTCCTATTTGGTTAAACCTCTAGCAACTTGTAAACATAAGCTAAAGGCAACGAGGGTTCATAGGCAGAGATTTCATGTTTAGGGTTCACAAGCCCAAAAAGGTTTGCAGTTACTATTCTTTAAAAAAGGCAGGCTATGGCTCACCATTTATGTTTTAGTATCAATGCATTAATCTGTTTTGCAGAAAGAATAAAGTACAATTTAACCTTTCGTTGGACAATTCTTTTTAGTTTGACTGTTTATTGTCTTTTCTGATGGAGCTCAATCGTGCTTCCCTGCCTAAAGGTAGGTTTGAATAAGATCAATGCTCTCTTACAGCAGACATCTAAAGTACTTTTGGAAGACTAAAGGAGATCTCATATCAATACTGTCCAAAAATGTCCATATTTTTCAGTGAAACAGTGGCAACTCTTAGGCTCATCTCTCTCCACATCTGATTTTCACAAACACACGAGGGGAAATAGAGATTAAAGGTTTTCAAGCACAGATGCCAATGACTCATTCAGAGGAGCAATTTAGCGTGGCACAAGAGTTTAAAGAGGGATAAGGGAGGAAACAAAGCCTCTTGTTGCAGATGAGAATATGCAGGTGACCCATGAGAAAGTGGGGCAAATTCAGAAACAACAACAACCACAACAAACCCGTTCAACCTTAACACCGTTCATCTGCGACTCCAGCGCAGATATCTCTCTCAGGCTGCGTTCAGACTACAAGACTTAGAGCCCAGTTCAGATTTTTTTGTTTGGCTGTTAACATTACTTATTAAATGGGGCCTGTCTCAGACTCCTGTAGGAATCCACATATGGAAGTGGCCCAAATCTGATTTGAAGAGATCAGATTCCATGTGACTTGTGCTGTTCACACCGTCATAAACAAATCAAATCTGAGTCACATAAGAGCAAAAAAAAAAAATCAGATTCAGGTCATTTCTACCAGCAGCGTGAATGCAGCCTACTTCCCTGCCTTTAACTTGAACTCAGAGCTGCACACGTGCATCGAACGTTTTATTCATGCAGAAGAAAGTGCACACAACAAGGATTTTTAAATGTGTGTTTTTGTGTGTGTGTTTACAGTCCGGCCTGACCTGGATAAGCCACTGGAGCTCTGCAGGGCTGCCGAGTGGACTAGTAGGGGGCAGAGGTTGAGAGAGGGGAGGGGCAACAGTAATCGGCTAATCTCATTAATACCCCAACTGTGGGTGCGCTGTCAACAAGATGCAGGGAACAAAGGAGGGAGTAAACAGCTGATGACCCTGGCTGCTGTCCACTCTGCACATTGCACACACACACATGCCCATGCATACACTCACACAAAAAACACGTCAATCTCAAATCTGTGATCTGCTTCCACCAGAAAACTCTCCAGAGATTAGATAAAACAGAAACAGTCCGTTGGCAGGTTTGAGTGAGTTAAGATAAAAAAAACAGCAACCGTCCCCTCAGGCGAGACGACCCTCAAAAGGCTCCACAAAACACTGCCTGCTCGTCTTGCTTTAGTGATCACAAAGCGCACAGCAGGACCAGCGGGACCTTACATGGACCTCCTCAGCTGCTCCCATCAGTCTGAGTCACTTTTCACTGCTGGCACATGGGGCTTAGCCAGCAGCGGATGTCAAGATGTCTCCTTATATTGTTCAGAAACAGAACAGGGCCTTGGTGGATAATACCGTCTGTACCGCGTTTTATTCTCCCGTGAATCCACTCAGATGTTCCGAATAAAACTGTGAAAAATCCTGAATGGTACTTTGTGAGGTTAATTTGATCTCTTCTTTATATCTTGATTGATCACATTCAGACATTCAGGGGGGTGATGTTGGGAATGGCTCTGCAGATCTTAAGGGGCAGCTGGGATGACTGGGAGCAGGCCCAGGGGTCAGAGGGGACAGGTGGACCAAATGGTTCCCCAGTTTGAGTAAACTCAGGTGGAAGAAGAAGAGACACAACTCTAGGCTTCTGTTTGACAATTTTCAACTAAATATTTGGAGTGGGTGGTATTTTTCATTCCTTATTTCTATCTGTGGATGGGAGGGGAAAGGAAAGATCAGATATTTGTGCAATAACTCTGTCCAGGTAGGGTTTTGTTTCTCCTTCAGAACAGCAGAAGAAGAAAAAGGAATGGGAAATCTGTATGAGACAAATGTGTATGTCGTGTGCAAGTCTACTTGTCAATAAGAGTACAAAAAGGCATGCGGTCAGCAAGGATCAGAGCTCAAACTCTCACCGATCCAGCACTCGACTATAGTCCTGAGGGCCACAGCCGCCTTCACTCTTAAGTTCAGCGAATACTTGTGTGAAAAAGTGTGGGTCTGCGTTAATTCGCAGCATCTTGGCGCTGGTAGCATTGATGATGGCGAGGCAACGGTCCCAAAAGGCCTCCTTACCCGCCTCGACCAGGAAGGGCTTGAGCGGGTATGAGATCTCATTGCCCATGTAGGAGTAGGACAGGTAAAGGCAGGTGAGTAGGATGGCCTGCAGCTCATGCTCCGACGCCACCAGGTCACCGTCCACGACGTCTCGGCACAGCATGTAGACAAAGACCACGTTTGCTGGAGTGACGAAGGCTTGGTCCTGCCAGCCTTGCAGCAGCAGCGAGCGGTCCACAGCACGCAGCCAGAGCACCGGATCAGCTGGAGACAGGTGCTTCAGGCGGTAGCAGCGGCAGCACAGGAACTCGCCAAGGCAGCGCAGGAGCTCGCTGGTGGACGCCTGGACGATGACTCGCTTTGGAGACGAGGTCACTGTACTTTGGGGAACTTTCTTCACTGAGGAAAGCTGCTGGGACTTGCTGTAGCCAAAACCATGCCCCTGACCCAACCCCATCCCATAGTTGAGCCCCAGACCCAGACCTGCTGGGCCCTCGTAGCTGGACAGGTTAGCACATGACAGCGACTTCTTCACATTCTCTCGATTAAGGTGCAACAAAGGGTCCTTCTGGTAGATGTTGATGTTGTTGTTGTTGTTGAGAGGATCCCCAAAGGTCACTGAGCCTTTCTTGGAGTTGCCCCTCTTCTTCGTTGAGGCGACCAGCCTCTTCCACGTTAGCGCAGGCAGGAAGATGGACTGACCCCTCTTTAGCCCGCGGTCTTTCTGGCTGTTGAGGGAGCGGCTGCTGAAGCTCGGGTAGTGGCTGAGCGAGCCTGGCCGGTTGTCATAGTAGCCTGATTTCCGAGAGCCGGGAGATAGGGATAGTACGGTGCCCATGGTGAGTCAGTGCTCCAGAGATTACACTGCTTCACTGCTGTTGTAGAGAGGAGGACGAGTTTGTCTTTTATTTCTCAATATCCAGGAGATGTAAACATCAGGAAGAGACGAGTGCTTCAGACATGACAAGATGAGCACGCATTTTAAATAACCTGCAACATTAAAAACACAGGGAGAGAGGATTTAAAGAAATGGACAGCAAAATGCATGAACGCAGTAACATCTAAACACTCTTTAAATACACAAAGGCCACATACAGTATACTGTAAATTAACCTCTTCAACACCTGTGCTTTTCCAACCACCAAAAACTCATGCTGTGAAACCAAAAATATTTAAAACACAGTTAGCTTTATATTAAGACCCTGTGCAGTCCTATCCTGCACATGACGATCTGGTTGTTGAAGTACAGTAGCCTATGCTATGGTTTGTGGGTAAACAGGGATTTGAATAATCAGGTTTCTGAGGAAAAACGGCTCTAGGACAGGAGGAAACTAATGAGGATCCCAAAGCATTCAGTGTTAAGACAATTTGTTCTGACCTTTAAGGAGAAATGTGCTCGTAAATCTGGATTAGACAGGGTTAATCAACTGATTTAATCAATGAGCTCCTCTTCTCTGAAACTTGTGAAGATTTCTAGATTTGAAACTATTAAAGGGAATCTTATCTGGATACCAGGAAGCCCTCCTGTAATAATCTCCTGTATGTTAATACTCAGCATCTAATCTAACTTTAATGATACATCAGAGACACATTTCTTTTCACATTCAGTCTTCATCACAATGCTCACCTGTGTGTAAGATGTGATGTTTTCTGCTGCAGTTTGCGAGGATGCAAAGATAAAAGAGTGCCTCTTCTGCAGCCACAGATGACAACTGTGAAGCAGCGAACAGTTTGATGATCTGTCAGAAGAATTAGAGACGGAAAATCACTCTTGCAAAGATGTTGACCCGCTCCTCAAAGATGCGAAGTCTGAATCCAGTCGTGTGTCCTCGCGAGGCGGGGTGCAGGTGTCATCCTCATCTGCCCCTCAAACCCAGCCCGGAGCGACGATTATATTTGACTTTATGAGATCAAATGTATTTTTCTTTGTGTCTCCATGTCCCAAAGACAAACTTTCACAGAGCCCGAGTCCTTTCGATACATTCCATTTCTCAGCTCTGGGCGCAAAGTCTCTCCTGGTCTTGTTCCTGCAGCTGAGAGTCCGCGCGCTGACCGGAGCTCGGTCCCTGCAGTCCGACCTCAGCACGCGCTGCTCACACACTGAGGGCTGGGCAGCCAGTGAGCGCACAGAGAGACTCTCATCACGCATACACACACACACACACACACCTCCCCCCACACACAGACTCCTCCTCGCGGGTAGCTGCAGCTCTGACACACACACAAACACGCGCGCACACACACGCAGATAAAAGAAAAGCACAATAAAATAAAACTACCATAACATATCATATGAATTTGAATCTTCATAAACCACAATAAAAACAGCATCATATTGGGACCCCCTTGGAAGGGGGCTTCAGATGTCTTCCAACAAAATAAACATTTTAAAATCCTTTGAAATTGTTAATTTTACACAATTTTGTTAAAATATAAACCAAAACATATTTCAGTTTCCAATAAAACCATGTCATTAAGTGAAATGAAAATGAAATTAATATGTAAAAATACTTGAAATGTAGGTGTCTTCTGCTCTTTCCACACACACACACACACACACACACACACACACACACACACGCACACACACACACACACACACACACGCACACACACACACACACACACACACACACACACACACACACACACACACACACACACACAGCTGTATTTCTATTTATCAAGTTTTAATGTCCACTCAGTGCTAAAGTATATACATGGGAATTCTGCTTTTAGCCGGCTCTGCTTTACAATATATACCTGGGACACTGGGGCCCCGAGCTGAAAGGTTTGGGAAGCCCTGCATGTATTATTGAGGGTCAATCAGGAGCTAGTTTTACCATACGCCTAACTTTAGTGGTAGTAGTAGAGGTAGGAGGAGGACTAAAGGTATAATAATGGTTTTAAGGAGAAGCCTAGAGTAAACTTTGTTTGTAGCAGTTATTGATAAATAATGAAATGTGGTAAAAAAAAAAAAAATAGGTACATGAAGAACTTCAAGAAATGGAAAATGACTTTCTATCTTACTGTGTAAGGAAAATAAAAACATAAATGTAATGATGATTGTAAAAAAATTAAAATACATGAATTAACATTGACGAGCCTTTAAAGAAAATAAGAAATGTTAATAACGTTATATCTTCACACTCAAAGCTCCTTTACTTTTCTAATAATTATATATTTTTCAAGATTTGTTTTGGGGCGTGATGTCGACAGAGTAATCAGGAGAGAGATTTGGAAATGACATGAGGGAAAGGAGCCACAGGTCAGACTTAAACCTGGGCCGCCTGCTTGGAGGACTGTAGTCTCATGAGGCGCGACCTGCTAGCCCATCAGCGCCCCTCTTCCAGAGCTCTTGACCACATCACATGATCTTTAGCTAACCCCCCCTTCAGAGACTTTTCTGACTTTTCGTGAGATTCTTTCTGATTTGCTCATGAAGATTGACGATGAGTTAAAGGCCCATTTCAGAATCATATACAATATTTTTCTTGATATTTATATCATGCATCTTGTGGACTTCATCTTCATCACATGTATTATAGACCTATTCTGTTTACATCATAATCATCAGGGACTTCAGTTAAAAAGATTATTCGCTTTAAGACGGAGGCAGCTGTGGCTCAGTGGTTCAATCAGTTGTCTTAATTAGACGGTTGAAGGTTTGACTCACGCTCCATGCCCCTCATGGCAGTCAGCAGGGTGTGAATGTGTGGGCTAGAAAAGCTCTAGTCCATCATTGACCATCAATCATTCCTCATTGTTTCAATTAATGTAGTGTAAGAATTGTAGATTGTAGAAGTGCAGTTGCAGAAGTCGTACTTTTAAAATTAGCAGAAATCTTTTTTGTCGGTTCTGCACAAAGTTTGAGTCCCCTGCTGATGAACGAGGTTTTCCAATAAACTCTGTCAGCTTCATAAAGTGCAAATGGTGCAGGATGCATGCGGGCCAATAAAGACATAATGACTTGACAGAAGATGTACAATTGTCCCTGAGAAGCCTGGAAGTCTAAGTGCCAGGCACAGGGAGGTAAAACACTATAGGTTCGTATAGATTTATAGGAACATTAACACACTGGTGTTACAGTAAAAAGCCCCCCGACGCTCTGAGACTCCGAGCTGCTCATTTACCTCCCTGAGATCTTTGTTATGAGGTCACTGTCGGTGTGCTGTACCTGTAAGCTAAACTTAAGACCACGTTTTGGTTTTCATCTGCCTACTCAAACCAGAAACCCCCTTGGAGGCAAATAAAACTTTATGGATCAAATCGAATTGAAAAGGATGTATCAGCTGGAGATGGAATGAGAGCGAGTATGACTCACCTGGGAGGGGTTTACTGCAGGTTAGAGCGGGTAAGCCCCCCCTCACGTGTCTACAGGTGTGCTCCTATTATGCAACTGTCTTTATGAGTCCATCTTGTATTGTAGGTCGAGTGTAAGAGGATGAGATACTTCGTTTGGAGGGACGTCAAAAGAATATCAGAGAAGATGTCATTATCTTCTGGTAGGGATTTTAAGGCCTGCTGCACCAGCTCTGTGTAAGTTCTGTGTTAAGTTAGTCCACACTACTACTGGTTGAAACTAGTAATGTTCTAACTTAAGTTGTGTCGTTGTTTGGTTGCCCCGCAGAGACGTAAGGTTCATTTTACCTAGAAGGGCTTTAAATCCCAACTAAGCAAAACATTGTCGCAGATAAAGCGTTTTCACTTCCTGTGTCCGATCAGTGCAAAACATTTTTTAATGTAATGTTTGTCACAGTGCTGCCTCTCGTGCCTAATTGTCTCTAAACAGACTAACAGGCTGTTGAAGCGCCGCTAATCCACAAACAGCGAAGAAAACGTGTGTAAAATATGACAACGTATCATGATTAGGTGATAACGACAGCTATAACGGGGTGCTGGTAGCATAGTGGTTAGAGCGTACGCCCCATGTACAGAGGTAGAAGTCCTTGAGAGCGGGCGGCCCCGGTTCGATTCGACCTGTGGCTTCTTTCCTGCATTTCGTTCCCCACTCTCTTTCATCCCAATTTCTGACTCTATCCACTTTCCTTCTCTAAATGGTAAATGCACTTGAGCTTGTTGAGCGCCTTTACAATCTTCTGACAACTCAAGGCGCTTTTACACCGCAGGTCACACCTACACATTCACACACTGATGGCAGAGGCTGCTGTGGAAAGTTACTAATCCCATTCATACACATTCATACTCCGCTGACGAAGCAGCAGGAGCAACTTGGAGTTAAGTGTCTTGCCCAAGGACACATCGGACATGAGGCTGAAGATGTCGGGGATTGAACCCACGACCTTCTGGTTGAGAGCAACAGTCTCTACCAACTGAGCCACAGCCGACCCTAAATAAATTAAGGCAAGAAAACAAGAGCTCCAACTTTACTCTACAGCTGACATTGAGTTGGGAAATCTTCAACTATAATAAGGTAATAAAGTCAAGGATAGGGGGTACAAGAGGCTTTTTAAAGGTCTGTACAGATATTACAGATATGTATCCAAATGTGTGAGCTCAGGCCTTAAAGAGACACGTTTAGATTTTAAACAACAACAACAACAACAAAAAAGGATCTCTCGAGAGGTTTTTTCTTTTTGTCATCCGGAGCTCTGTGGTTGAAAGCACTCATCTGATTGATCATGAATCACTTTATAAGCCGGCAGAAAATCTCTAAAAGCTTGTTTGGCAGCTTCTCAAACACACCGTCACATTCACAGCTGTCCACTGCTTTTATGACTGAGTCATCGTCCAGAAGAGAGGAGCCTTAATATGAGCTGTCAGAAACTCCTCTACAGCGGACTCAATGCACCTTAACACATCCATTATGAATGTGTACTTTCTATTGACGATACAGCACTTAAACAGGAAGTAGAAAAACATGCTGCAAAGATATGTACGGAAGCCCAGTGGTCGTACTTGTTGTGTTTAGGTTATTACTTCTTGTTTTCAATCGGAGATCAGAAGAGCTCTTCCGGCATGTCTCGTTGTCTTTGGACTGATGTAATCCAGAATGTCCCTGATCGATCAACACATCAGACTTTATTCAGTGATAGTTATGAACCCTGCTGACGGTCATGACAGTGATGTTGAAAGCTGATTTCAGACGATATCACTTGAGGAATCAACCTGACTCTAAATTCTAACCCTCCATAACAACCCGACCATGCAGCTTGAGAATTAAGAGACAGTTTCTCTTCATGATTTTATCTCGTCAAGTTGGAAATCTGCCTTTTGTTTCCTCATAACAAGATTTGAACCGTGTTATCATAAGAAAACAAGCTTTGTTATCAGATGTTATAATGAACTCTTAATCTACAGATACAATTGTTCGTGTTTTCTGGAGAATACATTTTAGGAACAAATGAATAGCTTGATTTTTAGAGAAACGTATACTATTCCCCTATCTGCATGATAAATGTTTACGACACAGTGTAAGCTTGTCTCTACTTAGTTTATCTTTTAGCTTAGCTATACTTAAAGACTGGAAATAGGGAGACAGGTTTACTAACTAAGATGTGTGGATCTAATATTTCACGGCTTCACGAATCAACAAACTGACTGGTTAAATCAAAGAGTGTCATGATTTGGTCTCATTTAGTTTTGTATTTTTGTGTATTTCAGAGTTTAGGTTTGCTTGTTTGAATTACTGACACAAAGACAGACAGAATATGGACACAACCGCGGACTCAGAGGCAGCGTTCAAAAGACAGTCCTTTAATTCAGGCAAAGTTGGGTATACACAGGTCGGCAAAAAAAACAAAAATCCAGGAGTGAGGCAAAAGGAAGGGGTCAAGAAGGCAGGTGAGATCATACACGGGAGAGCTAAATACAAAAATGCTGGGCCGAGGAAACACAGAAGACACACAGAGAACTCAATAACGTAAAAATACACACTACATAGAGATACACAAGGATAAGAAATGACAAAATAAAACAGGAAACACTAAACTAGGAAAAATTAACACACAAGGGAAACAAACAACACAAGGGAAGAAGGAGAAATTAAAACAAAGCAAACCTAAACTCTGAAAAACATAAAAAAACAAAACTAAATCAGACCAAATCATGACAAAGACTTCCATCCACTCACGTACTGTCTACTGTTGCTACCTCATTGTTCTCTCCTCCTGACAGTCAGTAGTTCTGAATTGTGTAAGATGCAAATGATGTGACGTGTGTAAATTACTCACAGTGCAATCACATGTTTGAAACATCTCTCGTGTTTGGACACAAATAAAACACAGAATTATTTTAGAGATTATAAGTCTGAGTCAACAAAATGCACAAAAACAAGGCTCAGACAAGTCCTCTTTTGATATAAACCCATCTTTGTTTTTCTCCTCTATTTTGGTTTCGTACGTCAGTGTGAGCTGGCCGATTGGCTGGTTGAGTTGTATAGGGGAGATCTCCTCATTCAGCACACACAGAAACAGACACACACACACATAGAGTGCTATTTCTTCTCCGTCCTCATTTTCTCTGCTGTTCTTCCCTCTCGCTCCCTCGGACAGCTGCGGGACTCTCAGCATCTCCTGCACAGCTGACCCGGATGCACTGACGGCTATGAAAAGAGCTGTTGTTGTCCACTGATGACCCCCCCTGCACCTCCCTCCCCTCCTCCCCCCTCCCTGCAAACACACTCACATATACACACCATCACTCTACAATGGCAGACACGAGGCAGGAAACACGAGCACAGACCTGTGATGGTTGCTATTCTCATCCTAATCCTCATTTTGATATTTACATTTTTAAATCCTGGGATTAAATGAGGATGAGTTGCATGAAACTTTTTTTTAAGTATTTGTCATGCTGATAACTATTGATACATGTAAAATAATCCTAAAAGTGCATGTTAGCTTTCACTGGGGAGTTCAATTGTTGTATTTATCTTCCGTTTTCCTGGTTTGAACCTCTTTCAAAGTCCTAATTTTGGGTCAGAAAATCTAGTTTTGAGTGTTTTTGTTGTTGTTTGACCTAGTTGAATTATGCAATGGGGATGTTCTGTCATGTCCCACATTTTGCAGCAGCAGCAGCAGAAGAGGAAGAAGAAGGAGAATGGTGCAGTCGATAATACAAATTGTTTTTCAGAACCAGGGCTTCTGTAACAAATGAGGCCCAGCAGCTGTATTTTTCTGTCATCTCAGACACTTTCATCCACATCCAAACTCACAGCCTCTCTGTCACACACCCACTGATCTTGTTTGATTTCTTTGAAACAGAGCAGCATGAAGGCAATGACATGAAATCTAAACTCGGGTTTTCCTTTGGCAGCAGGGGGGCTACTGTTTCCTCTGTCGATTCATAATGACAGCTTATAGCTTTTCTGTGTACTGTAGCAGCTGAAATGGAGCTTAACTTGTTGTGTTTGGCCCTGAATGGTAAACGTTATAACCTTTCATACAAGACGAAGAAATCTGATTGGACGAGAGGCGGTGGGTCCTGAGGCTAGACGAGTTGAGAACCACTGGTATAAAGGATGGTAGAGCTAAAAGAATGATCAGATTAACCTAAAAGAAGCTGTAGTTACTAATTACTCTAAACTTCTTTATGCCACCTGTAGAAGTGCTTTATAAAACAACATCACGTTGATAAGGTTCTTCTGTTGTACTGAATGAGCACTTCTTGTGGTCTTGTGCTCCTGACGGAATCAGAGCTGCGCTGATAATAATAGCACTCCTTCTTCTGTGATACTTGTGTGTTTATATTCTGTTATATTAGTTTGACTTTTGGGTGATTTGGGTTCAAGTGTTTCATGCGCAGCTTCAGCAACAGCGACACGCACACGTAGGGGTGGAGGGGATCACATCAAAAGCTCTTTCAAGGGAGAAAACAAATGCAAAAGAAACTCAGAGCAGGACCACAAATGACACATCAAATAAAAAGGAGGACGAACCAGTGCAGAGATTTCACAGAAAAATAGAGGGTGAAGGTAAGAAAAAGAGGACATGCACAGAGAAAGAGGAAAATAGTGAGACACAGAACGAGGACACAGACAGGCAGAGGGGGACAGTAAGCTCAGCAGCGGGTGGATGCTGGAGTCAGACAGGTTCACCTGATGACACATCTGTCACTCTGACTTACCCAGACTCTGTAATCTCTTCCTATACAGACCCACATGGAGCGGCAGACAACACTGAGGGGAAAGACAACACACACACTCAACAGGGGGATTACAGGATGTTTCAGGACAGTTTAGGGCAGTCAGACAAATAATGACCTGTTTAAACGAGGCCGTGGACATGATGGAGGTCCCGAATGAAGGAGTGTTTGTGTTTTCAGTGACTGAATGTGTCTCAAGGTATATTAACTCAAGTACTGTTCCTGGGTTCATGTTTGAGATTTCTGTGATCAAAGCATGCCATACCTTGCACAACTGTTACAGCTGTGTTTGTAAGTTTGACTTCATTAAAAAAAAAATGTTGCTTTTCAAAATAATCTTAATGGACAATCATGCACCGCAGAGTCTATAAAACTTATTCCTTTAATTCTTATTTTCTTATTTCAAGCACAAATGAGTTGGCCTTAAAGATACAATACTGTTTTAAAAACTTGCTGGTTCTGTTTGAAAAAGTTAAAGGGCCTTCAATTAGATCAAACAATTAGCTTCTATGTAGCAATGCTGCCCTCTAGTGGACAAAATAAGGGATGCTTTAATATGACTCACTTAAATGTTGCTCTATAGCTTGTCAATTACAAATCAATAAATAAGTCTTACATAATAATGCATTATAGCTTATTTTTTAATACATTACTTAAAGATTATTTCTCTTTAAACTAAAATGAAGCACGTAATGAAAAACTGTAAAAAGCCCTCCAGTTTGTATTTAGTAACATAAATGCACTTAGCCCTCTTCTTACTTCCTATAGCCTACTTTGGAAACATTTTACAGCAATGGTCTGTAAGGAGAGGATCCTCGCTGTGTCCAAAAGTAGCCTAATATAACAAGAATGACTTTCAATAATGAACTAAATCAGTGGTTTCCAACCTCTTTCCTTGGAGCCCCCTTAGTTCTATCTAAGAAAAGCTAAGCCCCCCAGCCAGGATCCACACGAAAAATTGATGCATTGCTATCATAATATGCCTACAAACTTATTGTAACTCTCTGACCAAAGCTTTCTAAATTGAAAATTGGACTCGAGGGGAGGGGGAGAAAATCAGTCGAGGATTCGGTCCCTGGCTCCTGATGCCATGCGTCTGTGTGGTAGTAAGGCAGGTAGGGAGGTTTTGCGGCACATCCCCCGTCTCCATTGATATCATGATATCATTAATTGTTACTAATGGTAATAATGATGATGAGTATGATGATAGTGTGGATGAATATTTGTATAACTGCTATAACAAGTATTCAAGCTTTTTATTTTTTTGAATTCTTAATGTTTTTTTTTTCTATTTCCCTTCCTCTTTCGTCCCACCCTGATTTTTTGCCGGCGATCTCCCGCGAACCCGATCTGACTCCCAGTCTCCACCCGGAGGAGAGCAGGCGGGGAGCGAGAGGTCGCGCGATCTCCCGCGAACCCGATCTGACTCCCAGTCTCCACCCGGAGGAGAGCAGGCGGGGAGCGAGAGGTCGCGCGATCTCCCGCGAACCCGATCTGACTCCCAGTCTCCACCCGGAGGAGAGCAGGCGGGGAGCGAGAGGTCGCGCGATCTCCCGCGAACCCGATCTGACTCCCAGTCTCCACCCGCCTCTTTCCCTCTTTCCCTCTTTCCCTCTTTCCCTCTTTCCCTCTTTCCCTCTTTCCCTCTTTCCCTCTTTCCCTCTTTCCCTCTTTCCCTCTTTCCCTCTTTCCCTCTTTCCCTCTTTCCCTCTTTCCCTCTTTCCCTCTTTCCCTCTTTCCCTCTTTCCCTCTTTCCCTCTTTCCCTCTTTCCCTCTTTCCCTCTTTCCCTCTTTCCCTCTTTCCCTCTTTCCCTCTTTCCCTCTTTCCCTCTTTCCCTCTTTCCCTCTTTCCCTCTTTCCCTCTTTCCCTCTTTCCCTCTTTCCCTCTTTCCCTCTTTCCCTCTTTCCCTCTTTCCCTCTTTCCCTCTTTCCCTCTTTCCCTCTTTCCCTCTTTCCCTCTTTCCCTCTTTCCCTCTTTCCCTCTTTCCCTCTTTCCCTCTTTCCCTCTTTCCCTCTTTCCCTCTTTCCCTCTTTCCCTCTTTCCCTCTTTCCCTCTTTCCCTCTTTCCCTCTTTCCCTCTTTCCCTCTTTCCCTCTTTCCCTCTTTCCCTCTTTCCCTCTTTCCCTCTTTCCCTCTTTCCCTCTTTCCCTCTTTCCCTCTTTCCCTCTTTCCCTCTTTCCCTCTTTCCCTCTTTCCCTCTTTCCGACTCCCGGTTTAAAGGGAAAAATGAAAAAAAAAAATTGCTTTTGAAATATTTATACAAATATAAAGACATTTTAATTTACTTGTTTCTTCTTAACAGTTTAGATATTATGCCCATTTGGAAAAGTGTGTGTTCAGACGCACAAGTGAATACACTTCCAACTGGGCATAATATCTAAACTGTTAAGAAGAAACAAGTAAAATAAAATGTCCTAAAGTACCTCTTGAATGGTAGTGGGATTGTAACAGTTGACAAAACACTGAAAATAATAGAAACATTTTGTATTTTAATCCGTTTATTGTGACATGTATGATAGCCTTGCAAAGTAAAAAAACAGAAGGAAGAAATGCATCCAAATAAAGTGAAGTACCTGTTCTCATGCAAAGTCTCTCTGAAGCATCTGACGACGACAGAAGAAATCTCCCTCACGCCTCCCAGAGAACCATAATTATCCTCCTTAAAAAGAACAAAATTAAAACATAGGTCAGGGTATAGAATGCCAAATTAACTGCAGTTTCATCATTATCCCAATAAAAGGATTTGCAACAAACACATCACAATAGTCAGAATTTATCAAACAGTAACAATTTTTGATAAGGACAAGCAATGCTTTCTCACTCAGCATGTTTACATCCAGACTAAGCAGACTTCTTTACAAACACGTTTGAAGAGGCTGAAAAGTTGCCATCACATTTGAGCTGGATTTTGAGGTAAGTGTCTGACTGACTGTCCGCCTGTCTATCTCCGCCTTATTGTACACTGTAATAAAATATGTATTGATGTGTGATTCTGGGAAGAAAGAGATTTTAGGATTTATATTTATTGAAACTTTATTTGGATCTTTTTATAAAATTATTTAATTAAATTAAATAGAACAAAAACAGTTGAACAATACTTTTGCTTTTAAAAAGAACACAAAACACATGTACAGTATATACAGGTGTCTGTAACTTAAAGGTCAAATATTATGTAAAACATACGTTACCATAATTTTCTTACTCTGATGTGTCCCTAGTCTGTCAACAAACCCCCCAGTTATTTTAGAAGTCCATCCTCTCTGTCTTTTGCTTGTTCCACTGGTCAAACATGTTTGTGTAGAAGTCTGCTAAGTCTGTGAGAAAGAGAAGTCAACCAAGTCAAAATAATAAAAATATATTTTTTTTAAAAATGGAAGAAAGAGAAATGCATCCAAATAAAGTTAAGTACCTGTTCTCGTGCAAATCCTCTGTGAAGCATCTGACGACGACAAAGAAATCGGCTCTCCTTGACTATTTGTTGAGAAACAAAAGAAAAACAAAGACTGCTTACTATTTTAAAACTTTTATCACATTCTTGAGTAGTAATTGAGCAGGTAAGGAAAGCAAAACTTCTTGGTAAGAAGATCTTGTTTTGCTTTCCTTACCTACTCTTTTTTTTTTTTTGGATCCAGCACCCACTGAGGGATGTGTGTCTTTCTTGATTTTTCATCCTTATTGAGCAGCACATCAAAAATAAAACATATCCTACCTTTCTGGGTTCTCACAAGTACCGTCAACTAAATAAATGGTATCCTGAAATCAGAAAGAGTAAAATATGTTACTTAAATGTGCAGACATGTATTTATTGGATGCAAGATCCATTTAGCACTGTAATAAGTGTTGATTGTTTACCAAGTTTATTTTTGTCTAGAGGAGACAGGAGACTGAAGACACATCCAGAGAGTACGGTCATCGAGGGCAGGAAAGTGAGTTGATCTGAAAAATCATAAAGCTTTATGTTGAGTTCAGAACAGCATCGTGAAAATCACATATCACAGTTCTTTAAAAGGATTTGTACAAATACCTGACAGTAGTCTTGTTTGTTCAGTGTAATCATCTTCATGCTGCTTTGGTCTTGGCTGTGAAACAGATATTTCATCATTACTTGAGTCCCATTCCTCTGTATAAATCACAGCTGTAGCATGTTTTAAAACACTGATACATACACCATGGAGGCAGAGCCGCACTCTGTGGTGAGTTCAAAGTCATGAACGACCAGATCAGGCCAACAGTGAATCATGACAAGGAAGTGAAGGTCCCAAAGACTCAGGGTATCCTTAAGCAGAAGAAAAGACAACAACAAAAGGCTTATATACTTGTCCAGATGTGTATCACAGCTTCAAGTGAGAGCACAGAACTCACCTCACTGTTAGGAACATACAGGAGATTTTCCACCACCACCATCTTCCTCTCTCCTTTAAAGCAAACATAGAAAGGGAAAATATTCAACAATCGTGACACAATCTTTTCCAACAGGCCTTTTAACTTTGTGCAACTGTTTGTTGCACGTGTTTATTTGTTTTACCCATTAGCTTTGTTTACAGAGCACAAACCAACGCTACAAAGTTCTTTACATAACGTGCTAATCCTGACAATACACACAAATAAAGTCTCAATGAAACCCTGAAACAAAAACATCAATGCAGCAATAAGAAGAAGCTGAATGTGTGAACGCAAAGGGCCACATTTTTCAGTCGGACTTCACCTGGAGTTTCTCCTGCCAGACCACTAGTGTTTTTTCCGCAGCAAGTCAGAGTGAGCTAATGTGAGATCGCAGCAGGATATTATCCGGAGACTTCAGCTGGAATTATGTACTGTAGAGCTGACTGAAATTAAGCTCTCGCTGACAGAGTGAGCGAGACGCATCTTAGCCTGATGAGGGTCCATCATCCAGTGAGTCAGAACTTTCTTTATCACCCTGTGAAGAGAACAGTGTTACAAAAATCTAAACCAAGAAATGCAGGATGGTTTTCAATCCGTCCAACATTTCTAAGAAAGATTTTACTTAAAAGCATACATTTAAATTAATTTATTGTAATTTCAGGAAGAATGTGTTACATTTTGATCCAGTAGATGTCGCCCCCTGAGCATCAGCATTAAACCAAAACAAACTGCTGTTTGCCGACACCTCCGCTGTTCTGAATCCTCTGCTCTCCCCCAGAGTCAACCCCTCTCCACTCGCATTCACACGACGGAGTTATCAATTACAACGCACCGTAATTAAGCACCACTTAGAGCAAGTGGTGGACTAAATTGTCGTGGTCAGCATTGTTGTGTTAGCAGGCTAATGTTAGCACACTCTGTTAACTCATAGCTTCAATTGAACATAAACTGTCACACAATGACTTTGATCTAAACACATATGTAACATCTGAATAAGCACTGAGTATGTTATTCTTCTTCTCTCTAGTCCTTGACTAAAACAGCTTTAAATGCAAGACCGTCCCGTCCATGTAAACACGACTGCGACAACAGTACAGCTGGCGCTACTCACTCATTGTAGACAGTCATGACTCTGAGACATTTAAAGAGACTTGATTTCTGCTGTATTTATGTGTAAAATGTTGCACTAGCTCCTTTATCAAAACATGTTTTTTACTTTCAGTTGGCATACACATTAATTTGGCTTACATGTGTTGATTTGAGGGATATATAAACAGTATATAATATGTATATCAGAGACAAACATTGTAAGAAGAAGAAGATATCCTTTATTAATCCCACAGGGGGAAATTACTTTTTCACTCCATTACTGAGACATGTTACACTCACACAGGCTGAAATACACACACACAACATGCACTAATAACACAGTAACTCACTTTTACCCAATGTATCATAATTACAGGCGGTAAAAGACACTGACCCCGATCACCAAGTGGATTTCATTGCCCAGACTGAACATCACCGCTGTACTGCAGCCCTCGTCGTGGTAATCCTTGGCTGAGCAAAAGTCTATCTTGATTTCAGACTGGAGCTGAGTGTGTGGAGAGGTGGAATTAAAATTCTGCTTATCAGAAAATAAAAATTAGCACTAACAAAAGAGGGTCTCAACTAACCTCTTTGAAAGAGCCTACATCCATTATTTCTAAGGCTGCAATGACAAAAAGAGGAATGAATGTTTCATTTGGTCAATAATGAGGCTACGATAAAAATCCAAAATGTCTTTTGATACCTGTCTCGATCTTTGCCAAAGCAAGGTTTGAAATGTGGAAAAACCCGCCCTTATGAGTACAAACAAATTGTATATCGCTGTTGACAAAAAAATAACATGTATTACCATTACGTCACACCGACAAAACCATGCAGAGCAACGATTCAGAGAATAATCCTGAAACACAGACGGATCAGATTCTTAACTCCCCCGTGTTACATTGCATTAGTACAGAGTTTTCTTAGAATCATATTAAAAGTTTACCTTCAGATCCCTCGTCTTTCTGTGTGAGGAGATAGCGGTACGTTTTCTCGTCGCCACTGGATGGTTTCTCTACCAAAGCCAAAAAAAGAAGAACCCACATCTTAATGTAGGTAATGAAATCCATTGGGATTATTATAACTGGTGACATCAGTGAAGCCATAGGTGAAATCAGACAAACATTTCATGGCCAGACACAGGCCTTCACTTGTAGTGTGCCTTATAAACACTCTTACCCTGGTGAGAAGGATTCTCTTGTGCGGGACTGTTAGGGACCAAGCAGTAAGGTACGAGTCACAGGAGTAAGTTCAAAGAAATGGTGGGTTTTTATTTTACCCAAATATAGAAAACCCGGTTTACAAACCAAATTATAAGAACTATGCCTATAAAAGAGGTCAATTTAATATAACTTAAAATCAACAAGATGAAATCAAAGTGAGAAACTGAATTCAGGTACCTGAAATCAATGCAGAACCTTACGCTTCCATCCTTCTTTGGTACGAGCACCACTGGGTTACACCACTCGCTCTTTGAAGCCTCAATGATCCCCAGGGACAGCATCAGGTCAAACTCCCTCCTCAGCGAGGCCAGCAGGTGCTCAGGGATCCTGTAACTTAATCTTCTCACCTCTCATCTTCGCACCTTCTCTAACAACAATGTCATTTTCAACAATATTTGTTCTCCCAGGATTCTCCTGGAAAACTTCTGAATTATAGACAGATCTCACCTGAAGCCGTTGGCCGCTTGAGATCATGGTCTACCAGATCACTAGAGAGGTAAGTATTGATCATTCAATTCTTCTTCATCCAGCACACTTCTTATTTGCATCACTTCTGTTTTTCTTTCTGGTCACTGCACCCACTCTTTTAAGGGATTTATGTGTAGTACCCTACTGGAGCGTGAGTGCCCTGGTGTTGATACCTGGTATGTAGTTGGCCCGAGTTTCTTTAGGATTTGGAACGGTCCTTGCCATTTAGCCAACAGTTTGTTGTCATCACTAGGTAGGAGCACCAGCATGACTTGTCGTACCAGGACTTCTGTTGCTGCTGGGCGTCCGCCACATGCGATTGGGCCAGTTCACCCATTTTCTCCAGCCGCTCTCTCATCTGGATGACATAGGATACAACATTAACAGATCCCACCCTCCCAGATTTCTCTCAACAGTTCAAAAGGAGAGAAACCAGTGGAGGATTGTGGTACTTCTCTGTATGCAAAGAGGAGATAGGGCAGCCATTGATCCCAGTCTGTACCCAGTCTGTACCTCCTGATACCAAGTAACTGGTACACCTGTTTCAGCAGAGTAGACATAAAGTTAGTTCCCTAATCAGTTAATATTTCCCAAGGGAAGCCCACCCTTGAAAAGAACTGTACCAAACAGAAAGCAACTGCTTTTGCAGGATATACTCATCGCTTATTTCCGGCTCCTTCTCCTTTGCTTTCTGGAAAAGAGAGACTAAAGATGGATCAGTTTTCTGCATATCACTTATATTACCTGAAACCCTAGTGGTAACTCTAGCTAAGTGCTGGTTGATTGTGCCACCACTGTCTTTTGGAATTTCTCCTGTCTTCTGTCTGCGGGTTTTCCGAGACTTCCCAGGTGTGGTCTCCAACTCTTCATTGTAAAAGGGCAGCGCACTGAGAATTGCGGCGGGCTCATTGGATTGCTTGGCCTGCATTCTGGTTACCACAACTTTCTGCTTTGTGCTGGCTCCAACAAATCAAAAAGAACTGGTAGGTCTCTTCCTAGAACAGCATCAAAAGGCAGATTATCAGCAACCCCAATGTTCAAAAGGTAAGTTTGACCTTCTACCTTAATGTACATGTCAGCTGTTGGATAAGGCTTCTAAGCGTGGTTCCATTAACTTCAATGTTTTGCATTTTAATAGAACAGTCATTTTTAATGCAAGGACGTGGTACAAAGCACATTTATGTCATCTTAGCAGAGTTTTTCGGGTACATGGGTTTAGTATGGCCTTCAAGTCCACATAGATAACAAATTAGCTTTTTGCTAGAGGGTTTTGTTGGCCTGCTAGCTGGCTGGTCCTCCCACATGGGAGACTTACCCGCACTGGTTACTGCCCCCTGTTGGAACTGTTGGGCTGGTTTGTGGCTGTCCTTTTTCGTCCTCCATGCATTGTACCTCCATGGTTGACCCTTTTTTCCGTGCAGCCACAAAGACATCGGCCAGCTTGGCAGCCTCCGTTGCTGAATCTGGGTCATGCTCTTTGATCCATACCTGAAGCTCAGGGGACAACATTCTCAAGTATTGTTCAAGGATGATCATTTCACTTACTTCTTGTGTAAGGTACTGTAAACGGGGTGGAATGTGGTAATTTCAAAAGAATAACGAATTGAATATTAACAGGGTGTTTGAATTATCGGGGTGAGAGCAGCGCTGGCAGTAATCAAGAGACTTAAAACAATGATGCACTGGTGCAAAACAGATTTATTTATGAGCTAGGTTGTCCTTAAACTGCACCAAATTAAAACCCACTTAAAAGAAATAAAACAATAAAATTGTCCTAAAATGTCATTGCTAAAAGTGGGCTCAAAGAGACGAATAAAGGTCAAATAAAACAAGGGATACAAAGGAGAGCTAAAAGTCCATCACTTAAAATGTAAGAGGCTAAAAAGTCACTCAGCTCCAATAAAATAAAACAGTGAGCAATTTGTCCCTTATCTTCTGCGACTGCCCACGCCTGCTGCTTCCCTCGCAGGGTCTCCTCAAGTCGATCAGCATGTACACAGGTGGGTTTTTATTTTACCCAAAAACAGAAAACCAAGTTTTCCAACCAAATTATATGAAATAAGTCAACTTTGTAAGGATGGCCTAGTGGCTTAGGCCCAAAAATATGGGAACATTCAAAAATGCAGTCAAAGTAAAGGAATTTACAGTGAAATAAATCAAGTGCAGCAATATGTACAGCGCAGGCCTGGAGAAAAATGTAAAAATTTAAAATAATACTTGCAAGAAAAAATAAGAAAATGCAAAAAGTGACAAACAAAAGAAGAGACTGAGCTCCATCTGGGCCCCTGCAGCTCTGTACACTATGATAAGTTGTTGACACTCTCCAGCACTGTGCCACTCCAACTGCAATCTCCAACTACCTAAGAAGCCCTCTGGCCTCCTCTTATATAGGAGCTGGCACCTACCAAAAGGGGTTGGAAATCAATTTACTCTCAGGTGAGTATTACCTGTTCTACAAACAACACATAATATATGCAATAAGGCTAAAAGCATATCAAAATACATTTCAGTTAAGTAAAGACTTAAACAGCCTTTTGAATAACGTTTTTAATCTCAACAACCTCAACACCCCTCCACTTCTACCAAACATGGCACCTTCCACTTGACACCCCCCCCATATAAACCCAAGGCTGGGTTCAGCTCTGTTTGACACTTCCTGGTTGAGAAAGAGGAGTGCAGGCAAGGCTGTGGAGCAACAGGTGACTAACAAGATATATTTGATGTATAACAATGAATAAAATGTTTTAATGTAAAAATAGTCGATGTTTTCTTTTGCTTGAAAATACAATGTTTGAAGTCGTTTGTCAATGAGTAATTCTTAAGATTTATCAGAAGTCAATCACATAAAGTACTCGTTGCTAGTCATGCTAAGCTAACATTAACACAGGCCTCTCAGCCGTCTTGATGTTACTACAAAAGTGTTTGTTTTAACATTAGCACGTGTGTATTACTTTAGAGGGCACAGGGTTGCCCCGTGACAAACTTAATATAACTTTTAATCAACAAGATGAAAACTAATGCAATGAAAAACTCAAAAGGGGAACTTATGTAGTGGTTTGGCCAAACCAACTCCAACACAAGGGGTAGACAAAAAATGGACGCCAAATTAACAGCAAACAAGGAAAAAACAACTAAACCCAAACCACCCCCATGACATCACAGCACACGGTCTGCTCCAAGATCTTGGTCTGCCCTTGGCCACGCCTTTTGCTCAGACCAGGAAGTTCCCTCCTCCAACATCCAGGTTACTCAAAAGAAAGAAATAATGATTAGTACAACTGAAATGAGTGTTTAATCTTACAATGTATAAACTGTGTGCATTAAATCCAAACAATGCAAGAATAAGCTCATAATAAATCAAACTAAGTGTGTAAGCTGTTTGTATTGTTGACTGCTAAATAAACATGTGCTGGTGAACAACTAATGAGGTGAGAATGTGAGTGATTGATATTACCCCGTGTGGCTCTGGTCATCACAGGGACATAGATCAAATGAAGTTTTCCATTTCTTTCGCAGACCACCAGAAACTGTTCGTCCAGGCAAACATCAATGGCGTCCACATCAGTTTCTGAAATGTAAAGTATGTGACTCATCAGTCATTAAGGGAATCCCATAGAATCAGTTAAATTATTCATTTTCAGTATTTGAAATGGGCCTAGAGGAAACCTTTTCATAAAGCTATCAAATGCTGCAGTGCTCATTTTACAACATGAACCTGCTGTTGTTCCGTTCACCAACCAGAAGAGGGCACTAGATACACATGATTGTGTTCTCTGCTGGCTGCATGCCTTTGCTTCTCTGTACATTAATCGATGTTAAATCTTTGGGTGCCAGTTTAGTTTGGATCTAACCTGTTTTGGCACAATGTGCTGAAAGCTTTTTATAGCAGCACTGGGCTTGGCAGCGGCTGTGAGACTTAGTTACTGTCCCACATTTAAGAGCAGCCCTGTTATTACTGTCTGCTCTGCTTTTAACAACCCTGATGAGCTGGTTGTTTGCACAGTTTATTACACTCACAACTAAACCATATGTTTAAACATTTCTAAACAAACCCTATGGAATTGTTTCACCTGTATGACTCGTTACTGCTTGATAATGAATTGGGGTTAAAATAGTGTCTGATGAAAGCTCAGGGAGGATGACTGCAGGGCCCCCTGCAACATATCAATATTCTTACAGTGATTAACAATAAAGAAATGAATTGATTTGAACCAAATGTTCACCGGAAGCATCTTCTCTTCGTTTGCAGTAGCAAATAAACTGTTACCAAACTGCGGTCCTGACTGGAGCTATACATATTTAGACTTTTTTTTTCAAACTTCAACTTTCTTTCAAGGTAAAGTGGTGAAATTGGAAAAATCGACGGGAGTATTTCATCTGGCATACATTCCAGGATAATTGTACTTTATTCTGACAATCAAACAATGAAGCAAAAATTAATAAATACATTGATATAAAACTGATATGAACTCTGGACTATTGTTGGAGCTCTAGTATTGTAACCTATATTTGATTGCATGGTATTTTTACATGTGTACATTTAGCTGTTTTTACGATCAGAATCAATTAGACTTAGAAAACTTTATTTATCCCAGAGGGATCAATACTGTACTTGACAAAGATGAGCGCTGGCACGCTGATACCCTCGTGTGGTCTCTTTGGGCAATGACACCCTCAAGGGCCAGATGAAGAGCACGATTTAAATACAACAGTAATAAATAAGTCAATGAATACATAACCAAGACATTCTAGGAGGCACCACCTTCACATTGAAGACTACATTCAAGGAATGTATGTACAGGCCCCTGGTGCAGAAGTCTCAGGAATGAACCACTATCATTAAACCATAGACTGCTTTTGGGTCGCACACTGAGAAGCGCCCCCTCTCACACATCTGGGTGTATCTACATCCCGAGCTGCCTATATTGGAGATGTTGTTTCAGTCATTATGCTAAGCTATGCTAACAGGCTGCCCACTGTTGCTTCGTAACAGATGGACATGAAATGGTATCGATCTTCTCGTTAAGCTAGCAAGAAAACATATCCCCAAATGCCTAAGTGTGTAGCAAAATACATTAAGAAAATTAAATTGTGTTTTCCAGCTTTGCAAAGGAGATCTTCGCTGTTTTTTTTCCTCTTTCAAGTAATTATACGCTGAGTATTTTATGTTCATAAATGATATCTTTAAACAGAGAGATGATCTTGCAGAATAATAAAGAAATCCTCATTTGTTGTTTGAAGGGTTACCCGTGACTTAAAAACTACTTTGTATGATGCAAAGGATATTGGTCTTTGGTTCAGATGGAACTATTACAAGGCCCTTGACTGATAAAATCACATTGTGTAACTTTTTCTTTGGGAAATGGTCTAATTATCTCATGTCTAAAGTGTCCACACCTCCTCCCTGCTGGCCTCTCGTATGTTTGTGTGTTGGCCAACCTGTCTGTCTCTGCAGGGTCAAACCTGTTAACCTCTCCATTGAAGACCACATCATCAGGCAGGGGGACTTTGTGCAGTTTGCTACACCTCTAGGGACACAAACAGACACCCTGATCCCACAGGCAGAACGTAGCTTTCAGCACCGAGCAAACATTTGATCCCACAGCGGATCAGCACACTAACCCTCAGCCCCCATTAGACCGCCATGTTTCACTCCATTGATTGTTCTTTATGATGTACAGATTGAAGAGATGTTATAGAGAACAGATTGATGCCTTGAAGATGACATGCTGGTGACTGCAGTGTAGAAATGGAGACATTAGTTGTGTATTTAGACTGTGATTGGATTTATAGTGTCAGAAAGTGAAGCCTTTCAGCTCCTGTTTGGGGATTTAGGGAACAACTTGTTTGTTGTTGCAGAGGTGCCCATGGTGTTAACCCATGACCCCACTGCCCTCTGACCCGAAGGACGACAGCTCCATCCACGCGTCAGGGAGAGGGGCTGTCACAACGGAAACAGCCAGAACACGGGCAGGGCTGCTGGCGAGACAGGGACAATTAGATATGGTTTACTTTACGCTAGATCAAACACACCGCGGGAGTGAAGAGTGTCAGGCTACCGGATGTAAAATGTGTCTGCAGGAAAAGTGTGAAGAGATGCCACAGGCTGCAGAGGAGAGGCAGGATTAACAGAAAAAGGTTTCCTGTGCAATCAATAAACGTGTTGCATGACATGTAAAGTCTCAGTGATTACAGCTCTCAGTGCTTTTGTAAAAATGCTCATCAAAGTGACTTCATTTTGGAGCAAATCTGTCTAAAACCAATATAGAGATCACAAACCATGTCAAAGGAAGCAGGGTACGTTTGTTTACACAGAATGAGCAGAAAATAATCAGCCTTAATGTGCAATATTTTAAACATGAAAAATCAAAAATGTCCTTTTTTTCTACTTTTCATATCAGAGGTTTTGTTGATCCTCTCATTTGCATAGTTAGCTCATATTTTTGAACCAATACCCTTCACCTTGGTCTATTAAAGTTAGTTAAAACTCGCCGTAACTGCTGCCATCTGCTGTTAGTCGTAGTTTTTGAAACATATTTTGTAGTAAACAATCTCAACACATAACTCTTTCTCTGTTATGTGCCGCTCTCACACTACCTCTTGTTTAGTGAGTGGCGTTTTTGGGGCGTCTGTGGACAAAGCTTTACGTCTTATCTCTTTGCTGATCTTGTCCTGTACGTGTGTAAGAAGTGTTTTCTGATGAAATATGCCCTCCTGCTGTCTTTCAACAGCCAAAAGCATCACTCTCTGTGAATCTTTGTTGTGGAAAATATCAAACAAGTCTGTTTCTGCAGTGAGCTGTTAATCACTCCTCACTTCTGACATCTACCCTGCAGCAGCAGTTAAAGCATTACACCAATTATTAATAATCAATCTTCTTGCTGATGGTCTCCTTTGCTTTATAGGTCATATAGAGGCACCAGTAATAATATCAGCCTGTTTCATAATCAGCTGAGCTCAACTGAACATTTTGTGTAAGCAGCTGAACAGAGGCAGGCTGTGGATGTGCACTAAAGTAGTTACTGACACATGTTCATGCTCTTTTCTTTTGACTTCTTGATTTACAAAAAGAAAATCAAAACTTAGAAAGCAGTTTGAGATTAAACATCAGTTTTTCCTCATCACTCTTTGGCCTCTTTGAACTGAGCTTGTTCATCTAAAAACTGAACATGCAGTAAAATCATTCATTCAGGTAAAACATCTTAAGTGTGACTAAGACTTGACTTGAAAAATAAACAGCAACGTCTTGTAGAAAAGTTGGAACCTTCAACAACGTATCTCAGTAGTTGAAATCCAACTACAATATGATCATTGTCATTTCTGGTCTTCAATTATCAAAGATTGCAGGCTAGTTTCCTGCACACTGTCTAAATTGCACAAATACGTTTGCAATGTTTCGGTACCAAAACGTTGCTAAAATATTTTCCTGGGAGCTCCTGAGCCCTCTTTTCTCATAGGTTCCTCTGGATTGTTAGTGGGGGCGGCCTGCTGTTATGGACCCCCCCCCCCCCCCTTTCATTCTGTTTGTCCCTCTCCCTCTCCGCCAATTCATAACAAGTGTTATCTCGAGACACTTTACAAAGAGCAGGTAAAAAGACCTGACTCTTTGTTTAATCTTACAAAAGAGCAGGTAAAAAGATGGTCATTCAGGCAGGCCATCCACCAACGATCCCGAGGAACCTAAGAGAGCTCAGAAGCTCCCAGGACAAGATGGGGTTAGTAACTAAGATTTACAGATATTGACATGCATTAAAGAGAGAGAGAGAGGGAGAGAGAGGAGCTCAAGGTGCCAGTTCCCCCAGTAGTATGAATCTGATCCTGCTCGAGGTTTCTGCCTCTTAAAGGAAGTTTTTCCTTCCCACTGTAACTTTGCTAAATGTTGCCTAGTGCTCATGATGGGTTAACCTTGGGTCTTTGTTATATAAAAATAAGTACGGTCTTTTACCTGCTCTTTTGTAAAGTGTCTTGAGCATTTCTGATGAACTGGCACTATACGAATAAAGATTGATTGATGGATATTTCTGCAAGTCAGACAATGTGCAGGAGTTTGCCTGCAATTTTTTTTAGAGCTTCAGTACTCTTTGACACCATCAATCGTTAAAATAAAAGAGATTTTATTCTTTGAAAACGAAAATGTTGACAACCCTATATTGAACACTGATTTACATGTTGAATTCATGCACAGTACATGTAGTTATGGTCTCTGCTGCAGACAAACAAAAAGTGTTTTGGTTTGTTTTCTCGTGGGGTTTGTTTTGGAGACGCATCACCGGTGGAATATTGCTTTAAAAAATGGCTGAACAGCAGAATGTACAGAACACAATGTCTCACAGTTTGGAAAGAATGCTGAAGCCAAAGCTAAAAGTGGCTTGAAGGGAAACTTCAGGGGAACATTCGGGGTTCAAGTGGTCATGGTTCCTGCTTGTACGCTGCTTGTTTATTTTATCTTGTGCTCTGCAGCTATCTGATGTTGAAGGCTCCCTGAATTTATCGCTGTTTTCACTGATAACCACCTTCCACTGAGGTTTAAAGGTCCGACATTTGTCTTGGATTTTTCCAGGTGACAGATCTACTTCGCTGATAGGACGACATGTCTGAGTCCGTCGTCTGAAAATCTGCTGAGGTGGATTTTAATTTTTCGTCGCTTGAACCTGCAGGATGTCAGCGGAGAATGCAGAAATTGGTGAGCGCAAACATCCGTGGCACACATGTATCACACGGGGTCACATTATCTTCAAAGCCTGTCGCCTCTAACATGTGATACGACTCAGACCCTCAAAAAAAAAAAGGCAGACATCTTGCATTCCTGAGCCCATTCCACAAAGTACAATAACTTCCTTGAATTCTTCGACCCTCGGCGGCGGAGCCAGGGCACATCCTGTTGTCCTCGCCGCACTTCCTGCTCATGCAGCTCAAGCAGTCGTCCCTGTTGCCATGGCCACTGGACAACACTGTCCTCATGCTTAATAGGCACACTGGCAGGTAATGCATGGATGATTATGAAGTGAGTGGTGCAGAGATCTGGCAGCAGTCTCTCCGTTATTATGCATCAAATTGCAATTTCCTTCCTGTACAGTTTTTGCAATTCATACAGTGTGCAG
Organism: Tautogolabrus adspersus; assembly: GCA_020745685.1. NCBI lineage: Eukaryota > Metazoa > Chordata > Actinopteri > Labriformes > Labridae > Tautogolabrus > Tautogolabrus adspersus. The sequence continues at coordinate 23,842,396 of CM036550.1, read as the reverse complement.
GAGTTTACCTTCCATCTTTGAAACTGAAAACAGGAAACTACCCTCACAATATCAGGTGTCTAGGACTTCTATTTTTGTTGCCATGGTATCCCAATAGGTATTGATATTGTTTGGTTTTTAGTATCATATTGGAGTTTCAAATGAAGGAAGATCTGTGATGTATGGAGCAGCATGTTCATGTCAAGTCTTTAAAAAAACAAGTAAAAGGTGAATTTCAAAAGACACAGAACTCTTTATGTCAACAGTCGACATAAAGAGTAAAGTACAGGGAAACAGGTATTGCTTTCTTTACCACACCAGATACCAGCCGGGGTTGAGTTTCTGATCTGGCATGTACAAATGTAGATCCCAAGGGGGGGGGGGGGGTCTGAGTGAGTTTCTGGCCTTTACACCTCAGATAACCCGTTTGGCTGCTGTTTTTAGCAAAGATAGAACAGTAAATACAGGTATTTAAAACCCGGCCACTCTGGTAGAGCGTGTAATTACTCTTTATCACTAAACAAAGCTTTAGGGCGTTCTCACCGCTTCTTTTAGTGGTTAAACTGAACCTGCCAGCGCTGTGTGATGTGGCCGAGGCGGCATGTTTGTTTCTCTGTACAGCTGGTGCTGAAGGTGAAAAAAAGAACACAAACGAGTCCTTTTCTGTGGAGTCATTATTGTGTGGAAGGATACTACACCTTATTCACGTAGTAAAAATTCACTTTTAATTCTCATGATTTATTCCATCACTACTCACAAATGTAAAAAATCTATCTCTACATCTCAGACATTTGAGTTGCGCTCCCTTAAAGTCAAATACATACGTCAAGTCTGAATATCACCTCGTATCCATTCTGTAAAAAACTCTGAATTATGTGACTGAATTTGGTTAGACAATTAGAAAATGGACGAATTCCTGGTAGATGTACAGAATGTTTCTTTAAAGATGTAATATGGCGAATTTTTACACAAAAATATCTCGTCATTAAAAAATGGACCAAACCTATGTTATATTTATTTTAGTTATCAAAGCCATAGAAATCCTTCATTTTAGAGTTGTAACGGGACGTGTCTTTCGTGGCAGTCGCCATGACAGACACAACATGTTTACCTTTGCTGTGGAAACACCTGATGTGAGGTAAAAGATCGCTGCATAAGGAAACGTTAGCTGCCGTGATAAAAACGTCATGTAAATTATACTTTAAAACATTAGCTTGTCGGTTAACAGATTCTCTTCCTCAGGTCGGTTTCGCCCGTTCATATTGACTCCCATGATTCCCCGCCAGCCTCAACGTGATCTTGATGTCAGAGCCCCCTGGAGGCGGAATTTACCTACTGTGCGTTTAGGGCTAAAGTGCACTTTTTAAATAGAGGGTCAGAGAATCAGAGAATTTTAAGTTGTGGTAATTGTCTTTTTTTCCTTCAGCAACTTTAATTATTTGGGATCAAAGTTGTGCAACCTTGTTATCTGAATAATGTATTTATGTCACGATCTTCAGTCAGCATATAAAAACATTTTGGCGTGTGAATTATTAAAAAGTGTGCTCGTGTGTGTTATGTTCATTTGCATCTTTCAAATACATCTTTGTTGAGTTGCTGAGCTGGAGACGCTGAACTCAGAGGAGGAAAATAAAATAGTGAGTTTAACAAATCTGCTGAATATTTCATGCCTGCAGTTATACTGAGACATCACACAGCCTGCACTAGCTGTGTGCTGCATATTAACATTTTGGATCAGTGCTACAGTAAGCTTGGTTTGTTTCATAACCACAACCCCGCTGCCAGCTCGGCGTTCATTTGTCAGCTTCCAACACGGCAAGTCGCCGCCAAACTTTCATCCTGCTCTGTCGGAGAGAAAAAAGGGAAAGTGAGCCGCGTCTCCTGGGTCTTTACACAACTCACCCTGAAGGCTGCCTTCTATTCTGCTTCCTGCACTGCTGCGTCTGTGCGAGAGTCCAAACAGCAGAGACAATCTGACTGGCAGCAGGCCCTTTGAAAGGGATGTTACGCAGGTTAAAGGATCTTTTTTAATTGCTGCACACATGAATATGTTCTCTTCTTCCTAATAATTGATTATTATTTTAACTGTCACTCCTCGTGATCGGCACCTGAAAATAACCTTGTTGCTTTACTGCGGCTTTGAAGGCAGAGGAGAGATGTAACAAGCCCTCATACCCTGATGGAATGAGGATGAGCAGACATTAGGAACGGACAGCGATAGCAGACAAAGGTGGCGGTCCATGACATCATGTATCAGGAAGGTGATACCGCCTCACTTCTCCCCTGGCAGGGGTCGACCCGCATGCACACAGTGTAAACACCACGCCTCCGTCTGCTGCCTGTAAACATGGAGGCTGCCACCCATCCTTTCATGTGTTATTGCAGGAATATTCAGGAGATGTTCAGGTCTCTTTTATTAACCAGACAGATGATTGGAACGCAGCATACATTTTATTGTTCTCTTATTTTTCACTTAATCCCCGGCTTAACTGTTCGGTCACCAAACTGCAGAAAGGTTTTGACGTCTAGTTGACAACACTTACTTTATGGATGATGAGGGTATTCGTGACTGTACAACTTTCCTTGTGAATCATCCTGTATCTGGTCATGCTGACGGGTTTTCACGCCTCTGGATAAGCCGTATCAGATGGCACACCGGATGCATGCGTCTGCACCCGGGCAGAGTTGTCTTTGGATATTCTTGAGATCAGGTTGTTATCTGGAATTCCCCTATACAACCGATCCTAAACAAACACAAACAGCATTTTATTACAGCAACAGGAATGTATGGCTCTTCAGTTATTTCAACATTTTCACCGCTTTAAGGTCTCCTGTAGGAAATCTTTGAGTAAACTTTGTCCTCTTCCAATGTTCACCATCGTAGCGTATCAGTGTCACAATCTCATCCCGTTGTGAAAAAGTAATGGAGGTAGACAATCATCGGAGGTGATCTGTTATCTCAGATGGTGCTGAAATCTTTGATTGTCCAAATCACCAGTGTTGGACGAAGTATTCAGATTGTTAGCTGAAGCTAAAGTACGAATACAACACCATGAAAACAATGTCCCCCATTCTAAATGTATATACCCACTATATTGCTATAGTGTTTGCCCATTTTGTTGTGCTGTCTGAATGTATTTTCTAATAATATTTTGCCCTTTATAGACGAATCCGCCTACCAATTTGTTGGTGCCGCCATCTTGGGGTGGCCACGTCTGCTGCAGCCTGCTGACTGACAGCTGCACGGAGAGTTGGATGAAAATGTCAAACAGCTGCTGATGAAGGTAACTTAATTAGGCAATCTAAACTGTATCTAGATTTTACATATTAGACATCGTTTGCAACAACTACCCGATTACACAATGGAGAAATGTAAAAAGAAACTCAACCATTTGCCACATGTGTGTGATGAAGTGCTGTGTAATAGAACTTCAATCTACAATTCTAGTTAGCTTAATTAATTCACAGCTGCATGTCATCATCAAAGACTGTTGTTGCATTGTGAAATATGTTTTTATAGATATTCTTTTCCTGTTTTTGCTGATGCAGCTGGTGTCCAGTGATAACATGCAGCTCTTATCTGTTGATGCTCGCTAGTAGAGGAACGTCATATTTGAGATGATTTCATTAACCGCCTGGTATTGATCACGCAGGGAGGACCAAATGACTAATAATGATAATGTTCTTGTCTTGATCCACCTGAAGAATATCTTAGTCCTCTGCACGGCCAGTGAATGTATGTAAAGTGTCCGCTCTTATACGGTACAGTGTTTGTTTTGTGCCCTCCTAAGTTTTTCTCGACTGTTAGAGCAGCGGAGAACTCCACAGGTTCTTCCTGATGTCTTTTACATTTTTGTAAAAAGTTAAGTTTCACTGAAAGGAAGTAAAAAAAGTGTTCACCTCTCAGGACAGCTCACATAAAGACATGTAGATGTTGTAAGGAGACACCACCGAGGTGATGGCGGCTTTTCAACTTCCATTTTTTCCCCAGATAGTCAAAATTTCCCACGATGCATTGTGACAAGAAGTGTACAATTGACAAATCCAGCAGTATGGGCCATCATGTATTGTGTCGCTATAGAAAATCCAACTTGTAAACGTCTTCATGTGTGAAGAAAATGATGTAGACTGATTATGTAATAACCTATGAGGCGTTGGTTGCCTACTGGTTAGAGAATGTGCCCCATGTACAGAGGCTGTAGTCCTTCGACATGGCCTGGGTTCGAATCCGACCTGTGGCTCCTTTCCTGCATGTCATTTCCCACTCTCTCTCTGTCCCTGATTTCTGACTCTATCCACTGTCCTGTCTCTCCTATAAAAATGACACCAGCTAAAAAGTTGGATTAAAGACCTCACTGACAGCTATAGAGTTCTTACATACACTCCCTAATCTGCACTGATCTCTACACACATCTGCTCCTCTAATAAAACACCTTTGGGAGCTCTGATAAGACATCAGTTCATGCACTGTCTGCTGCTCAAGCTGCACACAGACACACACTCGTATACACCTTGTACACATCATGCACATCGCTCTATTAATAACATTGCGTGCCTGCAGTTCTTCTCACGCCATGACATCACAGGGTTTAACATATCCACAGTGTTACATGGCGGCTGGCGTTAAGTCGGACTGACAGGCGGTGACATTAGGCAGCATTCCTAACATGCTGCCCTGTTGGGGGAAAGCAGTTAGAAGATCATAACATATTTCAGTGAAGTTTGATGAGCGTGCAGAGCTGAGGGGAAGAGGCTTAAAGAGGATTTCACTGATCATGTCAGAGAGCCAATAAACGGTGTCTCGCTCAGCTCGGAGAGAAGCACATTAAGAAAAAAACTTCACTGTGATACGAAAACATTCGTAAGTTTCATCTGCTTCAACATGTCCAATGTTTACATCCAATGTTCACTTGTTTGTGCTGATCTGACATAATCCCATCGATTTTACAGCAGCTTGGCTCATGAAAATAAACGTCTGAAGGTAATAATACACCATGAATGTGTTCCAGAAATGTCCTCCAGCGTAAACTTAAAGGACCAATATTTAAGATAACTACTGAATGAAATCATAAAATGAACTTACTATATCATCAGACATTAAGGAAACATGCTAAGTTAAAATGTTGGCTGATCTGTCAACAATACAGCAGCCAGTGTGTCCTCCCTCTAAGTTTAGATTCTGGTCCTGAATGGTTTGTTTTTGTTTGGACCAGAGAAGGTAGGGGGTTTCAAGGCACCCATAAACGCCCGTTTTTGACGCCCCTCAGTTTGCCAGGGAAACTGCAAACCAGCAGGTGTTGCAGCGATGGAAGTTCAGAAAGGTTCAGAAAGAACTGATTCTACTAAAAAGCCTCTGCATGTTTCTAATAAGCTCCACGAGCAGAAACGTGCTCTAATTTGGATCATTTTAGAGATGCTTTTGAAAAATGGAGAGAGGTTAGAACGCAGAAAGGTTTCATGACTGATGCAGAGATGGCTAAACACTGAAGCTTCAGTGTCCACGGCATGGCAACCTGTGGCACATCGACTCTGGAGAGGAGGGGGCGGGGGGAGACAGCTCTCTTCAATGTTTTGAATTTGGACTGCAGTACCCATTTTAAACACTAGGTGCCAGAGTTGCTCCTTTAAGAGATGGTTGTCAGTAAAATAATTTACACGTCTTAATGAGTGAATAAACATTCATTTAGTTAAGGGGTTGTCGTTTTTAGCTACAGTGAATATTAGAACTTATTGCATCCTTTTATATAACACTTATTAAATAGTAAGAAATAACTTATTCAAACAGTGGACACCAGCAGCTGTTTCCTCTGCGGTGGGGGGGGGGGGGGGGGGGGGGGGGGGGGGGGCTGGGCTCAGCCTTAAGGATGGGAGGGTAAGGAGCTCAGTGTCTACTCCCTCACCTCAACAGGAGCTGGTTAGTGCCTCTAATTAGGCGCCCAGAAAAACTCCTTTTGGAGGTTTTGCAGACATTGTAGTAAAAAGACGACTTATTTGCTATTTAGCTAACTTCCTTCAGTACCTGAATGTTTTCAAACATAACAGGGAATTATTTGTTTCAGAGGCATTGGCTTGTGTGTCAGCAGCTTACTGTAAAAACTCAACTAGCTTTGTTTTTCTGAAACCTTTGTCGTATGTTGGTGTAGCACGGACTAAAAGAAGCCATTACACTTTGGTCTGGATCCAGAGCTGACTCCTGAGAAGCAATTAAGTTTACCTAATTTTATAAACTGCCGTCTATTGTAAAGTGAAAGGTGTGGTACACCTAAACATGCAATGAAACATAATTGTCAAGAATAACGTCACCTTGTAGAGGTGCTCAGGTTTACACCATGAAGGATAAAAATCCAAAAAACCAAAATCTGTTTTGCATGAACCTTCAGATCTCCATTCTTTCTTTGAGGTTGATCTTCATTGAAGAAGAAAACACTTTATCTCTTCTTGATCTTTGTGAATTCATGACTCGACTCTTGCTGCTTTCCCACAACACAAGATTTTGCTTCTACTTGAGTGTACGTGCTTGGATGTTTTTACGAATAATCTCTCTCGTTGGTTTTTTAGGTTCTTAGCGGTCTGTTTTAAAGACGCTGCGTTTAATGGCTGTTATGTGTTTGCAGGCTGGGCTGGGAAAAACATTTGTCCCTGTTTATTTTTGTCTGGGCAGGCCTGATCTTGCTTGGAATTTATATCACTGATGGTAACAATTAGTTTTGTAAAATAAATGTGTCATCGGATAAGCTCTTGTGGTCTGCTCCGCTAGTCAGTTAATTTTTAGTTTGAGCTCCAATATTGCATTGACAGATTCACTTTGAAGAGTGGGGAAAGGTGCGATGGTCGGTAACAATGCTTTATGTAATTGGTAGCCTCATGATGATTTGGAAATATGTAGCCTCGTATCAGATGGGTTGTTCTCACATAAGGTGAGGTGGGCCGGTGATGAGGTTAGATTCCCAAATTGCCAGTATGACTGTTCTCAACGTGGCACGTGCAGGAATGTATGATAGTAGTACTTGATGTCGAGCATGTGACAATTCTCAATTCACCTTTTCTCTTGGAATCTCACCTCCCATCATACAAAAATATCTACCAGGAACTTTCCACAATGTTTGCTGATAGAAAACCAAAAAGGATTCATTCCGAGGGGAGTTGCGACACGCCGTGCCATGTGTTAGAAATGATGCATTTGAGTTGAAATACCTTCAATTAAAACCTTGGGAAGTGGCTCTGAACTTGTATAACACTTATGTTACTCAGCTAAAACATTTAGAGGGAGTGTTTTGTTGTGCAAACCTTTTCGCCCATAGCAACATATTTTCTCACAGCTCGACTTCAAATAAGACACACGGTAGCACTCAGATCAAAGTCGGTATAACCGCAAAACGTCGAACCTCACAGAGCCTGTCATCCAATCACAACAAGCTGGCGTGCTTCTTTGTCCTTATTACAGAGTCCTTGATGAGAAGGGACACGTGTGAGTGTACCAGCCGAACCTGAAAGACAACAAACATCAAGACACCATCAGAGCCAGGGTGATGGAGATACTTATTTTAAACTTTTAGACTCTCTGGACGGGCATTTCTCCTTTATCTGAATTACCAGAATGACCCTCAATTCAAAGCCCCTCGACCCCCCCACTCCTGTTATTAAACCTGAAGACAGACGCCGTTTGATTGGTTAGAAGGAGTGGTGAGAATGTGGCTTTGGCTCCGATGCCAAAGTCCTCAGGGCATCCATAGTTCTGAGCTTTAATTCTCACCAATTTAATGCTTGAGTAACGTTCAAGATCACAAAAGGCTTCTGTGGAATCTAAAGGAGGACAGTCGAAGATAAAGCTGTAACACTGTTTAGCCTGGTACTGTATTTTTGTAATTTATATGTCCAGACTAGAGTGAATTTAAACAGAAAAGTTGGGAACTGACTTGTTGAGTGGCATTGTTTAGAACCAGGAAACACTTTTCTAGAAGTTGTCAGTGAGCGAAGTGAGCCGACAACAACCACACTCACCACATAAGACGTACCGACACAAATGATCACTGCACGGAATATAGTTCCTCCATGTTAGTCAGGCAAGGACTGCACCAAAGCAGAAAAACGAGCAAAGCAGGAGTGGAATTCTCTTGAGACAGTGAGAAGGTAGAAAAAAAAAAACACAGAAATGATGGGGCGTTGGTGGCCTATTGGTTAGTTTGCGCACCCCATGTACAGAGGTGCTGTAGTCCTCAAAGCGGCAGGCATGGTTCAAATCCTGTGGGTCCTTTGCCAGCAGCCTATCACAAGGTTGTGTTGTTGATGGGAAAAGCAGCTTTCGCGCAGTGTACTGCTGTGGTGGGCTTGCTTGTCTGGCCCCCGGCTCCTTAACTTTCTGAAAATTTGGCCCCCTGAACAATATAGTTGAATAGCCCTGGTACAGAGGCATAGAAGCACAAAAAACAAACATATAAAGTACATCTGGATTGTCTTTGGAAAAAGGCAAGAAATGATCAACAGTATCTGGGAACATGGATCGACTGTAAGAGTCATTCATGAATGAAGTAAACCATTATTTTACAGCAACTTTGACAAACTTTCATTTTGTGAGTATCTTTTGCTGCCCTTCATCTCTTCTCTGATCGTGTTCTGTAGGCTTGTTAGTTACAGTCTGAAGAAGAATCTGCTTCGACTTTCTTTTGAACTTCAAACATAATAAAAATAAAACTCTCTCTGAAACTTATAAACGATATCCGGCCTGTTGACAACAATGGCATACAGTCAATCAGGGAGTCGATGGTCTGGTTTTGTAGGTCATGTAGAGACATCATTATAGCATCTAGACTCCTTCATAACCAGTTAACAGGAGGTTTTATACAAAGTGAACCAAAGCTGCACATGTCTAACCTGAACAGAACAACAGATATTTTTCTGCTTTGCAAAAACAAAAGTGAGGCCAAGATGTGAAAAAGGCTGCCAGTTAAAATAATCCAGGGAGCAATTACATTTCCTTTGACACGTGTTTGGAAAAACAGTTACGCAGCATATAATTGTGACTTCTCGGAGACGGGCTTGTTTAGTCCAAATCTACACAATTTTAGCATCTGGGCCACAAATCTCAAATTGATGTTTACATTCCAATTTCAGCTATTTCCAGATCTACCTGCTGAATCCTCCTCTCCTGTCATGTTATTTTTACACTACACGAGGAGGCCTTTAACTGAGACCTGCTGCTATCTGTATTTAAAAGATTTATCTGACTTAGTGATTACTTTCAGGCCTTGAAACACAGGTCTGTGCAAACCTCAGGTTTGTTTATGACAGGTTTTAGCCTTCAGAGGAACAGATTCATTTTGCTCCTCATAATCACAGAGTGTGGTGTCTACATGCAGCGTGTCAGCAGGAGCACTCCCAACACATACCAGCTCGTATGATGTGGTAAACAAGAAGTTAAAGTAACGCCTGACCTCGTTTTACCACGAAAAAAATGTCTTTATTAGAATTACATAACAAACTGGAAACCCTTCCTCGGGCCTCCTCTGCTCGCTGATGATAAAAGCTGATAAGCGTGTATGTTTATGAAATACTGGGTAGTATTATTCATAATATTAGTACCCCTCGAGACCACAAGACAAAACATTTGACATGAATTTGAAGTCGTCCTGGATTTTTGTCCTAAAAAGAGAGTACACGTTCAAATCCGGGTTCTGTATTCTCTTCCTCCACCTTTACATTCATTACAACTTGTTTATGGTTTGCGAGGGCGTCGAGGCAATAAGGATTTAAAGAGAACAGCATTCCAGGTGTTGTCGTATGTTTTCCATTACATCAGAACTGTCTGAAGGGCACGGAGGGCAGAAAATGTGCTGTCATTTAGCAAGACAAATGTGTCTCATCATCAGCCCGACATTGTCTGTCAGAGAAAAGAGAGGCGATCCCATGATGCACATTGTGGTCGGAGTTTGTGATGTGTCATTGACTGTACCTCCTTCCTTTGTCTCCGTAGATTCCTGGCAGTTTATTGTCTTGAAAAGCTGAATATTATTGGCATTGTTCATTAGTGGAACTTTTCATGAGGTGGCTTGAACAGCCTCAGGTCCTCATTCAGCGTGACTCTTATCTGCAGCGCTGCAGGAGCCTCTCTGTGGTTCCTGTTATTGCGATGGCCATGTTGTGCGGGCAGAAACTTGCACCCACTTTGGCTGCAGCAGCAGCTCTCGGCTTTTTTCCACAGCCTGACAATTCAGATTGTTTAAACCTCAATGGCAGAAAATAAGTGTTGTTTGTTATTACAGTGCCAGTGCACAGTGGCTTGAGCGTGCGTTGTTTTGACTCTGAGGAACAATCAACTGTTGCAATAAAAGAGCGTCCCTCCCTCCCCGCGCAGCTCTAACCCTCTTCCCCCTCCCCGTTTATTTACTGCAGGGATTCTCCAAAAATGTCAACGTCTCCTCATTATTCTCCAACCTGACTGGAACTGGGGAAACACCTCCACCCAAGAGTTTTACTGGAACGAAAAAGGAGGAATGTTCTGATGTGTTATCAGCTGTCACACGTACGTCTGTATTAAATTGACTTAATGATTTAAATAGCTGTTGTGTAAGGCTGGAACAAAGTCGTCATGTAATCGCATGTCAAGCACTTTGAATTTGATTAATTTAAATTTCCTTGAAACGTCTCCATGCAAATCAAAGGAGACCGGCTGCTAGATGAAGCATCCTTAGCTCTAGCTAATACAGTATTTAACTTTGGTTAAAACAATAAAAGTTTCTTTTAAGTGAAATTTTTAAGAAAAATACACTTATTACGAAAAATAAATCAAAACTCTGTGGCACACTGAAAATAACTTAACTGTATTTTATTGCTTCACCTGTAGCTGCAGGTTCACCAAAGTCATCTTCAGTGTGCCACGGAGTTTTGATATATTTTTCATGGTATGTTCCTGCAGCCGTGCACACCTGAGAACGTACAGGTTGTGCACAAGTACCCTGTTGGCCATTTACATCACGTATTATGTTTAACTTACTGTGATTGTGAAGCTCATTCTGTTAGCACATTAATGCCAGTTTCCATTATTATGACCAAAGCATGAAGCTAAATGCTTCAACTGCATTAGTTTCAGCTAGCGAGTGCTATCTAAAAATGATTAAGAACCAAGCAGACCTTGTGGATGAAAGACAAGAAACATCTTCCAGAACTAAGGCAAGTCTTGTTTCTTTTAACCTTTACATATGACTGATTCACTCTGTTTTAATAAATACAAATCCCATCTAGCTTTAGTGATCAATTGAAGCCTGGGATGTTGGAGATAACATAACCATCACTGTAATCACCTCTGCACTGTTCCTTTAAAAACTAACAGTTTTAGTTGGTTGTAGTTGGTTCCACTTGATCTTAGGAAAGTCTGCAGTGAACAACAGGAAGCTGAGCTGCATGTTTATGGAACACGTAGCTTACAGATTTTGAAGCTTTTTGTGAGCGAGATAAGAAACATAAAGTGTGAATTTAACCGCGCTGCAGAAAACCTTTTGTCTGAAATGGAAAACTACTTACTGATGGAGACTAGAAAGCTTTTCAGCCTTCCTCTCCAGACTTTCCATCCTTTTCTTTTCTAATGAAACTGAAGAGTGTGTGTGTGTGTGTGTGCGTGTGTGTGTTTGTGTGTGTGTGCGTGCGTGCGTACGTGTGTGTGTGCGTGCTTTAGGGAGGTTGTAGGTGAATGGTGGGTGGTGGAAAGGTTGGTTCTCCTTTCAAAAGGGCCGAGAACAAAACAGGAAACCATCCTCTTGTTTTGGCTCGTGGTCGCTACAAGTGTTTGGAATTTTGAGGAGCTGAATTCAGGTGTTTTTATGTTCATGTCAGCACTCAGGTCAGAGCATGCACACACAAACACATCCACACACACATAAAGCATAGGGAATGTGTGGCATGCCTCTCTAAGCAGAGACATGAACACTGAGAACCCCCCCGTGGATGTTATGAGGAGCGACCGCTGAATAGACTAAATACTCGGCGATACAGTTGGGTGACCTTGGTTGACTGCGGGCTCGAGTTCTGTGTGGGTCAAAGTGCTGTTGATGCTTGTGTCTTTATGTTTTTGGCTAACAGATTCCCAAATCATCGTGACCTCCTTTTTATGTACAGTTAACTTTTACACCAATCCTTGCTTTTAATCTTTTAAAAAATGTTGTCTCGTTATCTTTGGGAAGAAACACAAAGGCAAAAGTAGGCCGGGCTTCTGGAAATGTTGTATCACCTCTAACAGGAACAACAGATAATACAATGGAAAGAAGGATTGTTGTTTTAAAAGAAATCTGCAGGTACTCTTGCTGTTGTTGATAACTTGTGTTTTAATGTTAATTAATGGACTCTACATAGACAGGGTTTTCCTCCACTTCGTGGGGCATCTTAATGTTTTAGCATGGTTGACATCCTTGTGCAGTTTTGTGTTTTAATCATTTATTTTCTACTTTTAATGTTACCTGGCATCCTCTGCGCCCTGACAGCACAGCTAGTAAACAAAGCAACACCTATTCTTTTCTACTCATGCAAGGGAACCTCCCCCGTCGATGCCTTCCTGTAGCTGTCACTTTTTAAGCTCCTACCCTCATGATAAACAACGTCTGAGGAGATGCCTCTCCTGATATTAATGCTTTTTAATGCTTCCTTTTATTGTGCGAAACAATTCGGCTCCATCAAGGTCAAAGCTACAAAGAGGGAAAATAAAGGTTTGGTCTGTTATTGATACTTTGATCGTTTCATTCCAAAATAAACCACAAATCAAATCTGTGCTTTTCTTTGTCACTATAATTACACAGCAGGGATCTACAATGGAGCGTTTGATTGTTATGATTAAGGCAACAAACAATTCATTTTATAGTAAGACGCGTGGCTACTGTGTGAAAGGTTAGACCAAGTATGAAGTGGAACAACCAAACTTCCAGCAGGATCCCACCTCAGAAACCAAATCAAAAGAAATGCACTTATATCGGCTTTCTTTTAGTCTGCAGTGTGGCTGCATCCAACAATTAGTTCACTATCAGTCAGCTGGTAAAATGTTTGATATATTTATATTTTAGATAAGAGGCCGGTCATTATTAAGCAATTAGGTCCTGACAGAAATTAGTAACTCGTGCTCTGAAAAAGGAATGAAGAAAATCTGTCGTCTGTAGCAGTTGTAAGCCTGTAAAAACTTCGACCAATGTCTGCCACGGGGTACCAATCTGATGAACCAATCACACCTCCCTGTCTCCCTGCTCGTTCTCTACCTCATGCATGCAGAGCCCACACTGAGCTGAGGTCCGCTTCTGCACCAATGACGCTTGTGCATGTAAGTGAGGGGCGTGGCTTTTGAGGGAGCACAGAGGGGAGGGGTTGGGTGCAGACGGACCACTGAGGGAATGCTACTTTCAAAATCATGCTAGTTTTCGAAATTTACCAACCCTGCCTTTAAAGCTCCTGTGAGGAACTTTCAGTTTGTGTCGACTTCAGTGATTCCCCGTGGACAGAGCCATACGTCTTACGTCTTTGCTGACTTTGTCCTGGACATGCTTAAGATCTTCCTGCTTTCATTTAACAGGCAAATGTTTCACTTATTGTCTGAATGTTTCTACATGTAAAAAAAAAAAGGCTGTTTCTGCAACATGTTGTAAATTGTTTCATCTGACACCTACCCCGTGGCAGAGGTAATGATCATTAAGAATAACTATAGAAAAGGTCAGTCTTGTTGCAGATGGTCTCATTTGTTTATTTAGGTCATAAAGAGGCATCACCGTTACTTTCAGTTTGGTACATAACAATTTAAAAACTCCTCACAGCAGCTTTAAAAACACGACTTATTATGACATGATTACAGACACGGACCGATCCATTTATCTACATGTTGTTGTTTCTCTACAGTTAATGTATGATAACTGAATGATGCTGTTACTCTCCTGATTTCATTATTTGACTTTATTTTTGGTCTTTTAGTTTTATTTGTTGTAAACTGTGTCGGCAGTGCAGATCGGGTTTTAACTCTGAAAAGGGACCTTTAACTTGAAGCTGGGTTTTCCAAAACTTTGTCAACTCTAATCATGAAAAAAAAAACTAAATTTGAGTCTACATGTGGCAAAAGCCAAAATTGATAGGACTTTGGTATACAAATGTAATGAAAGTAACCTGAATACAGGCTCCAAACTCATCTTTTACACTCACCAACCAAGGCTCAGATCTACAGACGGCAGAGAAAAAGGAGAAAGAAGCTGCAGCTTAACCAAAACACGTTGAAAACTCAGCATCGTTTTTTAAATTACATGATTAGTTTGCCACAAACATTTACACGCCACATGGCAGCACGAGCCAAATACCAATCTGCCCAAATGTGTTGCTTGGCGTGTGTTAATTTAAGACCTCTCATTTATATCCATTATTTTGTTAAAGTGAAGATTATACATAAGTTATTCAAAAATCACAGATCTTTTAATGTTTTTTAAAAGTATATTGAGGTGTAATTTGGAAAAGAAAGTCTACATTTCCCTTTGTTCCCTGTGAACCCAACATTTCTCTCATTACACTCACTGTTTTTTGTTTACGTATAGACGTTGTCACTCAGGTTCAATAGCATTGACCCTTGACCCCGCAGAAGTACTTCCAGGTGGGGCCTCTCTGGTCTTGCCCTGACACCGAGCAGAGACCTCCTGCAGCTACACACAGATATTCCAACCCTAAACAAACAGTGATCTGACCGCTCAGAAATGTCGCATGATCTCTGTGAACACGCACCTCAGTCAGGAAAAAGACTGACTTTCTAAAACTTCAAAAGACACCTCTGTGATCAGTGGATATCACTGAAGTTTTCTCTTTCATATGGAAAATATAAAATCATGTGAACACTGTTTTATGGTTTAACGTTAACCTGCAGGGTCATCTGAAACCACAAGGATTGTATTAAGCAGCCTCAGCACAAATTGGCAAATATGGAAATGTTTCCGTTTCTTTGAGTCGGCTGTGGTTCCTTATCAGAGAAAGCAGCCGGTTTTCTTTTTATCTCGTTGTCTTACCCAACCTCTGAAAAACAATGAATGGTGGCTCTGCATCGTCACCATAGCATTTTCACTTTGAAATAATAGAATTCTCAAAGGGTTAAATTTGATAAAGCAGTCACAACATATATTAACCAGTTGTCCACTTTACTTTCTTTTTGATAATGATGACGTTAAACCACCATAAGAGGAACTTCACATTAAGATCCAGAGTTCAACCACAGTCGATAGGAAGTCCGACCACATGGCGTACGCTGACCCATACAGATGAACTGCTGACTGGTCTCATTTCAAGGCAGAAAAAAACTTTACCAATGGCCCAGTGAGTTTGTATTTTTAACCTTTTTCTCAGTAATGAAATTTCATGAATATCTAATTTTTTTTGTCAAAGATGTATTTAGGGTTTTTTACATTTATCCAATAAGACAGTGGGCAGAGTAGGAAACCGATGAGAGAGAGTGGGGATTGACATGCAGGGAAAGAGCCACAGGTTGGACTTGAACTCGGGCAGCCCACTTGGAGGACTATAGTCTCCATTGGTTAGGCGCAACCTAACAATCATCTGTGCCCTGAATACCTGAAAGTTTATATGTCCAAGATCTGTGACCATGCAGGACATGAAACACTTTACACTTGATGTGGACTCTGATGTTTAAGTCACTGAAACCTGTGCCCTCAAACTTGGAGACAAGATAGATAATAGATTCTCTAACTAACTTTGACTTATTACAAGCAATTCAGGCCTTATTTTTTGCTTTTTATATCGGGAAATAAGATTGTTATTTGGACTTGTCAGGTGATGGACTCATAATGAGTTGAATGAGATATTTTTGACTAGAAACCAGACAAATACACTTGCTAAGATTTGAGTTTTTGCAGTGTAGGTGACCCCAAAGTGGACAGGTATTGGTTTTCCTTGTGATAGAGTAAACTAATGACTGCTACATCCAGGGTCTGTGTAACCGATCCAAAAGGCTGGGTTTGTCTCAGGACTGTTAGAGGAACCCTACAGACTTTAGTCTCCAGGCTGAAACAGGGACAAAGACCTTCAAGAGGTGGTCTTATTGGTCTGGAAACCAAGACTGTTGCAGGTATCAGTGCAAACTTCTGAACAACACCTGGTCGCTCATTTTTCTCATGCATTACAAATGAGCTGATCAAAGTCAGTTGTGCATGATGATTTGGTTGATTTCATTTCTTTCCATCACAAACATCTCTGCTTGTAGCTGCAAATGTTGACAACACATCACCAATGCCTGCCTCCATACACCACCCTGCCTGTGGCTCCAAACATCATCAGCTACAGATCAGCTGTCAGGCCATCGTCACCCAAATGTGCTCCATGTGTCAGAGGAATGTGTGCAGGACAAAGGCTGCAGCTTGTTGCATTAGCGAAGCTGGAAAGAAATTATCATACCTTCCTCCAGAACCTCAGGAATGCTGATGTGTGAACTGAGGGGTCACTGTGGAGCACACGAACATGAATGTGAGGAATCTCTTTTTCCAAAATCCTTAGCAGGTGCCTGCAAGCATACTCACTGTACATGTAATCTTCCCTAAGGGGACTGCGGCGCCCTCCGGTATCACGCAAGTCTCTGTGCGACTTCTTAATCATACCGTGCTTCGTCTGGTTTACCTGCTCTCCTAGCGTGTCTGCGTGCAATCACTAAGCCACAGTTAGCAATCTGGATGACTTCTACAGCACTGTCTTATGTCCAAATGCCACCCCTGAAGTGGATTTTTAGAATATGAAAAACAGATCAGTCATTACATCCTCTTGCTATGTGGAAAATTTTTCAGCTGGAGCTTTTGGGGCTAAAGCTGAAGTATAACATGTTCACCATGCTTGAAGCTTAAAAGAGTTATGCAAGAGAATCCATCCACATTTTCCAGCTGATTTCCCTCAACCTGAACGCAGAGGTTCATGGAAAGATTGCAGAACTGCATGGAGGTCTGTCAGCTGTAACAGACCAGTGAACAAACAAACTCGGGGGCATTAAGATGATGCTAGGAGAGAGGACCGGCTGAGGAAGGAGATGCTGTACACAGTGTGGTAGTGAATGAATGAGGCCAGGTGCCACCTGCATAGACCTCACAAGCAGCATCTGGTCGAGTTAAAAGCTGTTTCCCCCCACTGATTTCTGTCCTCGCATTCAGCCTGTGTGAGTGAGCGAGTTGCGGGCAATACCCCCAAGGTTCCTGTTGTTCAGTGCCATCTCCTTCTCTCTTCCTCCTCATGTTTCTCTTCCTCCTTTAGTGACAAATCAAAGACAACTGTGGTCCTGCTATTATCAAAAAGCTTAGACAAGACTGAATGTAGAACATAAAGTTTACGCTGGTTTAACATGTAAAGCTGAGTCTTTTCAGAGATTTCACTCACATTTTATTTCTATTTTTAAAGACCAAAACTATAGAGCTCAAAGGAAGAATGTGTAACTTTTTGATCCAGTAGATGTCGCCCTTGAGCATCAGCATGAAACCAAAACAAACTGCTGTTTGGTGACACCTCTCACACTCTCCTCCAGCGACACACCTCCAACCCCTCTCCCCTCGCCTGCACAAAGAAGTTATCAAATTGGAACGCACCATAATTAAGCATTAAGTGATAAACGCAAGTGGTGAACAAAATTGTCCTTGTCTCGAGCTGCATTGCTGTGTTAGCAGGCTAATGGTAGCGCTCTCTAGTTTGCATCGTAGCTTCTCATTGCATGTAAATTTAAACAAAATGACCATGATCTAAAAACGTTTACGTGACATTCAAATAAGCAGTGAGTATGTTCTTCTTTAGTCCCTCACTTAAACAGCTTTTATACGCAAGGCAATGAGCCGGCTGGCCGTCCCGTCCACGTAAACACGATGTAAATACGGCTCAGACAGATAAATGATTTTGATGAGACTCGCACGTCTCGCTCACTGTAGACTGTCACGACTCAGAGAGATGTTTTCAGAGGATATACTTGATTTCTGCGATATTTATGTGTTAAATGTTGCACATTATTCCTTTAAACTTTTCCAGTTCATATTGGATTCTGATTGGTTTATTTGTAAATGTTGAAGCAGCAGCTGCGTTGTAACTTTGTTCTACACTTCTAACATTTTTTTTTAAAAATTTGACAGGCTGCTTTCTGTCACAAAACCTCTTAATCCCTTGCTGGTGGACGAGTCTTGATCCAGGACCTCTGTTATTGATTGACATGAAAAGTATTCACTGCATTGTCTGACAGCTGTCAAGCTCCATCTTTGACAAAAACCAATTAAGACAGTTGATCAGTCTTAGGTCAAGTCACAAGTCTTCATTTTTTCAAATGAAAATGTCTCAAGTCTAGACACATCAAGCATGATCGGAAACATCAATTTGTTGTTTTCTTATCAGAGAAGAAGTCAGGGTTAGGGTTACAGATCAGCATTTTACTCATCTCATAATCTCTGTGCATCATGTTGGCGTTTTTTTTTATCACTTTTTCTTTTGCAGTTGTCAAAAAAGTAATTATCAGTTTATTTATTCTTCTCAAAGAAGCTTTTATGGATTAAGACGATAACTCTATAATTGCTATTAAAGAAGACACATACAGAGGGTGAAACATGTCAGAAGCTTAGTGGTGTCAGTCAGCCCTGCTCCCTCTGGGCATCACTGGTGCCTTAAACTTAAACCTTCCCCACACACCCCTCAACTCATTTACCCCACTTGCTCTATCGCGAGCTGCAGGATTACCCCAGTAAGAAGCTGTCTGTCAACGCCCCTGGCTCGTCGCAGAGCAGTAATGGAGCAGTTAAGAGTGTTTTGAGGTGTGTAATCTGTCAGGCAGTGCTGCAGGCTCATGGCTCTGGGATTAGCGTGACAGAGGAGAGAAGGGGCCGTTTCCATAGTTTTTAACTGACTGTGTGACCTCATTGTCGGCCAAAGACTCTCTGCATGCCATCAGCCTTTCTAATCGCCTCAGCAACACAAGAAAATGTTTCGTGGTTTGGTGAAAGACAACAAGACGATTAAGTTTATTGCATGTGTTTGTATAGCCGTTGTTTCCGCAGCGTCTTTGATGGCCTTAATCAGCCCAGCAGGGACCTGAACTCTGTGACCCTAGCTTTGATCCACTCTGTTGTTGCCCGGGATCTCTAAGGGACGGGTCAGGAATTAGGAGGGAGTCAGGCGCCTTTTACAAACAGGCGATGTCACCAGCACTTTGCCAAAAATATTTCACGCTTAGCCAGGCTTCTCCTGAAGATCATTACCTAAGTTAGAGGAGGGAGGAGGGGAGCAAAGGGGGGTGGGCTGACGGTGACACCAGCATCAGGTCAAGATGAAGAATGTGGATAACGCTGCATTCAAAGATCTGCCCGCATGGAAAATAATAATGTTTAAAGTGAGTCATCTGCTGTTTCAGCAGGTGGAAACATTGTATTTTAAAAACAGAAATATTTGATGGACTTGATATCTAGTTAATCTTAATTTAAGGGTACTATCATTTTCTGACAGGACAAAACAAGGTCCATCTATACTTTCTCTGGAGCTTTCTATTGTATTACATAGTTTTGATCAGCAGATCAAGCTAGCCAAATGCTCCCATTAAAGGTTTTACATTATGATAAAATCACAGCGGAGACATAACGCAGTGCACACAGATGCTGTGAGGTCTCGGCGTAAATCTATTGGTCAGTTTTTGACAACATGTTAAACAGAATGAGACGGTTTTTCTGTTTCTCATCGATTCATCCAGCATCAAGTTTTCCTCCTGAGACAACATGAACATCACGACATAGCAACAGCAAAGTGCTGAACAATCTAAGTATCAGGAGGTTAAAACTGATGTTAAAGACATATTACAAGATTTAATCAGAAACTGTTGGCACGACTCCTTCCTGGACTGGAGCATTTAAAGGCTCAAAGGTATCTCTATTGTCCTCACAGGGAAATTGGTTTGCAGCCGTGAACATATAAAACATTACACTAATATACAATCCACAAAAATTTACATACTATATAAAAGCCCTGCAATGATCATCCTGCATCCAGTGAAAAGTGCAAGTGCAGTGTGCAGCAAGGAGCAGCAAGAAATTAAAATGAAGTGCTATCTAACAAACAAATAGCAGCAGGTACAAAAAGAGACACAATGCCTTTTTGTCTTCACCACAGGCACTCTCCTAACGTCGGCCTGACCGTAGCAGATTCAACTCTGTAAAGAGAGGCTGATCGGGGCACTGCAGGAGAGAAGTCGTCTTTCTGACCACCTGCCTGTGGTAGAGGTCGATAAGCTGAACTTACTATATTAATTGATACATTCTGAGCTTTGTCTCCAAATAAGCTCCCAAACAGCAAGATATAATGTTGAACAATGAGCTGAAGAGGTGCTGGTAGCTGGATTTTGTTACCACTGGACAAAGCTAAGCTAGCTGTTTCCTTGCGTTAGCTTTCTTTGTGCTAAACTAAGATAATTGGCTGCCTTTTTTATGTTTTTAGCAAACATATGAAAGTGCTATATTAACATCTCTTAAATTACTAAATCACTTAATCTTTAGTGGAAACCTGTCGGGGAAAAATGTGTCTGGTAAACAAACATGTCAACATTCAAGTTAGCAACAGGAATGTTTTCAATTCCATAGGTGAACTGAATTGAACAAACTCCGAATCAACTTCTATTCAGCAAAACAAATGACCTGGATGAGGTGAAGTTCAGTGAATCAGATATGTGCTGCCTTTTGCCCTAATTCTCCTCTCACAGTACGGTTACATCTCTGGAAGTCGACATCGCATTGTGATGAGTTAGGCACTCATGAAATGACTTCTGTGTTGTTCATGGTCATTTAAAATGTGAGAGAGAATTCAGGAGAACTGCTTCCTCTGATCTCTTATCTGATAATTACGTAACAGAGAGAGGACTCCACTTTATCCAGGTTGATAGTAAGAAGGGAAAACACCATGGGCTAAGTTATCCAGTCAAAAAAAAGGAAAAATTCAGGGATTATAAAATCTTTTAAAATAATAAGTAGGCTACCGTTCAGTGATCTACTCATTATCAATAATTTGATAATTTAAAGAAGACGTGTGCAGGCCTACTGTAGTTCTTCTTTGAGCCCCTGTGATTTGGCTTTACCCCATGCTGCCACTTTGCACTTTAACCTTCACGAACACGTTTTTTCTTCTTCTCTTCATTCATCTCTTTCTTTCAACCTTTTGTCGCTGCCTGTTGTCTTCCTCTGGCCTTTCAGGAGAGCGTCCTCCTTTCAGGTTCAGTGACTTACAAGCATTTCACACAATAGTTTGAGTGTGAGGAGTGAGGCTCCTTTGCAGAAGAAGTTCAGTTATTTCCTGTTTGTAAATGACAGATAAATAGAGACATTATTCAGTACTTTGTTTGTGCTAACAATCCAGTTATTTGAGAACATATTTTTTATCATTATCAAAATGTGCAATGGGAAAGACGGACCTTCAATGAATGAGCAACATAAAATGACTGTTCAGCCAAAGCCTGATTTAGCTTGTTGATATGTGCTGCAGTACTCCTAATCAGCCACAAGACTGACAGATGTGACGCCATTACGATGTTCAACTTCCACTTAACCAGCAGTCCTGTGAGGCCCCAAAAACTGTCACACCATCACTCTTTTTTTCACATCTTAACAACCAACACAAGTCTCTCAGGTGCAGCCAGACGCTGGCATGCCGGAGCGTTTCTTGAAAAGAGGCTGTTTTGATTCTGGCGGGGAAATTGCTTCTATCTACAAAGGGTATTAGTGTTTTTTTCTTTTCTTTTTGACTCCCTGGTCCCTAAATGCCTTGTTAAGAATAACAAACAACCTGCCAAAATAAATCATGCCATGTTTTTTTGGCTCCCAGCTCCAAAGGCTGCCATTCCATCATGCTGCTGTGACAGCGCCGGTCCTGAGGCAGATAACGGGTCAGAGACTAAGAGGGTGCAGAAAGGGATCTGTCCTTAAGGTCTTATTCAATACATGCAAACACACATCAAGTTTGCATCCTCCTCTCTGTGGCTTTTGGCAAGCAAGCGTGAAAGGGAAATTTTGTGTGGAATTTTCCGGATGTCTGCATTGCACAGGCCTGAACGTTGATATGAGGTGTTTTAGTAAGGAGATGAAAGAGCTGGACCCGGCTGCACAGCAGCAACAGAAGCAACAGACAGGATACACTCAAACAAACAAATAGGACTGGAGCATTGATAAATGTGTCACACTGACATTATCACTTCCACTCTCTCCGACACACAACACGTCTTTTTACAATCTTGGATTGCCCAACATGCAAAAAGAACCATAACGATGTTGTTGTATGTTGACACACATTTAAAAAAAACTTAATAATATCAACTTTAATTTTAAAACTGAAAACCCCAATATCTGAAAAAACCTCAGTATTGGATGTTTTATGCAATAACACACTTTACATTGTTTCTTAAGTGGTAACCTGCAGTGTTGAAAATCAGAACCAATGTGGAAACGCAAATAACTGCAGTTCCTCAAGTGTCCACTTGAGGCAGGCTCCTTCAGCCGAGGAATCCTCATTAGGACACATATTCAAATGTCCGTTTTTACAACAGAAATGAACTTGTTAACAGCATGGAACAAAAACAGTTTTTGCCTGAGTAGTTCATTTCTTTATTGTAAAAAAACTGTACGATATAACTCAGCATCTTAGATAATACTAAGGCTAACAGTAATGCTTACATTTGCACAATTTGGGGCGTGGCTAAGGTAACTGATTGATTAGTGCATTGTAGCTGTTTTCCAGGAGGCATAAAGTTCGCCTCAGATCGCCAGCCTTGATTGTTTGTAGATAGATCAAACGTTAGGTGGAGAAAGCATTTCCAGCCTGGCAACCGCCATCATGGGGCAGCAGTAGGTCAGTCTGGAGTCCGGGTCAGTTCGGGTTAGGACCCGGAGGGTCGTTGCTTCAAATCTAGGTGCAGACCAAGTTTGTAAAATGGTCTGGTATCTGGAGAGGTGCCAGTTTGCTCCCTGAGCACTGTCGAGGTGCCCTTGAGCGAGATTAATAAAGAATGTCTTCTTCTTCATTCGCCTTCAAAGCGCCTCGTTAGAACCAATCAGTGACATCACTGAGACGTCAGCCTTATTCAGATTGCCTGTTCAGGACATGATATATATACATCCCTGCATAATAACATTCTGCAGACGTGAAATTTAGCCCCAATCAATATGTTTTTGTTTTAACAATACCAGTACCACTTTCAAAGGGATGAAAACGCACACCTTACAATTTAACAAACACCATTTAGATTATTTTTCCCACCACAGAACCATTTATTGGTACTGCCATACCCAAAATCTTCAACTGGTCTATATCTGCCGATAATAGTGACTCAATGATATATTGGTTAGGCTCTAAACTTGTTAACAACCAGCAAGAATGCCTGCTGCCAACACGCTGATCGGTTTTGTCCCTCAGCCAAGTCGAGGCAAGGATTTATGACTCTCTGGTTGCCAAACCTCTGACACGGTGTCAGTGTAATCAGCCAATAGGTTATATATTTGAACCTGGCATTGTAACAACTGGCACAGGTGAGCTGTGTAACCTTGAGTTGATGCAGTTAGAGGACAGCATCACTTTGTCTTTTTCAGTCGTGTTACAGTGTGAACATATATTTTCAGACGGGGAACCATTAGATCCATGATTCAGCGGTGTGTCTGTTATAATATTCCCTGCACTCTGAATGTGGTTATTGAATTATCATTCAATATTATTTAACGAGATGCTTTTCCTGTTTACTTCATGTCTGACTGATTTAAGCATGAGGTGTGGCAACTTAAGGAAACATCAAGACAATGTTGTGATTGATCTTAATGAGTAAGACTGGGGTTTACGTATTGCTGTAAATTACAAATATGAACCGGAGGAGTGCTACTAAATCTTGGTGCACATATTTATTGGACTCCTGGGTGAATAATTGGCTTTTAATTGTAATGTTGTGATGCTTTTAGGATAACTCAGTGACTGTCGCGTTCCCTCGTTGTTGGTGGTTCGATCCTGCTGCTGGTGACCTGTGTGGTCTGAGAGGTGGATGCAGGGGTCAGTGGAAACCATTAAAGTCATAAGGATTTATCTAGCTCGCCCAGGAGCCGAGTAAAACGCCATAAAAGTAGAAAAAAGAGAGAAAATAAAGAAAAGGTATTCAGTGGCTTTATGTCGTCTGCATTGAGTTTATGTGCGAGGTAGACGCACAGCTAAATATTCAATTTGTAGACATTGTGAGTCAGCTGACGTCAGCATTTTAATTAAATGTTTTGCAAAGCGAAGAAATGCAGATGATTTATAGCACATCACTTATTCCTGGCTCAACAGGTTTGTTACCTTCATTGTGTCGGCTTAGGCCTTCAGTTACCTTGATGTTGGGTGAGGCAGTATGATCGTTTTGTCATAGCATAATTATTTTCCGTTCATCTCATACGAGCGGAAGCAGAGACCATTATCAACCTTAAAAAGGCAGAGACAGGGGAAGCAGTACTCCTGCAGACTTCTGTACTTATCTAGTATCTCGCTGAGAGTTTACTGTCGGTGTTGATCATCAGCCGAGCTGCAACTTCGACTTATCTGTCGCTGCCTCTCTCAAGCTCCATTTGTTCCATTTTGTGACACTTGTTTCCAGATAAATGCTCCTTTACTGGCATGAGAAATCAGTTTCAATTCTTTTGCTGGTTTGTTTGGGGTTTAAGTGAATTTCTGGTCAGTCAGTCCATCTAACACTTTGATTTAGAGACTCTGCACTCTACCTGAGCAGAGGTTTTGGTCACCTCTGAACCTTTGTTTAATATGGGGCAGTGGTTAGCAAGGAGGATCCTTAATCAAACCCCGGGTGGGACAGGGCCTTTGCATGTTCTCCAACATGCATGTGTGGGTTCCCCTTTGGCTACTTCTGCCTAAAGAAATGCACGTTAGGTTAACTGGTGACTCTAAATTGTCTGTAGGTGTGAGTGTGAGTGTGACTGGTTGTTTGTCTCTCTATGACACCCCTGTGATTGAATGGTGACCAGTCCAGATTTAACCCCCCTCCTCTCGCCCAATAACTTTCGGACTCCAGCCACCTGCAACAAGGTAATAGAATAGATAATTGTAGATAAGCCTCCTCAGTGTCTCCCTGTAATTGTTGGAAGTGAACGACACTGCTGCGAACAAACTCAGCTCAGCTGACGAGTCCAAAGTCATATCCACCTCATGACATCTAACACTTACCTTTTTTACTGTTCCTTTTAGATATCTCAATTTAATCTGTGGTTAAGTTAATGACATAAGCTTCAATCTACCAGAAGGTCCTTACTTCATTTCAAAATAAAAGCAGGGTTGAGTTCAAACAGCAAGTAAAGTTCTCTCAGCTTCACACAGTACAAACATTCAAAATAAAAGCCTGACAGTTTTTATTTTTAAATGCGAAATAATGGAATTTGTTACATGTGATTAATTGCGATTAACTATTGAAATTTTGCGGTCTTGTTGTTGCGTTATGAGCTCCATGCAGTACGATCGGCCCACAAAGAAAACAAAAGACCCAATTACAACTTCAAAACTAAGAATTTTACGTCATTTCCCAATCATTTAGGAGAGTACATTATTTTCTATATTGTAACTTCAACACTTTATTTAATGTGTAACATGTAATTTAGAATTTGCAGGTTTTAAAAGTGGCTAATATTTTCCACTGTGAGCTCATGGGGGCGCTAGTGGAGCTTTAAATGTATGTTGTTTTCTTTTTCATATTTAGACTGACACTGTATCCTCTTTAAAAATGATAACCCTCCTCAGTTAGACGGCGTCCCTTCACTGTGTGAAGAAACAAGCTCAGTATTATGGAACATGCTGCTCAGTGTTTACAAGCTGACAAGAAACTCTTTGTATTTTACATTTTAATCAAGAAAAGAGTCGTGTTTGGGTACAGTGTGTGGTGTCAGACGATTACTACAAAGCAAGGCTCTTTCAATATTGAATTGTTTTACAGCATCCAAACTGGAGAGATGAACATTTTCGCTTTTATTCGAGACCAAAACATCAACTTCCAGAGTGATAACTAGCTGAAGTTTCTTAATCTAAAGTCAGCTTTATGTCAAAGAGTCACAATGTGGCATGTGGGCTCACAGCTGCTCCCTGTAACACATGTGAAGTGGCAGCTGGTACAGTAGAAGTTTATGTAAGTCGCAGCTGTCAGATTTGCTGTCACACCTGCAAGATACTTAGCAGCGCAATCTTCCATTCAACAAACGGCAAGAGTTAAGTTCACCCTGCTAATCGAGAGTTGTCTTTTTCCTACATTTACAGCCAAGAAGCCTGACATGACCTCGCACCCTGTTCAGCAGTTTTAAAAGCCTCCTTTGGCTCGGCCTCTTCCCTGATGTGTTGGTTCACAGTGGTTGGCCGTTACGGTTTCTTTCAGCAGCTTGTAAACACCGGTCAGTTTGAAGCCTTTCAGAGCAGAAGAAGTCTTAGGTCGACCCCGTTCTTCCCCCAGCTCCTCCCTTTTAACCCCCGAGGCCGTGTCCCTGCTGGGAAGGTCATCACAGCCTCAATGGGGTCCCAAATAACCCTCATAAAAAGCTTGACGGGTCAAAGTCCCCTGTGGAGGTGAGGGGACAGGGTCCCACAGATGAAACAATAACTGTTATTTAATGACATTTTGTGATTGGTATTTAAAATACAAAGTTATGCAGGACGATGAGGATTACACCCCTTGTGTAAATGTCCAGATTTTGGGGTCCAGGCCTCAGCTTGATAAGCATACAGTGTTGTAGAGATTTCCAAATCTTGAACATTACATTGTATTTTAGGATTAAAAGGTAGTAAATAGAGCAAATCAGTTACATTTGGTATTGCTACATAACTGTCTGAAAGCTCCTATTTGACTTTATGTCGATTTTGGTGCCAACCGGGTCTTATCTCTTTGCTGTCTCTAGTCCTGTACATGTTTCAGTAGCTCATCCAGCTTCCTGTTAATGGTCAAACCTCTCACACTGTGCATCTTTGTTTTGTTTAAAAAAAAGACTGCTTCTGGGGTGCAGATGGCCTACGGAGGTTATAGTTCTCCCAGCAGGCAGCCTTGGGTTCGAGCTCCTTTCCCG
This sequence comes from Tautogolabrus adspersus, assembly GCA_020745685.1. Lineage (NCBI taxonomy): Eukaryota > Metazoa > Chordata > Actinopteri > Labriformes > Labridae > Tautogolabrus > Tautogolabrus adspersus. Next base: position 23,815,358 of record CM036550.1, on the reverse strand, counting down.
CATGTCATTCCCCACTCCCTCTCTACCTGCTTTCTTCTCTATTCACTGTCCTATGCAATAAAGATGAAAAGCCCCAAAATAAATATCTTTAAAAAAACGTCTTCAACATGCTGTTAATCACGTCATCTGACACGTGGCAGTGGTTGTAAGGATGATTAATTAGAAATAGTCATTCTTGTGGATCATGGTTTCATTTGTTGGCCATAAAGAGACATCAGTATTACTTTCAGTCTATTTAATTACCAGTAAAAACAACTCCCTAGTTGAAATTACAAGCTGCATTGTCTTGATTGGTCAATTGACAATGTATTTGCTGAAGGCAGTGACTCCCTGGAGTTTGCACTGGTTACCAGGCGACTTCACAGAAACTCTCCGAAATAATAAAAAGCCTATTTCTCAATATGTCCAACTAGTCCTTTAAGATGCATGATTCATAAACCACCATCCCAGTTTCATTCGTAGCATGTTATGTAATATTCTCCATAGGACATTTGCAGTTTGATGCATCAGTTTAGGTGGAGGTTCACTTTGGGTTGCGATAATCCTTCCAGTTGTTTGGGTTAGGGTTGTCTGAGGATTTGTTGGTTGTCAGCTGACTCACTTGCTGTTGACAGAGTTTTGGGTTTTGTTTGGGAACGGCTGCCTCGACATGCTGCAGGTGCACACAATCTTGTTTGGTTTCAGGGAGATAGCACCGAAAGCTGTAAGGCAGAGGGTATACTTTTTTAACGACGGGGCATAGCGACATAATCAGACTTCAGAAGCTTAGAGCCAGGGATGATGGAGTGATAGCAGCATGTGTAAACACTTGACTTTTGTGTGTGTAAGTTTTTCTGGTAGTCAGTGGCTGTTTCATGTGATGACAGGCCACCAGTCTTTATTTTTGGGCTCCTTTTAATTTAGACAGACATGCTGTATAAACCAGCACTTCAACAAGTGAGGCGATCTTTTACAGGAAATGTTTTGAATCATAGAGTAAACATTTAAAAAAAACAGAGGCCGATGCAGACAGACATTCACATAATCAAATTAGCTGACTGTAACTGAGACGTTTACGTAAATTAAGGCTAACTGTGGATGAAGCTCAACAGCTCTGCTCCTTAGACCACAAAACTGCTTTGCACAATAACACACAATGAATACCCTGAGTGTTTATTTTTGTCTGGTGGTTTTGTCCAAATCTCATAAGCATCAAGCTCTCCAGAGTGCAGATGGCCTAGCGGTAATTTTGTGCCCCCTGTACAGAAGCTAAAGTCCTCCAAGCAGGCGGCCTGGGTTCAAGTCCGACCTTTTGCTCCTCCTGCATGTCATTCCCCACTCTCTCTCTCTCTCTACATTTATCCACTGTCCTGTCAAATAGAGGCAAAAAGCCCAAAAACAATTCTTAAAAGATCAAAAGTATCAAGCTGTACATATCCCTAAAACATGTATTAAAATACGTTGGCCACTGGAACATATGAGATTGGTACAAATGTGCCTCCAAATCTTACAAGTTTCATTCACGCTCTCTCCAACTCCGACCAGAAATGACTCAGAGGATCATTTTCCAGTGAATTTCAAACTCTTGTGTTCACTGTGGAAACATGTTGATGTTGATGAGTCAGCAGACTGAAATGTGTTTTGCGGCGTAATGCATTTATTTGTAGGTCTCATTCAGTTTCCTTTAAACTTGACCCACATGTTTTGCAGACAGAAATAGCCTCCTCTGTTTCTGTTTCTGTTTCTGTTTCTGTCTTCGCCTTGATCGCTCTTCTTCCACACGTTACCAAACACACATCTCTCCTTGATCTGCGATCTCTCACGTGATGGGACCACAGGAGGACCTGTCAGGCCACGGGCCTCCAACGCAGCTGCGCCGTCTGCTCCGTCCGTGTTTCCGCCGCTGTTGCGAGTGTGGTATTCAGTGTTGAGTGGGGACATTTGGGGCCTCCGTGCAGACTGACAGATGCTTTGGGAAATGGGACAAAGTCTTGCAGAAAGTATGTCTGGAATGTGAAGCAGAAAGAAGGACAGAGAAACTTTCATAACAACCCAAATGAGGGTTAACAGTTACAGTAATCTCTCGGTTTATCAGTGAGGTAAGGCTAAAGCCTCTGTTACCCTTCGGCCTTGTAGATTATTTTCAAGGTTATTAGGGTTAAGGCTCGCTGTAGATATCATTGGCATTATAGAATTTGTGGTAACTTAGTTTAGTAATTTACTTAACATGATCGGGGTCAAGGCTATGGGTAAGGTCTTGGATATTATCAGGTTTTTTTCTCCAGTTAGTGCCACTGTTCATCATCATATGTGGTAGTTTAGATTTTGCAAGCTAGACTGCAAAATGTAATAAATATTAACAATCATTAACATTTCAGTTTGAGTTGTAAAGAGGCTAATGTGCAGTATATCTTTTTGTGTCAATAATGACTATACAGTAGTAAAAGAGCTGTGAAACATACACATTAAACATGTATGCCTTTGAAAATGGATCAGGTAAAATGAGCTGGAGAGATGACAAATAAGTTATCCACTCTCTTGCCTTTTGTAAGATGAGAAGATTGATATCACTCTGGTGTCTGTGCTGTTAAGTATGGAACTGTCGCTACGTGAAGGCTAGCTTAGCTTAGCACAAAGACTGAAAAAAGGGGGAGGAGCTAACTTTGCTAATTTTAAAGGTAAGACAAACTCAAGAAATGCGTCTATCAACGAATCTAAAGCTAAGTCACCTTTTATCTGCACAGAACTTTAGCTTACTTGTATGAGTATGTGTTTGATAAGTGCTATGACTTCCTTGAACTTTGTCATACGCTTGCAAGGCAAGAAGCAAAGTCAGTCAGTACATGCACAGTTAAGTTGAGCTACGGTCACAGCTTGATAAGGCTGTTTAATTGGACCACTCTCCTTATTTCAGTATAGAAGCTACAAGCACCCGGGAGAATTGATTTATTGACGAAAGTATGTCTGACTCTGCTATACTGTTGGTGGCGACATACTCCCCTTCAGCGAGTTACTATTGGACCTCCTTCTGTTGACCTTGCTAACATTTTAGCAATCGGCAAACTGGTTGTATGTCAAACAGTGAAACCATGGACAACTTTACAGCTCTGTACATTTTGTACTTAATCTGGGGTCAAATGTGATGCATGCTATCCTTCTAGATTCTTGTGATGTCCTTAGGCAGATGAAAATGTGACTACTGCTATGCTACACATTTATGGTGTTCGACTTCGGCGTAGGAACTGTGGTGCATCTGCAGAACATCTAGTCCAGTTTAGGCCTGACTGAGGCGTAAACATGCTGGAGTAAATTGACCCCCCACCGCATTATATAGGTGTGTTACGATTGGCTGTCTGACTTGGACTGACAGTAAATCAACTTTTTCTTACTGCATGTAAACGTACTGACTGTGCCTGGAAAAGAATTCATCCTGCAGATTTCCCCCAGTAAACCCACAAACCAATGTTTTTTACTCTGTTTCGTGTAATGATTCAACATTTAATATGTAGTGGTAATGGATGCACTAGCAGGTTATGGATGTGTGCAACCTTTGATGAGTTGTGAAATGAATGTGGAAATCTCTTTCTTTATGATTAAGATTAGTTGTTTTGAATTTAAATGAAATAACTTAAAGGTTTAAAAAAAATGCACAGAAAAGTCCTGAAAACAGCAGATTGTCTTTTTATTAACCTTTGAAAAAGTTGAGTATCAGTTAAGGCCATGTCAATGAGGGCTCACCTTAAGGTGCCTCAGCTTGTTCATGTGAACCTTCTCTGCACTTCAGACCTGGGCTGCATCCATGTTGTACCAGTGCACAAACGTCAGCAGTCTCTCCATTCCTGTGAGCTCCCGTATTTACCACAGTCATTCTGCAGCGCGTCCCGTATTGTTGTTACTTTCTTATTTCCCGCCTCAGGATCGGATTAAATCTCTGAACTTCCACTGAACTGCTCAAAGTCCGCAGCAGCCGGATAATTTGTTTTTTTAATTCTTCCTGAAACATCGCAGCAAACCTGTGACATGATGGTTTTGTGCAACCTGTTGCAACAAAGTCTTGGAGAAAGTCCAGACTCATGCAACTTTAATTACAAGCAAAAATGTCGGCATGTTATATAATGTGATGAGCCCAAGATTATCAGTCACTGCTTGAAACAATGCCTGAAGGAGGTTATGTCAGGAGGTTGTATAAATAAAAATGCAGCTGAACGTATGAGTCTGTGAGATATCTGCTGGGACATAAGGAGCAGAAGTGCAGCTTTGAATCTTAGTGGGCAGAATCATGTATTATTATTTTGTCTGAGACTGATAGCAATTGTTTTGTATTGATGATAAAGGTCCAAACATGAACAATTATCTTGGCACAGCTGTATACGATGAAAGTCAGAGCGACAGAGGTTGATGGAGTATATTGAAATACTTGACACAGTAAGTTGAACTCAGAAGTTTATCACTTGGCAGACCTCCTGTCTAAACAACAGCTGCTGGCAGTGTCAAGCTGCTGTTTTAAATTAGTTCAACATTAAAAAAAAATACTAGTATGTTAATAAGGCTTTAAGTACATCTTGAGTGAGGATGTTTTTAATCTAGTTTAGCATTAAGACTGGAAACACAGCTGTTAAGCTAGCTTGGCAAATATACAAACAAAGTGTTTTTACAATAATTTGTGTACACTGAATAAACAAAAAAAAGTATTATCAGTGAACTTAAAAAAAACTGCCTACAGCATACAGCATACTGTAAATTGCATACTGTGTTCAACAGTAGTATGTAGTTTTGTAGTATGACTTCCAGTCGGTGGTTATTTTGCAGTATGTCAGGCTAAGCTGGTTTCCGATCTTGGAAAGCAAAAGTTAACAACAGTCCAGCTTACAACAAACTACTCTACAGTGTAGCGTCCACTTACCTGTGAAAAGTGAAACATTTTGATTATCATGATTTTGAGAATCAAAAACAGATAATTGGTGGTGTCTTTGTGTGGTAAGGTCTGATTGTGATTATTTCTCCTGCTACGATGGCCGTTGCTGTTCGTCATTTCGATCTCTGACCTGACGCTTTGCATTGTGGGAAACAGTACGCGAGACTGATCTGACGCATACTGTGAATTTTCCGCTTACTGCATCTGTTTGCATACTGCATACTGCATTTGGGTCAAATCAGTACGTACTACTAGTGTAGTAGGAGGTTTAAAAAACAGCCTTCCTCTTTCCACTGTCTTGTCTTAATGCTAAGCTCGTCTAAAAGTATCCAGACTCCAGTTCCTCCCGTGAACCTAGTTTGAGGAGCTTTGAACTTCTTTCGAAACAGTCACCTGATACCTAAACATGACCTACAAAAGCAAACCAGAACATCGGCTGGAGATTTAACTTTTCTATATGAAGTGTCGACACTGCTGTCACCTGGTTGGATTCCAGCAGAGCAATGTAAAGCATGCAGACTGAGAGAGCCTTTACTTTAGTTTCCCTGAGCGAAGTTACACAAGGAGTCATATGAAGGCCATAAATAAGCACAGATATTCAGTTGACATTGATGTAAACTCAGTTTTTAAGCAAAAAAGACAACTATTTCCTCCTTCAAAATCTTAAACTATTTATTATCGCACACTACTGTTGATGGAATTTTTCATTGCACTAGTTTGGACATTTTTGCACAAGTTGTGTAACTAAAAAAACCCCAATATGAGCTCATCTGCTAATGTCTGACGACGATACATGCCTCTGGGAGTGATGGTGATCTCTTTGGGCATAAACGACTTCCAGCCAAAACGTCCTTTTCTGTGCGCTGCATAGTTTAGTCTTGTTTAGCCATCTTTTGTTTGGATCAAAAGCAAAGCAAATTTCTCCCCAAAGTAAACTGCATTATTTTCTTTATTCATTACATCCCTCTGGTGGAGCTCACGTTCATCTGTTTCTGGTAGGTCTCAGTTCAACTCCAAATAGTAAGTCACACAGAGGCTTCAATCTGGCATACTACAGCGGTATGACCCCAAAAAAGAAACAATTTCCCTTTTGATTTACTAGAATCTGTGAATAGAGATTACTCTAATAGATTTAATATAATTTTAAGTAAAAAAACACACAGCCAACCTTGGGTTTTTCTGAAATCCTTCCAGAACCTGATGAATCGTTTCCAATTTAATTAATTATCGTGTTTTTTTTCTCTTCTAATTCAGGGACATTTGGAGAACCAATGGATTTACTGCACAGTAACCAAATGTTCATTTACACAGTGAGACTTTGATATGAAACAGATTGTCAATGGACAAGTTTATCCAGAAGGAAAAAGCTGTTTTTTTCAAACACACTTATCATCAGACTGATGTACGGCTAACATGGATGAACAAACAAAAACTGGGATAATGGCATTGGTCTCTGTTGAAATGTGTTTTTAAAGCCTAACTCATAAAGGAAGGTAAGAGGAAAATGCTCCACTGCTTCATTCAAGCCATCAGCGTCTCTCAACATTTACCTTATGGGTCCTTCATCAGGTGTTGAGAGGCAGAGCTAGAAAAAAAGAGACAGAATAAAAGCTTAATCTCCACCTGCTTAGCAATGTAAACAAACGCAGAGACCAAGGACCACAGCTGCTATTTATAACACGTGTTATCATGGAAGTGTTTGTTTCTTTGAAAATTATCTTTAGAAACCAACATCAGATTGATATCTGTGTGTTTGCAGTGTTGGCTCAGTACAGTGTTTGTTCTGATGGCGTGTGTTTTTACTGGGTCCCATATCAGCACTTAACTGTTAGCAAAAAAAAAAAAAAGGGGATTAAATTTCCAAAGAGAAAGAATCCTTTTATACATATTATTGCACAATATTATTGGAATGAGATAACCTTAATAAAGTCATGTTCGTATGATTATTGCTAACCCTCAGAGAAATCACGCAGGGTACACAGGCATGCTAGCAGCTCTGTCAGGCCGTAACCAGAGGTGCTTTGAGGTAAATGCTAACATCAACATGCTGATAATTGCAATGTTAACATGCTGATGTTTAGCAGATGTAACCAAGTGTTTCACATCTGAGCATGCTAACAGTTGTTTATGAGGAAAGCAGCTCTGTGATGCTAAGCAGAGAGTTGCTTTTTGAGGTAATGCTAACATCAACATGTTCACACTGGCAATGTGATGCTATGACTTACGACTACTTTTTTAGAAATAGTCATAAACTGAAAGATTTCTTATTAATTCACACCCTGAGACCCCCTGGACTGTTATCTGGTCGATCATGGGACTCGACCAGATATTGTTAAATCTACAGGCAGTGGTCCGTGGTCCTCTCTTTCTTAAGCTTTCACTCAACAAATAAAGACAAAAAAGCCCAAAAAGCATTTGCAATTTCAAGTTGGCCTGACCAATGATATCCCTGAGTATTGGACAATTGTATTTTTGTGCTTAGAAGACTTTAAATGAAAAGTCATGGGATGAAATTTGGTACAATTCATCCTGAGGTGATCTTGATAGCTATACCAAATTCAGGAGCTCTCCACCCAATAAATGTTGGATCAACAAAACATTCAGGATATATTCTGCAAAACATTTAATGTCAGCAGATTTGGTCCCAAATTGTTAAGTATATGTTGAAGTATTTCACTTATAAAGGTAACTACATCTGGAGGGAGCGACTGACACTTTGCATAGAGAGGAGCCAGTTGAGGTGGTTTGGGCATCTGACTGATGTGCCTCCTGGGCGCGTCCTTTGGAGGCTTCGTTTTAGTCCAGCTGGTAGGAGATCCCAGAAGACCCAGAGCTTGCTGGAGGGAGCTTGAAAATATTACTGGGGAGAAGGACATCTAGATCAACTAGCTTCTGATAAGCTGAGGAAAAGGGATAGATCGATTGTAAATGAGTTAATTTGGACCCGTGTCCATTAACGGCATTGAATAGTGCGGCGGTGGTCCAAAAGTTATACTGTTAAAAAAACAGCTGTTGCAGAGGGCATTGTTGGAGCCATGAATACATCTAAGTATATTTGAAGCATTTATTTAAGGTTAAGGTATGTAATGTGTCATATTTTGGTGTTTTGGGTTATTGTTTATGATATAATTTATTGTGGGACTATACTGAGCAGGGGGATAGCGGGTCACATGGTATGGGCGGAGATGTTGTTTTGATTTAACTCAGCTGTTCACCTTTTGTTCTCGTTGGAAGAGAGAGGGTGAACTGGGTCGCCGTATTTATTGTTGGCCGCTATTGTTTGTAGATCACTGTGATTATGAGTTAATGCACGTTATCTTAAGTTGATTATCTTTTTTCGTAAATAAAAAGTCAAACTTATTTCACGTATCACAGTATTTTTTTGGGAGGGCGCGTCAGAAAAGATATTAGGCCCAACCTTAGCCTCTCAGCAGCTTCATTTTTCCGGATAGTCGCTACAGGCATTTTAGCACTCAGGACGCTGAGCGCTGAAAACACTTACCCTTGGGTGGACGCAGACCCTTAGAGGGGAAAGGGTAGAAGTCACAAGGTCACAAAAGTCTTAAAGATTCATCCTATGGGGACCTTTAATATCTAATGAAAATCCATCTCCATGTTTGTCTTCTTAATATGTTTTGAACCCAAAATGTCAACCTCCAATCCATCCAGTAGCTGTGGAGATGTGTCAGGATCACAGTTGTAAACTGACTGACCGACTTTATCGTCCCTGGAGCTAGGCTGCTAGAGTGACTTAAAGACGAGAGAAAGTATGTGTCTTTAAAATAAATGATGTTGTTTTAAAGATTTCACTCAAGTTAAACTTCTAGATAGCACGCCCTCAGGCTTTTTCCATCAGACATTGACGAATGTTCGACGGGATGAATTTTTCCATCTGGAAGGCTTTCAAACTAACACCTGTGAACCATGTCAACACAAATGCAAATAATTATATGAATTATTTATCATATGCATCAAGTGTTTATATTCGTTATGTAACTTGCATATTGTTGGAATCTAAGGGATATGTGTATTTCACCATCCATGAGCTAGTTTTGGACAACAGGGTTCAAGCTGTGATGGGTTCCTGAAACTTTGTGTATAATTCCTTGCATTCTGAACATTCCCTCCAAATGTGCGTACGAGCATGGATGACAGGGCCCCCCACTCTTTTTGATTTCCAACTTCATTAATGTGAAATGTAGCCAGGGAAAAGCAGGAACACGATTGCAGACGGTACTCATCCTCACTTTCATGTCTGTCAGTGAAACATTTTCTAAATATCTCAGGGATATAACTGTAATGCTCCCAGTATTTGTCGGAGGCAGCCGCTGGGTTGAGTCAGGCTGAAAGCGGGATTACTGGCAGACAGAGTGCTGAGAGATACCTGCACAGAATCCCATAATAGGCTCTCTGAAAAGTGTGTCATCCGTGCAAGCGCAGATGTGATGACAAATCAAATTCAACCACAGAGGAGAAGTTGCCAGTCTGACTTTCTCTAAAACACTAAAAGTTCAACATATCTATCAACCCTCTAGACAGCTTTCTTGTGGTGTTTAGTCATCCTTGCGACTCCTGGTGACCTTTTCTTCCAAATCTTTAACTTTGACTCAGCCAGCCAAAGTTTAAACCCCCTCTGGTTGCATTGTAGCAGGGTTTCGTGAGATGCTTTGGCACCGCTGGGAGTGTTAGTTGGAAAACAGGGCGTGGAGGTAGTGTCGAGCTTGGTTGGACGTCAGAAGTCGAGGCCAGTCGGGCCCCGCCCAGACGTACCTCGCACACAGTCCTATTGTGCGGCTCCTGAGCTCGAGAATTCCTGTGGAGTCGAGGAGATTCCTTGCTGTGTAATGGGGTATTATGTTAGCGCTGGCTCTATTCAATAGACTAATGAGTTATGCCAAAAGCTAATGTCTCAAGGGAGTTCCGCTAGTAGGGCTGCATAGTTTCGAGGGTAAGTGCCATTGTGTTGGCTCCCAGGCCCTGTCTGCATGCTGTTAACCTCCTCAGTGTGCAGGTACAAGGAGGCATCTTCTTTTCGAAAAGCTCCTGCAGGACTGACAGCTCAATAAAGCTGCGGCTGCCTCATGACGTATAGGGCAAGTGATTGTTGTGCAGATAAGCCTGAAATAGCCGAGTCACAGAAGCCAACATGGAGCGGTCATTTTGAAAACAAGCTGTGCAGTCAGTGTGTTAAAGAGCCACAGTGATGTGGATTTTCAATGGAAGAGATTTACAGTAATACTGTCAGAGTGGGGAACTAATCAGAATCAGAATCAGTGTTTATTGCCAAGTACATTTACACATACAGAGTATATTCAGAGTATTTCCTTTTATCCCATCTTACAGTATACTACTGCACGTCATACATTTCAGACGGCATTTTCTACTTGACTTGAGTCATTTGAAACTTAAGTTACTATAGGCTACAAAACATATTATGAGTTTTCAGATCAGCATTTCAACAATTAAACTTCTCAAAAGTTTCTAAAATTTGGACAGGAGCTTTAAAACACTGCTTACAAGTGAAAGCTTTGAAATAAGAACAGAATTATAACTCTAAAAAACAACCAGATAGGCCATTTCAATAAGTACATTTACTTTAGTTTGGTGCATTTTTGCTGCAGATTATTTTCATTCAGAGCATATCACTGAATGCAGTGCTTTTAGCAGTAAAGGATTATTGTTAGTTAGGGCTTTTTTACTTTATCAGTGAATCTGAATTCTTCTTCCAACACTGATTACTGATCTGAAACATGTCGTGCATTGCTGTTGCATCATGCATTATGATTATAAACCTGAAAGAGAAATATATACACAACCAAATGTTGTAATGGAGCCACTTTTAACCGGAAAGCATCGTTAAAATTGTTCAGTTTCACGGGTTATGTAACACGCTGTGGACAAATCCCTCGCTGTATCGGACATTATGCTGGTTTCTCGTGCTCTTGATAACATTTCCTCTTAAACCCCAAGAGAGCACCATATCAGCAAATCTCCTTCTAATAACCGGAGCTTTGTTTGGCACACAGTCTAACTCGCTCTGTACCTGCATCGTTTGATTAAATCCAGCTGAATGCATTTCTTGCGTGTCATCGAAACTTTCCCTCCATTGTCCTCAACGTGTCCGCAGTCCTGACGGCCCCCCCCCCCCCCCCTGCTGCAGACAAGTCTTTAAATTGTTTTGCAAACAAAAAAAAGGTCTGTCTGGAAAATATGACATCAGTATTATTATGATTGGACTGTGCACGCAGGAGGACACAACAGATTCTCTCAATAAGCCCCGGGCTCAGAATCCAGCGTGGATTTGTTTGCTAAATGGGCTGGATAGATAAGACTTTTCAACCAATTTGTATTGGATTGTTCTCCGCTGCCAGTGTGATGAGTGATGGGAGCGTTTCAGGCGCACCAATGTTTGAACCCAGCCCAAAAACAATTTGTATGACATTCATCCAAAGTACGACAGAGCTCCTGTGTAATATAGGGACAAATCTGACAGATTAATGCAGCACATGGACTCTGCTTTAATCGCTGCTGTGCATAGTTTGAAAACACAATCGTGATGAGAGAAATAACTTGAGAGGAATTTGATCCAAATTAATCTAATAGTTTACAACTCCTCTGTTCTCTGATCAATGCTCACCGGACAAGGCTTACTGACGGATGTTTTGGGAGAATTGGTTTTGCCATCCAGTGAAATTCAAATTGGGTTTATACATTAGCTCAAAAACCGAAGAATAATTCACTACTCTTGTGAGAAATTTCTCCATCTTTGGCCTAAAATCTATTTTAAAGCTGATTTGATTACATCAAAATGCTCTTTTGCTATCTGCTACACGGTTGGTGTTTCTGTAATAGCTATTAGGTGATATGTTTTCCTGTGGCAGCTGCTAAATGAGCCTGATGAGCGATTTACTGAAATGAGATGAAGTTAATTCATGAGCCAAGATGAAACTTAAATATCTGCGAAAGGTGTCAGGTTCTGGTGTGGTTTAGGGAGACAAGCAGATGCATGACTCCTGTAGGAGGTGAGGTAAAGCCAAATGAAGGGACACTGGCTGTAAGAAATCTGCAACAACAACAAACAATCCGAACATTGACTCAGGTTTTGTTGAGTCACTTGTCTGCAAAGTTTGAAAAGCTCAGGTTGGAGGGTGGTAGATATCTCAAACTGTTTTAAAGCAAAGTGATCATTACAGAGCTGAAGAAAAACAACATGCTGGATGTCTGAATGTTTGAGATCAGAGCTGCTGAGAGAAACCTTAAATCCACTTAGAAATTGCCGTGTCTTGGTTGGTTTGGCACGAGACGAGAGGGCAGGGCTGCTCGGGTATTCATCGCTCTTTGCCTCGTCGTCTTCCACATCAACACCTTCTTGTTATCACGTCTGAGGCTGTCTCTCTCTTTATCCCCATGTCTCCAACTCTCTGTTTATCATCTTTCTCTTTCACTTTTGCTTTCTTTGTATTTTCTGTACCCCCTTACAACACTCTCACACTGAACACAGACTGCTTTGTTACATCTGGGATGTAAAAAAACCTCAACGTTCACAGAGAATTTGAAATGCCTTGGCCCGTCCATTTCTCTATTCTTAATGAATTATTTCTCATTTATCAGACATATGAACCTTTTTCAGTCAAATAAGCTCAGAAGAGAATACAGCACAGGTTGTTGACACATCAAAGATGAAGGAGATGAAAAGTCTTTTTTTAAATAAGTGTATACATTTATTATTATTTGGCCAAATGTTGGCACCTTGGTGACGAAACATTTCACAGAAATGACGAACCAAACGTGACGGACCAATATGGACATCAAATTACAAAGAGAATAAATAAATAGATCAGATAGTAGCAACAATATAGATTACATATTAAGTGAAATATTAAATTATCATTTATCAGTGATAACATCCACGTGGAAAACTCCCAGCAGCGACTGTACTGCAAAGCTACAATGACCTGCATCCTGCTGAACAGGAGACGACCTGTTCTGTAAAATCCAGTAAATAATTTCAGTCAGTGAAAAACTGTCACAAGGCACATGATCCCTTCTATGTAAGCTCGACGCTTGTAAAGTAATGGCTTTGTAAAATATTATAAGTGGGACTGCCTTCACCCATACATTGCAGTGATTTGTATAATCTGTAACAGAGGCATTATATTGAATCCTTCCTTTAAAGTCAAGTCTTTGAAATGCTCTTTGGTGGAGTCCGATGGAGAAACAGAGTCTGGCCCTGACACCTTAAGGATCAATCACTGTCCTTGATTTTGCAGACGAGGGCCAAGTCCTCTGCTCAGCTTATCTCCTTTCACCTGGACTCCTTGTATTGTCTCTGACCTCGTTCTTCTTCCAAGTCGAGGTGTACAGGCTCTCTGCAGACGCCTCCTGACGCGGCAGCCTTGAAGCCAACATGGAGTATGCCTGTCAGGCATATTGGGGAGCTCTATTGCCTTCCACCAATAGCTTTAGAGAAAGGTCCATGGTTATAAAACTCTTTCTCCCTCTCTATTTGACAAGGTGTGGAGGTTTTCTGTCTTCTTTAGGAGGCCGTGCTCTCGCCCTCCCACGCTCTTGCCCTGTGGTGCTGTCTCACCCTCCACTTCTCCAGCAGCAGGCGGGTTTTCAAGGTGGCCCTGATGGCCAGAGGCGACACCCGTTTCTTGTTGCTGTTATTCATCCTGAAAACAAAGACAGAAAGCAATCAGACATCTGACCCTTCGATCTTTATGTAAAAGGTAAACCAATATCTGGGTGGATTTTGAGCTTTCAGTCACTGATATTCAAACCGCTAAGTCTGCCAAGTGTCATACAGAACACCCTTGGGTGAGATGTTTGAGGAGAAGTTTGCGTTTCCAATTATTAATGTGTCAGATATTTGGCGGTGCAATCTTTGACAGGGTTTTAAGTATAACCATGATTGAACATGTGTGCAGAGAGGAGCTCTGTTACCGTCATAAATCTAAGTGGTGGAAAGTAATGCAGCTCACTGAAGGTAAATTCCACACAATCTTATCATACACTTAAATATACTTATAATGCTGCTCAGGCATCATCATTTACAGGGAATTCTTTGCTTGAGGGCTAATCTCGAAATTCTTTCCACTCAAACACACGTGTGCTGACTGTTTTTATCTCTCAGGCTCCCCCATTTGAGATATTATGCACCCTGAGATATTTTGCTCTATACAAAAGACCTGTGTGTTGCATTAGGACTTAATTGCCATGTACATATATTTTGCAAATAGACTTTAGGAATTCAGCCTCCTACGGGTTGTCTTACCTCTTAATCCTGCCCGTGTCGGCTGCCAGCTTGTGTTTGCACTGCGTCTCAGAGCAACCATCGCCCTCGGCGGAGTGGATCACTGTTTCTGGCGATGTCCCATACCTGTGAGCGAAGGCGCACAGAAAAACACACGATGAGAGTGGATTCACATTTCAATTATTCATGCCACAGTTTCGACACATTCAGAGCCATTTAAAAAGACTTAACTTGTTCCCACTCGTAATGGAAACAATAAAAAGAGACAGACTCGGGCCATTCCCAGTATCACTGACAGCTAATGTGATCCATATTGTTGTTATTGCTTGTACTCGAGATGTTTTTAAAGCTGTGTTAAAATCCAAATCACTCACCTGGGGTGTTTTTCCAGCCTGCAGAAGTTTCTGCATGTTGGGTCGTTTTCGCGCACACACTGGCAGCGTGGTCCGCTGTTGGTTGCCATGGAGTTCGCGACCGCGCGCCTTGTCCTGGGAGCGTTGCCCAGTCCATAAGAGACCACGCGCCTAAAATGAAACAGGGACACCATTAAAATTCAAAGTCTTTAAATTAAAAAATGAAATGTGAAAAATTGCTGGCTTAACTTTACGCTCACTTCTAGTTATTCCATATTTTTTGCGTGTCACCAAAAATGTAACATGTTGTTTTAGTAATGCATTGACTTTTTTTTGAAAAAAAGTTTCTTGTATTGGAAAATTGCTGCTGGAAAAAAAAGATTTGTGTTTCTACTGTAAAGAGAAAAGTATCAGGCTAGCGGTGACTTACTCAGGTGTGTTGACCCATATGATGTCCAGGTGGCAGAAGTAGACGCACTCCCTGTCCAGGAAAGTGGCGCAGGAGCAGCGTTTGTTCCGCACATGTCGCACCTGGGTGGCGTTGGAGGCAGTGGGCATCTGATCTCCGGCAGGCGCTGATAGCGCTGTAATGGAATCATTATAATCAATACACTGCATATAAGCTGTTAACTTCGGGTAATAGACAAGACTATGCACAGAGCAAACATCCTGCTGCCAGAATAACTGCAGCAAGTTTTGCTTAACTACATTACAGAGAAAGTTACACATTTTATTAAATAAAGTATAGGTAAATAAGTAATTTAAGTTCTACTTCTATTGTGTAGCCTACATAGAATTGGTGTCTATGCAAAAAGAAAACAACGAAATTACCTGTGCACACAATCCAGGAGTACATCACTGACAACACGGAAAACAAAACGTGTATATCCATTTTCCAGACTCTTCTTACTGAGAATAGTGCTAAAAAAAATTGTAATCCTGCAGAAGTGAAAAATTAATCATCCAGTGTATCACTCCCTCGCAAAGTGTTTCGCTGATTATCCTCTTGAGATTTTCGCAGGAGCGTGGAGGAGTCACTCTGGAGTCTCTCTGTCAATGTGGCCCCACATGTGCAGCCCTTTGACTTTATACCAGAGCGTCCCACTTCTCCTCCTCCTCCTCCTCCTCCTCCCCCTCCTGCTGCTGCTGCTGCTGTGCCGTAGATTACAGTTTTGTCCTTTTGGCTCGGATCCAGACAATGCTGTTTGTTAGTATTCGCTCCCTGATATGGCGCCGTGCAGGCCAAGTTGAGGACTTTGAGATGCCTTGGTTTTGAGATAGAGGATGGGGGGAGACGCCGGGTGATTAATGCGACCTGTGCCATACTCCAGTTGGAGTCTGTGGATGAGCTGCAGTTGCACCTCTGAGACAGCAGGTGGCAGTCAAGCTACAGGATTAATTCCCCCGTTTAATGGTGAGTATTGCATACAGAATTGAAGTATAAAGCAGAAATGTAGAATACTGTATGAAGAATTGAAGCTTGACAGAAATATTACTAAAGCAGAAGTGAAATCCAAATCTACACCAATCAAAGTACTTCTTGTTAGATTTTCTAAGCAGCTATCTTGTTACATAGGTCTACGTTTGAACTCCATGATCTCAACTTTTGACATACATTTTTGCTAACTATGATTCTGCCTGTATGGTAAAACAGGATTTGGCTCTTATCATGATCTGGATTAAGGATCTGAGTTTAGGAAAAACATTTTCAAAATAAATTCATCCCATTGTCTGTCCCTCAGAATATGATTATTGTGTATGAATTTACAACAGACACTGGATGCATCAGTCGGTTTAAACATCTGTAGTCTATTCAGCAGAGTTCTTGGAAGAGATTTAAAGCTCTCAACAAGTTATTTCTTACAATAAATGTAATACCCTTTATAACCCACTGTCTAAACAAAGTTTTAAACTCTTTTGTGAAAGAACAAAATCAACAATAATGACTTAATTGTCATACAATTCCATCAGAGATAAAAATAACAACAAATTATTTTTTAACAATAAAGTGGCTGGAGTAAGTGTTTCATTAATATGTTACAATGTTACAATTCACTTAGCAGACGCTTTTATCCAAAGCGACGTACATCAGAGAGTAAGTACAACACTAATCCATTCATACACCGCCACCAAAGCAGCGGGAGCAATGCAGGGTTAAGTGTCTTGCCCAAGGACACATCAGACATGTTGCTCAGCTGGGGATCGAACCCTCGACCTTCTGGTTGAGAGTCGACGACTCTACCAACTGAGCCACAGCCACCCCCAATATAACTAAGTGCTTAATGCATATCAAAATCCGTATTTATAGTCTATGAGGTAACCTGTTATCCTGATTCTATTGTATTGAATCACCCTCTTTAATGAATGAAACTCCCTGCAGGTCTCGACCTTGTACTCCATGTAGGGCTCATATATGATGTGGGATGTTAAAGTACGACATCATATGACCCAACACTCCAAAACATGATCATAAATACTTGAATCATCAGTTACAAAGACTTTCAAAGAAAAGAAAACAGAAGATTTGTCAAACCTGGAATTCTTCATTTTAATTTCATAAAAAGGATTATCTTATTTAGCCATTATTACGATTTTTACTTGGTACATAGCAAATGGACATAGTGTGATACACATTTTTTTTCATAAATGACATACCATTAAACATCACAACAAGCTCCATGTTTTATGAATTAATGAACGATTGCTGAAAGTTCAAACAGGCTGTCAATCTTGTGTTTCCTTTACCATCGTGTGTTGTTAACCCTGGAGGCTGAGGGGTTCATTTTCCTAAATCACTTATTCACCTGTGGGCAGTGGTGGAAAAGGAACTTTGTGTGTGTGTGTGTGTGTGTGTGTGTGTGTGTGTGTGTGTGTGTGCACATTCTCAACATTGAAAAGTCTTGAGTAAACTACCCTGACCTGCTGTGGCTCTGAGGCCCCTAATCAGAGCTGGAGTTAGACTTTCCACTTACCATTGGAACAGCTTGTACTGATGGCACGAGGTGTGCTTTTAACCTTTTTTCATTGAGAACATTAGAGGAACATTTAAATGTGAACACTCAGGTTTAGTCAATTGAACCATAAAGCTGTTGTGATGTTATGTAATAATGAGCAAAAGAAAAAAGTCTGATGTTTGAATTGTTGTATCCTGTGAGGTCTTCACTTCTTCAGCCTTTTAGTTTTCTTAGCACTGGCACATAATGGCCTCTAGGGGTCTCTGTTTGCTTTGCTAAATATTCCCCTCCAGGTTTCATCCACCCCTGTGAGAGGAGGGGAGAGATGATGGGGTCTGTACTGTAGATGGATGAGTCACCCTCTGAATGAGGTGGAACACGCACGTTGAGATAAGACAGAAGTTTCCCTTATTGGTGGTAGATTGCTTTATTTAGACCTGCGTCTTTGAGAGCTTATTATTATCACGACTCTTGAATTGAAGGTATAATAAGGAACACACAATATTTTAATCATCTTGTGCCCTTTGTTTGGATAGAAACTACTGATTCTGAATGATGTGTCACTGATGATGAGAGTACTAAGAGGTTGTTTTATTGCTGTCAGCGTTTAGAAGAAGTGGGATGCTGGATTGGTTTGCCGTATGAAACATCACATTCTTGCATTATTTTTTCATCAATTCCTCCCTCTGATGAGCCACTAGGGCTGGGCGATCCATTATTTCGTTTTTGTTTTTTGCCCTCATAATTCACCTACATGGTCTCTACTGTAAATATGCTCAACTATTAAAGCTGGGATATGTTTCCTAATGAAAGAGTGCATATCTGATGAACTATTTTGTGGTTATTTATTGAATATTTCGAACTGAAATCAAAGCGTCGCTTGAAATGAAAACGACACATTTGAGTTTTAAAGTAGAAATGAACTTCTTTAAAACAGCAGAAAATAAACAACTTGCACTTCTTACAAACAGTTTTTCCGCAGTGTTTACATTTGACTAATTTTTGTTCGGTGTCGTCTTCCCTAAAGACAAAATGTGTCCAAATGACGGACAATGCTTCCATGTCGCGGATTGGACGTGTCGTCACGTGACTGCCCTGAAAATAATCAAAATAATGTGGAACAGCTGAGGCTTGTCTTACCAATATGACTGTTCTTTTGAATCAGAGTGGTGTCAGAGAGGTGCTCTAGATGATCACATTTTGACTATCAATAAGTCCGGTTTGCAGGTGTTTAACGTGTGATGTAAAATATTCACTAGACACCCAAATTACGGAAGATTTTTTTTTTTTTTTTAAGATATCTTTTTGAGCTTTTCGTGCCTTTATTGGAGAGATAAGGACAGTGGATAGAGTCGGAAATCAGGGGGAGAGAGAGTGGGGAATGACATGCGGGAAAGGAGCCACAGGTTGGATTTGAACCCGGGCCGTCCGCTTGGAGGACTACAGCCTCCGTACATGGGGCGCGCGCACAGACCACTGCGACACCAGCGCGCCATCAAGGCAGATTTCTATTCCCTTTTTCTCCGAGCTCTGGTTGCTTAGTCATAGGTAACAATTATACTGATACTTGTATACAGTACATATTTAAATGTAATTTATATTTTGTGAGCAATTATTGGAAAATATACTTTTTTCAATTTGATTAATCTGCAAAGTATTTTTCAAATTCTGAATTGCTTTATTGGTAAATCTTAAGAAAATCATTTGAAATCTAAACTGCTCATGACAGTTAAACCCATGGTGATGCTTTTACATGTCTTGATTTATCCAACCAACACCAAAGACACTGTTATCATAGAAGAGTAAGAAAACCAAACAGAACTCAAATTGAGAGGCTTAAAACAGACACACAAATCCCAGAATGGTTACCAACTATGTTTCTGTTATGATGTAGAATAATATGCTACCCTTGATGTAAGATAATGCATCAAAAAAAAGCTAAAGAGGACATATTATCCCCCTTTTCCACCTTTTCAAACACTCCCCTTTGGTCTTAATGAAACACCTGTGCTGTGCTTTGGTCAAAATATAACATGAATCAAGCACCAGAGGAGGTTTGTGACCCTGTGTAAACCAGCTCTCTCAGAACGCTCCGTTTTGGTGTGGGTGTCTCTTTAAATGCAATGAGCCCCCCCTGAGTTTTCCCGGTAGACATCACTCCTAACCAATCGAGAATAAAAATGGCGGACCTGCGCAAAAGTTTTGCTCTAGGCTGGGGGTGGAGTCCATGTATGGAGAAACCAGGGGAGGGGAGGGTATTTTCTTTTACCAGAATCCCACTGTGATGTCACAAGGAGAGCAAATTTGAAACGCAGCATTTTTCTCTGTGTTGTAAGACTTATGCAGACCACAAATAAAGGACTGGATGGGTTTATTTCAAATTTTGTGGGTCGATAGACACTCAGGTTACTCAAATATATGTTCAAAAACACTGTCAAAGTGGATTTTTCATAATATGTCCCCTTTAATTAATTTATACTACACAGTAAATCAAAAAGAAAAAAATGCACGTCACAGTGTTGTGTTTGCTCTCACATATCTTCCATCAGTTGTATTCAATGACTCACTGTAACAGAAGAAGTGACACCTTTAAGTATGAATGATTATCCGTCATCTGCAATCAATGTCCAGTCCAGAGTCCACCTTAAGACATGAAGTCAAGATTACGGATGCAAAAAAATACAGGGACACCATTTTAATGTTTGTAAACAAATGTTTTACTGATACAGTTAAGAATATTGATACAGCAATGTAAAGCTACCATAACGCACATACCTATGGACTAATGAATCAGAATGGGCACTAGATGGATTATAATAAATATTTGAACACAACATCTGTACACAGAAACATTGCCCCTTTATCCATAGAAATGTACATATACCAGTACAACATTTATATTTCCATATATTTACGAATGACAAATCCAAAATAAAATTGATATTCTCAATTTGTATGCCTCTTTGACTTCAATATTTTGAAATAAACACAAGCAACTACTGAATTTGTAAGGAATTATGTACAGGTTCCAAAACAAGAAACTCCATAAAGGCACAATTGTCTATACAACATGTACAAAAAAAAAATGTCTGGAGCCGACAATAAAAGTAAAAATTAATGATTGGTCATCATTATATTTATCATAGGATTGCACATACAATATGAATGTCAGCATCTGTGCTTTGAAAGGTGATTTGCAAAGAAACAAACCCCTGAAAAGTGTTTTCAGTCTTACAAAGTGACAAGAGTTACAAAAAGAGAGCAAGAAAAACGTTCCACTTGGTGTTTTCAGGTGGCAATGACCAGTCTGTCTTCATCATCACTGGACACCTCATTATAGTCATCATTTACTTTCTGCCAGGTGTTCACTGGCCGAGTTCTTGGATGTGCATGATCACTAGCTGCTTCAAGCGGTGACTTCCGCGCAGGGTCTTCTTGGCTCTGAGCAGCTGGTGATGGATGTTTCTGTGAGGATTCATCCTTTTCTCCTCCCGTGATAGTCTGTGTGAGCTCTCCTCTTTTACCTCCAGCGCTAGCCCTGCTGCCTGAGATTGGTTCTGGTGAGCTGCTGAACTTTGAATGGGCAGGTGATGAGCCAGGCGTGCAGCTCTGAAAAGAACCAAGACCTTGTTCACTTTGAGATGGCTGTGCTCCTGCAGCTTCAGGGCTTCCCTGCCTCTCTGAGGGCCCAGGTAGAGGACTCAAGGTGGAGAGAGGGCTGAGAGAAGGAATAATGGCAGGCAGAGCAATGTTAAGTATCTGCAAACCTGGGAGATGCGTCTGGGGTCCAGTGCTGCTTTGGGAAGTGGGATTGGCAGCCAAAACCTGAAGACCAAGGGTGGCGTTTAGGGTGAGCCCTTGCTGGGAGAGCAGCTGGGTGGATGCTAGGCCTGTGTTGGTAAGCCCCATGAGGTTAAGTGTCTCCAGACCTACTTGCTGTAATGTTTGAGCCTGCAGACCAGTGACCTGCCCTAAGGGGAAGCAGGGTAGAACACTACTGAGAGGTTCTTGCATCACAAGGGGCTGGGTTTGCAAGCCTTCTGGTAGTGGTGGAGTGTTGGGAGCTGGTAAGGGGCTTGTGTTTCTGTGGATGACGCTCACTGCTGGAATGGTGAGTTGGACGGGACCAGCCTGTATTGGTAAGAATGTGGAATAGGCTGCCAGGCCAGCAGGCACCAGCTGGATCCCCCCTACTGGGACCATGCTGTAAGAAGGGCGAGAAGGCTGCTGGGAGTGCAAGGGCAGGTGACTGAACAGGTGGGTTTGTGCTCCAGGTGCGTGGGATAGACCCTGTGGAGGAAAGTTCATAAGACCTTGAGAAGCATAGGAGGAGGTCTGAGTTCCCCGGTCCACTGGAACACCTGGTTCACTGGTAGCCACAGCAGGAGGGGCAGAGGAGATATCCTGTTAAAAGAAAGAAAAAAAGGACCATTCAGTCTAAATTCTTGACTTAATTGAAGAATGATCCTTGCATATTTAGAGAGTTTAAGGTGAAATGGTTTTGGATCCATCCACCAAGCCTAATCAGAACTAACAAGACGCATTCACCTTTTTGTAAAGCATTCACAGGAGTTTTGTGGATGTGCCTCGCATGCAGTATGGGTATGGATAGGAAAGAAGGGAGGCAGGCAGGGAGGGATCAATAGCGAGACAATGAGAATACATGGGTCTCACCTGGCCTAGCTTGGAGCCCTTGCCTGGCACTGGGGGACTAGGGGGGACCTCAAAGTCAGGGTAGTCGATGGACATCTGCCTGCACGGTGACACTGGGCTCATCATGTGCACTGACTCTGTGTCTGAGGTGTAGGAGTCTGATGTGGCGGCAACCGGCGGAGGAGAGTAAGGGAAGGGTGTTTGGCTGTAGAAAGACCCAGAGATGGATATCTGCTTGCTCAGGGACACAGGGCTCATCATGGGGACAGAATCTGAGTCTGGTGTGTGGGATTCAGGAGCTCGAGGTTGGGAGAGCGATAGGGAGCTTATTGACATCTGGGCTAGGAGGGCGCTAGGAGGGACTTCAGTCTCTTTGCAAGGGATATGCTGCGGGCTGGCAGAGACCGAAGGGTTGGTAGACAGGCCAGACTCTGCCTGGCTGTCCTCCTCTTCCTCCTCGTTGTCATCGTTCTCCTCATCATCAGGGCCGTCGGAGTCATCACCATCTGAATCTTGACGGTCAGCACTACTCAACTGACCAGGGTCTCCTGTTGATGAGACAAAATGTAAGCAGGAAGTCTATTCCTGGTAACCCCCACAATATATGAGTCATCAGCACTGGTATGAAAATAGATTGTCCCTTTAGGAGTACTGAACATTCATTCATTAAATATCCTCTCTCATCACACAGTGAGAGAATCCATCGCCAAGAATGCCATGCAGTGACGTTCTTTGCTGCTGCAGCACAGTTTAACACCCTACATCACCATACACCCCTGAGCTCCATCACAAGCAGAGGTGGAAAAACAAACATGCTCTTAGAGACTGGGACCATAGAATGCTTTCAGGCAGCTTCTCTCTTTCTTTCTTTTTTTTCTAAAATTAGACGCAGCAATTTCCTCTTTCTAAACGCTGTGCATGCCTCCCACTCAGATTTGAGTGAACAGAGGAAGAAGCTGCATTTAGAATTTCTAATTAGACCGTGGCAAAGCTATTGATCGACATAGAAACAGAGGAACAATCAGTGTTTTACATCTCAGGCCATTAACAGAACTATTTAAAGAATTGCAATCTTATTTGTTATAAAAAAAAAATAGGTTTAAAAAGATCTGTTTGTTAAGTCACTATGGCATTCTTAACAATATACTTGAAATAAACCCCTCAATTTAAAGAGAAGTGGTTCATGTAGTGTGAAGAGTTAAGGCTTTGTAAAACAGACTTTTATTTTTCCACTCTATCTACCATATTAAGGCTGCTCAGTGAAGCACTATACCTGAGTCCTCTGCATCCTGATCCTCAATGAGACCCGCAGGAACCCCCATCTCCATGCATTTCTTACTGTGGGCCTTGGATTTCATGTGCTTGGTCAGATTCCCTGCAAAAAAAGAGAGGCAAAAAGGTCTTACGGGTGGGTAGAGCTTAAACAATAGCACAGACGGAGTTTATGTAAGAGAATGCAGTCTTTGGGAAAGCTGTACGTAAAGGGTGAGTAACTGACAAAGACATTTTTAAATGAACGTGGG
Source organism: Tautogolabrus adspersus (assembly GCA_020745685.1). Classification (NCBI taxonomy): domain Eukaryota; kingdom Metazoa; phylum Chordata; class Actinopteri; order Labriformes; family Labridae; genus Tautogolabrus; species Tautogolabrus adspersus. Next base: position 23,791,725 of record CM036550.1, on the reverse strand, counting down.
TTGCGCTGACACAAAGTACTTTTCTGCAGTGTGGTGTGGGTAGGCGAGTTTGATAAAGAACGGTGAATCATACTGTCTTAGTTGAAGAGATTGTAAAAAAACATATTTAATGTCATAGCTCCTATGGAAAGAAGACGTCAGCTGCAGTAGATCTAGGCCATTTGGAATTGAATTTGTGTTCAGCTGCAGGAACACGCTGCTAATGTACGATATATGTATGTATTGTTTAAGCTGTGGTATTTTTCAAGGTGTAAAGTTTGTGAGAATATAATGTATCTAGTCATTTACTACTACATACAGTGCCTCTTTTGTTTTGGGAAAGCACATAGATGACAAAAAATCAAGTTCCTAGTTGATAGGAAAATACTGGATTGACAAAAGCTTGTACAAATGTGTAGACAACAAGGATGTAACGGTATCCTCAATTTCACAAAATCAGGAGATCAAAAGTGTAGTTTTGTGTCGGCTGCAGTGGAGCAGAGTGGAGGGAAGTTGGAACTACAAAGACCATCCCCCTATGCGCCCCTACATCCTCTGCGCTCTGCTTGTTGCCTCACTGCAGTGAAAATGTTAATTATTTGTGAGGGAGTAAAGAGATGATTTTAAAATTATCCAGCAGCTTTTAAATCTGATATGTGAAAGCATTTCGGTTTCCCCCGTGTCAAGAAATGAGAACGGAGAAAGTCAGGGACAAACAAAAATCAATATGCAGACACTGTCAGACTGCAGTGACCTATCCGTCGGGGAATACGAGTAATATGAGAAGCCACTTGGCAAATTGTCACCCCAAAATTATTTGAGAAGATGCGAGGAAAATAGTCCAGCCATGCCAAAGACTCTATAGGAAGCGTTTGCCAAACCTACGAGGTAAGTAGGTAGTAGCATAGAGAAGGTTAGAAAGAGTGATAGATGTTCTGCTGTGAGTATGACTTGTTTTGTTAACGGTCCAGCTGGAGCAATGAATTTTGGGGACTTTTAGGTAATTGGACCAATCTACAGTAATACCCTGTCTCAATGTTCAATCAGTTTAATAAATTGCCTTTTTTCTCTAAGTGTTCAATTTTCTTTTTTTCTTTTTTAAATATCATACCATGGACTTGTGATTCTGATAATGTCATATAGTGAAATTCTGATATCGTTACATCCCTAGTAGAAAAGTAAAGGAGTCGATTTTAGCTGTTAACAGGGACAATTTACTGAGCGCTAACCTTTTGTCTTGAAGGAGAAGTTACAGTGGACACAGTGGTATGGCCGGACGTCAGAGTGGGTGCGGATATGTTTACGCAGCATGCTGGGCTTCTTGCAGCGGATCCCACATTCCTCACAGATGTATTTACCGCGTCCACGTCCACGTACATAAACATACTCCTCATTAGATTTAAATCTGTAGGATTGGAAAACAGCCATGAGAGACACATAGGGCAAAAGCAAAACGTAACATTTGTTTTAAAAAATTGACGAAACACAAATAAGTTAACCGATCATTTTTAATCTTACCCGCCATCAAATATTTTGACTCGTCTTGGTTCCGTTTTAGATGCCACGTCCTTGTCTGACTCAATGCTTGCCTGAGGTTCAGGTGTCACTTTATTTCTGGTTTCAGCTGAATTCGGCTTCTGGGTTATTGGCAGCTGCTGGAAGAAGTGATGAATGAATTTAGAAGAGTTGACTTATCTGATTTGACTCAAGAACAATGCTGCAATATGAGAGTAATTCAAAATTGAACATTAGTGCTTACCTTTGGCATGACGTCTTTCAGCTTGCCTGAGTAGGACAAGATATCAGATTTCTTGCTCGTTCTTATAGCCGAGGTGTAGTGTATTTTCTTGGAGCTCTGCTTGGAGTCAAAAAGAGACATGACCACCTTAGTGGGCAATCCAAGTGGGTTGGGGTTGTTGGGGCTGACTGTCCAGACAGCGTATGCTGAAGTTTTCAAGTCAGTCTGTGGAACATGAAGAGGTTTCCTCTTCATTAAGAAACACCAGGTAAACGTGGTGGCAGTTTTCAGGCTGGGGAAAGAAAGGCGATGACTGTCCTTTGTGTTAACCACAGATACAGATGTGTTCAGTTTCAATTGTCCACCATGGAAATTGGAGGGCCTAATAGGAGATTTGGCTGGAGACCATCTCTGTTCATCAACTTTTTCTTGGGGCTTCAGAGAATTACTAACTGGCATGGAGTTGACCTGGCTACATGGGGTAGATTTTGGGGTAGGTCCTTCTTCTTCATGAATAACAGTGCTTGTGCTTTTTTCCAGCCCAGTACTGTCTGGTGACATTGGCTTAACTTCATCAGTTGCCTCCGACTCTTTCTCTCGATCTGTTTTAACCTGTGGCAGAGGTGGGGCCTCAGTTTCGATGGGACTGTCCACTGGCTCGGTTGTGCAAACCTGCCTGACCAGTGTTAGCTTCCTCTGTCTGGTAACCTCTGACATCTTGCTGTTAAGATAGCTGACTGACCTTCCATCAGTTAAACAGGCCACACCATGCTCATCCTTAGCCCGCTTCTGGTGTTTTTCCATGTAGATGTCCAGGCTGTTTGCAGGTGACAGCATTCGTTTACTTGAGGCGGTGGGTTCCTGCTGTGGGCATAGAGTTACTGATGCCAGTTTCTGTGTGCAATGTAAAGACCCAAGAGAAGGTGCTCTTTCTACTGAATGCATATAAGTGCTAACTGTTTGAGTCCTATCCTTTACAGTAGGTAGAGTTTGAGTGTCACTATCTACACTGTGACTGGATAGAAGGCTATTTTTATTTGACACAGAGAGAGCAGGGTGCATCTGCTCATGAGTTATGAGGATCTGAGGCAATGATATAGCGCCTGCTTGGGTCTGATCAAAGAGTTCCTTTTGCTGTTCTCCTGACAGAACAACATTCTGTGTCTTAATCTCAGAGGCCTGTTGATTTGGTTGAGCAACATAAACATTTTTCCGCACATCTGAAGACTTAGAAATGCTCAAAACTGGATTGGCAATAGGTATTGTCAAAACTGGTAGGGCAATCTGAGTTGCCTGAGTGTTGGCAAATGAAAATGTTTGGCTTGCTCTCAGAGCGGCAGATGTTAGTTGGTATTTGGGCACAAAACTTTTCTTTTCTTCAGAGTCAGCTGGTTTGTTTTGTATATTCTGGCGACAAACTAAGATCTGGCTCTGTGGTTGTTGTAACTTTTGGCATGTTTGAACCCTTGAAGTTTGATGCCAAGGGTGTGGAAGGCCATGGACTTGAGGTTGCTGAGTTGGACTACCCAAATGAATGCTTTGCACAATTTGCTCATTATTTTGCAAAGGCAGCTCTCCAGTACGCAGAATAAATGGCTGAGCCATGGTCTGCCTATTGGCAATGTGAATCTGATGGCCTCTATGCTGAGTTAAAGAGCTAACATTTGAAATAGCAGGTTTATCTATAGGTATGACAACCTTCCGGACAGGTTGCTGACTTTCTGGGCCTATCTTTAAGGACATTTGGCGGACTAAAGGCCCTCGCCTCCTTTCAATAAGTGGTACCTGGGGAGCTTGTGAGATTTGTCCACTTTTCTGTTGGCCAACAGGTGACAGAGATCTGCTGGGGGACACATTGCCACAGTCAAAGGACTTGCTACGGTAGTCACATGAAATCTCAACAGATGGTTGAGTACAAGTGATTTGTTCAGATGCAGCCCGCCTCATAATTCCAGGCACACCAAGGGTGTTGAAGACTGTAGGCAAACCTTGAGGCTCCTGAACTTTGCTAAAACACTCTCCTCTGGAAGGACTCTCTGATCTAGATGGCTCCTCTCTGTCAAAAGAGGCTGAGACACTGGAACAACGAGAAAGACTACTGTCCCTGCTCAGGCTCCTTGAGAGGCTGGACTCAAAACTAGATTCACCTGAGGATTGGTCCATTTGAGCCAGACGAATTCTTTTCTTTTTCGGTGGAAGTTTCTCTGCTGGTAACTTTGACAAGCTCTCACTTCTCTGAGGCCAGTTGAACTGATCTGTAGGCTTATCTGCTTGTTCAATAGTATGTGTTTCATGTTCTCTGTCTGGTTCCTCGGTGACTAGAATCTCAGGGACCTGAATGTTATTTTGACGAACCAGACGAGAATGATGGACAGGAGTCGAGTTTTCATCAACACCTGCTACTGAGCCATCACAGCACTGTTCCGTTTGTTGTTTTTCATAGTCACCACTCTTGGCTTTGGCTATTTTTTCATGATAGCTGTCCACTGTAACATTTGCTTTTGCATCTGTCTTGAGCTTGTTTAGGGGATCCTTCTCCATGACATCAACAGGAGAGGCCCTGTCAATGGATTCTGTCTCAAATGAATTTGGTCTGCTGAGAGAATTGGTGTGTCTAATAACTGAAGTACCACTGCCTTGCCTCTGAAGTTCTCCCTTGGTAGAGGTGCATATCTGGGTTTCTCGTATTGGTGACAATCTGGATTCTGAAGTATTAAGACCTCTTGCTACAAGTTGAATCTGAGGTAGCTTTGTTTGGTTGTTTTTAGGCTGTATGTCCACAATAACATTATGCTGAGAAAAAGTCTGACTTGCAAGAACAGATGGTAGCTCAAAACTTACGGAACAAGGTGGAATGGTCTCAGTAGGAGATTGATCATCCTCATCTCCAACACTTTTCATTTTCCTTCTCTTTCGAATTGATGTCTGTTGATCAAGTATCCCAGAGCCACTTGTTGATCTAGAGACTATGGGCTGCATGTTTACGTGAAAAACATCTTGGTCAGTTTCTTTTACATTGACTGGCTTGTTTTTTGGACCATGAAGCTCAGAGCAATAGAATTTCTTGTGAGTCTCAAAATTCTCCAACTTTCTGTACCTGTTACGACAAGTTTCACATTCATACATTGTACCTTTATTCTGTTGAGGCTTTTTGTTTCTGTCCTGACTGTGCTCAAAAGATCTACTTCTTTGCATTAGTTCTGTGGAACTACATGGGCCATGAAAGCCCTCATCCATGGAGCGGACAGTATGAAGGCCATGCCCCTCACTTGTGGAAGAGTCCTCCACTGCTGCTTGTCTGACCAAGGTACGAGCATGTATTGCTGGATTTGGGGTTGATGGGGCTGATGAAAATACATCATCATTTAATGAACTAATTTTTTCGTCAAATGACTGACAAATTCGCAAAGGGTGGGGAAGTGGGGGGACATTAATGGGAAGAGCAGAGTGTCCTGGTGTAGTAGGCATTGAGTTACTTCTTGTAATTGGCAAACAATCCATTGGTGGGTATTGGGAAGGTACAGAGAGAAGAAATACTGGCTTTGATTTATCTGTGGGAGTGAATGGGGACTTAGGGATGTCTGAGCTGGAACTTGACCGTCTCCCAATTGGTTTAAGATCAAACTGAAAAGAGTCTTTAAATATGTAGGATTTAGGGGAATCTATGCTACCTCTCCTTGACAGAGAAGTCCTCCTTGGCTTTACACTGTCCAGCTGCTTATTGTCAACCACTGCCTCATTGTCAGATATCAACTTTGAAATTCGTTCTTCCAGAGAGAGTGCTTTGACTTCTAATGGTGGACGCATCTGTCCCTCTGTGGCCCTTGACTTTTGCTCAACTACTACATGCATAACTGTGCCAGCCACAGGAGCAACATTGGGAAGGCTATTCTTGGCAATGTCAATATCTACTGGAGGAGTTATCTTAACAAATGGACTGGGTGGACTCATTGCTTGGTCAGCGCTTTCAGAACGTGAGAAGTACCCAGAATCCGTACTTCCCAAACTGCGGGGACTTAGTAGACACTTTATCTGTTGCTGTTGAGAAAAGTCTGTGGCTTGTTGCCGCTGAAGCTGAGCATGACCACCTAACATTGGAGACTTGCATTGTGGGTATTCATCTTCACTCACAGTATCTAGGGAGGTGTTTGCACCATCCACCTCTTTCAGAGAGGACAATACTGTGATGCTTGATCTCAGGTTAGCAGTCTGGAACTCTCTTTGACGTTGTGCAGCAGCTTGCTCAGGTGCTGCACCTGTAACTCTTGGACTATCTGCCCTCATAGGGGAGACATTAACTGGATATACAACAACTTTTGGTAGTGCAGCTGTCACTTTGGGCTCATGAGCCTTCTGACCAGGGGCAAGTTTGTTTGACTCAAACGCAGCCGATGAGTCAGCCTCTCTGTGGCTTGCTTGAGCTGAACCTGCACTTTGCAAACTATTTTCAGACAAAGCTGTAACACTGCTCTGTGATGAGTCGGGGTCCAAATCTGCAGTGCTACTTTCCTCATCACTGTCGCCACTCTCCTCTGCCTCTGAATGTGTACCAAGTGCTTTGTCGGATTCTTGAGATAGCGACCCACCTCCAGATTCAGAGCGAGCAATGAGACCCAGCTTTATAGCATGAGCATGTGATTTCTTGTGCTTGTACAAGTTGCTCTTGGTTTTGAAAGAAAAGCCACAAGTAACACAGGGGTATGGTCTCTCTCCTGTGTGAGACCTTATGTGTTTGAGCAGCACACTGGGTTTTGCACATGGCCGGCTGCAGTATTCGCAAACATACTTTCCTGGCTTCTTAGGCTTTTGGTCTTTGTAAACCTGTTCAGCACCAATGTTCATTACAGTGGTCATCTGAACTTGGTTGCAGCCAGGTGTTACTGGCACCTGAATGGTGCTTGGAACACTTGCTGAAAGGGACTGGCATGTCTGCACAACTGGTGGTTGGCTTTGTGGCAAAGCATTGGAGCCCGAAGGAACAGGTGCATGAGTTATGGTGGATGGTCCAGTATTGAAGCTCATGTGCAAGCTAGGTTTTTCAGAATGTGATGCAACAGGCATAAAGTGTGGTGTAGCAAGCGGAGACGACTGCATGGGGGTACCCTGTGAAGATGTCTGCACATTTCCTTGTAGTGGTGCTGAAATGCCAATGAAGTTGCCTTGTTTGTCAATGTAATAAGTCTGCATATGAGGAGGTTGGGTCCGGAGACCAACATTAACAGCTGGCATTGTTGTTAATTCACCACTATGTTGAGCTTTAAAGTTGGAGGCTGCTTTTCCAGTGGCATGCAAGGAGTTTTTCCTCTCAGCCAGTGTACTAAAGTCAGGCTCCATGGCTTTAAGTAAAACATCAAGTGGAGCACTGCTGTGGTAAGGATCTCCCTCTAAGCTGGGGCTCTTGTTGTCTTTAGGCTGAGATTCTGTAGCAGTAATCAAAGAGCTCTTTCCACCATCAGTGGAATCAAGGGCTGGCAGTCTAGAAGATGTTTCTTCCTGCTTCAGCCTTTCACTGTCAGTTGATGATGATGACCCCTTGCTTGGGGATGCTGTAATTGGTTGGGCATATTGTCGTTCTCCTTTCCCACTGGGGGATGTTGAAGGTTTGTGGGAAGGGCTGTTGGAAGAGGAACAGCGAGAAGTTGTACGTTCCCTGGATAGTGCTCCGTGGGGCACAGCTTCAGATGTTTTCAGCTGTAGGGGCTTCTTGACTGGTGATTTTGGAATTTTTTCCAGCCGATTCTCTGCAACAACCTTTTTCCTCTTCAGGCCTTTTATGTTATCTGCATTTCTTTGTTCTCTTTCAGATGTCCCTGGAGACAGACACAAAAAAACAAAACGTGGTAAGACATTTAATAGTACTTCTAGTAATACTTTAAATGGTGAATTACAGTGCAATAAAATTACGTTATTGATAATAAACATGCATGGGTGTTTTTTGTATCTGTTGTCTACCTGCCCATGGACAACAGATGCAAATGAGCTATTAGCTAACTGTTGTGCAATAACTTTTAATTGTGCGCTGTCCCAGTAAAAATAAACAATATAATTAGATTGATTATGTAGAATGTAATTTTGAACTATAACTATTTGATTTGAGTCTTATTACTTTAAGATAAACATGTAATCTTGACACCATAATATCATGAAGAAATTTCCCTATGCCTTAATGCCATTACTGTGAGTTTTATCAACAACTTTTTTTTCTGAAACTGGATGGGGATACACTCTAAAATGTAGACACATCCCCCTTACTGTTATTTATTTTCTGTGTGACTAATACCAAAGAGGCCCACGCTTCATTACATAAGGTAGTGATCATTTTTCCCTTTTTTGTTTTCAGTATCGGTATTTTGAGGTTGGGCTGATCAGAGATGTAACACACAAGTCAATGAAAGGAAACTGCATTCCAACTCTGAAGCAAAACTGTTACAAAAGGCCGCACCCATATCATGCTGTCCCATATTTGTTGAGCTGGCCTTGTAATGGTGAATCAGCCAAATGTTTTGAAGGACATGTTGCATAATGTTACCACCAGTGCCCTGTCACAGTTTCCTGGCTTATGTAGGTATTTCCCAAGATGAGGTCAGGGTTCCTTCAAGGACTCTAGCATAATTAGATTGGGGAACGCCTCGTCTTTATATAAGTTAATCTATTCACTGGAGAAATATGCAACCAAAGGACTTTTAGAACAACAAACTAGAAAACACAAATCCAGTGATTTTTGTCTTGTTTTACAACTCATCCTAAATGACTTCTTTGTTAAGAAAGGTGGTTGAATAATCTGCAGTGGAAATAAAAGGATTAGCTCTTCCACCCACTACCTGAACTAGTGTGCCAAAGATGTTACATGACTTCACCAAAGCTTTTCCGTTGTTAAAAATTCCTTCTAAACAACAACATTGACCCTTTCTGTGTGCAGATGTAACTTTCTTGTCCTAAAAAAACCCCAAAAGATTTATCTTATACATCGACGACAAGCAGTAATGCTTGATACTAGTTTCCCCTCTCTGATTAGTAACACATTATTTAATTATTGTGTGTTAATTTAAATGAAGCTCTAGCACAAGTTCAGTCAGGAAGACTATAAGTGATTCACGATCGGGTCTTTCTCATTCACCCTTTCTTCTTTTGCACGCACACTCACGTTTCCGCTGTCATTCTCGAGCTGTCAGTTTTGGGCTGTCATTGGGTAATCAGCTGTCTCGTCAGCGGTACTCATCTAACCAATGGCACGGCGTTCCTCCCTCATTTTCAGCCTATCATCGTTCTGCTCCCCTTTTAAATATGATTCTTTCTCTGCCCTAGTTCCTTCATGCTGATGTTTCGTGCGCCCCTCCACCTCCCCATCACCGCCATCTTCATCAGCAGATTCATCATCCATCAATTCTTCACCCATCATCAGCTTCCCCACCACCAGGGTCTGGACTCCATGGGGGATTTATTCTAATGATGCTCAGAATTTCATTCTCCAAACACATCAACCACCCCATAGAGTCCAAGCTCCAAAGACTTTCTGTCAAGTCACATGTTCATATTATTCATTGTAATAAAGAATTTTCTTAAAATCACTTGTCTCTCCTGATTGAAATAGTAACGTAAAGATCCTGGTTCAATGATTAAGTGTGAAAGAGCGAGTGAAAGACTTAACTTCTTATAAAAGGCTGTTCTCAAAGGGATTAACCTTTGACTGGCCAGCACAACACGACATCAGTACCTGTTGTACTGTGTGCAGAGGACTGAGATATTTTTAAGTGTACTCATTCTGTTTAGTGTCTACACCCAATCTCAAGTACAGTGGATGTTTCAATCAAAGCTTGCATGTCCTGCAAGTAAGCTGGGTGTTTTAAATGGACAATGGTGCAGTGATGAGTAAGCTCAGGTTAAACAAAGACCGTGAAGCTGCTTGGGCTCAACACAACTAGCTTTTCTGTTTTGAGTGTAATTACATAAGAACCCATTTCACAAAAGAAAATATTTTTTTGAGCGTAACAAGAACATGCTGTAGCTTCACTGAGATGACAGTCTTAGAGATACAGATACATGTTTTAAAATAAAAAGGCACACAGTTTGCATTCCTGTGAATCTAAATGTTTAGCTGAAGTATAATCAAAAACTTTAAAATTCTATTCACCTCAAATAATCAGTATGAGATTTCACTGGAAACACACAGGAGCAAATTATGGTCAAATGTGTGGAAAACTAGGATTGTACCAACTGACCTTAAACCTCTATAGTGATACAAGAGCAGTATTTACTCACAAGCAACATAAGTCTGATTTATTGCAAATGTGAATGTGGCATCTGATGCAGAAATCCAAATGTTACACTGCAGCCTACCTACCATTGTAACACGTAACCAGTTATCTTTACCTCCATTCACAAACACTTCATTTTTCTAAGAGAACAAAACCAATCAAAACACGAGTTCCATTAAATCACAACTCAGTAGAGGTGGGAAAAAATCGATTAATGTAAAAATCGAGATTCTTATCTGGTGAGATTTTAAATAGATTCATAACTTCCGAAAATTCAGCCAGTCTCACAGATGACTGGAGTCGATCCTGAAGTTTGTACTAACTCTGAAATAGACTTCATGAATCCAGAATCGTTTTGAATCCAAAATAGATTCTGAATCAAATCGTGAGACAACCAAAGATTCCCAGCCCTACAAGTCAGTACTTAGAAAATGCAGATTAAACAATCCTGGAATAACAACTATTCTTTGCTTTGCTGAGCAAAAAACATTTTCAATTCAACACAAGTGAATTCACATTTACGTCATACTTTAAGTTGAAAGCGAGGGTCAGCTTAAAATATGTAATATTGTTATTTTAACCTGCCAGGTTGGAATAAGAAACCAGAAAATAAACTATTTTCTTTCATTGATTAAATATGTCTTACCTTTCTGTGAGCCTTTGGGGTCTTTAAGCTCTTTTTGTGCCTCTTCAATTTTATCTGTAAGACAAGAAGAGAAAGCATTTTCAGTGTTGCACAGAGGCACACGGACTGTTGCTCCACAGTGAAGCCAGTGCAGAATGTAACTAATGATACTGGGGATGCTTCCCACACGGCTGCAGCAGGATGAAGGTCTTTCAAATGAAAAGCAGATATTCTTCCATAGCTGAGAGAGAGCGCACTATTCCATTATGGAAACTACTTTAATCACGGAGGGGGCAAGCCTGAGTGCACACACAGTAACACAAGCACACACATTCATTCATTCATTCAACCTTCATTTACACACATACAAGACACAATAGCATGTGTATGTATATACAGGTTAAAGTTTGCAAACAAGTCAATATGGTGGGTTCATTCTCATTATCACAGAGTGAACACCAACCCACAGAGCAATTTGCATATTCAAATAGCGTTTACACCCCTCGGGGAGGACAAATTAATTCCACTCAGGTCTTTCATACGTCACAATCATCACCCACAATCCCGCAGGTGAAGAACCTGTTACTTTATGAAAGCATATGGATGTGTGGGAGGTGAAGCAGTATTCACTGTGCGTTACTGTAATCTATATTAATTATATAGTCTGGCTCAATGTGGCGAGGGTTTGTTATACACAGAGGAATATTAGAGGAAGAGAAGTTAACCCTCTGGAAAAAAAAAAAGTGGGTTAGCTCTTTTGTTTTAAAATGTGTTTATTTAACAACAACATTTAAAGTGCAAACTAAAGACGAGCAGTTTGTTTTTCTAGTAACCTTGAGGAGATCTGGTTCACCTCTGCAGCTTTTATCCATTTTCTCTCTGTTGTTCACTTTCTGTTGTGTGAAACACATCTGACATGTTATGCAGAGCTTGTTGCAACTACGTTTTGTTTACTATAAACCACAATAATCTGTTCCTTCTGGTAGCAATAAACACCAACTCGTGCAAATCTTCAGCGTCTATGAGAAAGATTAAGCTACGAGTCTTCTACATGTAACACCCTCACATTAGCAGAAAATAGGAGTCCTAGTGTAGCATGTTTCTGCCTCCCATGACCATGGAAACTAGATGGAAAGACAACCCCTCTGAGGCTTCTTTGCCCTGAACATGACATTAAAGTTGCAATAAGAGTCCTTGAGGACCAGCGGTTACAATTTCGTCCTAGATTGCTCAAACGTTAATGGAGGGTGAAAGAGGATGTTCTTCTGCGGTTCCCAAAATCACAGTGTGATGCCGGGAATAACTAGAGGAGGGGGTGGACGAGGGCGGGCCACAGAAGAGGTCAGTAGATTATGTCATCATAAGTGTGTGTGTGTGTGTGTGTTACTGTGGGCACACCCTTCACCATCTCTCTCCCTCTCTTTCTGTTTCTGTGTATATCCCCGGCACACGCCACAGATTACATAATGCGTCCCCACCAAGCGGCAACCTCCGTTCCAAAAAGATGAAGCCAATGCGGAAGTACAAAAAACTGCAGTTCATCGACTGTCCGCTTGAGGCTGGCTCCAGAAGCACCGGAAGTTCCATAAGCCCCCAGCCAAAAAAGGCCGTTTTCACTACAAAAATTAACCCGTTTACAGCCTGGTACAAAAAACGAAATACATCTGATAAGTTAGTGGCATCATGTGCTCCCACTGTGGGGGGGGTGAATTTTTTTCTAACTCCTCTGATTTTTTGTTATTAAGGAAAACGGTCATGCCCATATAAGGGTTGTGGAGATTTGATTGACAGCTGCAGCGCTGAGCTGTCTCAGGTCAGAAGCAGTTCATCATAGCAGGAGGCTAGCAGCACTAGCTTGGTCCGTCGGACTTTTTTTCTTCGTGTGGAGTGTTTGTCTAGCAACAAATATGGCTTGCTGTGCGATTAATTGGATTAACAGACCATCCAAGACTGTGATACTTCAGTATTTTACGGTAAGTGATAAAGTAGTTTTATATTAACTGCATACTCGTGTCGGTATCATAGACTGTAAATATTACGGTGTCTATTTTTGCGGCCCTAGCTTGTTTAGCGTTAGCTTGGTGATATACATAGACTGTAAATATTAATGATATAGTGATATTGTTAAATGTACTGCATACTCATCGGGAGGTGTCGGTATCTATGTAGACTGGCCTCAGTGTAGCCCATTATTTACAGTCAATGGTTTAACTTTAGCCGATCAAGAGACACAGATGCTAATGAAACATAGATAGCTATCCAGGACTAATAAACTGGAGGGTTAAACTAAGTCTGAAATGTTAGAATTTGAATTGTTTAGATGTTGAAAAGTAAGAGTTTGTGTGATGTTATAAACTAAAGGCCCAACACGGTGGTTAACCACAGACTGTGATGCTCACAGAGAGTTGGGACCGGTTATTATATTAGCTTGAATTTCCCTCGGGATCAATAAAGTATCTATCTATCTTTAAATCATTTAAGTATTTATTTCATGTTAAGATGAAGTACTATACGGAATAAATGCCTTAATGTTTCCTTACACTAAATCTGTGGCTGTATGTGGAATATCATTCTGCAAGTGAGTGAGAGAGCTGACAGTAGATTGATTACAATAAGGTTTATCTTAGAATAGAAAGAATCATTTCCATGTTGATTACCTTCATACCTTTGTTGTCTGGGTAGTACACGGTTGAATTTATAAATGCACTCTTACACACAGATGAAAACAGAAAATGCACACAAATGGATTTAATGGATAACTGCTATTTTCTGTCTTTTTTTGTCATCCTGGAGACCCTGCACTAAAAGTCTCTCCTGGATCCATGTCACATGCTCAAGCTTCTTCAGTCTGTTCATCAGTGGAAGTTCTGCTGAGAGAAGATGGCCAGCAGATGAGATGGCCGTACATCAAGGAGCTCCACAAGCTTCAGGAGAAGGAGGGTTTGCATCTTGACAACAATTGTGGTGTAAGAAGCTGTTCAATAAAAATAAATCTCCATCAAACAACTTGCAGTCATACCCTTTTCTTCACATGTTTAAACCCTTTGTCTAGTTTAGATGGGAGAAAGCTGATATGATGTGATATTGATCTGGGAAGACATTTTGAACTGTGTTTTTATTCACAAGTTATTGATTGTATTTACTCTGTATGTATCTTGATTTAAGAATGGGGCTGTGTCTAAGGGCATATTCTTGCAATGACTCTGTTCCATCCCATTTTCAGAAATGAACTGCGTTAGTATTTGGTCAAAAGTTGTGTAAAAGTAAAAACTTAGCTATTGAGTTGAGCATTAATGCACATTTTAGTCATTTCAAATCTAAAATGTATACTCAGAAGTAGAAACAAAGGAGTGCATTTAAATATTTATTTAATCTGAAAAACCACATTCAAAAAAGCCTGTTTTTACACCAGAAGTTAACATGTTTACGGCTCGGTACAAAAAAACATTTGATGAAGGATAATTGTTATTCACAATAAGGGACTCGATGTAACGGTTTGTCAGGAGGCTTAAAACCCGCCTCAGCTCCAGCTTTCAGCCTGTCGTTAGGTTGGCTGAAAGTTATGGTGAGAGCACTTCCAACATGGAGACCGCCATCGATGCAGGAACAAGTGGGTTACATCTCTCAGGCCATCCGGGGGCGACCTGCCTCGCAGTGAGTTGTTGAAGAAGGGAAGCAGGCCTTTCAACCGAAGTCCACCCCAACAGAACCAACAAATGCAGATGTTGTTGAGGCCTAGGTTTCTTCTTCTGTCTCTGCAGCTCTCTGGGCACATGGACGGACATAGCTGTCACCAATAATCCACACTGTCTATAGAAGAAATACAAAAATGTTCAATGAATGCCTCAGATAAGGCAACATGTAAAGTTCACTACACGTGACAGCTCAGGGTGTGTTTTGTTATTAGCCACATCTGCAGGGATAATATTGAACAAGGTAGCCACAACTCATAATAATAGATGCCAGACTTGAGATACATTTCTAATACCTACAGTTTTTGGGGTGTGCAGCTGACCCTTCGTCATCACTGGCCACAGACTCCATGACTTCAGGGCTCTATAGAAAATAAATATCTTATGATAAATATAAAGCATTTGTTTTTCAAGTGTCATGTTCACCCACATCGCTATCAGTAAATATAAGTCACAGACATTCCTCTGTTAGTCAGAACAGTAACAACCATGAACTGTATGCATTGTAATATTGATTTCTTCTGGATGTCTCTCATTTATTTACAGTCTATGGTCTAACAGTAGTTTATCAACAACAACAAAGCTCTGTTATCGTTTTAAAACGGACTTCTTATCCTTTAATATGTAATTACACCCAAGCAATGATTTGTAACACAATAGGAGAATTTATTTGTAAAGATTAGCCTCAAAGTGGTTCTTACATTGTATGTTAAAACGATGCTAATGTATTGCTCTGCTAACCCGGTCTACTAACTGCTGTGACAAATAACTAATGACCATAATTATATATTTAAAAAAGTGTAGTTTTAATACTTAAATGATATATTTGGGATGACGATAATTCATTGTAACTGTGTTATAGAAAAGTTTAATGTTAACTTACTGTTTATAGAGTTACCTCTGGACGAGTGGGAGCAGGAGAGCCGTAGGGGGTGATGTAAAGCACACGTTAGCTTTGTTGTGAAGTGGACGGCTAGCTAGCGTCGAGCTGGTCGAGCATCGGCGGACTTTAGTCCCGCCTTAACGCTGTCGTTAGGTTGATCCCGCTTAGATCCAAGTTAGGTTGAGACAACAAATCCAATATGGAAGCGCCCGTCGATTGGACTCTTTTTAAGCCTCCGTCACAGACGGGATACGTCACTCAGGGTTCGTCCAGTATTATTTACAGTCTATGGTCCCCACCCCTGCGCTGCCGTGAAGCAAAACAAAGGCACCCTGCCAGCAGAAACACAGCAACCGAGGCTCATACGGAGCAGGCACGGTGTTTGTTTGTTTGTGTGCGTGTAGACAGAGAGGAGTAAGAGCTGTGTGTGTCTCTTATATTTACATAAATATGAGCATGTGAACGCCCTCGTCCTCCTACAAAAGAATCAGGTAGGTTTTCCTGGCACTGGCACGGTATTTCTCCAAAGAAGAGGATGCCGAAGCTTCCCTAATGGTAACCATGGCTCAACCTCGCAGCTTCCTCCAGTAAAATGCCGTGTTATTACACACCAATTTGAGATATTAAGTGCTTACTTTTGCGGTACGAAGGCTAAGATGTAGATATTTGCTAGTATGTGCTTCATTGTTTGCACAGCCTGCTACATATGTCTTGTATTAGACCGCAATGGAAAACCAAGGCACAAGTGATTACTGCTCAACAAAAATCTTATTAGTGGTTCTGTATGGTAGTGTAAGCTGCTATAGATCAGATTGCACATCTTACATAACAAGCCACAAACAAGACCCCTCATGCTGAACGACACCCAAAGCTCTGAAGCACGGAAAAGAAGAGGGAAACGCCAGCCTAAATGAGTGGAAAAGGACAAGGCTGAGTTCCCCCGAAAAGAGCACACAGGGGAAAAAAAGATATTCCATCCTCAGTGCCTGAGTTATTAAGACAGCAGGGAATGATTACAAGCTTGTTCATATTCCCCTGTACAGCTGCTGGGGTTGCCGAGGTGGTCCGGGTGATGGCTGCACATTTCATCTGAAATCTGTGTAATCGTCCTGCGACCGCGAGAAAACAATAAAAGGAATGTATACAAAAGTTACCCAGGACGAAAACCAGAACACATCATGGAACATGACCGCAAAACTGTGAGGGCAGAGCGGGAGAGAAAAGTCAGTCTGAGGGTCGTAAACACAACTTAACTATTTACAAGTGTGGTCGCCATCAAAACAGGAAAAATTACATAATTTGCTGAATGTTCAAACTGAATAATACTTCACTTTAAGACAAGTCACACGTTGATTCCAACCTATAAATGCCAATAACAAATTACCCAGAGTCAACAAAGTACATTGAAGCACTCGCTCAAGGAGCTTTGTATTCTTCTGCAGGCTTTAAGGTAAGCAAAAAGCATTCTTAAGTATTGATCTGTCTTTAATAATTTAGAAGAATATGAGCCGCTACACTGCACTCATTTTACTTAAACATGCGATCAAGATATTGCGTCCTCCTCGCATCACAAAAGACATTGATCTACAGCTGTGAAGTATGACAGGCAGTTAAGATCAGATGAACTGTTCTACGGGATTAGTCATTGTTCTATTTATCCAGCCCTCCTTAATAACTCTTCTCCTGACTGCAGTACTGCAATACTGCTCTCCTGGATCCGACAAACAGGATGACAATGAGATTCAGATCCAGGTTCACCCTCAACTCAAGGTGGCAGACTCGTGATCTGTGATCTATACAACGTGATATCTAAGGATAGACGAGGATCAGGCTGGGAGGGGCTCGAGTGGGTGGGTGCATGACAATTAGGCAGGAGTTTGTGGGCGAGGGAGTGAGTCTTTTTCGCCGGTTGCTGTCATGACAACCACAAATCTTTAATGCTACCCTCACCTCGTCCGTGCTTGTTCCAGCCCACTCCTCTCTCTGCACAGTCCAGGATCAGTGGGAAATGTGATTATTTGCACCCAGAGAGGATAAAGTGACATCAATGCACAGGAAACGTGCGTGCTTTTGAATCACAGCGCCCACCTGATGTGAATTCATAAGCCATCAGTTTTAACCAGCGGGGTTCACAGCGGGGGGAGGGCCCATCTCAACTAAAGGTGCTGACAGATAACTATCGGACAGGATGTGGCTGCAGATATAAACATGCTTATAACCCAGAGAAAAACCTCGGCAAAGACAAAAGACAAACGTATGTGGAACTTCAACAGTGCCTGTCCAAATTCAAGGTTTCCACAGATCCATAGAAATAATTAAAAAGCATTCATTTAGATGTTATGAATTTGTCTTCATGGGTCAAATTTGTATTTTAGCAGAAATCTGAAGCTAAGACCAAAGGCTTTCAAATCAAATCCACTTTTAAAGTTTAATCTATGAAGTACAGATTGTCATGCAACTTGAAGAAATTGCCAAAAATATTTCAAACAGCGGGTCATGGTCATGACATCAGTTGAGTTCATTAAGAGATCAAAAGTGCACCAAAGCTTCACTTGTATTTAAAAGTAAAACAGTGGCGTTTTACCCGCCTGCTGCCAAGATATCATAAGCTCCTGCTGGACAGACACGTTGGATACTAAAGACACTGTTAATGTCTTTTAAGATTGAATCTATTCGTACTCTGCATACACATGCTAAACTCGTGTTAATGTGTTTTCCTTTCTCAGTGTTAAGGTCGTAAAAGTCTTCGATTTGAATTGAATAACTTGAAGCCTGAACAACATCCCCGATCTCACTGTTCCTGGATTCCCCCTGAGAGCATCCTTTGCTTGTGTGCTAACAAACACCCTCCTTCCATCACTGCCAGATTTAGACATGTTCTTATTTTGCTCGACAGCCTGCCCTGCTGGGCCTCAACATGCCAAACGTGCGACCATCAGACAGCATAGTGGCAGCTTTTCATGGAGTCCATATGCACGGCGCTCAGATGGCCCTGACGGCTTGGCTCTTGCTTTTTACTGCAAGCATAGGCAAAAGATATAAGCCCAAGGGGGGGGGGGGGGCTGTTTTGCTAAAACAGCATCTGTGAGGGTTGAGGTGTCATCAGTATGCGTGACAGTACACCAGTATACCACCAACAAGGCTGAACAATGCCAGTGGAGGACAGCATGTGGGCAGACGGGCGTCTAACAGCGGTGAGGATACAAATCAGTTAACAGGGAGTGAGTTGATCCCGCCATATTCAATGTGTTTGGACAAATAGCATTGTGAGCGTTAAAGGTTGAACTCGTTTGCCTGTTAGATGGTTGAGAGCTCTCTTTATGCTGTGATGGATCTGGTTGATGTAACAGTTCAAAGTGTGAAGTGAGAAGCAGCCAGGAGGATTGGGTTTGATGTTTGGACGATAGCAGGTTGGAGTTTGGGTGCAGTGCCAGCTGGATGTGGACGTCACAGCGAAGCATACCGAACAAACACTGTGTTTAGAGAGGGAAGAGGAAGAGGAGAGGAGAGATGTCTCAGCAGGCTGAAGATGATGAGATGGGAGTCGGCAGCTGCCCCCTTCTTCCCTGTCACTGTGCAGGAGGGAGATGGAGATTATGTAACTCGAGCACCTCCACCAGCCTGCTGTACACGCACGACTGCGTGCAAACACACACTCACATCAAACACACCCTCACACTGACTGAGGCATTCTTAGAACAATGGCTAACAAGGACATTTTCCAGTAAACAAAACAGACACGACGGGAAGAAGGAAAACTAAAGTGGATAAATCGATTGATGAAAGACATTTTTCCAAGCTTAAACAGAGCTAATGCCCTTGTTCCAGCTCCCAGATGATTACTGTTCTTTGTCCTGTGCTGTGAGGAACTGAAAAGTCTTTGCTGTTGGTGGACAAAAATCACATCCTAAGTTACTTCAGGGCATTTCTTTCAACTTTCTAACTTCAAATAGACCAGCAGATTAAGAGATCAGGGGCGTGTCCAGACTTTTTGGACTGCGGTGGCCCAACTGGGGCATTGACTTGTGCAGGGGTGGCCTGAAGTTGGTGTACACACAGCTTAACAAGGAGCATTTATTTACCACTACACCACCTATACATCTTCTCAGCTAAGGACTCAAAACAATATGTCCAAAGTCACAATTCAAAGTATTTATAAAAATATCAAACAGACATCTGCACACTGAAAACCAAGAGCTGCTTGCTGCAGTACAGCCTGAATATTGGATTTAAACATAAGTCCCACCTCTGGCAAGGCAAATAGCCAATCATAGTTAAGCATTTTGGGGTGGCACCTGGGGTGGCCAATAAGATTTCAAGGAGGGCCAATGCCACCCATGGCCACCCATCTAGACACACCCCTGTTTATAATGTCACTGTAACTGTACTTCAATCAAAGGCTGAAGCTAGTTAGCTCATCTGTTAGTGAATGGCAGTCAAAATCATGGAACATTTCTGGTATGAGCATTCATTGATTAAGTACTTTTAGCTCAATTATTTGGTTTGTCATTCTTCAGTATTTGAATCTCTTTTGGTCTGAACTCTATTACTAAAACAAAAGAAAGAATCTGAGGAAGTCTCATCGGTCTCTGAATACTTGAAATAGAAAAGATGTTTCCAGCACAAACAGGACTTTACTGACAGAGTCCCCCGCAGGTCACTGATGAATATAAATAACATGTAGACACAGTCACATTTTCCAACACTAAAAGGCAGAACAGTAAGCTGTTTTTAGGAACTGAAAACGACTGAAGCAGAAATATTTTTAGTTCACTTATTGGTTACATAATTGATAAAATCATACCAGGAAAAACTTTGATGTTTAACTGTTGAACATTTTATTTCCAAAGCAGCTTTCAGCCTTCAAAAGTCACTGCACTCTCTTTTATGAACATTTGATCAAACAAGTTTTAAACTCTTACTTTAAAAAACTCAGTCTCAGATATCATGCTGCATTTTGGGAACTTGTGGTGAACTCTTTGTTGTTTTCTTTTATTCATATCTGGCGTTTTGTGGACCAAATAATGTTCAAACCTTTTTTACAGTTTTAAGATTAATCCTGAATTTGAATATATTTTTTAAATCAATAGTTAAGAGTGCTGCGTGGCTCAATAATCGAGCGCAGCAGCAAACAGGTGTTCTTGGAGAGGAACGATGAGTAGAAAAACACAAAAAGATATCCAAAGCCCTATATACTAAATACCCAATAAAAGAAGGGCACAGCTACACATATTTTCTTTTTTTCTTTCATTTACAAAGGACATTTTTACATACTCCGTACTTTTGTTGTACACTGTTGTTAAAAACAATCTGGTTAACATATAGTGATGTACTGCCATGACCTTTGCACCCTGATGAAGCCTCCGATGAGCTGAAACTTGTTGGTCTGCCACACATTTATAACTTTACCTATAGCCAAGAACTATGAAAGGTGTTTTCATTTGTTTATAACTGAACAGAGTGCCTTGGAGATCTTTTTGTGTTCGCCTACTAAACTCTTCAGAGAACTTTTTTTCACTCAAGCAACGAACACATCCCCTGTGTTCATTAATCCATTTTGTTCTTTCATGAAGTAGCAGATATGAAACTAATATTTCCCTTTTCTTTGGTTCTTTTTTCTTGTCACTCAGATAAAATTCAATCAGCTGCGTACTGTATGTCAGTAATTATTAAACAAAGATGTCTACTCCAATAACAGCTAGAACAACAGCTGGGTGACGTTTCATCTTTGCAGAATTTCCCGTCATCTTAAAGGGAAGTCTGTTGATCTGAGATGCAGCGTTTCTGCAGCCCTCAGCAGCTGACCCACGCAATAAGTGACCATAAGGGCTACTGTCAGCGTCTGACACACTCTTTATCTTCATGGACACGCCCGAACAAAGAGACTCCCGATGGCCTCGAGGGAGATGAACCGGTCTGAGAGCAGAGCCGAGACTCACAAAGACGGAGAGTTACAGGAATTGCAGTGTAGTAATCACAGGACAGACGATGATGCAGAGCAGAGGAATCCCCCCCCCCCCCCTCCCAACAAACCAAGAGTGTCCCATTACCCTTCAGTCCATCATCATCAGCTGGCCTGAGGGAGGGAGCATAAAGTGACTCTCCTCTCCCTCTCCTTTCTCGTATTAGTCAGACTGAGACACGGAGCGACTCGCTCTATCAAATCTAATCTCCAAAGAAGGACGGAGAATGACTGAAAGATAAAAGATGGAGGAGAACGCTGTGGAGGTCCAGACCGAGCTCAGTGCGTTAAAAACTGAAATGAGCTCATTGTCAGACTTGAACAAGGAAATGAAGGAATCAACAATTGATGACCTGTCAACATAACGTGGGTTATAATTTGATTGATTTAACCAGGGAAAGATTAATCAGATATATCACCATCCTGAGTGGCAAGCTGCTTTTCAAGAATTTCATGGGGAGTCAGAGTGTTACGATGGAGCATTACTAACATGAAACTCGTTTGATTCTTATTCACAATACTGACCTGCTACAGTTATTATGACTGGGCAATATTAGAGGTGAGACACTGACAGATCACCGTCACAGGGACATAGAGCTGGAGGGAGAGACGGAGGGAGCAGTCGGGCTGTTTACCCTCTCACTGTTGATGTTAGACAGCGTGTTAAATACTGAGCAGATATGAGTTTAAAATACAGAATTACTGTAAGTGGAGCTTTGGGGCAGCTTGTTTTGAATAATCTATAACTGTAAAAGAAAGAAGAAGAAGACAAAATGAACCACAGAGTGACTAACACCTCTATCAGTCACATTTCCTAGAATATTAACAACAGTGATAACGGGATGTGTTTGCAGGCAAAGTTATTCCTCGGTCCTCGTAACAATTCGTGACGGGGCTGCGAACACCGAGTCAACCAATGAAATATTGATCACACTCTCCCTCCTGCACACACACACACACAGAGAAAAAGACAGTGGTTTGGTGCGGTTTCTGTACAGTACTGCTGCTGCCCCCGCAGGAAACTGTAGGTGGAAGAAGCAGCAGACTGGAGGCCACTGATTATTGGGACTGCGTGGGCACCCTTGTGAAAAATTGATATAACGAGAAATCTACTGGGTGGGTAGGAAAGTGTGTTAGTGTGTGTGTGTGTGTAGGGGGTTTAATGGTGCAAGCGGGGGAATGAATATTACCTCTTGTGTCTTTTACAGACCACGCACATTTACCCCCCCCCCCCCCCCCCCCCCCAAGAAAAAAAAAGATCTGCCAGCACCTAAATAGACAAAAAGAGCCAGACTCAAAACACAATACAAAGACACACAGCCAAGAGAGGTGTGAAGTCAGTTTTCTTTCAGATGTCGTCCAATGCACCTTTTTTTTTTTTTTTTTTCATGAAATCAATTAGTCCTAATCAACAGTAATTCCAAACTTTGGGGTCTCAGATTCAGATTTAAGGGTCTTCAGATCATTCACAGGTTACATAAGTAGGAGAGAAAAATGCAAGATATTCTGCTTTGTCTGTTTCCTCCGAGTTGGCTGGTTTTAGCATCTCCAGCCTTTTAAAAAGGATTCAAACATAAATTGGGACAAAAATCACTGCAGGGTAGAGATGAGACGCCGAGGAAACGTTCCCATACCAATTACACCGGAAAACTAAATATTTGCAGATGATACCTAATATTTGCAGAGCTTCTCTTTGATCTTAAAAGATGGTTTTCACTTTCAGGACATCTTTCTTCCTCTGATCAGAGGCAGTCAGCCTCCTGCTGCTAAACTGAGCAGGCACTGTTTGCTTAGAACTGTTGCATCCACTAAGTGTTGTTTTGACACTCAGTGTATACAGATCTAATGGATGTGGAGACTGATACCCCCCAAAAAGTAACTCAATTGGTTTAATTATTGAAGGTAGTTAAAGAACGATGGGGGCGCTGGGCAAGAGATGGAATTGTTGTGTAACTGGGATGTGACTAATCACAGCAGTGTTACACTCCTCGGCCAAACTCCACAAGAACTGTATGCAACACAGTATGACAGGTAACACGTCTGAAGTGTCATGAGCCATAAAGGTGGTGAAACACTGATGTAGTCCGTAAAGAAAAATGACAAACACACATTCTCAGAATCCAAGGTGACGTCTTTGTTTTGTCTGACTTTTGTGTGAAACCCAAAGAAATTCAGTTTTCAATTATAGAACAAAGACAGCGGTGAATTCTCAGCAGTGGAAGTATTCAAATCCCCAATTTGGCAAAATACAACAAAACTGAAGTCCTGCTTTAACTGTAACAACAATCAGAAGTATGAGAGTAAAAACAGTCAAATGTACTAAAAGGAATCAAAAGCCCTCAACCGTGAAAAATGGTCCCGTTATTATTGTTCTAAATCATCCCTTTATGTGGGATGCGTTTTACTCGTATAACCGCACGATGTTATTTGTGGTATTTCTCTAATTTCTTAGAATTCTGGATCATATGGTACAGTGTGTCTTTTAATGATAGTTCTGCATTAGTGAGGTTTCTCTTCCCAATGAAACCTCCTCATGTTTTCTTTATTGTGAGAGGGAAGGGATGTATAGTTTGAGTCTTTCGTTGCTTTCTGCAGCAGTGACAAAACAATACAATTAAAGGTTATTGATCCTGAATCCATGACTGGCTCAGTTCAAATGAAAAGTATCAGCATGCACGGATGTCTAATAACTTATTTCTTACTGCTGGTTACTTCTCTAAAGAAAACTGTCAGACACCAAATTGACTTTATACAAATACAACAAACAAGTTCAGTACTGAGAAACTTAAGTGCTGGTGGTCTGGTTTTAGTCAAATTGGACAGAGCCAGGTTAGCTATTTTTCACTTTTAGTGTTTATGCTAAGCTAAGCGCAAGCTAGCTCCAACTACAAATCTGTACAGATGTGCAACTCTTTTAAAAACAAAGTCAGCATGCCTTAAAAAGAGGTCACCTTGAGCTCTGAGAAACTGTGATGAGCAGTTTTCAATGTTTTGTCATTTTATATAGAAAACAAATATTTAAATAGTTGAGGGGAAAATGGCCAATTAAAAAATGACATAAAAAAAAACCTTGGTTGCAGTCCTGTTGAAAACATTGCAGGATTTGTGCCTCTTTATAAATGTTCAATATGTAAGCATGCAACACATATGACTAAGTGTGCAAGCTGCACTTTAAGAAAACAAACGTCACCACAAATTAAAGAGAACTTACACATTAAGATGTTATTGTAGAGTCTGGTGTCCCGCAGGGTCAGTAAGATTCAAACTGAAAGCCATAGTTCCTTAAATGCACAGATCTCTAAATAACAACAGCGAGCAAAAGAAGAAATGAAACACTTTTGAAAAATGCCCTCAGGCTCAACAGTCCCTCTGCCCACTTGTTGTTGGTTGCCGTGGCGCCGAGTTGAGTGACGGCACACTGACTGCTTCTTGTCAGAGTCATTCAGTTTGATAAGAGCTGTCGTGTTCAGTTTGATAAAAGCAAAGATGTCGCTTGGCTTCTTTAAGTAGAAGGAAAAAAAAACAACACAGACCTGCAGCTGCACTCTCAGTCTGACCTCGATCTCACACCTCCACACTACAGTCCCACTCAGCGCAGTTCAAACACCACATAACTCCAACTAACGGACTATATCTCTAGTAGAACTGGTTCCAAGTGTTTCACAGTAGTCTTTAGGACAAAATGTTCACTTCTTACCCGCGAACCGGCTGATGTTTCATACAGCAAACGCTCGCAAACTCCTTTTGTCCGGGAACAAAAGGCAGCAGGAGAAAGAACAACAAGTGCACACATACTCCTGTGTCAACACCAGCAGTCACAAGTGTGCGTTTCCGCCCAATCAGCTGTGGCTGTGCAGCGGTGCGGGGCGTAGCCAGCGGTTTCCTCAGAATAATGTGACGAGGAGGGGAATTCCTGTAAGGCCCAGGAAGTGAGACAGAGAGGGGGGGAGGAGGAGGGGGGAGGGCCTGCCCTAACAGAGCAGGCCAAGTGACGTCACTTAAACCGGCTTTGGCACCCTCCAGGGGATCCTTCTCCCTCTCTCAGTCCCTCCCTCCCTCTCTGTGTTTGTGTCGGGAGGGGAAGGAATTGAATGTGCCCTGCCAACTTCAGATTGCCCAACAGCTCGCTCACCGGGTCAGGAGGTGTTTACCAGAGGAAGATCTAATCTTTTTACCTCCAGCTCCTCTCTCTGTTCCTGTTCAACAATCAGGTTGCACCATAACACTTGTTTGGTTTCAGTTTGCTTAAAGCGCCTTTCATAGACCGAGGCTCCCCAAAGAGTCTCTTCAGGAACTCAGCAGAAGTGTTCAAAGAATTATGCTCTTGACATCTTGTTCTATGATCAAACGTTTAATGAAACATGTTTACCAGTCTTCCTGAAACTAAAATAATGGTTTTAGTCGGAAGGTTTTGTGTTTTTTGTCCACTTTTCAACTGTAAAGATCCAAACAAGACTTGCACTCTTCTTTTAAGTTTGATCAGTTTTTATACACTGGGGATTTGAACTACTCTTTCAAATGTAAGAACAGAAAAGCTGTCTCGTTAAAGTCTCTCAATCAATCAGCTGCTTCACTGAATGAACGCAGAATCATGAAGGCTGTTACGTTTACAAAACAAGTCTCAAATGACCCCTTCAGAGTTCACTGCTCTCCAGACTCTGTTCAAATAATCTGCAGAGGTCTCCCCTTAATCAAACGTGTACACACACAAATCTAGTTTCTTTAAAACCACATGGAACTCCTTTTCTTTAATCACAGCTGAGGAAGCCCATGGAGACATTAACTTTGCTTTTCTGTTAAACTCACACAAAAAAAAGACATTCAAGGTTTTGTGGCTGCAAAACAACAAGTCTGGAAGTGGCCATGAAAACTGCAGGAACATGTGAGAATCTTACATTCAACATTAAATGGTGGCTGTGAGTCGATGCTCCTGTCAGCTGACAGCGGCTGGCCGAGATAAAGCTGCAGGGTTGCAGTCAGATACAGCCTGCAGGTCACTGTGTGTGTGTGTCTATATGTGTGTGAGCTTTTAAAAGGACCAGGGTCAATATTTAAAGGAGGGGATTCACCCAGCTAAGGGCAGACAGGTCGTCAGCAGACAAGCGCTCGGCCTGCTGTGTTACATAAACACGAGCAGCCAGGCGTTGAATGACAGAAACATCTCCCTGAGTGACACTCGCTGGGTGAACCGTTCATTTAACTCTACTCCACGCTGGTTTAGAACAAAGAGGAAGCTCCCTCTGCTTTCGTTTTGTTTTAGTCATCACAGGGAATTCTTTGGGTTTTACAGTTTGGCCGCAGAAAAAGCTAAAAAAATCAGATAAATATTTTTCAGGCCTGGGACAACAATCAGTGTGACCGAACACTTTTTGCAGTGTCATTGCAAAAAGTACAGAAGATAAATACTCCAAACTACAGCATCAACACCGCTCCCTGCAATCAGAGCGACCAAAGCAACAGCAAGAAGTTGGTGTTGGCTGGTTGAAACAAAAATAAGCACTGAGTCACTGAGGCCGCGTAGCTAAGAATCATACTGTTCCTAAAAATGACATAAAGAGGAATCGTTTAAGCAAACACTGCCTCATGTGTGCGAAAGCAATGCAGGACAAACTATCTCATCCCTGTGGGAACATCTGAGCTAATGACAGCTGAGCTGGTGATAATGCAACAGAGCCTGAATGAAGTAATCCAGCTAGTAACCTCTAATACCCGGCCCTCTGTGTGCATGTGTTAGTGTGTGTGTGTGTGTGTGTGTGTGTGTGTGTGTGTGTGTGTGTGTGTGTGTGTGTGTGTGTGTGTGTGTGTGTGTGTGTGTGTGTGTGTGTGTGTGTGTGTGTGTGTGTGTGTGTGTGTGTGTGTGTGTGTGTGTGTGCCTGGTGTCCATTAGGTTAAAGATGTCTGCAAACACACACATAATCAGGCAAACACACAAACTGAATCCTTGCAGTCTTTCAGCCAAAAAAGATCATCAATTGTTCTGGTTTTGTTGCCAAATATGTTCTCTGCATACAACTAGACGCCCACGCTGACCCCTTCATACCCAGAATACCAAACTGAAACCAATCCAAATCCACTCGGGGAGGGCTGGTGTGAAACAATGCTTGTGTTGGGCATTATGTTTCTAATGGAAAGCTGCAGACAAAACTCGACTTTCTCTTGGCTTAATTCCTCAAAACTTAAATGTGTTCAGTTAAACACATTGTTCACCCCGCTCAGAGCAGACAGGTCGTCTGAAATGAGCTGATTTTTTTTGTTTTTGGCAAACAGCTTCAACTTTTATCAGAAACAAAATGTCAATCCAGTCTGCAGTGTGGTCATTGTGCTATTGCTCAAGAGGCCCTTTTGTTTACTTGATTATTTCCTCTCTGTGCTACTTAAACTTCTTCTCCAGTTCATTTATCTGACAGCTGTGAGCCGTGTCATATTCTCCAGTGAAGTTTGAACGAAGACATTCATGTAAAAGCTCATAAGTCAATGTGTTGTTGAAGATTAAAGCTCCTGTGAGGAGTCTTAAGCCGGTTATGAAACAGACTGAATTTAAAGAAAAGGCCTCAGTATGACTTTAAAACGCCGTCTTCATAACGATGGATTATTTCTATACATTTATTAAAACGTTCGCCACCGGGTCGGTGTCAGATGAGGACATTAACAGCACGTTGAATAAACAGTCTATTTTAAACATATTTAACAGCAAAAGAAAATGTTGTTGTTGTTTTTTACACTAAAATATCTACATTTCATTTTATAGAAATTGACTTAACCTGTTATATATATTTTTACATTACCTCAAATATTTCCCACAGTTATCAAAGCCAGAGAAATCCGTAATTTTAGAGTTGTGACGTTTGCTCTTTCGTGGTGGCCGTGTTTATTGTTGCCATGGAAACACCGCATGTCACATCAAAGGCTGCTGCATTAGGAAGCGTGAACTGCTACTGAAAGCTGCCGTACTGTTTAGCAGAGAGAATCACTCCCATGATTCCCCACCAGCCTAGACATCATCTTTTCGTTATTGTTTTGATTGAGAGCCCCCTGGTGGCCAAATGTGCGTACTGTGCGTTTACAACAGGATCAGATTTTTTTGTTAAATTACAGTTCTTAGGTACGTACAGGTTAAAACCAAAAGTTTCTCATAGGAGCTTTAAACCAGTTTCACGAAGACAGAAGATAAGTGGTTGTCCCATGTCATATTTCAAAAGTCTGAGTGGTTTCTCTTCGTAACTTTGAACATAGTTTTATTAAAGCATATTTTACTTGTACAGATTTCCTCAAGAAACAAAGATAAGAAAAGAAAACTCAATTTTCCTGTGACAAAGCTCATGACCCCTCAGATTTATCTGAGTTAGACTTAAATGTATAATGGCTTTAAAAGTTGCTCCACTGCCAAAGCATGGTGTACAAGGCACACATAACGTACAAGGATAACCCCAACAAACGTCTGGATCCACAAAAGAAGCAAGAAAAATGTGTCAAAATCTAAATTGTTTTCATGGGTACACTTCCCTACGAGCGTTTGATCTTGGGTTGGATCTGGTTGTAAATTTAAAGGTTTTTTCCTTTGCCCATGCTTCAGCCTAACACCAAATTTTATACAAATCCAAGGCAGTGGCTATCGTCGTCTTACCTTGGAGGATGTTATAATAAATCAGTTCCAGGGCAAATGTTATGGCAGAACAAGAACTTTGACTATTATAAGAACATTTCTGATCGTACATTTCCTGAAGTATGACTGAGTGGAGTGTTTTGATTAACGTAAAGGATCAAACTACTACTTCCATCTCTGCTTAAGTAAAGTAAATAATGGTAATCCTTGGTGTCATCATCCTAAATACCAGAGAAGCCTGAGCACATCCAATCACCATCGGAGTCAGATTTATATCTCAGAGGCGTTAATGAATCCAGAGTAATCAAATGCAATTCTGACAAAGACGTTTCTTCCGGTTCACAGATGTTGCTTGTGTCTCCGTCTCTAATCACAGGGCCATCCTCGCTAGTCGCTACGGGAGGAGAGGCTATTAAATCCAGTGAGCGTTCTAGGAAAAGGGACAACTCTTAATTAGATCTGCAGCTTATGGGAATGAGTACAGTGGGAGGCAGTGGGTGTAACAAAAGGCCGTGAGCCTGTACAGGAAATAAGGATCTAAGCAGTACGCAAGGTCATTGATCACGTAACCAAACAGCATCAGGATCCCGCTGAGGCGCAGCTTCTCTATCTTAGCTGTCTCTCACCTCTTCTCCTCCTCCTTCTCCACCACCTCCTCCTGCTCCTCCTCCCTTATTGTGCTGTTGTATCTGAAAACAGGCCTGTCCCTCAAATTTCACACTCTCCTCCATCCAATGCCTCCCCCCGGTTCACCTGTGTGAGGTGCTGAGATGGAAATGAATGTGTATCTGAAGTGTCGTTGTGTGTTGGAAACATGAGACACGTTAGCTGCATGGAGTCCACTAGTTCAAACATCTGTCCTTCTTTTCATGTTTGAAAAGTTAACTCACTCGTAGTTCAGACTGCTGCGACTTCATTGATCAATCAATCAATCAATCAGTCAATCAATCATTATTTGTATAGCGCCAATTCATAACAAATGTTATCTCATGACACTTTACAAAAAGCAGGTAGAAGACGTAACTCTTTGTTATAGTATCTACAAAGACCCAACATTAGTCCATCTGGCAACATTTAGCAAAGTTACAGGGGTAAGGAAAAAACGTCCTTTAAGAGGAAGAAACCTCGAACAGAACCAGACTCATGATGAACAGCCGTCTGCCCAAACTGGGCGGGGCTTAAAAAATGGGAAAGATGGAGATGCAGCGAATTCAGTGTGTTGTTACAGTGTGATTTTACACTGGGCTGATACTCTGTGTTGATACACTGTGCTGATACTCTGTGTTGTTACAGTGTGCTGATACACTGTGTTGTTACACTGTGCTGATACACTGTGTTGTAACAGCGTGTGTCACAGTACAGTCACCCTGAGGGAGCGGTGTCCGGCTCCACAGACTCCCACAGCGCTCTCCTGCAGCTGCTCTGAGCCTCTCTCTCTCTGCTTTATCTCTGCGTGGTGCAGCCAGACAACCATCTGCTTTTATAGCTCATTTAGCACATTCACACTAGCATATACATGACTGGTACGACATGTAAACACAGAGGGACATGTCTCAACAGTGGCTGCAGAAGTCACCACCGTGAACATCAACCAGTGAAGCGTTAGCCACAGCGTCAGGAGGTAACCTTTAGAGGCAGGCAAACGAAGAACCCTCGAAACAGTTCAATTCGACTTTGATTTGAATTTTCAATAAGCAGCAGCTTCTCAAATGCCACACACATGAAAAACTTAACTATTTGAATATTTGAAGATTTTTTTCTTTAGTTCTGACTGCATTCTTGGTTATCTTTACGGTTTCAACAGTCTGGTGAACGGATCGTCTGTGGCAAGTTGAATTCTGGGAATTGCAGGCAGGTCAGAGCAGATTTGACCCTAGATCTGCTTCTGATGGATACCGCTGCTGCTGCCTATTTCTCTCTGATGTTGTTGTTGCCGCCCACCTGCATGCCATTCACCGCTGTTTCTCTGTGCTTTCCTCTGCCATCAGCAGTAGGCAGGAGGGAAAAGTTACATAACTGCACTGAACACAAGCAACATGGCGTTCCCTCACTGTCTTTTTATGTTCCTCCTCCTCCTCTTCTTGTTCTCTCATTCCTCGATTTCTCCACTTTGTCTTCTTCGTCCTCCTTCCCTCTGTCTGCCTCCTGCCGTCATCATCACCCACCTTTACTCCCCACATTTTATCTTCCTCCCTGTCTCTTCTGTGCCTCTGCTGCCCACTCCCCTCTCGTCCGTCTCCATCACATCAGAGTTTAAAAAAAAAGATCGAGGACGCAGTAACCATCAACATCTATGTGTCTTTGTAATCCAAACGGCTCAACTCAGATGTTCAGCCAACTGAACGTAACATTTTCACACCCAACTAGGTCTTAAATTAACAGTTGTACTTGTTGTCAGGCAAAAAAAAACACACCAGCAAACAGGGAAAAGACGCCATCAAATTAAGATCTTCAGATGTCTTGTTTAGTTTGAACCATCAGTTTGAAACACAAAGTCAATAGGAGTCAACACAGACGAACAAAAGCAGTATTAATGAGTCAACTGGCAGAAAATCTGACCTGAAACTCTTTAATTACGATTAAATAAATGATAAGTGCAGCTCTAATGACTGACAATCAAATCTGTTCCCACCACCACTAACACGTGAATACAGGAGTGAGCTACTTCAGATTGCCAGCTGGCGGCGCTTCTTTTCTAAGGAATACGAAGAGTGCACAACAACATGACGTAATTAAAAAGGTAACAGTCAGCCTTCATACGGTAACAAACAAGTGGAAAACACGATTCTTAATTCAATGTCTATTACAGTTTTGAGGTTGTTGTCTCTTCACTTTGAGTTTAAATCACCTGAGTTCTTAATGTTTTGTTGATCTGCATCGACTTCTCTCATTGCATCGTTGTTTTTTAATGAATACAACTCTTCAGCTTATTTTGTCACATTTCTTCTTTCTTTTTAAATCGCTCACTTTTCAAGGCCTAATTAAAGATTTGCATAACAAACAGGTGAGGAAAAGAGGAAAATCCGGAAACGCCGTTGGATTAGGTGGTGGATGTTTCCGAGCGATTTAATCAGATGATGCTTTTAAGAGAGTGTAATGAAATTACAGCAGAAAAGAAGGAAGAGCAATTAACAACAGGATGCCTGCAGAGAAGTTCAGTCAGTCAGGAGTGCGGTCGGGCGGCACCGCTGACCCCTGAGTATTTCTTCTGAGTATGGCTCCTCTGTTCTTTGATAACTAAAGCAAGGGGGGGAGGAGGGGATGGGGTCTGATGATCTCACGGTGCGTGGTTGAAGAAGAAGAAGCGAGCAAGTTCATCTCTGCTCTATCTCTGGAGCGAGCTGTTGCATAACAGCAGCACAGCTCATCCCCGGCTGCAGTTCACAGGCTTATCCTGTCCTACTGCTCATGTTGGACGTCAGCTGCTGCCGACACGACGAGGAAGAGCAACACGCCACTGCAGAGGAGCGCTAGTTAATGTTGTTGTGGGGGGGGGGGAAGAAGCTCACCACATGACTCAGAAGAAGTTCATGAAAAGACAAAGGACGGGCCGCTGGTAGAACAGTGGATGGCGTTTTAATGTGAAGCTGTTTAGAAACTTTTTCAGACAGATATGCCAAAAATGTCATGGTTCACTTCTGCTCACATGTAATGGTGTTCTGCTTTTGCTCAACTTATGTTAAAGAGAATTAATTAAAAGTACATTTTCTCTTTCATAAACAAGCAAAACGAGCAGTTTTGGGATTTGGTTTATTAAACGAATAGAGAAAAACATCTCACGTTGTCACTGTAGGCCCTGTGAGACTGTGGTTGATCGTTCTCACACAATTCATGACTTTAAAAATCACAAATACAAGAATTCCCTCACTAGAAACAAGTCAAAACGTGTCAATCTTGATCAATTTCAGTGATTTTCTCCCATCAAAGCAGAACCAAGCGACACTTTGACAGAGTTGTAGACAGGGGAACAGTTCCGAAAAATGGAATGATGTAATGCCGTAAGAGAAATCAAGAGACAGAAAGAGACAGAGAGATACTAAAATGGAGCCAACGACGAAACAAAAGCCTGCCGAGAGGAATAAAACACGAACTGAAGAGCACAAAGAGGAGCTCTCACAGTGTTGCACTGTACCTGTGAGGAAGAAGTGCACCAAAGAAAAGTCGGCTCTTTTCTCAGAGAGTCGCTGCTGGCGGATTTTTTCCCTCCTGGAGTCAGACTGCCTCACGGGGGAACACCTGACATTCCCGACCCAGACAGACACTTCCCCGACCAATAAGCGCCGACATTCCTGAGCCTCTCTCCGTCTCCCAGGTAGAAATTGATAACAAAACAAAAAATGCCAACGCAGAGCAGAAAGCAGAGCGTCTGTCTGCCGCCTGTCTGTCCTCTTAACTCACACACACACACACACACACAAACAAGTGTGTTTCTGTGCTGAGAGCTTTCACTTCTCACTTCTGCTGCTTCCTCCACTGTGTCAGTGTAGCAACCACGCTTCTTCCTCCTCCCTGCCTGCCCGCCTTTGTGTTCCTCCCCCCTCCTCCTCCTCGTCCTCGTCTTCTCCTCACTTCTCCTCCCTCCTCGTCTTCGTTTTTTTTTTTTTTTAAATCCCAACTCTAAGTCAGGGAAGCCCTCCCTGCTGCCTGAGCGCTGACTTCCCTGAGCAGAGAAGCAGAGCGCTCTCTTTCAAAAAAAAAAAAGCAAAACAACGCAGGATGGAGGATCTAAAAACAGCACTGGCCTCTAATTCCTCTTCTCACATACACACAGTCAACATCAGATTAGCGGCTAACTCACTTGTGGCACACAACCTCCCACGCCCCCACACAGGCTATAAATACCCTTCTATCCATTTTGCTCATTGATCCTCTGTGTTTGCAGACATTCAGCGGTGGGGACATCCGCAGAGCGCACACGGCGGCAGTTAATGAAGGCGCTAATATTGGAAGCCACTTAAATGATGGGTTAAACTGGACCTGAACGCAGCGACACCTCCATAACACCAACACACAGGCGGGAGACTGTGCTTATTTTTAGCCCGTTCTTTCTGCTGTTGTTGCATCATCACCAGATTAGCTGCTCAGTTCATACACTGATAATAGTGCACACTTTGTGGACATATCGAAATGTCTTGTTTTGTATTACTTACAGTGCAAAACATTTAAACACTAATGTTTGAGTCACAGAAGATAAAGAAATGCAGCAAACACAGCTGACACTCATATCAGGCTGCAGAGTCACTCGCTGAAAAAGTGATTTTAAAAAATGAGATTTTCTTAAAGGTGGTTGTGGAAAAAGACTTCTGGAGGAGTTGATATTTCTCACCGCAGGATTAGGTTAACATTAAAAACATTGTCAGTGTTTTATGGTGCATTCATGTGTCGTCGGACACATCGGAAAAACGACTTTCACCTGCTCAAGTCAGAACAACTCGGAAAATATTAAGGTGCCCGACTTCCCGACTTGACGTCAGAATCGTCATCACATGGAGGGAAAAACATGTTTTGTTAATATTAACGTACTTTTGATTAACTCATGTATTGCACATCAACTTTTTGCTCAAATAGAACTTGTAACAGAGACATTCACACTTCTACTTCGTAGCATCGACGTTATTTGTTGCTGTTGATACAACATTCCCACTTTCCGAACTTAAATCACGTGAACGCACTGAAGTCGGAAGAACGACTTTCCAACTGGGAAACTTGGAGCACCAGAGCAGCACATGAATGCAGCATTAGTGCCGCCCTCGTTCAGTCTGTGCACTGTTAGATGAAGACAGAACTCATGTGGTGGAATCGTGCAGCTCTTTTGTTTGACAACACAGAAGATAACCCATTTACAACGATGTCCAACATTTCCAGCCCTTATCTGAAAAAGTGACTGTTTGTTATTTTTGACCAATATAATGATTTCAATTCTGGAGATCAACGGAGCCAAACTAACCCATGCTTTCAGGTGCTAAGCTAAGCTAAGCTAAGCTAAAAAAAAGTCTTTCTCAAACCTCTTAAAATGATGATCAAATATTTTTCATTTCTAACTTGCTGGATCAGTATTCGTCTCTGTTGTCATGATAACACACTCCCCCACACACACACTCCCCCCCCCCCCTCCACACACACACGCACACGCACACGCACACACACACACACACACACACACACACACACACACACACACACACAAAGGCTTGACAGCAAGAACATCTGCACTCACAGCAGAGACTCACTGTTTGTCATACTGTTCATCCGTTCAAAATAAAAAAGCCTGAATTTCATTTCACAAGGCACACCTGCACCTGAGACTGAGTCACACACTGATGCCCTGCAGGCTCCCACACTCGCACACACACATACACATACACACGCACGCACGCACGCACGCACGCACGCACGCACGCACGCGCGCACCAGTGTGCTTGTTTTTGGTTCGGGGGCGGTCGGTAGCCCTGCGTAGAGCCCTAACAGAATCCATCCAGAATGCGAGGTCTAACAATACCACTGGAGGATTTTTAAATCCACCTTCCTCCTGCTGCTCTGCCTCGTTAGAGGAGGGAAGTCGCAGCTCAGAATTCCCCCGAGTCTCTCCCATCAGGAGCTAAGAAACCCCCTCCCAACATCGCTCCCCATGGCAACAGCAGCTAAAGGACGAGTTGGCCCGTGTTACGCAAGAGGATGAAGATTTGACAGCAGGCAGGCACCCCTTCCTCCTCCTCCTCCTCCTCCTCCTCCTCACACATATTTTCAGAGCTTTACTTTTAACCCTCTTTACATTTGTCTCCTTCACTCTTTCAACCTAACTTAATTCTCCGTCATGTTCACGCTCTCTTTAACTCGGACGCTCTGCCATCTTCCTCTTCCTCATCCTCCACTGCTGCTTTGCCCCTTTTTCATTTCTCCTTTTCTACGTCTCCCCCCAGGCTTATTTTAGAGGCATTTATCTTTGTCCATGAGCTGCTGCTGCTGCTGCTGCAGGACGTCTGAGCTGCTTTGAAAAAAAAAAAGAGAAAAAGAAGCTGTTTCTGGAGTCAGCTGACCCGACGATCGACAACTCAATTCAAGAACTTGTAGGCAGGCTGTAACCGACCGCCTGACCCCCACAGACAGGCGAGAGCACTAGTTTCCTTCAGTTAAGTCTGTTAGATAATCAGAGTTACCGCAGTGTTCACCAAGTTACATTCAATTGATTGGGAACAATGAAATATAATCCCCCCTTCACTTTTATACTGTACCAGAGTAAATATGACAGCATGAAGGCTTACTGTTAGGGCTGCCATGATGTGCTTTTGTCATGAATGTTGAGTGGTGGTGCGGTTTGTATTGAGCTTCTGAAATAATGCCTTACAACAAGTACTGCGATCAGATCGATTATTGTTTCTTCCTTTTCAGTTTTTAACAAAACAAAAGGCGGATTATACAACAGGAGAGAGAGAGAGTAGAATATCATGAGTCATATTTTCAAACGTCGGCCGCTCTTTGCTTTTTTATCATCTTTTTTGTTTTTGCACTCTATTGAACACTCAGCTTCAACATTCAGCCCGATCTGTTACTACCTCAAATTCAGCATCATCTGACAAGCATCTGTTTTATTTGTTACCTGGGCGACGAGTCCCACCCCACCTAGCATATGATTGGTTGCCTGAAGCAGTGACATTCAGCACCTTGCTGAGCAGCACGGGCTGAGATGTTTAAGTTGTGGTGTTAAGAGCGGCTGAATGATCAGACCTCCTACACCCACACACAACGTCCTGAAACCTCCAGTCCTCGGATACTGGTCTGCTGTCCAAACCACACACCAGACTCAGCACCAGTGGAGACAGGGCCTTCACAGACATCCACAATGCCTCATCTCTGTACTCATTCAACAACTCAAACAACTTCCACCTCCCATCCTTTTCTACCTGTCTCAGTTTTTCCGTTCTTTGTTTGTCCCTCCACCGTGAAAAGGGTCCGTGGGTCCCTTGAAAGCCACAATAAACATTTACTATGATGTCTTCAGGACTTCTCAACAGGTAACTAAATGTATGATCCAGTTAGATAATAGTTTTAGACATTTCTGCAATAAAACATCAGGATCGATGCTTTCCTCTGAATAAAGCTCCGATGGTGTTCATCATGTCAACAAACATTTCCTTCAAAAAGTACTTCCTGTTTCAAATTCCTTGAATATAAAGATGATTTCTAAGAGACAGGGTCGTCTGTACGATCATCTTTCTCTCCTGTCACTGCAGCCTACATCAGCTGACAACCTCCTGACCTCACACTATAAATACGAGCATGTGTGTCTCTGTGTGTATTTGTGTGTACAGTATTTTCCTAACGTCTGTGTGTACGTCTTTAAGTATTGACCTGACCTCGCTGACCCCGCTCACCCTCCCCGATGACTCACACACTGTTTGCAGGCTTTCAATCATCACCATCGACCCGCTGGAGCTCGCTGGATCTGGGCAGAAAAGGACAAACTCCCTCCCTCCCTCCCACCCTCCCTCATCCTCACCCCTCCTCACCCAGCCCCCCTGACACCGACAAGACACTTCGGGGCAAACTCTCCCTCCCACTCCTCCTCTGCATCCCCGTCACAGTCGATACTTTACAGACTAACACATGTGCAGAACAACATGTTTCCTGCTCATGGCAACGTGCCAACACAACCGGCGAGGAAACAGTCAAAACAAAGAACGAGTTTATGAATGAACAGATATGAGACCCTACAGGTTTGTACACATGTGGAAGGGTCCTCTGATTCCTGTTTAACGCCCACGATCAGAGTGATGAAGCATCTAACATCCCGCTTTCTGCTGACTGATTTAGACGTGAGAGGACATTTACATGAAAGACAATGTGGTCAGATTCCTTTTCACTCAGTCTTTGAACAGAATGTGTTCCCATTTATCCATTTTAAGCCAAACTCGTCCCAACTGTCTGTTTACTTTTCCTGTTTTGCCAAGATCGATTTTACAGATTAATGGCTACCTCAAATTTAATAAAGCTATTTCATGGAGCAGAAACTTCTACCTACTTAAGATTCAAAAGAAGAGAAGGTGCACGTGTTTTATAAATCAATCGAAGGAATGCGATGCCGAGGAAGACTGGAGGAGAAATGACAACATTGCCTGATTGTTCTTGCCTTCAGTTTTAAATCAAAGCAACCTCTGGTTTTCTATCCAGATACAGATGTAGAGACAGATGACGATATCTGTGCTGCACCTCTGCACAGATTCAAACACACTGCAGTCTGAGGTCTGGGTGAACAGAAGTCAAGAGGTTGAAGTGAATCAGAATTAAACAGTCAAATAAGACTGCCACCATTACCTGACACAGGAAAGATGGTTAAGTATCGCTCTGAGTCACAACAGCTAAAAATAAAATTGCGAATCAACCACTAAAGTTCCCTAATTGACAAACGTCTTGTTTTTAGAGAAGCAGACCCAAGATGATTTAGCAGCAGCTCCATTAGAAACTATTGTCTCAGCAGTGCTGCATCAACAATCACAGAGTGGGAGACGCTTCACTGCACACTAAAACACTTACTGCAATTTTCTATAATCACTTCAAATTGCTCTCACAGATCTGAGTGTTTATAAGGGAGGACGACATCAACAAAAGAAGAGAGTCATTTCTTAAAAAGGATGAGATCATGCCTAAAGAAGCAGAGAAATGTTGGGCGAAGATTTTTAAGAAGGCAAAGTGACACGTCCTCCGTCAGGGGGTCAAATGTGTTGTTGCCTCATTTTGAGTCGCCTGTAAGCAAATCAAACAGCTTCCGTTTCCCATGAGGCCTCGTCGTTAGTTAGTCATTCTCCTGCCTGATGCATGTGACTTACAGCTGCGCTCTGATTGGCTGCTGTGTTTGCTGTGATGATGGCAGACGTCCCACGCAGCAGCAGCATCAGCAGCAGCAGCAGCAGAAAGTGTCAGTGTTGATAAATACAGCCCACGTACAGCCTGACCTTAAGCAAAGTTAACCTCTTCCTCCTCATCCACCTGTCCTCTTCTTCATCCTCAACATCTGGTCGCCACGGCAGCAGTGGATGACTTCAGGTCAAGGTCTCCTGAAGGCTGAAAAACTGAAGCTTAATGATAATTTATACGCCTGTTATCACATCCCAGGTGCATTAGGCAGAATGTAAACCCTGATACTGAATTCATTAAAATCTATTGTGTCATTGCAGCAAACTGTATTCATAAATATATATGAGGGAAGTCAGCAGCTCTTTACACAGCCTTATGAATCAATGCATGATCTGACCGGACCACACGGACAATGGCTGGAACAAACATGACAGGTTTGGGGGAGGGGAGGGGGAGTCATGGTGGAACCAGAGAGGATAAAAAATATTCCAAGTTTAAAGATTGGTCGGTGATTTTGAGTTCATTCATCGACAACAACAACATGTGACAAAGCAGAATGTATACAAACTCAGAGACAGATCATGATTTACAGAAAAGAGGAGACTCCACTGAAGAGACAAAAACATCAAATCTTACGTTGTTTTCAACACTTTTACTTACAACACGGTTTTTCTGAGCTAAAGACACAAACAGCTGTTTTCTAGATGCTCCAAAACCACTCCTACATTGGTTGCAGCCATGTTTTTATTCATTAGAAACTCGATCGGGGTTGCCGATGGCCAAGTGGTTAGTTCGCAAGCCCCTTGTACAGAGGCTAGAGTCCTCTAAGCAGGTAGCATTCGAATGCGTCCTGTGGCTCCTTATCTGCATGTCATTACAAACTCTCTCTCTCTCTCTCCCCAAACTTTAACTCTACCCATCCACTGTCCTGTCTCTCCAATAAAGGCACACACAAAAAAGAAAACTTGAATCTGCTCTCTATTTTGTAATTTTTTGTATTTTTGTAAAGGTGCTGATCAAAACTAGCTCAAAAACTTCTCAAAATATCTTGATTAATTTAACTGAACTATTTAAAGCGAGTGATGACAAAGGGATGTCTAACGAGATAAATCACAAAACTAGCAGCAAAGCTTTCAGATTTAAAGGGCTGTGAACGTGAGAGCGATCAG
The DNA here is from genome assembly GCA_020745685.1 of Tautogolabrus adspersus. Lineage (NCBI taxonomy): Eukaryota > Metazoa > Chordata > Actinopteri > Labriformes > Labridae > Tautogolabrus > Tautogolabrus adspersus. The sequence goes on along the minus strand of CM036550.1, from coordinate 23,751,967 downwards.
CATGTTGACACTTTCTTTACGTGGAAAACAACTGAAACATTCAAAAGTTGACAAAATAGAAGACACGAGTTTCTTCAGTGATTATTCTCACATTCATTATTTCAGCTAAAGTGAAAAAGAACATGTAAGCAGATCAGATAAACGACACAGAGTACACAGGAAACATTTTCTACTTTCTGTACACTGTTCAACTTTTGCAGCTGCCTTTTTGTTTACATCCGTCAGCATCGATTTCAGGCTTGTGTTGAAAGTCATTCATAGTGATGGCATATTATTTCTGATTTATTAAGAAAGAGGCTCTACATATTAAGCTGCATGATGATAAACTTTCCTTGCTTCTGACTTTTTCCTCTGAATCTGTAAAAGCTCTTCGTTTACCAGTTAGCTTTTCCTCTCCTCCTCCTTCTCTTTTACCCCTCTCCCCCCTCTCCTCGCTCTCCCCCCTCCCTCCACCCTCGTAGGAGCTTCCAGCAGTCGGACACAACCAACAGCACCTGCAGACTGAGACTCATGCTGCTCTGTTTCCCTGGCAACCCCTACATCGGGCTTTGCGTGTGCAAACCATTAAGCAATGCCAGCTCTACATACACACACACACACACACACACACATGCAGCTGCACACATACACAGAAAGCGCCCCCACACAATCATCCTTTTAAGGGTTTCCGGCTGCCTTCTTTCTTTTTTTTTCACTTGGGCAGATTTTCCGAAGCTTTTTTTTGTTTATTTTTAATGTGTTAGCCCGGCAGTTAAACTCAAAGACACGTTTTCCCCACAATCATAAAAAACGACCCCCTGGGAATCCGCAGCCCCGTCTCACAGAGGCAGGTTTGTTGGGGCATTTCTCTGCAGATGACATACATCCTCAGTGCGTATAGGAGCAGCTCTCCACCCCCCTCAGATGTGTCACGAGCTTATCTCTGAATAACACGACATCCAGGCCCAGCGTCAGTCCTGTTTCGCCACCGCAGAGAGAATTTTTTCTTCCACTATTCTGGGTCTCTGTGCTGACGCCAGCAGAGGCAAATCCTGCCGGCCCCCGCCTTGCTTTTTCCCCTCATCAAGTCCTGTTCACCTTTCTAAGTTGCCAACATCAATGCTCCTCAACAAACTTTCCAGGAAGAGGCTCGTAGGGCTGCAGAAGCTCACCTGTTGAGGTGAAAGGTGCGTGTGTGTTTGTGTGTGCACACAGAGGTCACTGTTCGTTAGCTCCAATTTAGCTCGGCCGGCCTGAGGCCTTCACTAACACTTTACTTCGAAAGTTTAAGCCCAATAATTTGACTGATTGGGCAGCAGGCAGAAGATGAAGCCCAGGACGCACACACCAGGCTGTAAACAGTCGGGTCATGTGACTGCGGGAGCTCGGACGTAAATGGCGGCGATGGTGGCGAGTGTTCAATAACAGTGGAGCAGGGACGGTTAAAAAACTGTTAATTGAAGATTTCTTGATCATTTTAGAACAAAAAATGCATCTCTGCCTCCACACAGCGACGCTCGAGCACAGGATGAGAGGATGCACCACTTAAAACACACACACACACACACACACACACACACACACACACACACACACACACACACACACACACACACACACACACACACACACACACACACACACACACACACACACACACACACACACACACACACACACACACACACACACACACACACACACACACACACACACACACACACACACACACACACACACACACACACACACACACACACACACACACACACACACACACGCAACCTTTTCTGCACACGCGGGCGGCTGCTGTTAGCTCCTGTATTAGTCACCAGCGTCTGATAAACAGGCAGCGTTTGACAGACATTCAAACTGAGAGTCTGCAGCAGTAAACAGTGTGAGGCGAGGTGGAAGGAGGAGCAGCTACGGTGAGACTTCTGCAGAAGAAGAATTCGTAAGTGTCACTGTCTTGTGTCAAAGTGAACTTGTGTCCAAAACAATATGCATTTAAAAGTCTCACCGTAGACCATTTTTAAATCAAAAACAAAGTCAAATAAACGTTCGGCCTGCACTCTGATTCACAACCAATTTGTGACCCAACTTCCGCTCAAATGTGAAATAAAACCTTGAGGAATAATAATTACACAGACAAGCTGCCAGCTGAAATCCTCACAAACAAGCCGACTCACAAAAGTGTTTCCTCAGAACCAGATGTGAGCAGGTGTTGGGGCGGCTCCTCTCTTCACCTCCACAGTGTAGTTGCCCCAGAGGGTAGATTCGTCACGGAGCGACCGCCCTCCACTTAGCAGAGGCCCGAGGTGATGAGAAACACTCAATTTGTGGGATACACCTCACAATTAGGAGTTCACACAAAATGGAAAGGGGCATAAGTGTCTCGTGTTCGTATTTGTCTGTCCTTTTCGTATGCACATGGAGTTCACGATTCTGCCATTAAATTCATCTCTAGGTTTAAAGGACTAAAGTGGAGGCTCTTTTTTTTCCATCATTTCAAACAAGGAATAGACATTAACCCACATAGCAGGATGGCAAAATGAACACATCTTCTATTTCATTCACACCAAACCCTGTAAGGCCATCAACATTCCTCCCTCCCTGTCCCAGCTCTGCCTCTGTGTCAAAGTGAAAGCTGCTCCGAGGTTACCAAGTTAAACAGACACCCCTGAACTAGTTTCAGCCTGCCTTGTTGTAGTTACTGTTGCTAAAACCACCGTTTCACTCCCGCCTCTGGGAGAGACGTTCTCTTTGTGTGAATCTCGCTGCGTTTCGCACACTGTAATTTGAAGGGACTGTACGGAAACACTGGTTTGGCTGCCTGAGCATGACACAACATGTAAAAATCCATTCAGCCGAGCCAGGACGTTAACTCTTTCTCTGCACCACTGTGGCATTTACATAAGCAAAAACGATTAAAGCCCCATTTTAATATCTGACCTCTAACGCATGCTGCTACAATATTTACGACTTTCTAAATGGCTCAAAATTAACTCAACACATTTTTGTGTTAACATTGTAGAAATGTCTATTCCCTGTGTTTCTTTCCATAGCGAGCATTGCAAGAAATATATGGATGCTAACAAGCTAAGCTAACCATCTCCCAAGTAGAAAGTGGAAGCTAAGGTGGCCAGTGGTGGAAAAAAAGAACCAATGATTAACGTCTCTGCAGAAAAATATTTAGAAAATGTAACGACCTAATGAAACACTGAATGTGGACTGATTATTTTTAGACGTGTGTGGCTTTGTCAAGGACACACCTCGACCAATCATATCATGACGTTTTTAAGGCATTTTGATGTGCAGATGCTACGTGTTGTAAATGTAGAAAAACTCGATTATCAAACAGTCTACATTTAAATTCAGTGTGACTTCAAGAGATTGAGAATTCATGAGCTCGTGCTCATCATTCACATTCTCTTTTCTACAAAGGAAAAGCAGCGTGGTGGTACACAAAAGACCCTGACCCTGGCCTGACAGATGGATTAAAAGGGATTTAGAAAAAAACTTCAATGAAGGTTAAAGACGAGGCCGGAGACAGAAGAGGCATCACGAACCTCTCTGACCTCCACTCTGCGGCTAAAAGAAGCTCAGTTCTCCACAGAGCGAGGGCCACACAAAGCTTTTTGAAAGGCTTGAAACGACAAACATCAGCTCGGTGTTGGTGCAGGTTGCTGCTGCAGTTTATTCTGACCCTGGATATTTAACCAGAGTGAGCGCTGAGGTCGGAGGCTCAGCTGATCATTAACAGAAAACTGTTGTGAGGGACAGGTTGATGCAAATGACCGAGGAGGGGAAAAACCACGAGCTCAGAGACGGAAATCAGATCATACTGGCTCGTGTAGACAATTCAGCACCTGCTTTAACAATCTCAATAAAAGCCTTCAAATTACACGTATAAAAATTAATAAGGCTTTGGCTTGATGTTATAAAATACACTTTCTTTATTCCTGTGCTGAAACATCACTGTCAGCACACAGACATGTTGGAGGGATGGATACTCCGTCTCCCTCCCTTTATGGGGTAAACATTTCCCTCCTTGTTAAACGCAGCCCCCTTTTCACTGCCGTTGTCCACGATTTATCACGCAGCACGTTTCTGGGCTAAAGCAGCGAACCAGACCTGTCGGGCTCCGGTGCGAGGAACTTCTTTTTTTTATAGGACAAGAGGAATGCGTCAGTTCTATAAACACCGGTGCAGCTAACAAGTCTGGGCATTCTCACGGGCACTGAAGGGTGGACACGAGAGGAAAAGCAAACCCACACGAACACTGATGGCGAATATCGAAACCGCTACTGGAGGCGCCGTGTGGAGGAGGACAACAACAGATGCCAACAGATGCTCAAAGTTTTTCATCCGTTTCTAAATGAGACTCTAGACTCTAGATCACATTTTGATCAAATTTCTGGAACATTTTTAGTCTGCCCCTGAAATCCTCCTGAGTGGCTTGTTCACACATGCACCTCACAGTGGGAGACTTTCATGTGGGACAGGAGGGGGGGTCTCAGGAGGCAAGACATGACGTAAAAAGAACGACGCAAAAGTAGCCAATGGAGCAAGAGAGACCACTGTACGACGTTATAATGAGAATATTTGCCTTTTTATCAGTGCTGTGTGTAGTTTGACACTTTCACTATTACAACCAAAGAGCAGAGAAGAATTTACTGGAACAGAAAACATAATGACGCATTGTTGTGACATGCACAGAGATTGCACTGGTCACGTGCATACTGTCAATGAAACAGGCATTAAAGCCGAGCAGAGAAGAAAGTGGCGTTTAAAATAAGCACTCATATAAGAAGTCTCCCAAATGTATACAGACAGATTACAATCAGATCTATCATCCAGTTTACTCACTGACACTCATCAATTAGAAGTAACTTTTAATGTTCCAACACATTAAGGATCACTGACATGTCAGCAGAGAGGACAGTGTGTATTTCTGCAGATGTCCACAGAGCGAGTGTGTGTGTTCTGTCTGAAGGGGAAACCACTGCGTGTCCCTCCTGAGCTGCTTAGAGACCAGCTGTTTGACTAAAGTCAACAGAGACTCCGAGGAGGGGCTGCAGGAGTTCCTAACTCCCTACATTGATGCCCACAAACTGCGTCATAGGATCATTCCTGACACACACACACACACACACACACACACACACACACACACACACACACAGGGGCACATGAAGTAAACACTCACAGGCCTGAGGAGGGTTACAAATCAGAGCGTTTGCAGTAAAAACACGGCTTAAGAGGAATTGTGAAATAATGGGTTATGTGAGTGAAAGCTTTGATCGCTCCTGCATTGCACCCAGGTAACCTTTATTTTGTTAATCTGTCCAGTTTCATGAATGAATCTCTCCGCTGTCCCTTCAGGGTAAATGATTCATTGAGCACCTGTGCCGGGTTTTTCTTTCCGAACATCTCAGAGGGAAAAAAAGAGAAGAGGTATGCAGTCTGCAGCTTCAGTGTACGATTCCTCTCTCACTGTATTTACTGTTTGATGATTTTTATGATTAACATTCAGATCAAAACACAGACAGGAACGCTATTTAAAAAGGAGCTCAAAAGTCTAATATCTCTTTGCTCTGCTTTTCGTGTTTCTGAAGAAAGGTTGTTTGTTTCTCAAGCTCTGCCCACAAAATGAATGGGCTTGAATTTCCAGGGAAGCAGCTCTGACGAATCATAACAAGAAATATGGTGCAATCCAGACCGTCTTCTGTCGGAGGGGCGAGAAAAAATATCTGTATTATGGTCTAGCTTAAAGACAAAGACGAGGGAGAGTGTAGCTGTGAAAGGTTGGCAGGCAGAGCACAGCGCTACCTGCTGCTAATTAGGCTAACTACTTCTTTTGTTGCCTGTTACAGAGTCAGAGCTGCATACAGACAGTGGATGTGTTGTCATTGCACACACACAGGAGTGACAGGAGGTGGAGCACGATGACACGTCGACGCAATCTGCCAAAAGTATGTTGGAATGTGATTACACACATTCCTTAAAATCGGTTTGTTTTGTTAATCTCTGCAGCTTTACTCTTGGTTACTGGTTCAGGGAGATAATCACCTGCCACCTGCTAAACATGTGGGGCCAAGGTTGTCCTTTATTGATTATAACCTTTATGGAAAAAAGATATTCTTAGGTAATGATATCTGACGGACATCTGTTGAGTGTTAGGTTGTTGTTGTAGCTTCTATCAGGGTGTAGACGGAGCACTGAGGGAATGCTACTTTCAAAATCATGCTAGTTTTCGAATATTACCAACCCTGCCTTTAATATGAATACTAACAAGGACAAAGCAACAATAATAAATAATGATATCAAGCAGTGTCTGAATTGATGGATGGACGGACAGATTTCATTGACATACAAATAAAACCCAACAAGGGTCTGAACTATAAATCTGAACAGGTCAAAGTAATAAAGCTTGTTGTAGTTTGTTTGACTTAAAGTTCATGTCACTGAACACAAACTGATCATTACAAGCCTCTTAGAGTAAAGATTTACTGCAGGGCTGTTTTATTGGACATGATTAGATTATAACTACTGACAAAGGGTGTTTAATTTGTAGAATTAGATAAAGGTCACACGGGGGGTTTGTTGTGAGTCATGGCTTCAAGAAATGCAAAATTGTACTCAAGAAGTCGTAAACTTTTACTCCACAAAAACACTCATGATAAAATCTTTTCATGGCTCGTATAAAGTTTTGTCTACGGCTCTGACTGCTGATTTACTGACAGCAGGCTTCAACATGTGCCCTCCTACATGATCCCACACAGACCAGCAAGAACACCTCGACTTGACCCGATACGTTTTAAAAGTATAAAGTCATTTCTGGGGGTGTCGTCTATATATGTCTATTTGTGTCCCCTGACTGGAAAAAGTGTGCAAAAGTCAAATTTCTGACAACCAACATGGAAAATGTTAAGTGTGAAGCCAAATCTTTAAATACTTAAAAAGAATACCAGCTATGCGGCACTAGTGGTTAGTGCGCGTGCCCCATGTACGGAGGCTGTAGTCCTACAAGCGGGTGGCCCAGTTTCCAATCCGACCTGTGGCTCCTTTCCCACATATCATTCCCCACGCTCTTTCTCCCTGATTTCTGACTCTTCACTGTCCTGTCTCTACAATAAAAGCCCAAAAATCAATCTTAATAAAAACACCAGCTCTGCCTCTGTGCTAAGACGAGTTACTGCAACGTTTTTAAGCAAAGGAAATAATGTGTGAAAGGCTCATTTAGCTTCAAGCCGAGTGTCTTTTTAAGCATCATGATTGGACGGCTTTAGGGCAGTTTGAGGCAGGTTTTTTGTTTTCTCTGAGTTCCCTGGAGTTGACACATTCACCACAGCAGAGTTAAAGCATGTGATAGCACGCCACACAATTCTCATTTCCTGTGTGATGAAGGGAAAGCCTTGAGTGCAGGCCCCGTAGCAGGAGCGGGGACGAACTGGGTCAGATGGCAAAACAAGAAGCCAAACAAATGTCTCAACAAATTGTCAGATGATAAGGAAGTGAGTCCCTGTAACACGCCGAGAAAGTTCCCCAGTACCAGATAAAGCAGGTGACATCGAGTTCAATCACTCACATCGAAGAAACTTTGCTGCATTTAGAGACGGAAAGAGACTAAATAAGATTCTACTTCATTACAATTAAATGATCAACCCAGATTACTAAAACACTGTCAAACGATCCAGGCTAAAAATCCGGATGTGATGCAAGAGTTTCTAAAAATGAAGTGTTTTAAAATCACAATGAAAAAAAATAATAATAATTTGACAAAACGCTCCAATTTACTACAAAGACAAACAAAACAACCACAAAGGGAATCAAAACATCAAACATCAAGAGACACAAAAAAGTATTAAAAAACAACAAAACACCCACAAAAACATGCTAAAGAACCACAAAAACATGCTAAACACCCACAAAGACTCGCTAAACAACAACAAAGACACGCTAAACAACCACAACGACACGCTAAACACCCACAAAGACATGCTAAACAACCACAAAGACACGCTAAACCACAAAGACTCACTTAAAACCCACAAAGACATGCTAAACACCCACAAAAAAATGCTAAACAACCACAAAGACACGCTAAACACCCACAAAAACATGCTAAACAACCACAAAGACACGCTAAACAACCACAACGACATGCTAAACAACCACAAAAACACGCTAAACAACCACAAAGACACGCTAAACACCCACAAAAACATGCTAAACAACCACAAAGACACGCTAAACAACCACAACGACATGCTAAACAACCACAAAAACACGCTAAACAACCACAAAGACACGCTAAACACCCACAAAAACATGCTAAACAACCACAACGACACGCTAAACACCCACAAAGACACGCTAAACAACCACAACGACATGCTAAACAACCACAAAAACACGCTAAACAACCACAAAGACACGCTAAACACCCACAAAGACACGCTAAACAACCACAAAAACATGCTAAACAACCACAAAGACACGCTAAACACCCACAAAAACACGCTAAACAACCACAAAGACACGCTAAACACCCACAAAAACATGCTAAACAACCACAACGACACGCTAAACAACCACAAAGACTCGCTAAACACCCACAAAGACACGCTAAACACCCACAAAGACACGCTAAACAACCACAAAGACACGCTAAACAAACACATAGAAACACAAACCAACAACAAACAGAGCCTTGAACTATAAACAGATGCCAAAAGAGAAGTAAATGGACACTAAACTACAACAAAAATACACAAACAACACTTACAGAGACATAAGAAAACTACAAGACGGTTTCACAAAGATGAATGACAAACAAGCAACAACAATCATACCTACTCGTTTTTTGTACCAGGCTGTAAACATGTTCATTAATGCTGTAAAAACTGTTTTTTTAATGGGTGTGTATGTGACTTCTTGTGCTTCTGCAGCCAGCCTCTAGTGGACACTCAACAAACTGCAGGAATTTGCACTTCCACATTAGCTTCATTTTTCAACACCGGAGGTTGGTCTAAATATCTGTCGGTGGTTATAGCTATTTGAAGATATAGCATCTGAGTTTTTGATTACAGTATTTTACTGCAAAGAACCTCGGCTTTAAATGTGTGTCCTGTTACATTTTTAAACATTCACTAATATTATCCCCTTCATAGGGATCTTCCATCCAAATCAAATTACTGTCAATTTAATTGTTTTGAGTGCAGAATTTTTAACCCACAAGCTAAAAAATCCCCCACAATGCAGCAGCTGCAGTCTGTCGTCTGCACGGCAAGAAACAAGGGAACAGTCACCATTAAAAATAGAAGCAAGTATCATTTGGCCGGCGTTTCTATCGTCCTCTGTTGGGCGATGAAATGTACTGTTCTCAAACTTAATTATTTATGTTGTTTGGCCAAGTAAGCTGAATAAAAGAAAAGAGCACAGGAAGTGTTTGTATGATAAACAAACAGAGGGCCTCGCCGCTCACAGACATGAAGACATGTGCCGTGTGTGGAGCGACTGCAGTGATGCACAGTCTCACACCCAGCATGGAACACTGCAAAATCACAGATCTGTGAACTGCAAACGTCTGTTGACAAGTAAATCTGTCAATTCTCAACATAACACGAAATCCTGCAGGCCAATTGGTGCTCTGTGTTAACATGGGACGATGCTGCAGCTTCAATATGCTGCCTCAGCTCCCATCACACACACAGAGTTTTCCTTAAAGATCCACCTCAAAAGTGCCTGTGATTAATCACTGTGACCCACTGATACACACTGATCACTTGATGAATAAGTAAACCATGTTGGTCCCATCAGATGTAAACAATATGAGCCCCTGATCACAACAAACAACGTAGCCACAGACGTGCTGTGTGTCAACAAACACAAATAGATCACATCAGACTCCTCCAGAGAAAAACAGACTCCTGACATGAGCCAGAAGGATGCAGACCCCTGTAAGTTCTGCAGTATAGGTTGCAGAATGACTTCTACATTAATGTATCTTGAATGCACACAAACATGGTCGACAGCAACACTACTACTAGCTCAGGCATTAACCTGCACAAACTATAAAGCTGTTTCATGTTGGGGATTGTCCAAATATTGCAGAAATGTTTATTTGATTTGATTCCTGGCAGTAGGATTGCTGCGGTTGTCTTGCTTTCTATGTTTTTGGTTCATTCCCTTGTTCATTGCTTGGCACCAGAACACCAAAACAGACGTCTCGTCTGTGCAAACTTACTTGGCACTAAACCCGATTGTGTTGCCTCCGGTGTTGCTAGTTTGAGTTTTTAGCAACTCCAATACATCAACAACTTTCAGGCCTTTTACATTTTTCTGAGTGCCTGGACTTGGATTATTTATACCGATGTTTTTTGGTCTTAAGTTTAAATGTTCCCTTCCATGAGCACCGGTGGTTTGAGGGATACCAGAAGCGCTCCTGTTGTCTCTCTTTCTAACCTTCCAGCTAAGTTTGGGTGTTTTTTTCTGATATGAAAATCCCCCCCCCCCCCCGGCAGGATATGGTGAAATTTAACAATGTTTTTTATGACATTTCATTGTCAATTCTCTTATTTGAACTAAATCAGGTTTTTTTGTCTTGCTTTTCATCTTATTTTGCAGAAAGAGCACACGTCCAGATTAAAGACTGTATTGGGGTTGACTTCAGTTCAACATGATCCTATCAGTGAAGGAGTGTAAAGCACCACAGGCACGCAGAATAAGAATAATAAAGCAGGCACACTCAGTGCAACTTTAACCACACCATCAACGCGTCTCTGCCCATTACCTGCCCCACTAACACAACATTACATAACAGTTCTTTGTAAGCACGGCTGGCAGGGTGAAGTCCTTTTAATGTCTGGTTAGGATGACCTCAAACTCTGGGTAATGTCCCGACAAGTTCAGGAGTGCAGCATATGATGTGTGAAAGGATGTTGACATGCCTCACACAGTTATACCACAATCATTCACCTATAACGGAAACGCAGGGTGAAAACAAGAATGCCTAGATAGTAAGAACCAAAATCTGCACTGGTACCGGAGTAAAGTAGTAAAAGTTATGTGGTTAAAAATAAAATGTAATGATGTGGCTGTAGAGTTTGTGAGGGTGAATTTTACAGAGAATCTTATGAATGTTTTATGTGACATTTTACACATAAACACAGCAGAGATCAAGTATATTCTCTGTGAATGTCTCTCTGAGTTGTACTCAGCTGCTACAGCTGTACTGTTGTTGGAGCCGTGTTTACATTCTGTTAACATGGACGGGACGGCCTTGTGTATAAAGCTGTTTTAGTCAAGGACTTGAGAAAAGAAGAAGAACATACTCACTGTTTATTTGGATGTCACGTAAGTGTCTTTAGATCACGGCCATTCCGTGTAAATGTATGTGCAACATGAAGCTATGAGTTAACCTAAGTGTGCTAACATTAGCCCGCTAACACAACAATGCAGGACACAGGCAGTTGCAGCTCGAGCAAAGGACAAGGTGCGTTCTTATTGATAAATCCTTGGTGCAAACGCGAGTGGAGAGGGGTTTGAGGTGTGCCGCTGGAGGAGAGCGGAGGCTTCAGAATAGCTGAGTTGTCGCCAAACAGCAGTTTGTTTTGGTTTCATGCTGGTGCTCAAGGGCGACATCTACTGGATCAAAAAGTCGCACAGTCTTACTTTAATGTTGTTTAGTTTTTTCAGTCCGTAAAACTCAATTCAAACTAGAAATTAAAATGTGGCAGCCCATTTAAGTCACGTGGCCCCGAGTACACCTCCAGCCTTGACTCTCCTGTTCCTCTTCAGCTGTCCTATTTTAATAAAGTTCATTGACTAAATACATATAGATAGACAGGTTTTCACACAAAAAAGGCTACAGGAAGGAAATGAAGTCAACGTTTAATCCCAACGACGCACCTTATATAAACAATATGAAGTGATCGAATCACTTTGTGAAGAGACAACTGAGCAGTTCCTCTTCAGACTAAATCAACAAATCCACCAAGTCAAGAAACCAACGTGTACATGATCGTGTTCCCTCGATGGAACAGGGACTCACCTTTTAGATTCTTCGGGTTGTTCTGCTTGGTGCGCGGCATCTTTTCCGCCCCTCAGTTCACAGGTGCATCTTGGGGAAATTGGGATCTAGAGTCGACTCCTGAGCCACAGTCTTGGTTGCATCTACAGAAAACACACATGGTCATGTTTAGAGTGGGAACATGAAGTCAAACAGAGCAATATGCCGCTTTTCTTTTGCTTTCACTCTGCGGCTGTCTGAGAGTCCTGGACTGAGTCACTGATTGAGTTCATTCCTCAAACAGGTGCCTCTGCCGGCTTCTCATTTCTCCTCTCCTCTGTAATAATGTGCAGTGCGGCTCGGACTGCTGCCTGCTGTCAGAGGGAGGAGAGGAGGTGTGAATATGTACCCCTCATATCAATATAACCTCTGCAGCAGCTGCTATCTGCCACTCTGATCTGGAACAAAGGACAGAGAGGTGGAGGATCTGTTTCTGTTTATGGGAAACGTCTGATTGACATGTCACTGGCTGATACAGGGAGCCCGCTCTTCACTTTGACGAATGTCAGTGCAGATGACGAACGATGCAAACAATAAGGTCCTGTGTGTGCCGGTGATGAACGCTCAAGGCAGCTGGGCGGCCACACAGAGGTTACTATCAGAGAAATCTCCCCGTTGAACTTAGACCACTGCAGAAAGTCAAACCAAAAAAAACAGTCAAGCCACCTCCACAGGGGAAATGTTTGCACTCTGATCGCTTTCGATGCCCTTTTAGAAAACAAAAGATCAGAACCTTACTTTGAGTCTCATGCAAATGTTGCTTTGTGAGGCAAGAAGGTGGGTGTTGAAGTTAAATGTTACCAAGATGTCAAATCCACAGAGCTGCCTGATGTGCATAAATAGGTGCAAAACAGAAACTCACCTCTGCATAAAGAATAAAATCACAACATCAACACATTAACTCGCTTTTTTTTCAGCTTTCTTGCCCTTGTATCATCTCCACCTTGTCCCCACAACACCTCTACCCATGCTGGAGCAATGCACGGTGCAGAGAGTAGCAGTAGTCCTTCAGGAATCAGCCTTTGTTTCCCCCCTCACCAATATTACATAACACTTACTACAACTGGATGATGATTTTTTTCCCCCCCTCCATACAGTTGGTACATGTGGCGCTAGAGCAATGACATCATCTCACGGTGCATGTCGGTTGCACCGGGTCGCATGATGGTTAAAAAAAAACGCACAGACATCACACATCCAGTTGATAGAAAAGACGAAGAGCAGAGCTGCACACCTCACCTGGCTCCCTCACTGATGCACAATCTGGTGTCGATGCAGGTTCGACGGTGCAGAAAAGGCGGAGGAGAGAGACGTGCACATTTCCTCTGGCGTTTGTCAGTCCGTCTGCCAGCCTGTCTGCTTGTCTATGTGTGTGTCTGAGGAAACACCCTGATACTGACCCGAGAAGAAAATAACACACACCATAGATCCAAGCCAAATATGCGCCGTAACGCTATGCGCTAACGCTGACAGGCTGGTGTATACCTGCAGGTGACTGAGTGATTATGTCGTTCGCACCTGAGGATCAACCGGAGCCATTATGTAAAAGCCAGGCTGCAGCGGCGCATTGTTCACGCAAATCACGCATTGACAGCGCCTGAGAGTGCGTGATACAGCTAATTCATAAGTTAAACATCAGAAAATATAAATAATGAGTGGTGGTGCAGAGATTTCTTTCGTATGCAAGTTGCTGAGGAGATGAGCGCCGAATGTAACCGGTGCAATCTTGACAAACACAACAGAGGGAGAGGAAATTTGGGGATTTAACTGCATGCAATGAAGTCAGCAAAAACAATGCGTGGGAATAGCGCTTTTTTTTTTTTTTAGACTGTTGCAACACGTGAACGCCCTGTGAGAGAGGGAGGAGCCAGGGAAAACCCCTCACTGTCTCTGCAACAGAGCTCGACTGGGACACTTCCCCTTATCCAACACGTCCGTCACACACACATGCAAATGAATCCCAACATAAGCAATGAAAGTGAACACATGAACACAGAGGAGGGGACACAAATTGCTTGTGGCTTACCTGCAATGCAAAAAGGCAACAAAGAGCTGGGCGCAGAGGAGCACCGGGGAGCTCAAGTTGCCTCCCCAGAATAAGAAAGGTTTGATAGAGGAGTCCACACGAGAAGCTGCGTCAAAAAAATGCGCCTTTATAGCGCTAAAAGTAGGAAACAAAGAGCCGAAAAAGTTTACGACAGGCTAACGCAGAGAGACACACAAGGCAGGCAGAGGTAGAAGCATGTCCGACCCTCTGAGGCAGCAGCTACCGACAGCGACCTATACCACAGTGACAGAACCACGCTCCGGCTCCGTGTGTAGCTTACAGAATACGCAGTTAAACAAAACAAACGCACCCTATCTGGATTTATTAATACAGGTGCGGGGTTGTAACGCACCTTTTAGTGTAAAGAGGAGGGGGGGCACAGCTCTGTGTTTTCTCCCTTTACCTTCTCTCTCACTTTCTATTGCAGGAAACAGACAGGCCCACTGACGTCAACGGGGGTCCCGTCTCCGCCTCCCAGCCAATGGGTGTCCTCTCCGGGCAGCGGGAGGCTCCCGACGGACCACAGCGCCTGTGAAGCCTAGCTCCAGACCCTGCCGTCATAAAAAAAAAAATCACCCTTCCGTCTCTGTGCCTTCGTTAAAATGCATCACCTCGCCCTACATAGCACGGTAAGTTCACATTGAGGCTCCTTTCTTTACGAGAAGTTCAGTGCACCAAAAAGTCGTTTGTCGTGATGCCCCCTTGAAGGGTCCCCACCCTCCCTCTCTTGTGCACATAGTTTAGGACTGACGGTTTTCCCGGAGGTTCCTTGTTGTCAGGTCACGTTGTGCCCCTCCACCACTACCGATCGGGCTTTCCCTGCACAAACCCGCAGCAGGGACACAACAGTGGGTCTCTCTGCACCAGGACCGGCGTCCTTTTGGGCTGAAGAAGAAGAAGAAACACAATGGAACCACTCTGGCGCCAAACAGCCACTCAGATAACCAATGAAGAAGTCCATGAAGGAAAAATACCAGAGAAGACATACTGTACAAGTTAAAGTAATCAATCTGAATTTGACTCTAGGAAAAATACTTAAATACGCCGATAAATAAAAATGAACTCAAAGTGCAAAAGGTGGAAAAATCATTATGCAAGATGGATTTTTGAGGGTTATATTTATAAACCTACACTTTAAAGCTATTATCGTTTCCTAATCATTTATCAACATCGTCATCATCATCGACAATTATCTGAGCCTATAAAACCATTGACGTGGTGCGCCAATGGCCTATAGCAGTTCAGAGGTTATAGTCCTCAAGCGGGCAGCCCGGGTTCAAGTCCAGCCTGTGGCTTCTTTCCTGCATGTCATTCCCCACTCTTTCTCTCTCTCTCTCTCTCTCTCTCTCTCTCTCTTTCTCTCTCTCTCTCTCTCTCTAGCTGGTTATCCACTGTCCTTTCCAATAAAGATGCAAAGCCCCAAAATACATCTGTACAATGATGTCAGGATACAAAATCACACAATAACACTTAAAACATTTCAGACAAAAACAAACAATATTCAGAGAAAAGATTCACACAGTGAGGTGAAATGATTTGAAATAACTGGCTTTGCTAAGAGAAATGAGTGTCGTCGATCTTAAGGGATCATAAAGTTTTTCCTTGTCCATAATAATATATGCGGATGCGTAAGTTGATTTGAGTAGCTTTAGTTGTCACATAATGTAGTGGAGTAAAAAGAAGCTGCCATTATTTCTTGTGGATGTAGGACAGGAGAAGTATCAAGTAGACTGAAATAAGAGTCATTTAGGTTCATGTATTTAGTTATTGAGATATCTGAGTCTATGTGGCTTCACATCTTGTTTTGATTTTGTGCAGACCGTTAACCATTTCATTACATTTAGTAAACAATCTCTGATGACACCAGCATGTCATTGTTTATCTGTCCACTTAACTGTTTAAGTTATTAGCTTACAGGATCTGCTAGCACCAACAACACATAAGATAAGTGACCTAAAGTGAAGTAAACATCTCTAAACCTCCCTAACCCCTGCGGCTGGTTGTACAGAACAACAAACAGATGTCGACTGAGATAAGTGCACTAGCTACTGTAGTAACAGGCTAGCACGACACGGGTAAAGCTAACTAACTGGCACATTTGCACCAGCTTGAAGATTTCTGTGCAAGAAGTTAGATTTGTAAAGCTCCACAGTGTCACTGCCAACATAACATGATCTGTCCCTGACCCAGTTAGCAAAGCCGGTTTGTTTACATTTTGTTTCCCTTTTAGTCAAACAAGAGACTGCATACACCTGCAGAGGTGAGGAAGCTACATGAGCTAGCTGTATGTTTTAAAAGCCAAATCATTTTTCTTCCTCTCTATAAATAAAATTGTAGCTTACAGCAAACAAAAGGATTCTTTACAGCAACAACTGAAGGAGTTAAAGTTTGCAAAATGTGGATTGCTAACCAAAAAAACTACAACACAGAATGTATGCTAATGTTTATCTAATTAGGCTAAGGGTTACATAAATAATATTCAGTAGGACATTTACTCAATTAGAGTACCAACATCTTTAAGTCCTTTACTGCCACATGTCTTAAAATTAAAAGGCCTATTGATCAACTTACACAAAATTCACTAATCTATTAAACTCAGGGGTTCACAGAAGCTGTTTTCACACATGCACTCCTGAAGATTTCTAGACAATTTCAGACAGGCTGCCCCTGAAATCTTCCGAAGGTTCAATCCCCAGCTCCATATGTCTGTGTGTCCTTGGGCAAAAACTTAACCCCAAGTTGCTCCTGCTGCTTCGTCAGCGGCGTATGAATTTGTATGAATGGATTAGTTAATACTGATGGACACTTTCATCAGATCACATCAGTGTGTAAAAGCGCTTTGAGTAGTCAGAAGACTAGAAAAGCGCTATACAAGCTCAAGTCCATTTACATTTACCATGTCCGTCACAGAAGGATGGATATCCCCATCAGACCAGAGAAAGGAGGAAAGGCATGATGTAAAAAGAACATTGCAAGGTGGCGTACAAGACACAGATTCAGATAGTCAGACGCTAATATGACGGTATATCAATGCTATGTGCAGTTTGACACATTCGTAATAACAACAAAAGAGCAGAAAAGAACATACTGGCCAACAGAAAACACAACGAACACACTGATGTTTAGTTCCATTATACATGCATGTACAGCTTACTGGACACACGTCATGCGCTGGTCGTAGGATACAAGCGTCACCACCACCTCCCACTTGCTTTCTGTGAATTTACCTGAATATTTCCTGCTGCGTTCACACATCGGCTCACCCTGTCCTCACAAGGAAAATTAACAAGGGGGCTGCCATGAAAATGTCAGAGTGAAAAATGTGTCCGTTTGCGTTCACACATGAAGCTCATCTGAAACAGCACATAGGTTAGATGTATATGGTTCAGTTTCATTATGACCTTTACTTCATTCACACTCACTTTCACACATGTGTTTCCCCAGCATCTACTCATATTTTCCACAGAATCAACAAGCTGTTGAGGCTCTTGTCTTTAAGCTGATGAAGAAAACATACGAGCATGAAGGGAAATTTTACGTCTTTCTACTTTTCCTTCAACATGTGACAACACCAGGAAACAATTCGCCCTTTAATGTTTGTACTGCTCAGAGAGGACTCTGAACAAGATTATTTGCTCATCTGCTAAAATAAATGAATCCTAATGTTGTATAATCTTACATCTATATCCTCAGGTTGTGTTGGTGCATAGTGATATCGAGATTGGTGTTGCTATTTGTATCCTGTGTATGTAATCTTTGAAGTGTTAGGTGGTCCAGCTATGACACATCACTGTTGGACAAAGGTCATGCTATTTTTGCCTCACAGCCAGAAATAGCTCTCAGATAAATGCGTGAAGAAATCGAAAGTTTTCACCGAGAAACTGGTTCCTTTCCACACAGTTGTACAGTTTGAACACATTTGACAGCTTTATGTATTTAAAAAAAGGCTAATTTATATGAATTTAAAAAGAAGAAGTGACCCAGATAGCTGAACTAAACTGCAGCCTGAACACTTTCTCAGTTTGTCACACGAAGTAGCTGCAGTTGTTCCAAAAACTGTATGAGAGAAACACGCTGTCACCCGGAGAAACTTTGCTGCAGTGAGGCAAATCTAGCCATTAATAAGTGATTGTGTGACAGCCGCCCACCTTCATATCACAGGCAGACTGCAGAGTGCAGAGTGGGACTCCTGGCTCAGCCGAGCTTTATGACTCACCTGTTTCAACTGCAACAACTTTAAAATGGCACATTTGAATAGTGGAACTTTTTTCTTCTGCAAGAATATGAGACAAGTGTTGTCCTTTTTACAGCCAGCGTCATGATTATTGATGCAGTGTTTCCGTGGTGATTTAGTTTGTGTGAATAAAGAAATGAATGAGGCGCTGTTGACGAGAACATGCCTGTAACGAGATTGGGTCCTTCGGCTTTGTAATAATTAACTAAACTAAATGTTCAAATGTTGTGACAGAGGCTTCTCGTTTTCTCTGAGAATGACACGATGCTCCTTATCTTTTCATTTCGGTACATACACCCACAGAATATTCTGATGTTTTTGGTTTTTCATTGCATGATAAAAAAAAGGCAAGGAGGAGGGAGGAAGTGTGTGTGTTTGTGTTTGTGTGTGTGTGTGTGTGTGTGTGTGTGTGTGTGTGTGTGTGTGTGTGTGTGTGTGTGTGTGTGTGTGTGCGTGCGTTTGTGTGTGTGTGTGAGTGTGTGCTCATGTTGTGACGACCTTTTTATATAACCACATTTTTCTGGAGAAGCTTGTTTGGTTTGAGCTAATGCAATGCCAAGAGTGCAACAATTGTTTATTAAGAAACCCTCTGCTGTCACTCTCAGCCAACTTAAAAACGAGCCAATTAAAGCAGAATCTTCCTGGATAGAGCTTCACAAGATCCATGTTTTTTTTATTCATGGGCCAATACAAATTCTGTATAGTGCTAGTAATTTTTGTAGGTTTGGGGGAATGTCTGTTTACAGATTCTAATGGTGTGGTGCTGGGTTTTGGTTTTGGAAAATGTTGATGTTTGATGATTTTGCACGATTAGTGTTAAACTGGAGTCAGGAGTCAAATAGAGAGCAAAAGTATTGGAATGAAATCCATGGTTATGTGATCCTCAAACCAATCAGTAGTCATCTGACAACAATTTAGTTTCAATAAATGTATATTAACAAACATAAGGGGGCGGCAGTAGCTCAGTCTGTAGGGAATTGGGACCAAAATAGCTGTTCTGGTAGCTGGAGAGGTGCCAGGGCACTTCCTGAGCACTGCCGAGGTGCCCTTGAGCAAGGCACCGAATCCCCAACCGCTCTGGTGCGCTCCCTGCGTAGCAGTGTGTAGCAGCCCCACTCTGACATCTCTCCATTAATGCATGTCCACAGTCCCTGTTTGTGCATGTGTGTGATTCAGGCCTATGAGTGTGAGAAGCATGTCTCTCAATAACAGAGTGAAAACCAGAATTTCCCCTCAGGGATTAATAAAGTCCCCCCAAAAAATCTAAATGTATGCACCAGCAGCAATTAATCAATCAATTAATCATGTTTTAAAGGTTTATTTTGGGGCTTTTTATGACTTTATTTTAGAGAGAGGTCAGTGGAAAGAGTCAGAAATAAGAGAGAGAGAGAGAGAGAGTGGGGAATGACATGCAGGAAAGGAGCCACAGGTCTGATTCGAACCTGGGCCGCCTGCCTGGAGGACTATGTATCAGGCAAAAGCAGTCCTAAAAGTCCTGCAGTCTAAACCCGGCCTTACAGACTGAAGAGAAGATCTGAAGGGGTCGAGAAGATACATTTTCGTCAACCTAAGAGGCCTCTCTGTGTTGATGTCTTGACATTCCCAGACTCTGCCATGTCAGCTCAGCATTATGATCACACTCGTATCAAAGAAGGGGACTTCCTAAACTGCCCCCACAGCAGTGTTATGAACGGCCTACGGTCTATTAATATCTTGGAGTGGTTACAGAAAATAAGCACAGCTGCCCAGCAGAACTGTCCTCCTGAACAATGGCCTCTTATGTGAAGGGAAGGCTCCGCTCTGAGCGTCCTTCACTAACCGATGTTCACGGGAGGTTCTTGTGCTGTTTTTCTATCTTTGTTTCTCTTTGTGTCAAAAATAGATATTTACTCAACGCGACCTTGCAAAGAAAGACAGTATTCATAAGGGAATGCCCGAGTGTCCTATTTCTGTTGGCGCACAGCGGAGCGTTTGGATACAGATTGATGCTGCTGAAGTGTTTATAGGGTGCCGTCCTTTTATCCCTCTGTCCCTTTTTCTTTGTACACTTCCTATTTCTGCAGATATGCAAGGAGCTGACCATAAACACCCTATATAAATACAGCACAATGGTTCTAGCACCCAAGGTGTCCCGTGGAGATAAGCTCTACCTAATACACATATCACAGGGAGCAGATTTCCATTGAAACACTATTACAGGATCAGGAAGCAGGGTGCAAACAGCTGCTCGCCTCCCTAACAAACTATAACTCAGGATTGTAAATTAGGGCTAGTATGCATGGTAGTAAAAGGTGAATTATGAGTCTGTAATGTCTACAGTGTAATTTGTTTCCATAAATAAGCCATAAATAAGCAGTGTGTTTTTGTTATCATCAGTGCAACAAGTGTTACAGAGACAGATTTGTTATTTTATTGCTTTAAAAAAAAAGTCTGCCTCCGTTTATTCTCCACAGTGCAGAAAGGAAAAAGTCTGGATTGTACACATTGCAGGATGCTTTGTTTAAAACACACCATATGATGTTACATAACCGAGGCTGTTGCCGTGGCAACAACAAGACTCCACCCTCCTCCCCACCCCCCCAACCATGCACAAGGACCCTTAGGAACACACATATAAACACATTAACACACACACCCTTTTCAAGCAACAGGACGCTGTCTGTCCGCATGACTTGACTGGTTGATTTGTAGATTCTCTCTGCTAACAAGATGGCCTCTCTCTGGTGGCCGGTTTGTTGTTCCGAGGAGGTGTGTTTTTTTTCATATTTTACATTCACCAAGAGGGAAACATCTCCGCATGATGGTCCACAGCGGTGTTATTTGATAAACAAATTAAATATTCACCATATTTCAAACCTGCGCTCGAACGATCCAGTAATTTATTGGTGTCGATCAGAGCATTATTCAACAGAGCTGCGAGGTTACACAGGTACAATGTTCACGTTGTCAGAGGCTGAGTGGCGACAGTGTGAGTCAGGTTTCATTACTTTGTGTTAGCAATCAGCTCCGCTCTTGGATTTCAAGGTCAGGGAGGCTCTCCTGCCTCCGCGAGCCGTACAATAACAACACCCGGCATCCCCGCATGAGAGCTGTCTCTTTGTGTTGAAGGGTGCAGTGATGAGTGCTCTCTCAGCTCTCCACGCCGTCTCAAAGCACCATTCACACGCCAACTGACAGTCCATCGAACCAGCCCCTGGTCCACGAGGCAGAAATAGAAGCTCTGGATCTTCCCTGCTGCTTTATCTGTCAGCAGAATGATCAATTAATAGAGCTTTTTTCCTCCTTCCTAGAAGGTCATTATTCCCTCACGCAGCTTCAATGAAAGCAGCTCTAAAGAGGAGAGTGTGCAATTCTTTCTTGTACCTTTGGCATGTTAAGTGACGTTCACTTTATTATTGCAGCATATATAAAGTAAACTCTGAGGGAAGTAAAAAAAGACTGCATGATGTGAATGACTCTCGAGATTACAATGTGAGTTGGTCCGACCAACACTTCACAACAGAACGATATTAGAGATGTTTGACATCATTTCTTCCTCCCTGATTCTGATATGTATATCTTAGACTTAAAGGTCACATATTCTCCTTTTCAACCCGTTTAAATAAGTCTCAGAGCTCCCCAAAACATGTCTGTGAAGTTTCTTATGAATCCACTCTGATCCTGTATTTGATCATGCGTATAAACCCCTCTATTTCAGCCCTGCTCAGAACAGGCTGTTTCTGTGTCTGTAGCTTTAAATGTAAATGAGCTGTGTCTGACCACGCCCCTCTCTGGAAGGGCTTCGGTGACTCCAACTTTTCTCGCTCCATGCGGCTCCATGTTAACGTTGAGAAGGCAGACTTAGAGGGCAGAACAAACACCTAGCTGTGGGAGTGTCACCCACCTGGGGGAGGGGTTACTGCCCTTTGTGATGTCATGAAGGGAAAATCTCCAAACGGCCTGTTTGGGCACACATTTTCTGAAAACTGGAGCAGGCAAAAGACAGAGAGGATGGACTTTTCTCATAATTGGGGGGTTTGTAGACAGACTAGAGACACATATTAGTGTTAAAACAATTTCCAAACCTTTCAAGTTTCAAAATATTATAATAGGATACAAATACCATAGCGAAGCCTTAAATGAAATTCATTTAACTGCCTATATTTGTTCTCTACTGACTCCAAAAACTGTAACTGAAACCTTCGGCCTCATTGACTTACCATGCATATTTTCCTCGCACTCACTCTGTCCTTGGTCAGAGTGCTTTCATGTTTTTGCTCCTTCATGTCGGTCTGAGCTTCAGAGTCCCTTTAAATCAGCTTGTATGATTTTAAAAACCAGGATTAAGGACCATCTGACCACCAGTGTGTGTACAAGTCTTACTGCTTAACTCTGCAAATGCATCGTCTGATGTTAGGTCTGCTCGTTTGTTCTCCCTGTGAATCTTCTGTGCTGCTGTCTTGGCAACGACCACCTCGTAAAAGAGATTTTCATAAAACAATGGTGAATCAATTTTTAAAAAATGTAATAAGATTTCTGTGAGCCTTACTTGCACTTTTTTTAGCACCAACTTGCGAATATTAGCATGCAAACAGGCTGATCTATAATGGTAAACATGGATACAATTAAACGTGTCAAATATAAGCATATTAGCATCTTCATTGTGAGCGTGTTAGCATCAACGACTTTAGCGTTTAAGGATAAGTACAGCTTCAATGAGCTGATTTTTTTTCCCTCAGCCGACTAATCAGGTTACAATCGGGCCATTCTGGGGATAAGGCATGCGTGTGAAATGCATTTAGATATGGATTACATTTCTCAGTGCTGAAATAGCATCTTAACATACATGTTAAGACATTAAACCATGAAGTCTAGAGGTATAAGGACATCCCCGGGATCTTAAAGTGTCTCCGAGCATGCAGCCGGGCACAGATCCAGAGATGTTTAACGGTTAACAGAAGCAGTGAAGGACAGACAGTGTGTAGTTTGTGTGTGTGTGTGTGTGTGTGCGTGCGTGCGTGCGTGCGTGCGTGCGTGCGTGCGTGCGTGCGTGTGTGTGTGTGTGTGTTGTGAGCAGACGTAATTGTTGTCCCCCGGAGAATGAACATTTGACAGCGTTCCCATGTCGTCCATCATGTCTGTGCAGAGTTGTGCAGTGAATACATGATGGCAAGACGGAGTCATTCATCTGCCTTTGATTCACCTCTAGACAAACACGACACACAGCGAGATTACACACACTCTGTAGAAAGAAAAATGACTTTTGTACCTGTTTTTCATCGAGCTTGAAGTCTGTGTGATTCAGATTATTTTAAAGTTGGATTACAGAGAAGCTAAAGCTACATCTAAGGCCGACGTAAAGCATGGTACAGTGTGTGGATCTGATGTTTAATCAGTGGAGCAGAAGTGGAAAGATGTCCTTAAGTGAAAAGATTCTACGCCCTACTGTAATCCCTGGTGGGAAAATCACTTTGCAGGATGCCAGCGTTAAACACAGCACTTCTCGGAAAAGTTCCATTGAGGTAAACTCTGTTCCTGTGCCCCCTTTCTGTCCCAGTGGTTTTATCCAGCCCTCCATGCCCTGCAAAATGAGCTTTTAGGAAAAATAAATTCCACTTCTTTCAGTGTTCCCATGTGACCTGCATAATGTCCAGAGGAAAAAAGTTTTTCAAGCCACTCTTTAAAGCACGGCCAACATCCTTCTTTTTTTTCTAGGATTTAGTTGCCCTTCTTTGAGTTACTGCCAGAGACTTTGTGCCAGTGGCTTTAATACAGTCCAGTCCTGCAGAGTTTCCATCCAGCTGCAGAAACAAACCTGCAGACCGGGGTACGACTCCGCGCTGGAGCTGTGACGACATCTCATCAGTATCAACGAGTGGGATGTGAGCAGAAGGAGGCCAGACTGAAATCCTGGAACCTGAAGAAGCAGAGTGTTTTTGGGAAAAGCCGGGTGTTGTGTCAACATTTCCAGTGACGCTGCCACAGAGGGAAAAATCCCTGCTGTTGGGAAGGCCAGGCTGGGCTAATAAGGGGAAAATACTCAGAGTGTCTACTTATATAAAGTTAAATTCAACGGTTTGAGAGGAGCGGATGGAGCAGAAATTCAATGATTCGATTTCAGGCTGAAGAGAAGCCGTATTCCCTTCTGTATTGTGATTGTTGTGATGGCTGTGCTTAAAAACAGGGTCACATGTACCAATGAGGATAGAAGTATCGAGTTGCACCGTTAAACCTTCAATCTTTTCAAAGCTACATCAAGAACATATAAGGTTGGAAGTTGACACTTGACCCAAACCCGTTGAGCTCAGTGCTGCTCAAACTTTGGGGTTCACCCAAGCGGCAACTTCTGGACCTGAAAAATGAAGCCAATGCGGAAGTGCAAAATCCTGCAGTTCATCGAGTGTCCACTTGAGGCTGGCTCCAGGAACACAGAAAGTCACATACACATGACAGGCAAAGAAGCCTGGCAGAAAAACCAAAATAGGTCTGATTAGTTATTGTCATCGTGGGCACACACTGTACGAGGGGTGAATTTTTTTTCAAACAGCTCCGTTTTGATTTCATAAACGATACGTGTTATCCATAGTTAGGCGCGTAGCTGACATGATTGACAGGTGGGCGCGATGTAACGGTTCATCAAGAGGCTTAAAACCCGCCTCAGCTCCAGCTCTCAGCCTGTCGTTAGGTTGACTGAAAGTTAGGCTGAGTGGCGGCGGCTGCCGATGAGCCTCCGGGGCATTTCTGAGGTATAATGTATGGTTTCAGTAAAAGAATAGGCCTTATCATAAGTTAAACAAACTGATAGTTTTTAAATAAAATTAAGATATGACTGTCAGACTTCTAGAAACGTGGTGAGGCTCCAGCGTCTGATTTAGGTGAGTTCATGAACTGTTGGTGTAACGTCTCCATGGACACAATCTCTTTGAAACACTTTAAGGATGAAGTCTCTTA
Organism: Tautogolabrus adspersus; assembly: GCA_020745685.1. Lineage (NCBI taxonomy): Eukaryota > Metazoa > Chordata > Actinopteri > Labriformes > Labridae > Tautogolabrus > Tautogolabrus adspersus. The sequence goes on along the minus strand of CM036550.1, from coordinate 23,726,701 downwards.
GACTTACAGTATCTTAGTTTTTTTGGCGTCTCAATAAAGACATTTTTCCTTTTTAGGATCAGAAATAAACAGAATGACAAAATAAACGAAGAGAGAAAATAGAAGAAAAGTCAAGTGCCCTAAATTTGAATTTGTTTGGAGGTGTGAGGTGGTGTTACGTCACAGACTCATGAGCTTGCCATTTCTTTTTTCTGTAATTAAGACTGCAGATGACTTCTAGGAATACTGTAGTCAAATCAGGCTGTCAAAAATCTGGCATGTGCTCAACAGACGAGCGAACATAAACAGCCTACATAAAATCTTTCATGACTTTAAAACACATTTAATCACAAGTTGAAGCACCTTAAAGTATGATGACTGGTGTAACAGTGCGTTTACATTTTACACACAAAGGCTGTTTCCTCCTTTAAATCACAGTTTAACAGCAGATCTGGACGTTACACTTGTTTGCACACGGAGCGGCCTGAAAAAATGTGCACGAGAAGATGGAAAAAACAAACTTTGGGGAGAAGAAGAAGTCATGTCAGCTTTACTGTTTCTACTTTTAGGCCCTTAACTGGAAAAGGAAAAAAAGAAGGAGGGCAGGAAACAAAGACACTCACAGGGTTAGTTTGGAAAAAAAAGCTGCTTTAGTGGAGGAGCCGGATGTAACTCCCCTGGTACTTCATACATCAGCTGATTTATGGGTTCCACACAGCGCACTTAATAACCCTCTCTGGGCTCCAGGAAGCGTCTGAGTATTACAACGAGTAAAGCAGAGAGCTCAGAGAGCCAGAGGTCAGTGTGCTGGGGAAACCTCCACAAACTAATTTATTGACCTATTAAAGCAACAGTACGCATTTTTCTAACCTTACAATAAGAGCTGTGGAATAAGGATGACTTCTCTTCCTTCTAATTTAGATGCAAACATTTCATTTCAAGACTCTTAATCAGTCGGATTTGCTAACCACATTGGCATTATTATGATTATATAGATTAACTTAATAGTCAGTTTAGCGTCTTTTTAAATAGTCCATTCTCTTTAGACTTTGTTATGGGTTTTAAAGTCATCCACTTCTTCTGTTTTCCATGGCATCATGATTGCTCAGTGTCTCCATATGGTTGATGCAGCCTACAGTACCTTGAGGTTCATAACAAACTGTAAAGCTCTGACTCACCGTTGTGTGTTGTACTCTCGGGTTGGATGCCATGCTCGTGCGACCCGTATGGCTCATACACTGGTGCACCTTTATATATATAGGCAGTTCTTGTGTGTGTTTTTATCATGCAGAAAAAGTACTGAACAGTATTTCTGTGCATTCTCAGGACCTCTTTATGCTCTCTGTCCCAAACGCTCAAACAGAAATTGGGAAAAGGGCTTTTGTATTCTGCACCCTCAGCCTGGAGTCTGTTACAGAATGACTTGAAACTCAAGGAGCTGGTGTCCTTAAATGTTTTTAAATCACAAATAAAAGACTTGGAAGCAGATTCTACAGGAATGTGGATGTTTTTAGCTCGACTGCTTGAACTACGGACTCCCAGATTTGACTCATAGATCTTTTTTTTTTTTCTTTTAATGTAAAGTTGAGTGTTTTTGTAAATTCTCTCTCTTTGTGTAACTTTGTGTTTTTGCTGCTGACCGTCTCGGCCAGGTCTCCCTTGGAAAACAGGTTCTTAATCTTAAAGGGGCCAGCCTGGTCCAGGGACCAAGCTTGTTGAAGCTTTAGATGAAGTGTAGTTAAAGTTCTCATTTTCATGTAGTTTTTTTCACAATGTCCGACCAGTTTCTTTGCAGATTTTTTAACCTTATTTTAAGCAATTCAGACTTTAATTTTTCTGTTTTAAATCTGAAACTTGATGTCTATCTGGACTTGTCAGGTGAATGTGGCTCACAGAAACTGTAATGAGATATTTCCCATCAGAAATAGATTTGCTTAGATTTGAGTTTGTCTGATGATAAAGTCCTATCAATCGATCAATCAATGAATTTGCATGAATTGTTTCATATGTGACTTACTTTTTTACTGTCAGCATCTCTTTTTAAAGCTTCATAATAACAGTTTATTTCCTTGTTTTTGCCTCCTTATCATCGTTTAATATTCACTGTCTCATGTTTTAAATCGATTAGTGGACGGGCTTTTTCCTAAATAAACCTCTGCTTTCACTTCTTCTACAATCCTCAGTGGGAATAAATCAGTCAGTGTGAGCACCGTGGAGCAGAAAGTTTGAAGGTAGATGAAGTGTATGAAGTGTATCAGAGTCAGAATGAAACGCAGGGCTTTCCCACATCTTTACTGCTCTCTTGGTATGACTCTTGGCAGACACTCGGGCCTCCATTTCTGCAGCAAACTGCAGCGGAGAATCACACAGTTGTTGATGTGTTTTACGCTCTCTTGCGCCCCCTGTGGACAAAACAGAAACACACAACAGCACTTTCCAACCCAATGCTCAAAGTAATCTGAAGCTGCTTTTAATCAAATGAAAACAACTACAGAACTGTGTAGTTTTATTGTTTTTAATTGTTTATTCTCGTTCCTTTATCTGAGAAAAATCCATCTCCTTATTCAAAAGAAACATCTGAAAACAGAAAGCTTTATTTCAATATTTATGTTTGTGTTAGATACCAAATGTATAAGGTTCTGAGGTGCTTTGACTTTTGAGTATTTTCATGTTATGCTCCTTTACCATTTTGTTTGAAATTAACTTCAGTAGGAAATAAAGTTATTTTTACTACATTTATCTCATCGTGAGTTTAAAGATTAAAATAAAACATGTGATGATTGAATAAAATAACATGAATCATCACACAGTTAATTGAGTCAGCTAATGATGTTAAGGCTGTAATTTAACGCGAAATTTCGGCCATTATTGTGAAATTCAACTGAAATTGCTGGACTTCCTGTTGACATTTCACCATGACGTTAAGAGGCTTTTTTGTAGTTTTTGGTCTTGTTAACATGCAAAAAAAACATGCATGTAGGTCAAATTGAGCGAGGGCTGCATTTCTGAGGGGCCATTGAGCCATTTTGCAGAATTTATTTACAAAAAAAATCAAAATATCAAATTTTTCGCCAGTCCTGATGACCATGCCAATTTTGGGGAATTTTTGGGGAAAGTTCAAGCCATTAAAATTGTGATTCATATAACAGAACAAGAAAAAGAAGAAATAATAATTCCTTGCATTTCAAAAGGGTCCTCCGCACTGTTAGTGCTCGGGCCCTAAAAATACAAGTTGAACTCAGTCTGGTCTTTCTGCAGTGAAGTTATTCTCTAACTCCTGGGAAATGTTTCAGGTCTTCCTCGTGTTTCCATTTGTGCTCCCTCACTGTGACGATCTGGTCTTCCTCCTCACTCTCAGTCATATTTTATAAGCACTCTGCGAAGCCTCTGGGTCGTCTGTCAACAACTTTGCCGAGCGAACACACGAGTCTGACGCTCAGGTCTGTCCACGCAAAGTCGTGTTCCAAACTCAACCCAAAAACATCCGTGATGATGTTCGGGGTCTCACTTGGGTATAAGAGCTACCCCTCAGCTGAGTCCCACATTGATGAATTATACATGGCTCGCATCACACCTCCCACGCTCCCGCTTATGTAATGTCAGCCACGCGTGGAGCATTGAGCGCACGTACGAGTGTGTATGTGGATGTATTTATATCCAGACTGGGATTGAGGGAACGGTGACTCACTCTCTTTGCTCTTTATTTTTACCCCACAATCTGCCCACCCACCCATCGCCTGTTTCCAAGAAGAAGAAGAAGAAGAAGAAGAAATGTTATTAGTGTAGACGTTTCCCAACTGTAGAGAGTGTTCCTTCAAGAATGATGATGGATATAAACACAAGAAGGTCAATCAGCCTTCTGTAGGATCAATTTCTCCAAAGGATTGATTATAAACACCAAACTTTAAAGTTCTGCGTCCATTGTTTGCATGTTTCGGATTGTAAATATCACAAAAAGACAGCAGCTAAAGTCAATCTTCTGCTCAGCGTTTTTCTTTATGCACTGGGATTCTTCAAAGATTAAAAGCTGGCAGTTCTTGGCCAGGATGGGGGAGTTAAAATAAAACACTTCTGGCAGTTTGAGTCACTGAGCATCCACTGAGCCAAATGATTTCAGTTTCAGAAGTACAACTCAAAGCTGCAGATTTAAGACCTCCTAATGTGACTTTGAGAGCCGAAATCTAAAGCGTTTTTCTCGATCTTCACCTGCCACTGTTTCAAAATGTCTCCTTTTAAAATAAAACAATCTATTTAAGCAGATCTAATACCACGTCGATGATATAAATAAATGCTTCATTGAGTAAATAAGATGAAAACTAATGAAAAGCATCTGCTAGAGATCATCACGATAACATGAGGAATGAAGGTCAGTCGATACTTTAGGGACATGTTCCTGATGTTATGATGTAGTCGATTTTTTGTAGAATAAATTACTGATAAGCTACTGTTGGGCTTATTAAATAAACAAGAGGATGAATTACGCCTCTCACTGAGGAAAGACGTCGCTTCTGCTGGATTCTTTGGGTTTTAGAACTGGGTGTGGGGTCGGCATCGAGGACATAAATCAAAATCCTCGTCCGTAACCAAGAAAAGGTTCGTCCACCAGAGGGAACAGTGGAAGTGACGTTGTGTTTCCTCTTGTCTCCGCTAAGTTGCGAGTAGGCAGGTAGCTATTGGTATGGTGTCCTGCAACAGCCGGAACAACGCACATTTGGAAAAATGTGCAGCACATTTTGAAAACAGGTAATTCAAAGGCAGATTAAAGTGTCCGAGACAAATGCAACGAATAAAACAAGCTGAAAATGAAAGAAACACGCTGCAAACAGCTGAAACAAACTCGACACTTACTGATATCAAGCTTACATAAAGAGGAAGTTCGTTTTCTTCTGCAAGCACGTTGTGACAGACTTAAAAGAAAGATGTAGATGAGACGCTCGAGGACCTTAGTTAAAATATTCTGCTCAACATCTTGATTGGTTTCTGCCATGACTCCATCACTTCCACAAGCTATAATTCACATGTTCAAACAATGTGTGTTTGACTCTTCTTATATGGTCGAGAATGTCCCTTTTCATTGGCAGAGTTTTTCAGATTTAAGATCAAGATAGCTTCTTTCCAACACATGGTGAAGTATTCTCTCTCTCTCCTCCCTCCTCTTCCTCTGATGAGACCTGATCAGAGTTGGTGCAAAGTGACTATTTTAAGAGACTGCAGTCATTACAAATCCAGCATTATGTTTTCTTACATAATGCTACACCTGCTGAAACTCTCTCATCCGGTGCTCAGACACCTGCAGGCTCCTTTCACACCCGCCAGCACATCACTGTCACATTCCTGCTCAGTACAGTCGCACTAATCAGCATTTACCCACAAACCAACACTGGTGGAAAGGTCAGCGTCCCAGCCAGCAGACTGAGCGTAATAACGGGATAAGAGTCCCCGCGTCTCCTACCCTCGTTTAGCCAGAGTCACAGGATGGCAGAGGAAGACCAAATCAGCAGCGACATCTCAGAGGGGGCTTGTTACCACCACAGATCCCTGTGTGCTCCATCAAAATGTCAGAGACCCGGGCCCTGCAGGAAGGCTGAGGTCCGCACTGGCAGGTCTGGACGACGGTTGATAGGGGTCCACTATTGTCCCCTCCATCTTGAAGAATGCCATCCTTCCTGTCAGTGGCATTTAACTTGTCAGCCGTGTGTTACACGTTACAGAATGTGGAGCAGAGAGAGGGCCGGGGGTGCCACAGACACCTACCAGAGAGCACTGGAGCTAGAATTCTTAGACATATCCTTGAACAGGCTCAGCACAGGGGTTGCAAAAAGATGCAAACAACCACAATAACGTAAAAGAAGTGCAAATGTCTAGTTAGATCAAAACTGACCACAAGGAGACACAAACTGACCACAGAAAGATGCAAAACTATCACCTCAAAGGACTGATAGAGAAGAGCATAAGGTGCAATAAGAAAGGGCGTGCAAAGAGAATCAAACAAATCAGCAAAAAAGATGCCCAACAGAATCAAAACTACCAGAAAAATGACGATAAAATACTGCAAAAAGCTGCAATGATATGAAAAAATAAATGACCAAGAGCAACGTTGTTATATTTAACAAAAACTACATGATTACTGCTAAATATCCAACCTGCAGGCTTCAGAATAGTATTTAACAAATGTGTATGTGTCATGGCTATGCCCCCTTTTGATACACAGTCAATGATACAGGTCGTTGGAAAGCCACGACCACGTGGCCTGAAATAGAAATAACTCCAAATAAGTGCTTAACAAGCAACAGTATGTAAAACTCCCATCTTTAAATAGTCGTTTAAAAGTTGATCTAATAGTACGACAACTTTCAACAGGCAGAACAGCGTCTCTCTCATGTCCACAGATCGTCCCGCTCGCCTGCTCATAGCTCTATGTAAGCTTGGAAGCATGCCGCGGTTCTCAGGCGAGAAGTGGGTACGGATTTACGGCACGGGCCAGTAAGCCCGTCTTGATACTGTTTGAAACAACTGCTGAGGCAAAGAGGAAGTGGACAGTGATGGATGAAGCTGAGAAGAGAAAGAGTGCAGTAGCACTCAGAGACCTTCGGTGGGCGCCAAAGTGCACCAAATTGAATTACTACATGTTGTTGCTTTAAAAGAGAAGCGAAGTTTCAACTAAAGAGCATCATTTCTAGTTGCTTTGATGCTTCTTTGTACATGAGTGCTGTGGGTATTGTTTTATGTTAGTACATGACTGCAGACCGGTAGCTATCTGATGACTTTATTGATGTTTTTTAATTTGGCATTCATTTTCTACGCTGAATTATTCATATAACTACCAAAAGGATGTGTGTATTGTTATTGCAGAGAAGCAGAAAACACATTTTGACTCTTTTTACCGTCATATATACCATCTCTCTGCAAAAGTCTTGACCTCCCACTCCCCTTGAAAAGTTTCCAACCCCTCCCCCTGCGGTTACATAACTGTTCTGGAGGGATGTCAGGTTAGTCAGAGCGCTCCTGAAGAGCAGGGGCGACAAACGTTTTTTACGGTGGGGATCCATTATTGATGAGGATGAGGCTTGTTTATAGCACAACTCATTTGGATCAAGAAAGCAGCCGACACAGTGCAGCCCTGACTGAGGAGAGCACGTTACATAACGGAGCGCTGGAGTGGATGAAGGTGGAAATCCTTTGGTGTTGTGTTTGAAAAGCATCCGACACACTCAGTGTGTGCAGCGTGATGCTATCTGAGCCCAGAGACATGCCTGCTCTTATCATCACACTGTGTAAAACGTGTCACCCTCAGACACACACATCACATCTGATAGAGATTCTTATCACGTCGGCACATCGCTTTGTCCTTCTGACAAGAAAGGGGAAAAAAATACTACCAGAAAGGGAGGAAAGATGAAGTCATATATTTTAAAGTCTGCTGCCAGTTTTCCAGGATGTTTCACATCATTCTGCTTGTCAGTTTTCTTGGATGCATCCAGGATTAAAAAAAAGATACATCACATTTGCTGATCTCTGCAGTGAAAATTAAACTAATACAAATCAAGATTCTTATCCTCATTCCTGCATGGACTCAATTCAGATCAGACCTGGGGTCAACACATTGTTTTCATTTGTACAGTATGAGTCATTTCATCTGTTGACCACGATGTGACTATGTGCATGTTACAATCAATACTGATTACATAAGAAGTTATCATTGTTGAAGATTTTCTCCTATCAATCCATCTATTATTCAACTTGTATTCATATGGAGCCAAATGTTATCTCAGGACATTTTACAGAAAGAGAGCAGGTTTAGACCGTCCTCCATGATAAATTATTTAAAGAGATACAACATTAATCCACCATGAGCACAGCTCTGAGCAACATTTGGCAACACTGGTAAAAAGAAAAATCTGCCTTTTCCCGAGTCTACTCTTGTACAGAAGCATGATAACCCTTTGGATCTTTACATCTTTAAATCTCGTACTTTTAGTGACCCTGATGTAAACTAATACATTTCACAGCATGTCACTGATTTGTGTCAAACGTGCACCTCTCTGGGTGTCGACATTATTGCAAAAAGGGGAAACATCAATGATTTCTTAGGATTCAAAATTCTTAAATATTCTATCTCAAAAATATACTGAAATATCATCCAAGTTCAGTTGAATTGGTCAAATGAAGTGAGTATCCTACAAAGGAAAATCATGTCAAATATCAGAATTTACTCTCTGAGAATATCCACATCCTGGGCATGACTGGGAACGAAATGTAGCTGTCAGACTGCAGGTCTCACACATGTTTCCTCATTAGTGATTGTGGACTTGTGACACACCAGGTGGACCGGCACAGATCTGCCAGAGGCCTGAACTACAGTTGACCTTTGCAGAGACTTAAAAGAAAACTTTACCAAACCAATAACTTCTTGTGTTCTCATCATGCTTTGGTTTCCTCCATGCTCCCTGAATGTTTCTGTATAATCCAAAGATTAGCATGAAAGCAGAGACTCTGATTCGAAACTTCCAGTCGCTCTAATGGACAGGTACCCCGTCAAGAAGGACCCTGCCTCTCACTGAATGTGAGCTTTGAAGGACTGCGGCCCCCCCTGGGATCCTGCACAGACTGCAGCAGGTATAAGAAGATAACAGATGGACAGAGAGATGAATAATTACCTGTCAGTCACCTGGTTTATCTGGCTGTAAACATCGCCTTTAAATATATGTTACTTTGAGCTACTTCAGTTCAGATGGAGCTTTAAAAGTGTGATTTGTGTAACTGTCACTCTGGATAAATAACACTGAATACACCAGAATATCCTCTGCAGACCATCATTTATTTTTCCAATTATTCCTCCGCTCGGAGCCTCATCCCTGTGAGCCACAGGCCGTCACTCCCCCTGTGCCACAGGTGAATAAAAGGCTAATGCCTCGATTTAAAGGGATCATCGCTGTGTGGATCGGATATTGACCGACTAAATGAGTGATGGGCTCTGTGACTCTGTCGTCAGTCCCAGCGGCTCGGAGGATGAATCACTGCAGGGATCCCAGCGGGGAATGAAGGCAGAGCTGGGCAGCCTGCAGACACACAGTAAGGGGTGTGGTGCTGCCCTCTGCTGGATTTTATGGAGAAAAACAACTAGTGCGCAGGTTTTAGAGAATGTAGATTCTTCAAGTCCAATCATTTTTTGTAATAACGTGCAGTGAAATTTCATGGCTGGTTGTAACTGATCATTTATTTTTACAGTCTCCAGTAAAAAGACAGATAACCTTTGCAGCAGCTCCATCAGGCTCTAAACCTCAACCTTAAAATCTTTGCAGTTGTGGTGAAGATCCAACACTTGTGCAGACGTCGGTGTCAGAATTTAAAAACAGAAGTAACTTAAATACATTGGCAATAAAAACGCTAATAATCAATATGTTGAGATAATGTTCAGCTCGGATACATACATATTCCTCAAATTACAACAAGCTTTTGTTTTTGTGTAAATAAAAATACATAATGGAATACACTGGTTTCTGACACTGAATTGTATTTACTTGCTCTTATACAATGAGGTGGTGACGCCTGTCAGCTATAGTTCAGGCAGACAACTCGAGCGGCACTGATTTCAAACTTGGCATGCCTCATTCTCAACGATCACCTGACAACACCGTCTTCCACTTAGCTGTCTTATTAAGCTGCAATATTTCCCATCTCTCCCTCTGCTCTTTCACTGCCAGCTTTGACCTGCACCAGTGCAGTGCTGCGCTCTTGCTCAGTCCCACTACCCCAGCATCCACCTGTATGCAGTGTCAATTCTAGAGTCAGTTGGGGTCCCAGGGAAGAAATAATAGGGGTGCCCTACATCTCGTATTTATCACCATTATGTCTGCCATTGTCCTGACGCTTACTCCTCTTCCTCTTTTTTCCTGTTTCTGTTTTCTCTCCTATGGACGGATAATTCCTCTTAATTTTTCTTGGTTCACTTTCATTGATGAACTTTGGTTTTCACAGCAATAAAGCATGCAACGCTTAGCAAGGCAAAGTGTTTCTATATTAACGAGACAGACTTTAAAGGTCTTCTTGTCTGGTGCCAGGGAGACAGAGTCAGAGAGTCAGGAGCGTGTGCTGATGTTAGTCACACCGTTCCTCACACGCGACCACTGTTAGCCGAGACAATAGTCCCTCACCAGAAAGTAATCATCAACACACCCAGCAGGAGTCTCTTATTGTTCTCAGCATAAAGCAGAAGCAGGGGAGTGCCGAGCAGACGATACGCAGAACAATGAGGCAAAGAAAGGAGCTATTTTTCATCATCGTCATCATTATTTAAAATCAAAGAAGAGTTAAAGCGTGTAACACAGACAGGAGAGCAGGTGAATTCCAAAGTCAATTATAGAGTAACTTCCTGATTTCTTATTATTTTTATTTAGGGATGACTTTGACTCTGACATTAAAGCTCCTGTGAAGAACTTTCGGTTTGCATTGATTTTGGCGCCCCCCTGTGGACAAAGCGGTACCTCTTATCTCTTTGCTGATTGTGTCCTGTCCACGTGTTTTCTGCCCTAAAAATCTCATCCTGCTGCTTTCCAGACAGTTTGTCTCTGTAGCTGCTGCTGTGAATCTCCTCGCCTGACACCGACCTGACGGCAGCGTTTACAGCTGTAAAAAATAACTAAATAGAAATAACCCGTCTTCTATTTGATGGTCTCTTTAACATTTGTAGGTCATATCAGTTCTCATCCTCAAGGAAACTTTAAATATAACATGCAGATAAAAGACTCCAGGACTTTTCGATTAGCAACGTAGAGACCAAAAAAGTCTTACAAACAGTAACTCATTTCATACCAGATGTATACGTCAATTATGCTAAATCCACGGCCCATTTCTGTCTAATATCGACTACATCAAATTTAAAAAATCCTTCAGCCGTTCTAATTCCTTAAACTTCCAATTGTTACACACAATTCATTCATTTCTTTCAGTTCTCATCATTATTTTAAATGAAAACTTAAACTGGCACTGATTATATATTATTAGCTTTTGTTTTTTCTCTGATTTATCCATCAAAATCATTTTTGTTGAGCCAAAAATCACGTCAACAAATCGATGTTTGGAGTGACTGGAAGACTACAAAGAAATGAAGCACATTTTTGTCATTCTTAGATCGTTAGCACACACCAGCCTCACTGTAGATCTGTGTGGTCGCTGTAGGAGAAAATGGTCCATGTTTAGGATATTACAGCGAAGAGGAAACGCAGACAGACATCACAGCTTCGTCCAGACGGCAGACGCTGCTCTGGTGGAGCCTGGCTTCATGCAGTGTTTGTGTGTTGTCTGTGCTTTATATACTGTACATTATGGGCAACTGAAGTGAAGTCAGGCTGCACAAAGGCAAGGTCAATAATGTGAAGTGATCTGCCGGGTCAAAAGACTCGGCCTGCTTCCAGTCATTGTTTAGGTGGTGTTTTTTTCAAAGCAAGCATGCGATCCCCTTGTCTGCACTCAGGCTCAACTCATGAGTATTTCCTGAGAGGGAATCAATGAGACAATAGCAGCGAGTGGCTCAATGGTCGGCATGAAGGGACAACTCGGAGAGGTCAGGACGCTTTGCTTTATGACTTAATGTTTGCATATGCAAAGTGGCTCCAGCTGTAAACAATCACTGCTAACAATATAAATGTCAGAGCCCTGAGGAAGTTTTTCAGGTCACTTTGTCTCTGTGTGTAACAGGCCTCCCTTTAGAGCTTGAAACACAATCGAGATGAAAAGAGCTGTGACCTTAAGAGTCCAGCATCAGAGACCAACGGTATGATACCAAAGGTTTCATTTTTAAGTCATATAGGCTTCAATTCAATACGATATGAAACTATACAATACATTACGATATAACACGATACAGTGCGATATGAGATTATACGATACGATACGACACGAACAATACAATACCATAACGAAACGATACTATACTATTTGAAACAATATGTGATATGATACGCCACGATACGGGGCGATAAGAAATGATACAGTGTGATACGAAACAATACAAAATGATACGATACAAAACAGTACGGTACGATACAGTACGGTACGGTGAGATATGATGCGATATGAAATGATACAAAATAGTATGATACAGTACGGTGAGATACAGTGCGATACGAAACGATACAAAACGTTAAGATACAACACGATACAGTGCGATATGAAATGATACAATAAGAAACGTTACGATACGATACAAACGATACGCTACGAAATGGTAGGATACGAAACGATACAAACGGTACGATACAGTACGGTACGGTAAGATACGATAGGATATGACACAAAACATTTCGATACAAAACAAAACGATACAATACGATCAATTAGTGAGTTAACCTCAGATAAATAGTTAGATAGCCAAACTGCTAACTTAGCAAGCTGGTTGGACTATTGTTTAGTCCTCTGATGTTAGCTAACCATGCTAATAAAGTGTACTACTTTTGAGTTTATTTTGGACTCACAATCATTTCGATTATATCTGTAAAATTAAGTGATATTTAGAAATGTTTGGGAAGCCTGTGAGTGATGTTTCCAAAACCTCTACAATGGTTGCTAAATGTAAGATTAGCATAATTTGTCGTTAAACTGTCAGCGGGTAGCAGTGATAACGTGTGATTTTAGCTCACTTAAAGGCACACACATTATTGTCTCAGCTATCAGTACAGTTATGCATTATTCTGAGTTTACCAAACACTCATAAATACCAAGGCCACATTCCCTGGCCTCTTATGAAACACTTCCTGCCCTTGTAGCAGCCGCTGACCTCTTATCAGCTCTGCTCAGCTTCTTCTAGGTTATAAAACCAGCGTCCACAGAGCGGCTGATGTGTGGAAACCAGGAACAGGCTCACAGGCTCTGCACTGCACCATTAAAGGATAAAATAACAAAAAACAAAGTGATAACAACTCAAGACCTTTGTCCTTTTAAATTTACGGGCATGATTAAATTCCTTCACAGTTATTCATGGCCCTCGTCCTGCGTATCTCAGCATTATAAACACATTAGACAGCAAAGACAACTGGCTCTGCTGAGGGTTGGATTCGTGTTACGCAAAGAAAACCTTGAAAAAATTGCCGACAGCCAAATCCTTTCAAGCCGAGGGGGAAAGCACATCACACGGCTGGAATAGCGACAAAATGTCAAATCAGATATGAGAATAGAGCCTTGTGTCAGAGTCTGAATTGTGTTTTGTTCAGTCACGGAGTTTTGTGTACAATGAGAGTGTTTTAGGAGGTCCTGCCCCGTCATTATAACCATGAGGCATCACGTACTGGAAGCTTTTTTTAGGGTATCATACCACCAAATGAAAACAACCAACTTCCTCTCGCCCTCAGGCAGACAAAACAAAACTTCTCCAAAAAAAGGTCTCTGCAGAGAGCACGTACAGCAAATAGCAGAGTGCCTGATTGTCGGATATTTATGGCGAGGCCTCCTCTCTGATGATCCGACCCGGTGCCACCAGGAGACGAGCCGTGACTGGAGATGACGCCCTGGCCCCCCGAGGACAATAGAAGCACAGGCGATGAATAACAATTATACACATACTGAGCTTTGTGGTGCCAGCCTGATGCTGTTTCTGATCGTATAGTAACAACATACTATGTTTTAGTTTCCACAAGTAGAAATGAGATGTCCATTTGGATTCATGATGGATGAAATCTTTTGCAAGACCAAAACCAAGAGGGAAAATCTCGATGTATAGGGAGAAAAGGTTACACAGAACTAGATCCAAGGCCGGAGGGAGGGCGCTTTAGTAACTGCGGTCCTTTTCTCCGGTACGAACTTCCTGCTGACCTGAGGTCCATCACTACTGTCTCTACTTTTAAAGCTTAAATCAAATCTATTCTCCCACGCATACAAATAGTAACTCTGTGTGTGTGTGATCGGCTGTGTGGTATCTTTCTTTTGGTTCTGATGTTTAATAATTGCTTTGTGGTGTGTATGATTTTATTGGAATTGGATTCATCTAGAACTTGGTTGGTGTATGCACCAATGAATGAAAACTAGCGAGATTCGTGTCAGGGTCATTTGTTTTTTGTGTTTAGTGTAACTCATAGAGTGCATATACAAATGGACAGCGTGCCTCAGTTTGACAGGATGAAGCCAAAATATCTTATGAAGGGCGTTGATATATTGTGAATTTGCAGTTTTTGAGCCAATGGTGAACAATGTAATCTTAAAACCTGCTAACGTCTTTATGACTGCCTTGTCACTGTGAGCCTGTTAGCATGCTGACATTAGCATTGAGCAACAGTAAGGCAGAACTGCTATTACGTTACACTCCTGGTCAATAAAGCATCGACCTCCAGGCTCAATTACGTACAGTGCAAGTACCACAAAAATATACAATTAGTGACTTCTGTTATCAGCTCTAAATGAGCTCAGAAATTAATCCCAAATCATCGCGTGGTTTTTTAAAACATATATTATCTCTGATAAACAACAGAAAATCTGCAGCATTCTTCACTTTAAGGCTGTTTGTGGCCTCCATAACTGTTTTCTAAGACTGCAATGATTCTACACCACTCAGCATATTTTCAGCCTTTTCAGTCGAAAGTTAACATCTTGCTGCTCCTTCGAAAAAATCTGAAAGAACTCAAAAGACTCTGCTGGAAACGGACAGCGATAGAAACTCCTACCTTCACTTTTTATAAACTGATTTCACTTAAATTGTAAACATTTTCTTACCTTAACTAAGGAAGTATTCCCATGCTCTTTCACCTCCATATGATTGGAAATAGGAGGAAGGGGAGCGGATAAGAACCTGAAAGAAAAGCTTAAGACTCACCCTTAATCTGTACGGAGAGAGATGTTAAAACCACAAGGACACAGCGGAGGAGGCGAAGGGGACTAAGGAGAAAACAAGAATGCAAACAGCGCTCATGGGCATTTAACTGCAAAAGATTTTTTATTTCAACCGACTGTTGAGTCTGTACAGGAGAACGTTTTGTACATAAATAGGCAATAGTTATAAATATCAGCGGTTTGGCTGGTACAAAATTAAAAAAGAACATATGGTACATTATGTACAAGTGCCACTTTGGGTTATTGTACAACATTGTCTTGTTGGATTGTCCGTATTGTCCATTCACACGTTATCTGAGCTGCAGCGCTCACGCAGGTACACAGGAAGTATCCAGGGAGGGAATTGTGTGGCATTTGGACGTCAGAGGACCGAGGGGGCAGCTGTGTGCTGAGACGGGATTATTGAGCTGCATTGTGATGGTGTTTTTAAAGTCTAGAAGGGATTATTAGTTGCTGGGTGTCTCCTTTAATATTTCAGTACACACACACACACAGTCGTCAGCCACTAAGACGGCAGCTGAATCACGGAGCGGGAAAAAAAAGCAATATTCATCGTGAGCGATCATGGCACTGGGTGTGAAGACTCCGGCTGTGTGAAAACCAAAACACTCTCTGGTTGGTTGTTTGTTCGTATCAGCTGTGATACACACTCTTCTTCTTCTGGTCGAGTTTGTTTTTGTACACTACGTCTATATACAGCTCCGGATGTAGAGTAAGGGCACTCAGCGTACATCTTCAGTCCTGTTCTCATTGGCAGGAAAGTCATTTCTAACGCCTCAAATTAAAATCCATCACATTATGTAAGACATTGCTCAGTGGACTGCTTTCAATTAGGTCCTCAACCTTTAGAGGGGGGGCTAAAGAATGTTAACAGCCCCCCCTTTTTTAATGACAGGAAATAAATGAATCTCCTGTTATACTAACTACACATGGTTACAGCAGAAACAACACTCACACATCACGTCTCCTATGAAGCACACACACAAACTCACACATGCTCACACGCACATGTACGAACATGCAGAAACTGCCCCACAAACAGCTTCACAGAGATTTCATTGCTTTGACAGCAGGTGAGTCATCAGCAGCAGCTCACATTTGGTCCCTGAAATTGAGCTAAAACATTCAAACGGGCAGAATGGACAATGTGCCGAGCGTTCAGTGGATAAAAAGAGAGTTAGAGTTGATTAGTTCGCTTATTTTACACTTAAATTAGGGGCTTTAATTTAGTCTAGAAAACATCTTTTTTTAAGTTAAATTGATGTATCAAAACAGTCTGCACACACTCTGTTTCACCATTTTTAAAATCCACAATCATCTTCCAAACAGGCTGCCACTTCTCTTCTTCTCTGTGCAATATCACCCTCTTGTGTGCTGAGCTGGTACTGAAGGTGAGTCGTGTCAATTACATAACCCTCATGAACACACGGAGTTTACCTTTAGAGCTACAAAACCACACAGCACTCACGCGTCACCACACAAACATCTACTTCATTGTCATCAAACTCATGTCCAACGCTGCTTTAGGAAGTCTGGGGGGCCGATGTGCAAACGCTTCTAAAAACGGAATCAAACTAATAATCCGTGGCTGTGATAACAATAAAATGATACAAAGAGAATTAAATAAAGCTAGAAGTTGAGCATTACTTTGGTATTAAAACCTAACTCTTCTCACCCTGTGTTCGAGCTGTGCACAAGAGAGGGAATCGGAGATTTCTGAGAACTTATGAGCCAAGTAATGAGCATTGATCTTCGATAAAAACCAGTGCATCTTCCTGTTAGTCACTGTTCTGAGTTCATACAGTAGCTTCAAGCACATTCTTCACACTTGATCTCAAACAGGTTCTATTATGTGTCCTGGACTGGGTCACACCAGAGAAGTGTGATCGCACACTTTGCTAAAAACAAGGCAGATTAATCTCAGTGCAATATGCAAAGTTAAACTTAAGGAACATGGGTTGATAAATAAAAAACAAAAAAAAAAGAAGAGGGAGCCATAGAAAAATGGCCGTTAGAGCAGCAGAATCAGTCCGTCTGGGTGGCTTTCCATGGGGGACTTTACACTTTGTCAGTGCAGACAATGTTCGTCGTACAACGGGCAGAGGAAGGCCAGACCCCGACATTGTTACCGTTTTGAATACCAATACATCTCTCTTAAAACCCTGAATAAGAGGACCCTGATCCTGATCTCATGCAAACCAGAGCTGAATCAAACCTGAACGAGTCCGCTCCTCTGAGGGCTCGAACCAGGTCTGCTATCTTAAATTACTCCGCTGAATTGGGAACATGCTCGTTTGCTTGTAGAGAGTTAGACGAGAGAGGTGAGGGCTCTCTCATGTCTGTGGGGTTAAAAAAAAAGAAAGAAGATGAATCAGGAAAAGTTAGCTTAGCTTAGCACAAAGACTGGAAATAGGAAAACAGTGAGCCCTCTGTTAAAGAGGTAACAAAATCCTCCAACACACCCCTAAAACTCATTCTTTAACTCCTGATTTCTCTGATGTTCACAATGAAGCGTGAAAATGAAGATTTGCTCCTTTTTGGCGTTTTTGTTTCGGACCAATCGGCTACTAGACATTCAGTCACAACACCCTGTGTCAAACTGAAAATGCTGTTTTTGGGACCAAACAAAAAAACATTAAAGGTGTTAAAAAGTTCGCCTTAGGGCCGCTGGTATGTAGACGATGCTAAGCTAACTGTCTCGCTGGTTCATATTTATTAAACAGACATGAGAGGCATCTTCTCAGCAAACTCCCGACAACAACGAAAACAAACAGCCTTATTTCCCAACGTGTCGCATATTCCTTTAACTCCAATGGGAGCTCTCGTTGGCACTCAATGAATCAATGTTTAAAACCAAACGTGGCGCTGATGCTGGTTTTCTCCTCCATGATTTCACGCCTCTTAGGCAAAGAGCTTCTCCAACATTTACAAAGTGCAAAATTCAGAGCTGCATCGTGCTCCGAATTTGGATGGTGAAACTTTCGAATTCTTTAGGGGAAAGGAATGATCGTTATGATCGTGAACTTTGTGGAGAAGAAGAGGTGAGGCTGACGTGTAACACTGAGGAAAATGGTGTTTTTGCTGATGAACACTGTTTGATCGCCACGTCCTAAACGCTCCTCAACGCCACACGTTTGTTCTTCTGATGATCGCATAACAAGAGGTCATCAGATCACCATTACAGGTCGTATCTGCTGCTCTTTTCCCCCAACAAGTGCAACAGGAAGCCTTCAAGAGTCAGTGGCCACAAAGGCGTCTGGATGTCCAGAGAAGGCTGTTGGCACAAAGAAGTGATGGAGCTCTGGAAACACCTGAAACATGGCTTTCAAGTTCAGAAGCTGAGTATGGCGCCGTCTCCGCCCTCCCTGTTGCTCTCATGCATGAAGACAACCTGCCTGCACTGATTTTCCTCTAAAATGCGGTGTGATTGTGGCAGTAACAGAGCACAAACACGGGGTGGCGCTCTCTCTTTCTCTCTCCTGCTTCCAGCCCTCAAAAGGTCCAGAGAGCGATTTCCGCTTCTTCTTCTTCATCTACAAACTCGGCCACTTTTGAGCATTCAAAAGTCTCTGATTGGCTCTTTCTCTCGCTCTCGTCTCAGCATTTGTCCTTGGCTCATCGGCAAGTTTTCTTCACAGGGTGGCCAGGATTCTTGAAAAGGAGATGATGACGGAGAGGGTGGTCTGGCCCACGCCGAACACCAGAGCCTCGAGCGGTGCCATGTCCTTCCCTGCCACGCGGTAAACCCCCGCCACCGCCGCGCCTGAGAGGGGGGAAAAAAAAACACAAACATCAGCAGTGTTGATACACAAAGAGGGTAAACAGACGGGCAGGCGCACAAACACAGCTGTCTGTCACAGCCTGTCACGGCTACCGCAGAGTGTCCGTTCACGCAGAGGACAAACTCATCCTCTCCCCTATTCTCCATCCATCAGTAGAACTTCACTGCACAAAGAGTGTGTTTGTTGTTAATAGAAAGAAGTCATAGCGTTCTTGTGTGGCTCCATGCTGTGAGTGGGGACGTTATTTTGTTCACAGCCACATACTGTGTTGACTCCCTGTGTTTCGTACGACACTTTGCTTCCTTAATAATTAGCCCAAACAGCATAAAGTGATGCTGAGTGTCCCACACAGCCACAGAGGAACTTTTAATGAATCTCTAATCCGTGAAGCAGAACAGAGCGGTTTGATTTGGTCATAAACTAAAAAAGTAAGAGGAAATAATCCAGATTTAAACGCCACACCAGCACATTTTCGTTTCTAAAATGTTTGTTTTTCTGACACAATATTTCCATTGATGCTTTTGGACTTTTCATTGGTTTGTAGTGGATGAGGCTCAGTTGGATAAAGGTGATGTCATGTATTTCTGTCCTCCAGTCAGCGTTGCCAGATGTACGATAACTATCCTGATAACTATCCATGATGTACCATCATTTTGCCCTCTGTACGATGAATAACTGCAGAAAAGGCCAAATGTACGATCATTTGGCAATTTCAATGTCCCCATAACCAAACATTGTATGTGATTTGAAGGCAGCCAATCACATCGGCATGACTTAGACGGCCATCACATACGCACCATTCATCCTAACTGCCAATCAGATCATCGCCTGATGCCCTGCTCACACCTGTGGTTCGTTACATCAGACAAACTGAAGAAAAACCAACGTCACAACAACTTCAGATGCTACCAGCTCAGCTACACAGCGGCTGGAGACGGAGCACTTTAATAGTTTGTTCTTTTGTTAGTTTGTTTTTATTTAGATGAATGTGGCGTGCAGGGCATCGTTTTAACATTTAGTGTGGTATTCAGGACCCGTACTACCCGCACGATAGTTTTATGTACAGTAAGATCATTTTAAAGCTGCAGTACGATATTGCTGTATTTTCCATCTGGCAACACTGCCTCCAGTCAAGGTTTTAATACGGAGTTATCACACGAGAGGGAGTGATGTTATACTGGATTAAGCAGATAATATGCTGCGTGTAGTATTTATTTTAATGTGAGATCGTCGCAGCAGTGCAGATATTCAGCACATCACAACTGTAAGTGAGATATTACTTTCATTTAACCATTAAAAGCTTTACTTTTCTAGTTTCATAAACGTTGAGACCTCCTCTTTACTTCACTCTGCTGAGGCTTTGTTGCCTTCGCTCTTTCTAAGTCAGACCGATGTACACATGCACGCTGACACTGAGGCGTGTGTGCTCACAGTCAACAAACGGTCCACTCTCACTGATTGCCGCACGTTAATTATAAACCGTCTGCTATTCTGGGGCCAGCTTGAATCCATGATGAAAAGTGATTCACTGGCTGAGCCCTGAAGAGCTCCTACGTTACACTGGGACTGATAGAGGGTCTATTTACACACACGCTGTGGTCTCACTCTGTCACAGTGAGTGGAAGGCAACAACGGATGACAAAGCAAGGCTTGAATAAACAAACTGTGAATGTATTCAGACAAACAAATAAAAATAAATACGGTGACCAGAGACAAAAAGCAGACAGACAGGATGGATTCTTTTGGTTTGATGGGATGAGTTCATATAAACGGTTTGATGCATATTGAGAGAGATCCCACCAGACGCACGCACACAGTCTATAGATGTGCGTAGGTCGCAGGATATAGACCCCCGCCTCCTGTCTCTCTTCAGCTGTCCTATTCCTTGTATGTGTAAATGTACTTGGCAATAAACCCGATTCTGATTCTGATTCTGATATCTAACTGAGGTAAAAATTGCAAAAAAGTATAACTTTAAAATCCTCACCACACCTCTATGAAGGCTCTACAACAAAACACTGATCATTTAATTTCTAACTATCTTACTTAGAAGAAGCTTCCTGTGCTGCAGGGAGAAAAAACACTGGAGTCTGAAATCCTTCGTTGTCTCTCAGTCAGCTCCTGTCCTCCTCTGTGTGACAGGAGTCAAAACACAAACTCTCTCCCTCTCACTCTCTCTCTCCCTCCTTGTCACCGTCCCTCTTCTTCTTCTTGGCTGACTGGATGTTGAACCCAGTTGAGGTCAGTCTAAGAAAGGATTTTAAAAAAACGTATCAAAAGAGAAGAAAGTGGACTTACTGGTGATGACCCCTCCTGAGAGCGAGGCCAGGAAACCAACGCTGACCAGCACCAGGGTGATGAGGCGGCCCCGCTTGTGGCGCTGCAGCATGACCAACATGAGCAACCCGACCGCCCCGTGGAGGAAGAGCGAGGAGAAGAGACACCACAGGAACACCCAGTACCACATCTCTGACAGGGAGACACAACAAGGGCAGGAGGTTTGATCAGATACTGAGAGAAAAACATGAAAATAAAAGGCAGACTAAACAACGAGATGGATTTATAATGTCTCTGACTGCTGATTGGATAGCTCAGATTTAAGAACATTTGTCTGGTCTTTGAAAGTCGATCAAGTCATTGCGTTGATGCAAAAGTTATTTTAGGTTGGAATCTGTGCATTTTCACTTTACATGTTTTCTGTATCGTCTTTGCTTTGTCAAGTTAATGTGACTCTCCCTGCATTGACAACGGGAGACTTTGTTATTCACCAGGAAGTCAAATCAAATCAAGTAGCATTATGGGAAATGTAGGATTCTGTTAGGGCTTCTCAATTATGACAAAAATCATTTTGACAATAATTTTTGTCAGCGACTGAGCTCACGTTATCGGACACGATGAATGCGTCATCTTGGCTCAAGCTGAACTAGGAGCCCTGATCTTATTACCAAGTTGTCAAAATACAGAAGCTTTGTCGGAGCTCTCGGCATAGAAGCAAGGCACAACAAGGCTAACGTTGCATGGCACAGCTAACTAACGTCAATGTAAAACCGTCCACAGCAACACCGGACCCTCTGACAAACTGCTTTTAGGGACGTAGTAAAAAGTCTTTACAATGTTTGGTTGTGATGATGGTTTCTCTTATTCCAAGTGTTTTTTTGTGTCTTAAACTAATCAGCCGACGGTCTATAGAGCAGGGGTCTCCAACCTTTCTTCATCTGAGAGCTACTTTGAAAAAACGGAAGTGGCCAAGAGCTACTTGCATCACATCGCTTGCATTTATTTACATAGCACACATCAGCTGAATTAAGCTACTGTTTGTACACGTGCAAAATTGCAATAAGCCAATGCTGATGAATAACCTAAATTCACATCAAGCTCCAAGAAAAAAACATGACTATCTGACACTTCTTATTGTGCCACATAGTAAGCTATGTTCCTGAAAATTCACATCAATGTCCAAGCAAACATGACTACTTTAGACTTGTTTTTATGGGCCAAATAACACAATAAACACAGTCGGTCAACCTACTGAAAACCTGCCCGCGAGCTACCTGATGGAGACCCCTGCTATAGAGTGTGATAAAGGGAGGAAAACAGATGCTGCCATAAGATAAGATAAGATACTCCTTTATTCATCCCACAACGGAGAAATTTACAAAATCATCCCTGGACTGCCGAAACCCGGGATCGAACCAGGGACCTTTAGATCTTCAGTCTAACGCTCTCCCAACTGAGCTATTTTGGCTATAGCTCGAAAGTGTCCGTTAAAAACACTAAAGGTGTTTGATAAGGGGGCAGTAGTTGATGACCTGGAGTGAGATGGTGTTGGGATCAACATGCCACAGCCTTTCAGAGAGAGGATTCAGGCAGAGATATCATTTTAGGGGATAAGAGCAGGACTGTAAAATGAGGTAAAGATGGAAAAGAATACAAGGTTCAGAAATGGCATTAAGAGTAAAATATTTTAACTTCTCCCCATCCAGTGCAACAATCAATCATGCACCATGTTAGCCATCACCAGGAGAAGTGTTCTCTGGAAGAACTGTGACAAAAAAGACGGCAGCAACGTGCAGTACAAGATATGTGGCATTAACCTTGTATACCACAATAATTAACACATGAGCTTAAAGCACAAGAAACCAGCAGAGAAAGACAACAGACAGTCTCACATCACATAATTGGTTAGTCCTGTTGGCACGCCGTGATGTCACCAGAGCGGAGGAGATTAGCCTGCTAATAACCAAAATAGTGACTGGAGATATGCTCCCAATTATTTTGTGGAAGAAGAATGCTTCTGCAGTCGATCAGAGTGTTATCACGGCGAACAACAGCTCCCAGAGTGAAAAAGATGGATTAGGACGCAGCAGCAGAATTGAGGGGCTGATCTGCAACGTGCCGACAAAGATGCTGTTACGACCTACTCGTGAAAAGTGCTCTCCACAGACTCACATGTTACCAGCACTTGTTGTTTAATTCAGACCTGTAGGATCTAAAGACCACCGTCCTACAGACAAGCAGTTCTGTTGAGTTGTGCAGCGCAAAAAAACAACAACATAGCAGACCACTAAGGGGCTTCTACTGTTTCAACATTGAGAATTTATTTATACAATGTCTTTCACCTGTATAGTTAGAGCAATACGTCATCTCTGCAGCATCCATGAAAGCAAAGATGGAGTGAAGACGAATACCTCCCTGCATAGGTAAGTACACATCGCCCTTTTCAGGTAGCTACGGTTACGAGAGAATGGCTGTCCTGCTCCGTGGACCCCTGGCTGATTTCCTGATGCTTTTTACAGATTTACTCATACCAGAGCTCATTGGAGCTACAGATCAGGCTGCACAGATTCTCTGTGAGGGAGGATTTCAATCTACGGCCAACACCATCTCAGTCAGGGCTCATGAAGGAGGCAGCCGAGCGCGGTAATGGACCTGAGGTTGAGATGTATAAAACTGCTCCTAGTGAGATTTTCGACGAGCTGCTGGGGCCGAGACATTAAGCAGTAAATGGAAGATGTCGTCGGAAACAAGAGATCATGGCATAGCTTTTATGGACCTTCAGCTGGACTGAAGATAAATGATTCCACTAGAAATGATATGATTCCTTTTGTGCCTTCCTGATTCTG
Source organism: Tautogolabrus adspersus (assembly GCA_020745685.1). Taxonomy (NCBI): domain Eukaryota; kingdom Metazoa; phylum Chordata; class Actinopteri; order Labriformes; family Labridae; genus Tautogolabrus; species Tautogolabrus adspersus. The sequence continues at coordinate 23,703,000 of CM036550.1, read as the reverse complement.
GTTCATCTACTTGATTATTGGCTAATACCAAGTTACAGTGCACTTTGGGAGGCCTTGTTGGTGAAATGTGCTTTTTAAATAAACTCGCCTTGCTGTCTGCATTGTTGGTTTAGTTGCAAACAAAAAAACACACTGAATTAGCTTCTTTCCAAAACTTACAACAGACAACTAATTATGCTCTAAAACCTGCCAAACAAAACTGTAATTAAAGAAAAACAATATCAAGTATCCCAACAAGGCCCAGGCTTCGCCTCCTGATTAGTAAACGACAAAATAGAAGTTGGACCACATAAGTCGTCACCCCCATCCAAAATCTCTCTTCCTCTTCCTCCTCAAGCCTCTCTCCGTCTTTCTTCCTGTCCAACAAACAGGCTTCACTTTAAAACAAAAATCTGGCCTCATCGTACTCTGACAACGAGGGGCCATGCTTTGAACCACTGGCACCGTGGGAGCAAAATGGAGCCAGCTGGCCCGGGGATTACTCTAGAAGAAAAGAGATAGGATGAGGGAAGGGGGGTCCAGCATGGATGGGAACGACCGATCCAAAAGCAAAGGAATGTTGTGTAAAAAGAAAAAGCCTGTTCCCTTTTTAATGATAGGACGTAAACAGGAAATGTGACATTGTTGTGTGATGTAAACATCTGAAGACACTGAGTATTTCTCAGCCCAGAGCGAGCTCTTTAGCATATCCATCTACTCTGGTTGTTCCACAGTCGACTGAGCGCCTACATCTACTTATTGATCGGGTAATCAGCTGTCGAGCCGGCTGGAGAGAGACGTGACAGCACAGCGACACAGCGGCTCTTTGTCCTGCATGACAGGGCACGTCACACTGTTAGATCACCCACTGCTGTCTCTATACAACCATCGCTGTCCATCCCACAGGAGGAGAGGGAGACATCAGTGATGGGACGAGGATATAAGGAAGCAAAGAGGAGGATACAGGAGGCAGTAGGAGACATTAGCTGTCCCCAATCCTCGATCACTCATTCTCTGGTCCGTGACCCACAAATCCATCCAAGGTCTGCCATCTTTGCTGATGTCTTAACAGTTAAAATTGTAAACAGGAAGAAGACTCGGAAACAAGAGAAAAAAGGAGCTTAAAGAAGACATTTTGTTTGTACTGTAGTAAAACTAACACTACTGGAACCCATAGAACCAAAGTCTTTATGTTTCAGAACTGCTCTTACTGCTAATTGCTGAGTCTGACCTGGGTCTGCTCCAAAACTGAATGTGTTCTTTCTTAGCCCATGAGCCGACCTTCCTAAAATGCTCATAGAAACGGAGCTAGTTCTTCCATAGTTGTTCTAACAAACAAACCATAACTATCAAGTTCAATCTCACAAAACAAGCAGGGAGGGGAAGGGATGGAAAAATGGATACAGGTAACAACAGGACAGTAGATGCTTTCCTCTGTCATCTGGTCCGTGATATAGAAATCAATCAAGGTCTGCCATCATTAGAAATGTCTGACATACCATAATCACACGCAGCCATGTGGGAGAGCATGGCTTTAAGGAGATTTAAGAGATACTTGTAGTTTCTGGTTAATAGTGTCTCACACTTGCTGAAAAAAATAAGCGCAGTATTCTCAAACCACTGACAAATTGCAGCAACACTGGAATAGCTTTGCTGGGTTCAAATCAGAACCTATAATTAACACACATAGAACCAATTGAGCTAATTCATAAACCCATATTTTGTTTGTGTCTGGTTTCACCGTTATACTAAAAGGGCATTCAGTGATTACAGAGCTCTATAAAAGCCTTAGTGAGTAGACTGCTGATTTATGATCTGAATGCACACCAGAATTCAATGGGTTCTCCCTTGCAGCTTTTTACATCCTTCCACCACTGCAAATGGAAATTGAGCCAATTGTTTTTTCCATAATCCTGTTTACAGGCCAACAAAGCTTGGCAAAGAAAATTAAAAAGTACAAACCAGAGCAACAAAAGAAGAAAATGTAGGATTATTATTGGGATGAGACGAGCAGAGGGGAACATCTTGGAATCACGCGTGGACACTTACAAGAACAGTTTATCAGTTCTTTATCGTCCCCTCCCTGCAGATAATGAGCAACTGAAGCAGGTAGAAGCATTTTGGAGCTTTTTAAGCACCAGCAGCATTTCTTCTGTTACTCCTATTCAGTCATTCAATTTAAAATACATTAATGCCTAATTATTGATATTAAATTCTCGCAGTAAACTTTTTTCCCCCTTCCTTAGTTGTATTCCAAATTAATCTTGGTTTATTCAGGAAAATAATACAGCTAATAGACTGCATATGTTATTATTGTTAGTAATACTTAAAGGTGGAGTCAGTAGAAATGTTCGTTGCAGCTTGTATACACAACATTCAAACTGGGCCCCTCCTCCTGGGCTCACTCACTGCTGGTTGTAGTGTGTACATTTACTGCTTGTTCCTACACTGCAAAGCTACAACAAGTTAGCACAAGCTAACGGCCGTTGTTTGGCACCTGCCTGTCCAACAGAAAGCAGACCAAACACAAGGTTCCCCCTCGTTTCTGAATGAGCTTTATCCGATTGGAGTTCGCCTCACTGTGATTATATTTTATTTTCTTTGCTGTCCACATCCCTCATATTCGCCAGTTTGAATTTTGTCCAATCGCTGAATTGTATCCAAGTTAAAGTTATGTTGCTAAGGCAATAACACCTCTCTTTTATACATTTTATACGTGCTGGTATGAACAAATATGTCCCATTGGGTATTTAATTCCTTTATCATTGTGCCTCTTCCTACAAATTTAGCGGGGACCGAAGGGGCCAGGGTTGTCAAATTAAAGCACCAAGACATCCTTCCTGGCTCTACTGGGATCCCTCATCAGGTCCTGGTCACACAGACTGGGCAGCTGTCGCTCAACTTAAGCCTGGACGGATTAACACAATGCTCAACATGGGAGCACATCGGGCCAGCGGAGGATGTGTCCTACAAACCACACCACCATCAGGGCGGACTGAGAACCAGTGGCAGAAAGTGCCAAAAGAAATGAACTCAAAGTGTAATATTCAACTCGGGTATTTTCTATTTGAAAACAAAAACCACTAAAACTGTAATGGATTCAATCTTTTAGATAAATTATGAGCAGTTCAACTAAATAACCAATCAGAATGTTTTGCAGTTAAAATACTTCACAAAACATCACAAAGGTAACGCAACATTTCAAAACCTGGACACAACTTTGTGTGGCAGGATAATCAAATCATGGTCTTGTTTTTTTCTGAACCTTGTGAGTATTTGTAGGAGCCTGACCGCAACGCTGGGATCAACCTGGTTAAACTCCCAAATAGTATATGATATTATTTAAATGACCTTTATCTTTACTAGCAACAACTATTTTCTTTTAATTTGATAGAGCAGCATTGAAAACACATCAACGCCATGACAGGTACATATGTAGGCAAAGATTGCATACTAATGAGTTTTATGTTCGATTGTTTATGCACATATCGCAGATTCACTTTAATTCAAATGTTAAGACTTATACCTGCACACAAAGCAGTCATATAAATAAAAAATTAAATTGTGATATTGGAACTTCCTCTTACATAAATGATCCGAAACCTGCTTCCACCAATGCTGAGCGCTAACACTGATGGGCGGGGTCAAACACCAACGCCCGCTGAGAGCCAAATGTCAGTAAAAATCTGTCTGTGGTGGATAAATGGTCACAGTCACCTGCCAGGCTGGTCGTTTAAAGCAACATTCAAAACCCTCTGTTAAAAAAAATGTCTTTTATTTTTCAAGATTCTAATTAACAACAAGATACAGAAAAAGTTAGGTCTAAAATGTTGTAGTGAAAATACACGGCTGGTTATTTACTCCAGCTGATAAAAATGACTCTTGGCAGGTCATTTTTTACACCTGTTGGAAGATGCCTTCACAGGTAATTTCAGGGGACAGAAGCGCAGGTGGTCATAGCTCAGAAACGCACCTATGAGGTGAGAGAAGTGCTCCCCTCAAGTGCTGTGTCATGTTCAGAGACACGAGCAGCCCAAACACACAGTCAGAGCACGGCATTAACTTCTGCTAATCCGCAACTACAGATCGAGGTCTTTGTCTACACGGCAGCTTTAAAGCTCCACCGTCATCATTGGAGCATAAAAAAAATCGGAGGATCATGATTTTTAGTTGCTTGATAAGAGGTCAGAGTTTCTCTTGCGCAAGCACACGGGCCGTTGGAGAATTTGAACAAGTGGAAGTGGCGTGACTGCAGGCTCACACAGTGGGAGCTCTGCAGGGCGTTGAGTTCATCCATCAGCAGGAAGAATGATGGATTCCTCCCAGTATAGGTTGACACTGAGAGGTGGGATATGGCCGGCTGGTAGTAATGAAGCTGAAGCTGTGTTGACTTGCACTGCAAAGAGAGTTCTGCAGACATGACGTGCTTAATATTCTACAGATTTTTTTTGTTGATTTTGATCTTTTTCAAGGAGCAATATGTAACTCTCATGTAGCATTTAAAACAATGGAGAGCTCAGTCACCGCCCAACCCCCTCCTCCCTAGAGTCAATGCACACGTGGGTTGCCATGTCACGGACACTGAAGCTTCAGTGTTTAGCCAGCTCTGCATCGGTCTAGAAACTTTTCTGCGTTTTAACCTCTCTCCATTTTTCAAAAGCATCTCCGATATTTATCCTAGTTTTGACACATTTCTGGTCTTGGAGTTTATAAGAATAATGCCAAGGCTTTTTAGGTTATATCTGAACCAGTTCGCTTGTCCGCTTCCATCGCTGCAACACTTCTGTTTGCCGTGATAACTGGTCTCATATCTGGCAAACTAAGGGGCATCCAAAACGAGTGTGTGGGGGTGCCTTAAAACCGCCTACCTTCACTGCTCAAAACCCCATTTAGCTACACCAATAGAGTATGTTTTTACTACTATAAAACTGATGCTAATAGTGATAAACAATAAACTAGGTTTTCTGCTCTCTTCTAGCTTTGCTTTTGGTCTCCACCAACTCCTCAGATAAATATCCGTCTCCTCAGCTTCGAAACACTCCGCTTTTTTGGCAAGCTAGCCATTGATATTGAACCAGGTAACCTAAACAAACATATTGTCCTTAACAGAAGAGTAGCTCCTAAACTGAACTACATTACAACTACTTCATGACATTACCAAATGGCAACCTCTTCTTGAGCCAGTTCCTCGAGTGTCCACTTGAGGCTAGCTGTGAAAGCCCTGGAAGTAACATAAAGGAGCTGATGGATTGTAGCTGTTTGTCTGGAGGCTTAAGGCCCACCTCAGCTCCAGCTCTCTGCCTGTTTCTTGGTTGACTGAAAGTTAATTTGAGACAGCATTTTCAATATGGTGACAGCCATTTATGGGCTTCAAAAGTACGCTTCAGAAACCAATGGGTGACATCACTGAGACTATGGCCATGTTTTATACAGTCTATGGTTACCGCGTTTCTTGTGCCACGGTATGAGTTTGGTTAAGGTATGAGGACTTGATATGTTTTGAACTGTCCAATATGAGTTGGTCCACTGAAATACAAAGTAATAGTACTGAGGAAACATGTCTACTTCATGGAAGTAGTTCCTGTACAATTTGTTCAAGGGGCGTAAGAGCTAGCGGGTCTCTGGAAAGGTTGCTTTTAATGTTACTTTTATAATTTGAGTGAACCAACCTTTTAAAGACAAGCTTGTACAGACATACAGTTACTTGTGTTCATACTAGTTCTGACATGGTTTCTTGCATTCATATCTGCAATCATAAAGCAAATGTTCCTTTTCTGGTTTGCTGAAGTGAAACTGCTGCGAGGACACAAATTATAAACAGGAAATCCATTTGTTAAGGCAACTCCCAAGGGCCAAAGCGAGAGGGCAGAGGGGCTGACGTCTCCTAAAAGTGAACATCTGCTCACACACTTCCACTGACCTTATTTATGTCTCAGGAGGTTGTTTTTCACCAGGTTGATGAACTATGGGGTCGAGGGGGATCAGGTAGCAGTTTCGTGCACATTGCTCACTTCAGTTCACGCATCAGCTTCTCGCAGCTTTCTGCTCGCTGCTGCAGCTCTGTTTCCGCAAACTTCTGCAAGCGCTGCAGCTTCCTGCTGAGTCAGCATCATTATCCACCTCTTTTTATGTTCTTGCTTGATGCGTTTCTCAACACAGGATGTCAGCTGCGTTTCATAGGATGGGTCTGTGCCAACTCAGCTGTGACCCTACATCCGTCTGTGCTTCACTCTCACTCTGCAGGGAAGGAATTCAAGAATGCCTATAATATTGTGTTTATATGACAGAGCAGTCCTGTTGTTCACGACATCCCAGTTTAACCCTTAATATCTGGTTTATCATACATCTGGAGGTGAAAAAGAGGAAGAACGTTTAACAGATGGTGGCCAGCAATTTTGTTGCGTTAAGTACTTGCTGAGGAAGTTTGGCCCGCTTGGGGAGGAAAAGATCAAATGCCCACACACCTCTCTTCTTTTTTGTTTAATTTCATGGGAACATGACTGATGGCGTTCCAACCTGATATTGCCCTTCCTTGAAGCTCATTTACAGTATTCCTAATTACAAGGTGTATAATCACATTTACCTGATTCAGAACATCCATCGTGGGAACACTGTCAATCATGTCCATATAAAAGAAAAGACAAGGCAACAAGAAAATAAGCTCGCAGGCATTTTTGCTTTTCTTTTGGTGAAGAACTGACAATTCAACGATCAGTGCATCACTATGTTCTAACCATACACGAAAGCTGTCCATCCCATTCAAAACTACACTCAGAAAAGCATTGATTTTACTCATCCTCACTAATGCTGGAGTCTAGACCATCCCAGACAGATATCCTGCACAGAGTTGATGGTGCTGTCTCTAATTGCCCCTTCATAACTGGACTGCAAGGCAAAAGGAGGGAGGAGGAGCAAAAGAAAGAGCCACTTAATTTACTACACAGTCAATGCGCATTCACGCAGCAGAAAGATTAATTAGCCGCATGTTGTGATTATTTTCATGTCATCCACCGACTCCTCGGGCGTGGACAGATGGGTGGCATTTTTTTTTAATAGCTGAAATTCACCAGCTGGGGGCGGGGGGGCTGAGGTGGTACCCCCTTTTCATGGGACCAGCTCTGCCCTTCCTGCTCACTAAGCATGTGAGATGTAATATCACACATGTTGTCTGCTTTAAAATGGACGCGCTAAAAAGCCAGCAGCGACCGGTACAGGCAAATCCACTATCCAGTAGGCTACACGCTGATTGTGATGACTTGTGTGTGAACATGAAAACAGCATTCATTCCGCATACCTGTGAAGTGCTGCAGCGTCGTGCCTTGCACCCAAAGGCTCAGCACTTGCTGCACCGACAGATTTACAGAATAATCCCTGTTCGTTGTCATGTTTCTGCCGCCGCCGCTGCCGCCGCCGCCCGGGTTCGCACCCCTCTTTATCGAATAGCTGTACTTGGCTTTAGACGAAGGCATGGAGGAGACCGGGGTGGCATGGGATGTGTGGCGGCTCTCCCCGGCGCGGCTTGCCTCTACCGGTGCCTCTGTTTCGGCTTGACGTCCGTCTCCGCTCCGGGAAGGGAAGGGCCGCTGACTGGTCGGTTCATCCTCGGTGGCGTCGGTGGTGGCTGTGTGGAGGCCATGATGAGGATGGCAGCCGGAGCGCAGGCAGGCAGACGCACGGTCGGCTCGTCCTACATCGGCTAGCCCGGCTACATAACCCTTAAAGGGCCAGTCGCCTGCTTTGTGAAGGAGGGGGGTCTACAGTTTACGTTGACACATCTCCGGGATACTGACGTCGCTTCATGAATGGGGAACAAAAGAGAGGACAGCGGCGTGTGCGCAGAAAATGTGCGTAGTGAAATGAAGTGTCATTACGTAGCAACGCAAAATGAAACAATTTGATCGATAGTAATGCTAAAAATCAAGGAATAGTTAAACTAATAAACACACCATTTTGTTTTTCATTCGTTTTAGACTATAGTTAAAAAATATTATGTCGTAACTAATGTGAAAATATTATTTTTTTATTGTTAACAATCGTCCGTTGATCCGCAGCCAAACAATGTGGTTGCTAAGCGACAGATAACATACAGAACCTTAATGTGTAGCTGTTAGCTTATCAGCGCAGGTGGAAACAACGAGATCTGTATGCTTGATATCCATATATGATAGTAAACCATTACTAATCACTTCTTTCATGTTTATGTCACGTTTATTGTTTTAATAAATCACAAATGTTAACACCACAATCAAATGAGTAAGAGCCAGCTACTGCTGGGGCGTTGCCCACATGGACGGATGGATGCAGGAGCTGTCCGTGGTGCTGATTGGCTCCTGCTACGTCACCAAAAACGCCTGATAAAATAATAAATAATAATATCATAGGGTGCATTTGAGATTAGGGATGGTAAGATAATAAGCCTGAATGCATCAATAAAATCAAACATTAAAGCTGGAGTGGACTTGAATACACAGCAGACTTATTTTCACCTGTTCAAGACATTATGTGCTAAGTGAAGTGCTCTGTCAGTCCCTGTAGGATGAAGACATAACCTAAGAACAAATGAAAGCTATTTAAAAAAATGTGAAGCTTAACACTTGCCTGACACATTACTCTCACATGGTTACGCTTGAAAAAAAGAGACGTTTGAAAAGCAGTGAGGGGACCTGAGAGTTACGTAGATACGAAATGTTCTGGTACATTTCTCTGAGGAGTTTGGTATTTTAAGAAGTGTCCCAGTTCAGAGGTATGAGGGTGAGGAATTGTCTGACATTTGACATCTTTTGTGTCTGTAGAATTATCTCTGAATATGAAAGGTTAACAGAGTGGTTTTAATAGGCTGCTGAATCGTGAGGGAATTCATGCCTACTGACATCTCCCTATAAGCTCAGCTATTGTTCTCAGAGAGGCAGCTACACAAACATTTAGGACAATGAACCATTCAGCTGTGGAACAATAATGTAAGAATAAGATAGGAGGGACTTTTTGCTCTTTGATTACAGATTCTGTATTTTTTTTATGTCATCTCCGTACGACCAATATAATATATCCATGATTATGTTATATATACATTTCTATGTATTAGATCTTTTTATCTATAAATATCTTTTTGCAGTTTCATCCAAACTTCATCAAAACTGAGACGATGTCTGCTTAAACTTCTTTTCATGGTTGAGTTATCTCTGATTGAAATAAATGATGAAAGAAAGGGGGATAAACAAATGTGATTAAAATGCACTAAACACAAACATAAGAGAAATGAAGGATTAGTGGGATTCTTACCTGTGCTGTGATTTATGTGAGATTTGTGCTTGAAGGGGAAACATTGGGAAACCACTGGTGTGACGATTTAAGCACAAAACAATGCTGTGAAAACACTCGTACCTCTCATTTAAGATCACTCTAATAACTAATGTTCAATATACATTTAGATGTGTAAGGGAATTTTGACAAAACTAATCTTTGTAACATGAGTAGCTGAGAGCAGAGGAGTGAAACTTCCTGTCCTTCAATCAATGACTTCCTAACTGTCCCTTTGATATCATATCACCTGGTCGCTTCCTACATTGTGATTGCATTTGAAGAATTTGCATTCCTATTGGTTTATTGAGGGGGGGTTTCTGTATGACAGGCAGTATGAGCTTGACTGTCTGGAGAGAACTACTGTAATATCTTCTCTCCATGCTGCATGTAGTAAAAAGGTTTTTGACTCTTACAGTACCTCAGCATGTGTTAAGTTTAAGACAACAGGGTAACCAAAAAGTGAAACCTTACTGTATTTTCACACTTACCCAGAGACATGTTGTTCTGTCACTTCACAGCATCTTCTTGACGAGTTTCTGCCTTGATGGACTGATGGAGACGGACTAGTCTGAGGAAGAATTTCAGGCAAAATGTTACAGACCAGAAAATGCAGATTTTCTGTGAAAGACAATTTTAATGACATTTGCCAGTCCTTACATCAATGAACACATTTCATGGGTTCTTGTAAAGCATACTAACATTTAAACTTTATAATGAGGACTGAAAACTGTACATTATGCTGTTTTTCTTTTCTTTCTGCTGACAGATTGTCTTTGGCAGGAGAGCTAAATACAAAAATATCAAACAGCTGGCACATCCAAACACTTGAGTACTGGGTGCTGGACAAAAAAACATCCAAAGACAGAGAAAGTATAAGTCCGCTCACCAGAAGCTGCTCCAGTTACATTTTAATGGGGATTATCACCACATGTAACGTTTCGGACCCTCGCCCTTCAACTAGCACAGGAGAGCTAGATGAGACATCAAAGTGTTAATAAAGAAAATGATTTTCAAATCATTAAAAGCTTCAATGAAAGTGATGTGTGGTGAAATAGTTTAGCTTTTTAAGTCTGGGGGGGTTATTGGCCTTTTTGGATAGGACAGCTGAAGAGAGGCAGGAGATGATTGGAGGAGAGAGAGGAGGATGATATGCAGCAAAGGGCCGAGGTCGGATTGGAACCCACGGCCGACATTACCGTCACCCTAATGCGGTTACATTGTTCAATACTTTAATATAGAGTGTTTGTTAGCTAAAACTCAGTTTTTATCTGCTGATCTTCACGTTTTATACAACACAGTTTGTAACAGGCCCCTCCTGAATCCAAATTAAATCCATTATTTTTCACTACTACATTGGCACCAACTAATCTGAGGGTAGCTGACAGCTAGCTTGAGCTTCATCTGACTACATGTATGCATTCTGATTCAGAAGGCATTGCTTGTTTACTTTAAATATTTTTCTTATTCAACCCGATAAATGTAGACTTCTTGCTGTGTTTATTGCAAATCCTAATATCCAAATAACATTTAAATTGTGATCTATCTATTATACTTTACGTACATTTACCTGAGAATACTTGTCGTATAGTACTTGTACTTTTTTAAACCACTATGAAACTCTGCTTCTGACACCTTCCCCTGGCAGCGATTTCTTACATTTAAATCAACAATAAGGAAATAATCCTGAAGAAAGTCACGTTTGCTTTTGTAGGTCATATAAATACATCACTATTAATTGTTTCATAACCAGCTAAAAACTCCTTACACAAGCTTGAGCCATCTTTTGTTAAGTCTTAGAAATCCAGTTTCAAAAAGGCAGAATGCCTCAATCAGGAAGCATCTTCTGTAAATGTTCTCTTTAACAAACTTGTAATTCCTGTAATGCATTTTTTTAACCAAAGGGAGGGGAAATTAATTTCTTTGTTTTTCACTGGGGAAGTTGTTCTTCTTCATTGTACCTGTCAACAGACACAGAGGGTCATCGGGGTCACATGAACCATGTAGAGGTGGAGCTACGTGGGTGGAGGAGATGAAGGAGCAGACACATCAATGGTCATGGCAGTGGGATGAAAGCATCCTTTGACTCCCTCACAGCTTTGCTGCGTCTTTGAATTGATCTGATCTGTCTCTGGGCGTGAATCTGAGGAGAAAACATGTATTTACTTTGCATTCATTTAATCAGCTAATAAGCACAAATACAAGCTGTGAAGAACAACTTTTATTCATCCCCAAGAGATTCCAGCTTTGTCTATAGAAGAAGCACAAGAAAAACAAACAAGTAATTAACATATCAGACGCAGTCTTGGTCATGAAGATTTAATGAACCACCGATTGAATGCTGAAATAAAGGTCAAACTTGAATTAGGTTCAAACATAATTAATGGTCCGTGCTGGATAGCAAGATGTAAATGTCATATAAAACGCCTTTGAAATATTACCCGACTGGAAAACTGCTGTCTTTGATCAGTTGGGCGATTCCTTCAGTTGGCCAGTAGGTGGCGTCCTTCTCCCATTTTTCTGACGTGTCTTTGTAGTTTTCCATCACAGAGCTTGGTTTCCTTTTTTCAACCATGGTGTCCATATTTAGATATCTAAGAAAACAACAAGATGTGAGTGTGTCAGAGGGTGATTTAAATTACATCGTATGACCTCTTCTAGCTTTATGACACATTTTTTGGCATTTGACTCTTGACTTGCTGCCACTGTCATTATATCTGGGTGCGTGTCACTGAAGAAAGACTTCACCACATCTGTCATTGCATGTTTTTAAACCGTCAGTCACTGCTTTTGAATTTGTATAGGCCCTGTGAATCTCCTTTTCCATGACAAATGTATTTGTCTGAAATGGGGATTTTTGGTGAAACCTGAGCTGTCACTGTACCCCGGACAGATTCATTGTGCGCGCCCACAGACTCTCCCAGAGGTCCTGTGTGGACCTGCAGCATTTTGGACCTTTTATTGAAAGGGTTTTTTATTTGATCTCAGGTATATTGAGCCTATTGTGTTCACTTTTGCCTTGATGTAACTGAATCTGCAGGGTGAGGTATCTCCCCCTCGAACCTTTTCATCTTTTGCTTCTGGGGTCTCTCTGTCATTCTCTCTCCTTCCCCGTGTTGTGTTGTCTCTGTGGCCCTCAGGCAGATCGATGGCCTTGACTCAGGTGAGTCACCAACAGAGCCCCCTCATCTGGATAGCATCTCTGTCACAGTGAGGACGCTAACTGGAACCAACCGGCTGGCTGTGTGATGACTCAAAGTGCTGCTGCTTTACTATTACACACATGCAGTCGTCTTCAAGCTGTATCTGTTTACTTCTCCTGGACTCTCTCTGGGTGACCTTTTTTACCCCATAGCTAATTAGGTCAAAACTCTAAATACGAAAACAAACAAGAATCTAAACACAATCCCCCGCAATAAATCAATTTAAATGCAAATACAAGGGTTAATGTCAGAGGCTAATCTGTTTATTGGTAACAGTGTTTAGTGGTTATTATTCTTGTTTTGTTTTTAATTTAAAAAAATGAAAAAATCTAGTTATGTTGGATTGGGGAGCCTTTAAAGTCTCTGAGGATCATTTTAGTCCACAAACTGTAACAACCAAATACTTTCATGTTAGCACAAACTGGGAACCAGAAAAAGGGGGAATAGCTAGCTTGGTTCTGTTGGGAAAACAGAACCAAACATAATTGTAAATAAATATTGTACAACATTTTTTTATTTACCACTAGAGATTCCCTAAGTACTGTCGTCATTTGCAATTGGCTAAGAAGGCCAATCAAAGACAGAGCTTTCACCATGAAGACTGCTGTTTGAGTCCCTTTTAAAACTAAGTGTGAATGTATAAAACAGTTTCTTCTACTTGCTTTGAGCTAATGAGAACTGGCCAATCCCAGTACAGGGATGGGGTTTTAATGCGTTGCAACACCTGAGGTCTTAAGGACGTGGCAAAGTGATCATGTCAGTTATGAGCTTTAGAAGGTCGGTTAGAGGATTTTTTGAAACTTTAGATGGAACCAGGTTAGCTAAATGATTTCCTCATTGTTAGCCTGAATGCTGAGTTAAGCTAACTGCTTGCTTTCTTCTCTGTGTTACCCTGTGCGGTGTTTTTCAACAGAGATGTGCTAAAAAGAACTTTCCCACTTCAGTTGTCTTGCTCAACTTACCTCATATTTACTTCAGAGAAACTTTTGAATATATTTTAGCCCTGAACATGGACTTCGGATTTTGTCCCCAATTTTTACATAGGTATAGCATTATAAACACACTGTAATGGTTAAGGGCCTGTGTCCACTGATTCAGCATGGATTTCAGCGTCCCAAGATAAAAAAATGCCCATGAAGGCAGCTGTTTTTTGTCCCTTCTTCTTGCCTTTATTGAGATACGACAGTGAACAGAGTTAGAAACTGGTGAGAGAGAGAGTGGGGAAAGACATGTGGTAAAAGACCCAAACCCGGGCCACCCGCCCCAAAGAAAACATCCTCTGTACAAGGGTGCGCGGACCAACCGCTAGTCCACCGGCGCCCCAAAACAGGTTTCTTTTATGCAGAAATTACAAATGCTTTTTGGCCTCTTCCACCATGACATCATTGTTTGAACTTAACCTCAGTCATTGAACACAATTCCCAGGAATATGTACCTTTAGTTTTACAACTCCTTTCACCCCCCTAAAACATTGGAAGATAAATTGGTGTGTAGTTGGGAAATCGTCCATTAATTATGGATTTACTCAACAGACCCAACAACCTTGCATTATGCATCCATGTGATGGATCTACCTGACTGAGAAGACACATAACACTGGAGTTATTAGAGCCAACTGTATGCCTGACTTAGGCAAAACAAAAACACTAAAGCTCTATTGTTTGGTGCAGGACTGGTACACAAATCAGAAGTCAAACAGAGTTCATGGGGCAGACACTCTGAATCCTTTTGTAGTAGGAACAAGGAGCTCCCAGAGACTCACAGCGAGGTTTTGAGGCTCACCTTTGAAGGCTCTCCGCAGGCAGGTGTTCACAATCGCAGTTTAAACAACAACGCTGTTTGAAGTGGCACGAGATATATCGAGGGAACTACTGAGGGTTTGATCTCTCTTTGGCTTCACATGAAAATAGCAGCACCTGCAAGACCCGCTGTTTGACCCCAACCAACACCTGCATCTTACAAAATCTGTCCATGGCAAGTTTTGATCTGCAATTTTTATCCTCATTTATCTTCCAATGAAACCGATAAATCTCTTGTGTATGTCGAAGCTTTTTAGGCACTCTAATTTTCAAACTAAATGCCCTTTTGGAGTTATTTTTGGTTTCAGTTCCCTTTGTGTGCTGGGAAACTACAACAAAATGACACAAATGATCAACGAGTATGTATCAGACTTGATTTATTGTTGTAAGCAGTAGAATTTAGGGTTGATGTGATTAGAGGGATCTTGTCTCTTTGAAGGGTTACATCAAATAAGTGTTGAGTGACCACTGATGCTGCTGTTAAACTGTGGGAAACCCAGACTGAGATCCAGATTGCTTCAGGCGATGTAATTCCCATGAAAGACAACCTTTACTACGAGCTAGAAATGTTTAGGTAACGCTCATGACTCGAGCAGTGCGGGTGAGTCATTACAGGGAGGACAAGCTGCTTCATGTTCCTGCACGTGGGAGGATCTGCTCTTTCATTGAGAGAAACTTGTCCACAGGGCACAGATTTTATGTTTTGGTCAAAACAAGCACTTGATCATAACTGGAGTAGTGAAATTTGAAATTTGAGTTATGAATAACTTTTAACATAAATGTTATTTTCACAGAGGTACAACAGCAAGAGTTTTTAGTTGTCAGTTAAAAAAACTGGGAAAAGGGAAATTCAAGTATGGAGATGTAACGAAACACTCAGTTCACGAAGCTGGGTTCACGATAAGATTCATCACAATTTTTGTAAGGGTGTAAGTAACCCAATGTCAAGCTTTAGATATGAGCAAGGACTGTATATTAAGATGGACGGAGCTAAAGCCCTCTGGCAGTGAAGCCAGAATATTTGGACCTGCAGTGTAGGTCATAAACCCCGCCTCCTCAATGACAACAAATGGGTCAAACTATGGTTAGTTATTATCATGGTGATCTATGCCCAGGTGTTCGTCTTTCTGAGTCGTTTTGTTTTTATTAGTTATTCGCTATAAAATGACATGCAGGATCTAACGTCATGATCGACAGCTCCGTTGACAAATGAGGCCCATTGCAGCGTTCTCAACCAGACTGGCAGAGAGGCGGTGGAAAGGCAAGAAAAAACGTGACAAAAACCAACAATGCAGTCATTGAACTTTCCATAACTGTGAGTGTCTGCCGCAAACCCATACAGGAATCTGTTCTGCTGAAGACTACAGTTCTACGGGATCTTTGACGTTTTATATGTAAGTTAAATGTGTGCTGTGGTGAGCAGAAGGGGCGTGGCGTCACCTCCGGGGTTCAACTAGCCAGCACCCTTCTGTGCATGTCTTGGCTCCGAATTTTGTCAACCTAACAAAAGGTCAGTGCCTGTCGCGGGGGTATTCTGGCTTCAACACACTACAACGGCAGGAGACCAAGAAGCGCTTTCCTTTGTAATATCCGATCTATGGATAAGAGTTGTCTTATTAAAATGTTATTTGTATTTTAATCGTCCCTACCTGAGAATCATAAATGTCTGTAGAGATGTTTTACCTAAAAAAGTCTTAGGTCTGGTGCCAGCAAGCTTATTTCTAACATGCTCCGGATAACAATGCCTAAATGATAATGTTATCAGGTGTGATTAAATGAAGATTGGCACTAGGTCATGCAGAACATGGTAGTCATACGCCCCAGCTGTAATCAGCCTGCTGATTGAATCATTGTTTCTAATCACGCACCGGCACTAATCAATCACAGCCCATACTCGTAACTAGGTAGTCCATTTAAATTCAACTTCCTTCTCACTGATCCCTGCAACAACACTGCTGCTCACACTACGTTTTGCCTCCACTACCCCAGACTCCTTGCTTTTTGCCTAAAGCTTTTGGTGCAGCCACATACAGGGGGTTTGTGTTGAGAGACAGCTTGTTTTGATGGAAGATTTGCACTTGGGCAGGAAAGCTTTAGTGTCAACATGACTAAAAATAATCAGACTTGCCGTTGAGGAGGCTTTTGTTTTAAGTAGTGTAAGACTTTAAAATTAATGGATAGCTGAAGGTAAGAAATAATGCTTCTGAAATAAGCAGCAAATGGCCACTGAAAAATAGCATATATAAAAGAAAATAATCCAGAGACACAAAGCCAGTACGGTATTCTGCCCAGTAAAGCAGTACAGCCAGTGCATTCATACAAGGAACAGCCAAAATCTGAAACTTCACTTATTCCAACTTAACTCTCCCCCTGAGGCCCACATCTCTCCCAGGGTCACTATAACTTGTCTGGAAAGATGAAGGAAAAAAGGAAAGGCATGGATGCCAGCAGTATGTGGGTGATGCAGACGAGCTTAACACCAAACTTTCCAGAAGCACAAATGTTCCCGGCACGTTTTGAGTCAGACGAGCAGCCAAAACCATCCAGTCCCAACAGGCCTATCATCGTCAGGGATCTGGCCTTTCAGATCCCTCTGTAGGAGGGGGAACATGACGCCCCATATAAAGCTGCTGTGTAGATTACACTCAGGCTATAAGGACATTGGGCTATTCTTTAAAAGCCCAGGTAAGCTGTGAAAAGCGCTGGACTGTGTCGGCACTCAATGCTCAACAAATGACCATGAGGTTTTTATGGTTTCCGCTGATAAAGACGTCTACTGTTTGTGACAAAAAAAGGTCTTGAATTACTGGCAAAGACCTCCACAGAGATAAGAGCCCTTGTTTTTCTGTTATAGGGGTTTAGGACAGAATATGAGAATGGTTTAGATCGTGAATACCTCGGCAGCTTCCATATCAGTGGTTAAGTATGTGTCAGAGTCTTATCCACTGGATAGACTCAATGAACACAAGATAAACAAAGGTATGTGTGAGGTTGTTGTGTCCTCTCTTTGTCCACCAACAAGTCTGACATTTTACCATCACAAACACAGGCTTCAAAACTACGAGTGAATATGAGTATTTTCAGAACTTCTCTGGTTTAGTTTGAGCTTTAACTGAACATTCAATTTAATATCTCTTTACTGAAGCAGGGGTTCATTTCTGTACCGCCTTTCAAATATTTTTCCAACCAGGTAGACGTTTGAAACTTAAAAAAAATGTATACCTTTGTGAGGTGCACTGGCTTCGTGCAGATATCAGCTAATTTCTAAAATGTTCTAGCTGTTTTCACTTTTCTTTTCTCTGTATTTCACAATTTTTGACCATGAAATAATTTTTTAGTTAGTTTCCGTCTGTCACTTAATATCAAACAAACATACATTTGAATTAAATTGCATTTGTTGCAACAGTTTCCGGTAAACGTCTGTAATCTCTGCACTGAAAATAAGAATATTTAAAGAAAATTCAAGTACCTGCAGTTCATCAAACTACCCCTAGGGGTACTAGTGAACCCGATTAGTGAAACACTGTACCAAATTAATCATTTCTGTCTACACTGTCATAATGTAGTACTGTGTTTACATTTCTGAAATGATATAAACAGAGGGAAGTTGATACCTTTATTGTTGAACTGTTTCTTGATTGGTTTCTCACTGAAAAGACAACAGGAAGTTAAAATCTAGTGGGGCTTCAGTCTAAAGTACAAGTTTCAACAACATCATTAATAAGCTGTCTTTAGACAACAGCTAATGTTAGCTTTTAGCCACCTTAGCCTACACCAAAATGTCCGCCATGTTATTATCATGAATAGAAAGGAAGCTTCTATTCCCAAGTACATACTGGCATTGCTTATATTGAATTTACACAGATGATTACATGGATTTTTAGAGGGGAAAGTACTGCTTGAATATTTTTGTTTCGATAAATCTTGTCTTTTTAATTTGAATTTTATCTAATGAAAAAAATTCCCAGCGCCAAGCCAGCCTATGTTTGTCTTGCCTATGTGACACATTTAGAGATGTAAGAGATTGCGGCGTCGTCTCTCTCTGACAGTCGCTCTCAAAGATGCCGTCTCAACTGATAAGCCCAACAGAGGAGCTCCTCACACTGAGAAAACTCCATCATGCCACTTCATGGCTGTCTTTTCCAGCAAGACCTGTGCTTTCTGTCGTACTCACTTTGTCTGGTATATACATGCTGTGCAGGGTGTGTATCTCATCTAGTCAGAGTAAAATGTATGACTCCATGCAAATATTTATACTGAGCCACAAAGTAAGTCTTCCTCCGAATTCATTAGGAGCTTGAAACTTTCAATGAGTCATTCTTAAAGTCGGCAGTGGTGAGACTAAACAAAACGTATGCTATTTACAGCTGTGATGTCATCGCAGGAGGCCTGAATCCTCTAGAGTTATTCTTGTGTCACTATTCCCATAATCTGCTCCGTTCATTCCCAAAACACATGGATACAATTAACACATTTACCTCAACATTTCTTTCCTTTATTCCTGTAAAATGCAGCTGAACCACAAAGAAAACATGCCTTTACTGTTTGCTAACGCTCACCACCAACAGTGATGATGTATAGAGCACCACTTTAAACTGGTGCTTGTAATTTAATGCAGCTAATCTTATTATTTGTAATTATCCAGCTGTGTACTGTTGCTGTGGAGGTTGAGATTACTAATACCTTTGGATCACACACAGGATGTAAGAACCATTTGTTAAACAGAGACGATTCTGCATTAGCTCTATACACAATCCTAATGCTTTTTAATTCCCTCTAACATCTGTCCCTAATCATCACTTTCACTGCAGGATCATTTACCACCAGACATGCGTAGAAACACACACACATAAGCGACAATAAAAATAATAGTAACTATAGTGTGCTGTGTTCTTGCAAGTGATGACCAATACTAGAAGTGCGTTTTTTCATGTTAGCATATATTCAAAAATGTAAGGCTCTTTGTATCCCTCTTTCAACTTTGGTCATCTAACATTTCCTTAACATGTTCAACATAATAAGCTAGTTTGAAATTGAAGAGCATGAGTAGGAAAAAAAACCCTGTTCATGGTAATAAAGGAAGGTACTTTCAGTCAGCCTTTCGAGCACTGAAACAGTTTGAATAAGTTTAGAGGGTGTATCTTTCCAAAAAAAGAACTAAGGTCATAGGAATTTAATGGGTCATAGAAGCACAATAAAATCGGCCAAATTTCAAAGGCTCTGTAAAATGTGTCTGGTGAAATACAGCCTAGTTTTCCAGAGTTAGGAGAATCAATTTGTGGAAAACCTTACAGCCAAAGATTCCACAATTTCCGAGCTTGGGATTCATCAATGGATTCATCATCCATCCATCAATCCATCCATCCATCCAGGGATTCATGCATCTGTCCATCTATCCATCCACCCAGACAAGGATTCATCCATTGATTGATCCATCTATTTAGGTATTCATCCATCAAGAGATCCGTCCATCTGTCCGACCATCCATCCATCCATCCATAGATCTATCTGGGTTTTTTTTTCTTCTGATTAACATGAGACAGTTCATTTTTGGTAAAATGTTGGTTTCCTAAGACAACACTTTTAAAAGTAAACCCTGGGCTTCAACTCACTCTAAGAATGAATAATACTAATGGGGAGAAGTCAACAGGTTCTACACTCTCAGGTTTTTGTCCAAATGATGGGCTAACTCTAACTTATTGACAATGCTAGCAACCTAACTTACAACTATGAGCCGTTGTATGTCTACATTGCCGTTGCAAAGCAGCAAGCTTCTGACGCTGAGATTAAAATGTTGACTTGTGTGATTTAAGAACTGTATGATACATGTTTGGTTTTCTGACATATAAATGTCATTTGCTCATTTCTAATGAACATGTTGGGATTTCTTATCTTACTCAGACATGTTTGAGTTAGCAATACGATATAAGTTGGCTATAATGTTTGCTGGCTTGAAGAAGTGAAAACCTCCTTTTGTCTATATCTGTTTTAAATCAAACACAAATAGTGACTTAGAATTTCAGCAGGATGAATAGGTCTACTCAAATCTTTACAGTAAGCTTGTAACTTAGGATAAACAGTATATTTTTCCAAGAAACTGACTATTTACTGTAATAGTCTTATGAAAACAGATGTGCTGGCAGTGAAATATTCCTCTGAATGACTGAATTTCCCTTTACAGAGCTCTGCTCAGTTTTTGTTTCATGCTCGGCCAGTTTAATCAAAAGGGCAGCGTGGGGGCAGGTGCAGCGTCTCATTCCAGGTAAGAGAAGGATTTGTTCAAGCACGAAAGGGGAAACTTCTGATCAATGATTTAAGACGACTCAAGACAGCAGAGAGAAGCAGAGAGGTGTGGAGGTGGGCGGTGATTTATGATAAAGTGATGTACAAATGTGTGATAACATCATTTCAGAGAACAAAGACGTATTCATGATGACTTTTATATTAAAAAAACACATAAAAAACCTCCCACTAAAGTGTCATTCATAAAGTGAGAAAAAAAACACTATGTTTTTTCTGGTATAAAAGGATACTATTGTGAAGCTGTAAAGTGTCTACCTCTGAGGTCAAGTTACACCTTACCTTGTTTTTATTAGACTTAAGTGAATATTTAGATATAAATCAAACGTTTACGTCCAACTACAGTAGCATCTTGTGTTGCAAAAAAACTCAGTCAGCAGTGTTTTAAACCCAGAGAGACTTGTGCTAACTGGACAAACACTTCCACCAAGTCACCTCCATATAAGGCTCCGGTACAAGCTGCATTGCATAACCCAGTTCACCCCAGAATTGCCCAATATACCTGCACAAACAGTGAGGAAAGAGGAACACATTGAGTTCATGTACACTGGTCTTTGTGGTGCTGAATGACCGATGGCTGTTGGTTAAACACAGCTCTTCTTTGGGTTTCGTGCCCAGAAAGATGATGTCATCGGTTTCTGAGCTGTGCCAGTCTGTAACACCACAGCTGAAAATTACAGGGCAACACCAACAACACAGGCTAACATGGATACACTGCGAGGACAAACACTGTCATCTGTGCTCATCACAGCCAGATGACAATGGGTTTTTCATACAAAAAATTTGCAGTCGACAGACCATTATTGTGAATAAAAGTCGTGTAACATTAAGAGTTTAGGATGAATTCAAATTACAGTTTCATTTTTCACATGTTGCTGGAAACCATTTTTAGCTGTAATGACAACGAAGTGCTATAAATAGCAGTATTTCATAACACATGGAAACTAACTAACAGTTGTTGTTGAGTGTTGATGGGATATGTGTCACATACATTCTGCTTGGAGTGTTTCACACACATAAGAGGAAACCTGGACAGGACGCCCAGGTGTATTTATGGCCGAATCATTTTGAAGGGTGAAGATAAAATGCTTAATCTTTTAAACCTCCGGCAGATAACCCAATTTAATCCATTGTTTACAAGACATCTCGTATCAGCTTACTGAAGCTTCATCACAGTTCACACACATACTCTGGCTTCTTTGTTGCTTTCACTTCAAATATTTAGAGATCGGATGTATACATACCCCATTCTCACTTTGCCCTTTATTCGTATGTCGGTGGTGGTACTCAGGTGAGGGGGTCATTATGCATCCTTGTTGGGCGACTTGATGGGTCACACTTCGCCAGTGGAGCTTCAAATGAAGAGGAAGGGAGGCCTGGCAAGCACGGCTGCTTTCTTCATCTGCATTACCTGCGTCTCAAGTGCCTGCTCGTAACACTTACAGACCTTCAAAGTACCCATGGATACCTCAGCCTGAACCCGAAGAAATAATGGGATCACACACAAAGGACAAGGCATGCTAGGCTTGTACAATCTCCTTTAGAGAGCATCAAAAACATACAGGGTTACTGATCAGAGGCAAAATACCAGGGGATAAAACTGGGTTGGAAAATAGTTTTATGGTGTGCAAGAATTGAGAAATACCGCTGTATAAAACGTCCTGTTTCAAAATGTGACATGTTTAGCAGAGTTGCACCATCTGAAAGCCCCCAGAATGCAGAGTATTTTCTTGATCTGGGCTGAGCTAAAGTGGAAGGCATGTGGGTCTGATCCCAGGGTCACCACGCTTAAAAGCAGATGTGGACAGCAGCCAGTCGAGTAAAGAAGCTACCGCTGAGAGACTGACTCAGAGAGCTCGCCTGCATGTATGAAAGTGTGTCTTCTTGTTTGTCCCAGTCATGCATGACTGCCTCATCTGAGAGTGGGACATCAGGACAGGAATCCGGTTTTCATGTTTGAGGTATATGGATTCATGCGTCAGTTTCCCTGGAAGAAGCGAAGGTTCCCATCTTTTCCTACACGGTTACTGAACTCTCCTCTTTACCAGATGAGGCAAAAACAGGTCCATAATAAGGCACTTCTACCAGAAGCTGGAGGTGTGTCTGGAAAAAGTCTTTGTACTGATGAAACCTCAGATTTTTACAAATATCAACTGTAAAATAGGGAATGAGAAAAATGTACAACAACAAACAAACAAACTCATAATCAATTTTTGAAGGATTCCGAGTTTTTTTTTTTTTATGGATTCTGAGTTTAGTTCAGCTTTTAATCACCAACAAGCAACAACTTCCGTCAATATTTAAAACCAATATACCCTCCCTTCACGATTGGTAATTAAGCAGCAAACCTCCAGGCTTGGAAAATTAAGCCAATGAAAATGTGCCAAAAGCAGCCACATGAGGCTGGCTCCAAAAGCGAGTCGAACCCCATTAGGCCCCATGTTAAAATGTGATGTTTACAGCCGAGTGCAAAAAACAGTTTGGGTTTCTATAGCTCATTTTTCTATTCATGATAATAGGAGGGGACATTTTTTACATGACTTATCAATTTACATTGTATGAAGGCTTACAGTTAGCATGATTAGCCGAACACTCTGGAACTTTTTTTGTGGCTAGCTGTGCTGTTTATTTTACCAACAGGCCATGTTAGCATGCATTAGCAGGTATCATTATGTTTGCACTCAGTGTACCTGACAGCGGGCCAATGTAATGATAAGCTACTTGTTTCCTTTATATGCCACTTGCTCCTTTACCAGAGATACCTGTTAACTTTTAGTCTAGTATTTACCTCAACTTAATGTAGTTTGAATTGATTTAAAGCCAACAACCATTGCAAGAACTGCATGTTATGCTCCTAGCATGCAGGGCAAGTGCTAGTCGAAGTAAAAGTATGAAAATCACTGACCAAAATCAATTCATCATGATCAAAGAATGGCTTAACCTGAAAAAGTTAAATGCCAGCAGAAACTGAACCTTGGAGTCCACATTTTACTCAGGAACAGAGACATGTTTAATACAGCACCAGAACACTAACCATCTACCCAGATTTCCATAATAACAGGTTTCCCAACATAAATCTCCCAGTCTGAGAAGGATCCACCCTCATGGCTCACCAGCCAGGCTGCACATCTTAACTCTGTGACACTCCTGAACCCCAGACCACAGAGCTTTCACCAGCGAGGCCCTATGGAAAAATTAAACCGGACACCAAAGGAAGCCTGGCTCTGTGGTCATGGCGAGGGAATATGATTGGATAAACATACGGAAAAGCCTCAAACCGGTTCAGTAGGTGCCCGGTGGTGATGTGATGAGAGGCGGGCAGTGAGGTCGGAAGAGGAAGGCGAGGTTTTGGATCTGCAGGGCACATTCTGTTCCTGCTGGGTCGGAGTTAACTCAAGATGGAGGAGGACGTTTATCCATGTAGAGCAGTGACATCCTCCGTCACTGTTTATTAAAAACAGGCCTCATTATCCAGCCCGCTCCGCCTGCAGGAGCTATTTCAGTCTGCAGCGAGCAGGTGACTCGAGTTACAGCAAACTGGGTCGAGTGTTTGTACGTCATCCGTCGTCTGACTTGAGCATGCTCTGGCTAGATAAAAACCCCTAATGTATCAATTAAAGCCAATTATTAGCATAGTAGTTCCTGCTTAGATCTATAACAAGCTGAGTTCCTGAGGTCATCGATGTATTGTCTTATGTGTGCGTATGAATGAGCTCAGTTCAGAGTAAAAAGGGCCAATGAGGAGTTGAAGTGTTTTACTAAATTAGTGTGATGGAGCTACAGGATAAATATCTATGTATTTGAATTCCCTTTAAAAACGGATAGAAAAAGGATTACACACCGAGTAGTCTTTCACAAGTTACAAGGTATCTTAAATTAATGTACCGTAAAACTTCTAATAATAGAGCAGGCTTTTATTTAATTCAGCCTTTGAAATGACCCTGCTTTTATTTGGGCCAGGCGTCAATACGAGATATGCTTTTAACTATTTTCAAACCAAAGGTGTGCACAGCAAAGATGGGAAAGACTTTGAATTGTACAGGATGTAAACAAATGTATTTGACACGTCTATGTCAGGCAGTATGCAAACCTGCTTCAAGGCTTGTACGCAGATCATAACTCTGACTTCCTTGGACAGATGTTAGAGTTCATATTTATTTTTCTCCTTCATTTTAAATTAACTAACTATTCCAACACTAAATGCATTGGCGCATCAAATTGACACCTGCCTTTATTTGTCAAAACGTATGACATTTCCAGGCTAATAAAAGGGACGGGCCTTCAACTGAGATGGGCTTTTATTTGAAGTTTTACGGTGTGCATTTTCATGTGGGCGGCTGTGGCTCATTGGTAGAGTCGGTCGTCTCTCAATTAGAAAGTCGGGGGTTCGATCCCCAGCTCCTATTGCCTTATTCTTCTGCTTACTTTAAATGTTTGAATGAACAGTTACAGAGAAACAGTCGAAATACCCAACATGATATATATGATTAAAATCTATGTGACAATGTTCACTGCTGGTAAAGATGTAGAACGTCACTTCTTGTTATTTAAAGTTAAAAATTCATCATTAGAGCTTATCTCAACCAGCAGACATCATATTGTGGATGTCATTTTGACTAATTCAGTTAAGAGAACAGTAAAAAATGTGCATTTATTTAATGAATCACATACTTGATTCCCAGACTGGATTTATAAGAATGTGGTTGGAGACACTTCCTTTGTCTAAACCGTCTGTAGTAAAACAAACTCATCTGTCTCCAAAAACTCTGTGGATGCCAAGAAGAGAATTTCTGCTATCTGTTCCTCATCATGTGTTTTTTTCTTCTCTCAGTCTGATGAACTCATTTGCATGTTATTATCTCTCCCTTATCCACAACAGGGAATTGAATTTGAAATGCAAATGGTGGAAATAATTACTACTTGGCTGCACAGCAATAATTCAGTTTGGTTTGCATTAATGCCATCACTCTGAACAAATAGAAGAGGGCTTTTTTTCATTCATACTTTTTCAATTTTCTTACAAAATTCTCTACATTTCTTTCTGTTTTTATTCCGTTTTTCTTCTTTTTCAGAGATGTTCTGTTTACTGGAAGAGGAAAGTTCATTAACTGG
Source organism: Tautogolabrus adspersus (assembly GCA_020745685.1). Lineage (NCBI taxonomy): Eukaryota > Metazoa > Chordata > Actinopteri > Labriformes > Labridae > Tautogolabrus > Tautogolabrus adspersus. The sequence goes on along the minus strand of CM036550.1, from coordinate 23,677,311 downwards.
TTATTAGCCTGTCTTTGTCAAAGTAAACCTCTGTTAACTGTGAGTGTTTTCTAACAGATTGGTGTGATTTATTTAAATTCCACGCAGACTTTTCCTCCAGACTGACAACTCTCAAGCCAAAACAGATGTCACTGTAATCCCAAATAAATGATGGTGGCATTTTAGTGATTTCAAGTTTGGAAAAAAACAGCTACAGAAGGCCTGGATAAGACTTGAGGAAGGTTTCGATCAGTGACTCCAGCTTCAAGACAACTTCACACGATTAAAATCACAAATCAAAGAAAGGGGCCGAATGGGGGTCCTGGTAGGAAACGCTTTGGAAACACACTAGAGCTTCATTGAAAGTAATTTAGCTGACAAAGATATTCTGATATATAAATATTTGAGACAGTAAACTGCTGAAGAAATGTATAGCTTAGACTAACTAGAGCTGCTCGTGTGCAATGCATGCTGGAACATGTAGTCAGTAACTTCGGTAAGTTAAGCATAAAAGAGATTTTTTTGCTTCCATCAACACTGATTAGACAGACATCCACTTAAAAACCCAGCAAGTATTACTCTTACAGTGAAGTAAAACAGCGTTTCCTTTGACCTGCATTTAATGAATTGTTTGCCAACAGTTAAAAGTTCGATCATTTTAGGGGGGTTTAATTTAACACATAATGTTATAATAAATATACGACCAAAATCAAAGAAGCAAAGGCAAAGTTGCAAACAGTTAACATACTGTCACTTTATTTGAGTATATTTCAAAGGACTAATCTGTAAGATATCTACTGAATTAAATGATAAAATGACCTTACTATATCATCAGACATTAAGGAAACATGCTATGTTGAAGTGCTGGCTGGATAACAACACAGCAGCCAGTATGTCCTCCTTCAAACTTTAGATTCTGGTGCTCAATGGTCTGTTTTTGTTTGGACCAGAGAAGGTAGACGGTTTCAAGGCACCCCCACACTACCATTTTGCGAGCCTCTAAGTTTGCCATGCAAACGACAAACCAACAGGTGTTGCAGCGATGGAAGCAGACAAGTGAACTGGTTCAGATAGAAGTGATTCTACCCGACCTAAAAAGCCTCTGCATGTTTCTAATAAGCTCCACGAGCAGAAACGTGCTCTAACTAGGATCAATATTGGAGATGCTTTTGAAAAATGGAGAGAGGTTAGAACGCAGAAAGTTACCAAGACCAATGCAGAGCTGGCTAAACACTGAAGCTTCAGTGTTCGTGACTCTAGAGAGGAGGGGGCGGGGGGGAGACGGCTCTCTCCAACGGTTTGAATTTGGACTGCAGTACCAATTTTAAACACTAGGTGTCAGAATTACATATTGCTCCTGTTTTTTTAGGTGAAGTGTTTTCATTATATTGTGGGTTTTCCTGAGTTGAATCCTTATTTCTCTTTCACTTACTGTGCTGAGTTGTTTATGTTGGTTTCTGTAATTCAATATTAGTGTTAACATGTTAATGTGTATAATCATCGTGTGACTGAATACACTTAGACTAAAATCAACATTAACTGACTCAACCTAAATGCAAGGAGAGAGACCTGACTGATCCCCTAAAAACAAATCATGAAAATAACAATCATCCGTGAAGATTATGTAAATGTGCTGCTGACAGGTCTGACATGTTGGGCTGCAGAGAGGCAGAGGACTGATCTGAGTTACATTTAAAGATGTCCTTGCAGTTGTTAATCACTGATGTCACTTTTACGTCGTGTCTTTAACTAATAGAGTCAGCACATGTGTCAGTGTGACAGAGATGAACCTCTGTCTGTGTTTAGACAGGCCTGTCAGAGTCTCACAGAGAATCTAATGGCTGCTTTTTGCTTTTTCAGGTGGAGCCACAGACAGTCGCTGAGGTCAGACGGAGACGTCAGCCTCCTGCACTGACTGCTGCTGCTCTCCCCCCTTCTGTCCCAACAGTGATTAACAGTATCGAGACATTTTCACACACTCAGCTTTTAAATTCATTCAAGAGTTTTAAACTGTTCCATGTTTAAGCTTTAGGATGAGATAGAGACAATTTTCATTTCACATTTCTATTTAATTTTCCTCTACGTTTGTAGGCTATTCTTTAAATTCTTCTTTATTTATTAACAATGATAAAAAATATACCCTACAGGAGTGTCTAAAAAGGTACAACTTTCTGTGTTTGAATGCAGAATTGATCACAGTTACTTCTTGTGGTTATCTTGATTCTTGTTTTGCACCACATTGTTGGGTCTTCAAGTCTCTTTGTAGAGTAGAGACTGCATGTTTGTGTCATTTAGCTTTCATACACTTCTTATTTATTCCTTATCGTCATTATGGTATTGTATTTCATATGGTTCTGTGGTTGTACTGGACATTGTTTTGCATTTTCGTCAGTCTGTGTCTCTACACTAGTTTTGGTTCCCGTAATCTGTTATCACATCGAATCTCTATGATTTCATTGTGCGTCTCTTTGTCATCAGCATGAATCACACTGTGGTCTTCTTTGTGGTCATATTTTTGTCACTTCTTGTCTCTCTGTGGTCTTTTTGTTTGGTCAAAGTTGTTTTGCATTTTTCTGTTGTACTCTTGCATATTTTGTGGTTGTACTGCACATTTTGTTGTGGCCTTTCTGTTACCTCTTGGATCTATTTTTCCCTTTGTGTGACTTTGTGGTATCTTTGTTAAAACAGAGGCCCTTCCATCCTGACTGGAAACCAAATTCTGGGTTGTTTGTCTATTGTTCCTTCTTTAAGAATATTGGTATTCTTAAAATAAGTCCGTCTGAAGGGTTTAAAGTCAGAGCGAAAACATGTCAAAGAAAGCAACTTGGTGCTAATCTTTGCTTTTTACTGTTGACTGCGCTCTTCTTCCATTTGGTCTGTTAAGCAGAGGTTGGGTCATTTTAATCGTGAATGTCAGAAAACAAATGCCAGGTGAAGAAGCACAAATATAGACATGCCTACAACAGGACAAGTTAGGGGTGGATGGATGTGTCAAACATTACAGGAGTTACAACAATGAGGCTACTGCTCGAGTCCTTAATGAAACCAAAATATATCGTACCAACGTAAGGTCATTTATTAAGTTCCCACCTCAAATTACAAACCTAATTGGCATAACTAACAATCTTATTTTAGCTCAAGCAATGATCTTTCCATAAACCGAACCAGGGAGTTTTGGCGCCTAAACTTAATCAAACTGGGACTGGTTCACAGCCTTAATCTTGTCTAATGGTTACCGCGTCCTCAAAGGTCACCCAACTCTTGGTAAAATATTTCCAAAGTTATTCAACTGAAATGCCATAAAGTGAAAATAAGTCAACGTGATGCAAAATGTCCCTTTATGTAACATCCTACTTATCGTCCATACATCACTTTGTTTTTACATTTTCTTAAAACATCTGCTACACTATTATAGCTGCTTTACACAGCACTGTAAGCAACTGCTGCTAATTTACGGCCAATTTTCAACACTAAAATACTGTTTTGATCTGAAACAGTTAAGAACTGTAGTTAGCAATGCATTGTGGGATGCTCACCTTGAAGCAACAGGACAAAGGCCCTAAACAGTATAATGATGTTTTAAATTACAGGACACTACAGTATTTTTGAAAAAGTGGGTGTTCCCTGGAGAACTTGGAGCGCGGTCAGTAGTGTGGTACGTTAGGCTGTTAGTCTTTTGTTTCTAACAATATGCTACTGCTTATTTTTCTCAGTTAGTTTTCTTTATAAAATACCCAAAGCCATCAACTCCTGAATGGAGAATCATTGGAGGATCTTTTTAAGAGCAGTTTTCAGAGAAGGACACACAATATGGAGGACATGTGCTACACATCAACGAGACCTGCTTCATCAACATGTATCGGATTTTGAAATTACAAATTAGACGGTAGGTCTTATTGAAATCTTATTTTTTAATATCTCATTTATATTGCAGAGGATGTTTGATACAAACAGATCCTCAGTAGCACTAGCTTGTCTAGCTATTGATTTTAACATATAATTTATGAGTGAGGCTTAGATTTAAATAATGTAAAAATATTACTTCTGGCCAGTTTTAGTTGTATTTAGGTTAAAATTAATACAGCCTAACGGTCAGAGGACCGACACTCGTTAACCCGGTTAGCACAAAGAGGTCGAGGCAGAGGGAGGAAAACATACAGGCCTCACAACACTTTTACATCTAGCCTGCTGGTAATGGATTTATTTAAACCAAACTCAAGTAAAGTAATTAGAATTAGGTGGGAAGACAGGATAGCTTAAAGTAAATGTTCCAATGTGTATCCATACAGTGAAATATGTATAATATATAATCATATTTGCTGCACTATTACTGCACACAAACCTTTACAGTTTGTGTAAACAGCTTCTCTAATCTTTAAAGTTAAGAAGACCTTCATACAGCGATACAAAACAATGAATTAACTAGATGACAAGCTTGCACATCTTATTATAATAATGTAATAATCATATGGCTCTGGGATTTATCAATATAACATCCTTAAATAGGTACAGTATAAACATTAAGACTCAAAGAGTTAAAGACAGCCTAAGCTTGGAGCAATGAATTATTATAAATCAATATAATTGATGCGCTTAAGTGGAGAAGTGAAGCCTATTGTAACAGTCCTCCCTACGTGTTTAATGTACGTAGTTTGACAGTCAGCCAAACTCCATTCAATGATGAGTGAGTCAGGTAGTTAGGTGCTCTTTGATTTATTCACCAGATTGAATAAGGAGTGAAAACTACAAGACAAAAGAAAGTGCACAGATTACTGTCATACCAAAGGTCTATATAAAGAAATACAAACGATTAACTAAATGATCAATGCTGACGTACTGCAAACATATAACAAAAAGAATGCTTAGTTGTAATAAGCATTGCTAATGCTAAGCTACATGTTAATGATATGCTACATGCTATGCTACCTCAGAAGCATTACATAAAACATAACAACAAGGCTAATGCTAATGTTAAGCAACGTGCTATGCTACATCAGAAGCTGAGAAGAAATCCATGACACGTAATATCAAGGCTAATGCTAACGCTACACATAGTCACTTAAGTACATACTGATACTTCCAATAAATACTGCAACTACATGCTAACAGAGTGACAAAACAATTTGAGAGGCATGTGTTAATGTTAGCTTAGCATGACTAGCAACAAGTACTCTGTGTGAATAACTTTTGATAAATCTTAAGAATAACTCATTGACAAATGACTTCAAACATTGTATTATCAACCAAAAGAAAACACACATCGACTATTTTTACATTAAAAATGTTTATTCATTGTTATACATCAAATATATCTTGTTAGTCACCTGTTGCTCCACAGCCTTGCCTGCACTCCTCTCTCTCAACCAGGAAGTGTCAAACAGAGCTGAACCCAGCCTTGGGTTTATATGGGGGTGTGTCGAGTGGAAGGTGCCATGTTTGGTAGAAGTGGAGGGGTGTTTAGGTTGTTGAGATTAAAAATGTTATTTAAAAGGCTGTTTAAGTCTTTACTTAACTGAAATGTATTTTGAAATGCTTTTAGCCTTATTGCATATAGTATGTGTTGTTTGTAGAACAGGTAATACTCACCTGAGAGTAAATTGATTTCCAACCCCTTTTGGTAGGTGCCAGCTCCTATATAAGAGGAGGCCAGAGGGCTTCTTAGGTAGTTGGAGATTGCAGTTGGAGTGGCACAGAGCTGGAGAGTGTCAACAACTTATCATAGTGTACAGAGCTGCAGGGGCCCAGATGGAGCTCAGTCTCTTCTTTTGTTTGTCACTTTTTGCATTTTCTTATTTTTTCTTGCAAGTATTATTTTTCATTTTTACATTTTTCTCCAGGCCTGCGCTGTACATATTGCTGCACTTGATTTATTTCACTGTAAATTCATTTACTTTGACTGCATTTTTGAATTTTCCCATATTTTTGGGCCTAAGTCACTAGGCCATCCTTACAAAGTTGACTTATTTCTTATAATTTGGTTGGAAAACTTGGTTTTCTATTTTTGCGTAAAATAAAAAAACACCTTTTCTCTAAACTAACTCTTTGGATCCAGCCAAAAGGTAAAATCATCCAAGTTTCACAAGGCAGAAGGGTTTGATTATACAGTATGATTGATGTCTTGTAGGAGCCATTTCATCCAGGTATTTGTTACTTTTTTATTTGCTTGGGTTTGTCTTGTCTGGGTGGTAAACACCAGGGGGTAGTGGGCACCTTACCAAACACTTTGGTTAATAGGAACCCTTTAAATATTCCAGGTGTGTCACTGTTTGGTGATAAGAGTACCAGGTGAATGGGATGCAGTAGGAAATGTTTGTTTGTTTGCATTATCATGAATTAAAAGGAAGAAAAATGAATAATGACCGGACATGAACTTTCATATTCCCTGCGTTAGACCTTACTGGAACGGTGCATCAGTGGCTATTTACGCAAACATTTTATAGTAACATCCTTGTTTTTTGACAAATAGCCACGGTAGTGTTTTACGCATGCTTTTATATTTTGGGTTTTATTCATGTTGTGATATTTATGATTTAGTTTTATTGATTGCCGTTGTTGTGTTTTTATTAATACTCTGAGTTAACCTTCTGCCTTGGTGTAATTAATGACTTATGCTGCGTTCCATTTACCTCAGATCTTGAAGCTGGGAATGACGTTACACCCGAGTTGACCGTGTTCCAGTTGCAAGTCGGAAAAGCAATATGGACACCTCCAGGAGTACCTTTATTTTGTTAGCTAATAGCCTACCAGATGATAACAACACAGTAGTGTCTACCTGATAGTTTGTGCCTGAAAATAAAATTACATGTCCACAGATAGAACTTGCACAATACTATCGGTGTGATTGATTTATTTACACAAATAGAGGAACAAGCGGCTAATAAACACTATATTTACAGCTTTAACGTTACGGTTGATGCACGTAGCAGCCATGTTGGATTTTAACTCGGGCTACTAAATTTTCTCAGAGTTTCTGAATCGGAATTCTGACTTCAAGGGGCGTTCCAGTCGACACTTCCGACTGGGAGCTCGGAATTTCCGCCTTCTGAGATCAACTGGAACGCAGCAAGATTACCTACACCTGTAGTTTTGTTTGATTTGATGGACAGTTTTTCTGCTCAATGAGGAGCCAGAACAGAGTCGCTTTGTCCAATCGACGGCCAAGGGGAGGGACAAAATCAGACACACGGAAGAAAAAGAGGAATTTGGCTGGAGAGGAGGGACACGAGAGGTGAACACGAGAGGCAGATTAAGGGAACGAGAGAGCGGTCCACGGAAACGGGAGAGCAGAACACGAGAGCGGAGCAACGGTGCACTGTGTACGGGCTGATCGACTTGAGGAGACCCTGCGAGGGAAGCAGCAGGCGTGGCCAGTCGCAGAAGATAAGGGACAAATTGCTCAGTTTTATTTTGTTGGAGCTGAGTGACTTTTTAGCCTCTTACATTTTAAGTGATGGACTTTTAGCTCTCCTTTGTATCCCTTGTTTAACCTGACTTTTATTCGTCTCTTTGAGCCCACTTTTAGCAATGACATTTTAGGACAATTTTATTGTTTTATTTCTTTTAAGTGGGTTTTAATTTGGTGCAGTTTAAGGACAACCTATCTCATAAATAAATCTGTTTTGCACCAGTACATCATTGTTTTAAGTCTCTTGATTACTGCCACAATGCTCTCACCCCGATAATTCAAACGAACCCTGTTAATATTCAATTCGTTATTCTTTTGAAATGACCACATTCCACCCCGTTTACAGTACCTTACACAAGAAGTAAGTGAAATGATCATCCTTGAACAATACTTGAGAATGTTGTCCCCTGAGCTTCAGGTATGGATCAAAGAGCATGACCCAGATTCAGCAACGGAGGCTGCCAAGCTGGCCGATGTCTTTGTGGCTGCACGGAAAAAAGGGTCAACCATGGTGGTGCAATGCATGGAGGACGACAAAGGACAGCCACAAACCAGCTCAACATGTTCCAACAGGGGGCAGTAACCAGTGCGGGTAAGTCTCCCATGTGGGACGACCAGCCAGCTAGCAGGCCAACAAAACCCTCTAGCAAAAAGCTAATTTGTTATCTATGTGGACTTGAAGGCCATACTAAACCTATGTACCCGAAAAACTCTGCTAAGATGACATAAATGTGCTTTGTACCACGTCCTTGCATTAAAAATGACTGTTCTATTAAAATGCAAAACATTGAAGTTAATGGAACCACGCTTAGAAGCTGATAATCTGCCTTTTGATGCTGTTCTAGGAAGAGACCTACCAGTTCTTTTTGATTTGTTGGAGCCAGCACAAAGCAGAAAGTTGTGGTAACCAGAATGCAGGCCAAGCAATCCAATGAGCCCGCCGCAATTCTCAGTGCGCTGCCCTTTTACAATGAAGAGTTGGAGACCACACCTGGGAAGTCTCTGAAAACCCGCAGACAGAAGACAGGAGAAATTCCAAAAGACAGTGGTGGCACAATCAACCAGCACTTAGCTAGAGTTACCACTAGGGTTTCAGGTAATATAAGTGATATGCAGAAAACTGATCCATCTTTAGTCTCTCTTTTCCAAAAAACAAAGGAGAAGGAGCCGGAAATAAGCGATGAGTATATCCTGCAAAAGCAGTTGCTTTCTGTTTGGTACAGTTCTTTTCAAGGGTGGGCTTCCCTTGGGAAATATTAACTGATTAGGGACTTTAACTTTATACTAACTTTATGTCTACTCTGCTGAAACAGGTGTACCAGTTACTTGGTATCAGGAGACTCAGGACCACACCATATCATCCTTAAACGGATGGGCTAACAGAGCACTTTAACCAGACCCTGAAACAGATGCTCTGGAAGTTTGTAAACGACACTGGTACAGACTGGGATCAATGGCTGCCCTATCTCCTCTTTGCATACAGAGAAGTACCACAATCCTCCACTGGTTTCTCTCCTTTTGAACTGTTGACAGAGATCTGGGAGGGTGGGATCTGTTAATATTGTATCCTATGTCATCCAGATGAGAGAGCGGCTGGAGAAAATGGGTGAACTGGCCCAATTGCATGTGGCGGACGCCCAGCAGCAACAGAAGTCCTGGTATGACAAGTCATGCTGGTGCTCCTACCTAGTGATGACAACAAACTGTTGGCTAAATGGCAAGGACCGTTCCAAATCCTAAAGAAACTCGGGCCAACTACATACCAGGTATCAACACCAGGCCACTCACGCTCCAGTAGGGTACTACACATACATCTCTTAAAAGAGTGGTTGCAGTGACCTGCAAGAAAAACAGAAGTGATGCAAATAAGAAGTGTGCTGGATGAAGAAGAATTGAATGATCAATACTGACCTCTCTAGTGACCTGGTAGACCATGATCTCAAGCGGCCAACGGCTTCAGGTGAGATCTGTCTATAATTCAGAAGTTTTCCAGGAGAATCCTGGGAGAACAAATATTGTTGAACATGACATTGTTGTTAGAGAAGGTGCGAAGATGAGAGGTGAGAAGATTAAGTTACAGGATCCCTGAGCGCCTGCTGGCCTCGCTGAGGAGGGAGGTTGAACTGATGCTGTCCCTGGGGATCATCGAGGCTTCAAAGAGCGAGTGGTGTAACCCAGTGGTGCTCGTCCTAAAGAAGGATGGAAGCGTAAGGTTCTGCATTGATTTCAGGTACCTGAATTCAGTTTCTCACTTTGATTTCATCTTGTTGATTTTAAGTTATATTAAATTGACCTCTTTTATAGGCATAGTCCTTATAATTTGGTTTGTAAACTTGGTTTTCTATATTTGGGTAAAATAAAAACCCACCATTTCTTTGAACTTACTCCTGTGTCTCGTACCTTACTGCTTGGTCCCTAACAGTCCCGCACAAGAGAATCCTTCTCACCAGGGTAAGAGTGTTTATAAGGCACACAACAAGTGAAGGCCTGTGTCTGGCCATGAAATGTTTGTCTGATTTCACCTATGGCTTCACTGATGTCACCAGTTATAATAATTCCAATGGATTTCATTACCTACATTAAGATGTGGGTTCTTCTTTTTTAGGCTTTTGGTAGAGAAACCATCCAGTGGCGACTAGAAAACGTACCGCTATCTCCTCACACAGAAAGACGAGGGATCTGAAGGTAAACTTTTAATATGATTCTAAGAAAACTCTGTACCAATGCAATGTAACACGGGGGAGTTAAGAATCTGATCCGTCTGTGTTTCAGGATTATTCTCTGAATCGTTGCTCTGCATGGTTTTGTCGGTGTGACGTAATGGTAATACATGTTATTTTTTTGTCAACAGCGATATACAATTTGTTTGTACTCATAAGGGCGGGTTTTTCCACATTTCAAACCTTGCTTTGGCAAAGATCGAGACAGGTATCAAAAGACATTTTGGATTTTTATCGTAGCCTCATTGTTGACCAAATGAAACATGAAATCCTCTTTTTGTCATCGCAGCCTTAGAAATAATGGATGTAGGCTCTTTCAAAGAGGTTAGTTGAGACCCTCTTTTGTTAGCGCTGATTTTTATTTTCTGATAAGCAGAATTTTAATTTCACCTCTCCACACACTCAGCTCCAGTCTCCAATCAAGATAGACTTTTGCTCAGCCAAGGATTACCACGACGAGGGCTGCAGTACAGCGGTGATGTTCAGTCTGGGCAATGAAATCCACTTGGTGATCGGGGTCAGTGTCTTTTCTCGCCTGTAACTATTATACATTGGGTAAAAGCCAATATTTACAGTCTATGGTAAAAGCTAGTGACTGTGTTATTAGTGCATGTTGTGTGTGTATTTCAGCCTGTGTGAGTGTAACATGTCTCAGTTATGGAGTGAAAAAGTAATTTCCCCCTGTGGGATTAATAAAGGATATCTTCTTCTTCTTACAATGATTGTCTCTGATATACATATTATATACTGTTTATATATCCCTCAAATCAACACATGTAAGCCAAATTAATGTGTATGCCAACTGAAAGTAAAAAACATGTTTTGATAAAGGAGCTAGTGCAACATTTTACACATAAATACAGCAGAAATCAAGTCTCTTTAAATGTCTCAGAGTCATGACTGTCTACAATGAGTGAGAAGCGCCAGCTGTATTGTTGTCGCAGTCGTGTTTACATGGACGGGACGGTCTTGCGTATAAAGCTGTTTTAGTCAGGGACTAGAGAAAAGAAGAATAACATACTCAGTGCTTATTCAGATGTTACGTATGTGTGTTTAGCTCAAAGTCATTGTGTGACAGTTTATGTTCAATGTGAAGCTATGAGTTAACAGAGTGTGCTAACATTAGCCTGCTAACACAACAATGCCGACCACGACAATTTTGTCCGCCACTTGCTCTAAGTGGTGCTTAATTACAATGCGTTCTAATTGATAACTCCTTAGTGTGAACGCGAGTGGAGAGGAGTTTGAGGTGTGACTCTGGGGGAGAGCGAAGGCTTCAGAACAGCGGAGGTGACGGCAAACAGCAGTTTGTTTTGGTTTAATGCTGATGCTCAGGGGGCGACATCTACTGGATCAAAATGTCACACATTCTTCCTGAAATTACGATAAATTAATTTAAATGTATGCTTTTAAGTAAAATCTTTCTTAGTAATGTTGGACAGATTGAAAACCATCCTGTATTTCTTGGTGTAGATTTTTGTAACATTGTTCTCTTCACAGGGTGATAAAGAAAGTTCTGACTCACTGGATGATGGACCCTCATCAGGCCAAGATGCGTCTTGCTCACTCTGTCAGCGATGGCTTAATTTCAGTCAGCTCTACAGTACATAATTCCAGCTGAAGTCTCCGGATAATATCCTGCTGCGATCTCACATTAGCTCACTCTGACTTGCTGCGGAAAAAATACTAGTGGTCTGGCAGGAGAAACTCCAGGTGAAGTCCGACTGAAAAATGTGGCCCTTTGCGTTCACACATTCAGCTTCTTCTTATTGCTGCATTGTTGTTTTTGTTTCAGGGTTTTATTTAGACCTTATTTTTGTGTATTGTCAGTATTTGTACGTTATGTAAAGAACTTTGTAGCCTTGATTTAGGCTCTGTAAACAAAGCTAATGGGTAAAACAAATAGAAACACAATGTGAAACAGTTGCACAAAGTTAAAAGGCCTGTTGGAAAAGATTGTGTCACGATTGTTGAATATTTTCCCTTTCTATGTTTGCTTTAAAGGAGTGAGGAAGATGGTGGTGGTGGAAAATCTCCTGTATGTTCCTGACAGTGAGGTGAGTTCTGTGCCCTCACTTGAAGCTGTGATACACATCTGGACAAGTATATAAGCCTTTTGTTGTTGTCTTTTCTTCTGCTTAAGGATACCCTGAGTCTTTGGGACCTTCACTTCCTTGTCATGATTCACTGTTGGCCTGATCTGGTCGTTCATGACTTTGAACTCACCACAGAGTGCGGCTCTGCCTCCATGGTGTATGTATCAGTGTTTTAAAACATGCTACAGCTGTGATTTATACAGAGGAATGGGACTCAAGTAATGATGAAATATCTGTTTCACAGCCAAGACCAAAGCAGCATGAAGATGATTACACTGAACAAACAAGACTACTGTCAGGTATTTGTACAAATCCTTTTAAAGAACTGTGATATGTGATTTTCACGAGGCTGTTCTGAACTCAACATAAAGCTTTATGATTTTTCAGATCAACTCACTTTCCTGCCCTCGATGACCGTACTCTCTGGATGTGTCTTCAGTCTCCTGTCTCCGCCAGACAAAAATAAACATGGTAAACAATCAACACTTATTACAGTGCTAAATGGATCTTGCATCAAATAAATACATGTCTGCACATTTAAGTAACATATTTTACTCTTTCTGATTTCAGGATACCATTTATTTAGTTGACGGTACTTGTGAGAACCCAGAAAGGTAGGATATGTTTTATTTTTGATGTGCTGCTCAATAAGGATGAAAAATCAAGAAAGACACACATCCCTCAGTGGGTGCTGGATCCAAAAAAAAAAGAATATGTACGGAAAGCAAAACAAGATCTTCACACCAAGAAGTTTTGCTTTCCTTACCTGCTCAATTACTACTCAAGAATGTGATAAAAATTTTAAAATAGTAAGCAGTCTTTGTTTTTCTTTTGTTTCTCAACAAATAGTCAAGGAGAGCCGATTTCTTTGTCGTCGTCAGATGCTTCACAGAGGATTTGCACGAGAACAGGTACTTAACTTTATTTGGATGCATTTCTCTTTCTTCCATTTTTAAAAAAATATAATTTTATTATTTTGACTTGGTTGACTTCTCTTTCTCACAGACTTAGAAATATAAATCCTAAAATCTCTTTCTTCCCAGAATCACACATCAATACATATTTTATTACAGTGTACAATAAGGCCGAGATAGACAGGTGGACAGTCAGTCAGACACTTACCTCTAAATCCAGCTCAAATGTGATTGGAAAACTTTTCAGCCTTTTCAAATGTGTTTGTAAAAATGTCTGCTTAGTCTGGATGTAAACATGCTGAGTGAGAAAGCATTGCTTGTCCTTATCAAAAATTGTTACTGTTTGATAAATTCTGACTAATGCGATGTTTGTTGCAAATCCTTTTATTGGGATAATGATGAAACTGCAGTTAATTTGGCATTCTATACCCTGACCTATGTTTTAATTTTGTTCTTTTTAAGGAGGATAATTATGGTTCTCCGGGAGACGTGAGGGAGATTTCTTCTGTCGTCGTCAGATGCTTCAGAGAGACTTTGCATGAGAACAGGTACTTAACTATATTTGGATGCATTTCTTCCTTCTGTTTTTTTACTTTGCAAGGCTATCATACATGTCACAATAAACGGATTAAAATACAAAATGTTTCTATTATTTTCAGTGTTTTGTCAACTGTTACAATCCCACTACCATTCAAGAGGTACTTTAGGACATTTTATTTTACTTGTTTCTTCTTAACAGTTTAGATATTATGCCCAGTTGGAAGTGTATTCACTTGTGCGTGTGAACACACACTTTTCCAAATGGGCATAATATCTAAACTGTTAAGAAGAAACAAGTAAATTAAAATGTCTTTATATTTGTATAAATATTTCAAAAGCAATTTTTTTCATTTTTCCCTTTAAACCGGTAGTCGGAAAGAGGGAAAGAGGGAAAGAGGGAAAGAGGGAAAGAGGGAAAGAGGGAAAGAGGGAAAGAGGGAAAGAGGGAAAGAGGGAAAGAGGGAAAGAGGGAAAGAGGGAAAGAGGGAAAGAGGGAAAGAGGGAAAGAGGGAAAGAGGGAAAGAGGGAAAGAGGGAAAGAGGGAAAGAGGGAAAGAGGGAAAGAGGGAAAGAGGGAAAGAGGGAAAGAGGGAAAGAGGGAAAGAGGGAAAGAGGGAAAGAGGGAAAGAGGGAAAGAGGGAAAGAGGGAAAGAGGGAAAGATCCGGGTGGAGACTGGGAGTCAGATCGGGTTCGCGGGAGATCGCGCGACCTCTCGCTCCCCGCCTGCTCTCCTCCGGGTGGAGACTGGGAGTCAGATCGGGTTCGCGGGAGATCGCGCGACCTCTCGCTCCCCGCCTGCTCTCCTCCGGGTGGAGACTGGGAGTCAGATCGGGTTCGCGGGAGATCGCGCGACCTCTCGCTCCCCGCCTGCTCTCCTCCGGGTGGAGACTGGGAGTCAGATCGGGTTCGCGGGAGATCGCGCGACCTCTCGCTCCCCGCCTGCTCTCCTCCGGGTGGAGACTGGGAGTCAGATCGGGTTCGCGGGAGATCGCGCGACCTCTCGCTCCCCGCCTGCTCTCCTCCGGGTGGAGACTGGGAGTCAGATCGGGTTCGCGGGAGATCGCGCGACCTCTCGCTCCCCGCCTGCTCTCCTCCGGGTGGAGACTGGGAGTCAGATCGGGTTCGCGGGAGATCGCGCGACCTCTCGCTCCCCGCCTGCTCTCCTCCGGGTGGAGACTGGGAGTCAGATCGGGTTCGCGGGAGATCGCGCGACCTCTCGCTCCCCGCCTGCTCTCCTCCGGGTGGAGACTGGGAGTCAGATCGGGTTCGCGGGAGATCGCGCGACCTCTCGCTCCCCGCCTGCTCTCCTCCGGGTGGAGACTGGGAGTCAGATCGGGTTCGCGGGAGATCGCGCGACCTCTCGCTCCCCGCCTGCTCTCCTCCGGGTGGAGACTGGGAGTCAGATCGGGTTCGCGGGAGATCGCGCGACCTCTCGCTCCCCGCCTGCTCTCCTCCGGGTGGAGACTGGGAGTCAGATCGGGTTCGCGGGAGATCGCGCGACCTCTCGCTCCCCGCCTGCTCTCCTCCGGGTGGAGACTGGGAGTCAGATCGGGTTCGCGGGAGATCGCGCGACCTCTCGCTCCCCGCCTGCTCTCCTCCGGGTGGAGACTGGGAGTCAGATCGGGTTCGCGGGAGATCGCGCGACCTCTCGCTCCCCGCCTGCTCTCCTCCGGGTGGAGACTGGGAGTCAGATCGGGTTCGCGGGAGATCGCGCGACCTCTCGCTCCCGCCTGCTCTCCTCCGGGTGGAGACTGGGAGTCAGATCGGGTTCGCGGGAGATCGCGCGACCTCTCGCTCCCCGCCTGCTCTCCTCCGGGTGGAGACTGGGAGTCAGATCGGGTTCGCGGGAGATCGCGCGACCTCTCGCTCCCCGCCTGCTCTCCTCCGGGTGGAGACTGGGAGTCAGATCGGGTTCGCGGGAGATCGCGCGACCTCTCGCTCCCCGCCTGCTCTCCTCCGGGTGGAGACTGGGAGTCAGATCGGGTTCGCGGGAGATCGCGCGACCTCTCGCTCCCCGCCTGCTCTCCTCCGGGTGGAGACTGGGAGTCAGATCGGGTTCGCGGGAGATCGCGCGACCTCTCGCTCCCCGCCTGCTCTCCTCCGGGTGGAGACTGGGAGTCAGATCGGGTTCGCGGGAGATCGCGCGACCTCTCGCTCCCCGCCTGCTCTCCTCCGGGTGGAGACTGGGAGTCAGATCGGGTTCGCGGGAGATCGCGCGACCTCTCGCTCCCCGCCTGCTCTCCTCCGGGTGGAGACTGGGAGTCAGATCGGGTTCGCGGGAGATCGCGCGACCTCTCGCTCCCCGCCTGCTCTCCTCCGGGTGGAGACTGGGAGTCAGATCGGGTTCGCGGGAGATCGCGCGACCTCTCGCTCCCCGCCTGCTCTCCTCCGGGTGGAGACTGGGAGTCAGATCGGGTTCGCGGGAGATCGCGCGACCTCTCGCTCCCCGCCTGCTCTCCTCCGGGTGGAGACTGGGAGTCAGATCGGGTTCGCGGGAGATCGCGCGACCTCTCGCTCCCCGCCTGCTCTCCTCCGGGTGGAGACTGGGAGTCAGATCGGGTTCGCGGGAGATCGCGCGACCTCTCGCTCCCCGCCTGCTCTCCTCCGGGTGGAGACTGGGAGTCAGATCGGGTTCGCGGGAGATCGCGCGACCTCTCGCTCCCCGCCTGCTCTCCTCCGGGTGGAGACTGGGAGTCAGATCGGGTTCGCGGGAGATCGCGCGACCTCTCGCTCCCCGCCTGCTCTCCTCCGGGTGGAGACTGGGAGTCAGATCGGGTTCGCGGGAGATCGCGCGACCTCTCGCTCCCCGCCTGCTCTCCTCCGGGTGGAGACTGGGAGTCAGATCGGGTTCGCGGGAGATCGCGCGACCTCTCGCTCCCCGCCTGCTCTCCTCCGGGTGGAGACTGGGAGTCAGATCGGGTTCGCGGGAGATCGCGCGACCTCTCGCTCCCCGCCTGCTCTCCTCCGGGTGGAGACTGGGAGTCAGATCGGGTTCGCGGGAGATCGCGCGACCTCTCGCTCCCCGCCTGCTCTCCTCCGGGTGGAGACTGGGAGTCAGATCGGGTTCGCGGGAGATCGCGCGACCTCTCGCTCCCCGCCTGCTCTCCTCCGGGTGGAGACTGGGAGTCAGATCGGGTTCGCGGGAGATCGCGCGACCTCTCGCTCCCCGCCTGCTCTCCTCCGGGTGGAGACTGGGAGTCAGATCGGGTTCGCGGGAGATCGCGCGACCTCTCGCTCCCCGCCTGCTCTCCTCCGGGTGGAGACTGGGAGTCAGATCGGGTTCGCGGGAGATCGCGCGACCTCTCGCTCCCCGCCTGCTCTCCTCCGGGTGGAGACTGGGAGTCAGATCGGGTTCGCGGGAGATCGCGCGACCTCTCGCTCCCCGCCTGCTCTCCTCCGGGTGGAGACTGGGAGTCAGATCGGGTTCGCGGGAGATCGCGCGACCTCTCGCTCCCCGCCTGCTCTCCTCCGGGTGGAGACTGGGAGTCAGATCGGGTTCGCGGGAGATCGCGCGACCTCTCGCTCCCCGCCTGCTCTCCTCCGGGTGGAGACTGGGAGTCAGATCGGGTTCGCGGGAGATCGCGCGACCTCTCGCTCCCCGCCTGCTCTCCTCCGGGTGGAGACTGGGAGTCAGATCGGGTTCGCGGGAGATCGCGCGACCTCTCGCTCCCCGCCTGCTCTCCTCCGGGTGGAGACTGGGAGTCAGATCGGGTTCGCGGGAGATCGCGCGACCTCTCGCTCCCCGCCTGCTCTCCTCCGGGTGGAGACTGGGAGTCAGATCGGGTTCGCGGGAGATCGCGCGACCTCTCGCTCCCCGCCTGCTCTCCTCCGGGTGGAGACTGGGAGTCAGATCGGGTTCGCGGGAGATCGCGCGACCTCTCGCTCCCCGCCTGCTCTCCTCCGGGTGGAGACTGGGAGTCAGATCGGGTTCGCGGGAGATCGCGCGACCTCTCGCTCCCCGCCTGCTCTCCTCCGGGTGGAGACTGGGAGTCAGATCGGGTTCGCGGGAGATCGCGCGACCTCTCGCTCCCCGCCTGCTCTCCTCCGGGTGGAGACTGGGAGTCAGATCGGGTTCGCGGGAGATCGCGCGACCTCTCGCTCCCCGCCTGCTCTCCTCCGGGTGGAGACTGGGAGTCAGATCGGGTTCGCGGGAGATCGCGCGACCTCTCGCTCCCCGCCTGCTCTCCTCCGGGTGGAGACTGGGAGTCAGATCGGGTTCGCGGGAGATCGCGCGACCTCTCGCTCCCCGCCTGCTCTCCTCCGGGTGGAGACTGGGAGTCAGATCGGGTTCGCGGGAGATCGCGCGACCTCTCGCTCCCCGCCTGCTCTCCTCCGGGTGGAGACTGGGAGTCAGATCGGGTTCGCGGGAGATCGCGCGACCTCTCGCTCCCCGCCTGCTCTCCTCCGGGTGGAGACTGGGAGTCAGATCGGGTTCGCGGGAGATCGCGCGACCTCTCGCTCCCCGCCTGCTCTCCTCCGGGTGGAGACTGGGAGTCAGATCGGGTTCGCGGGAGATCGCGCGACCTCTCGCTCCCCGCCTGCTCTCCTCCGGGTGGAGACTGGGAGTCAGATCGGGTTCGCGGGAGATCGCGCGACCTCTCGCTCCCCGCCTGCTCTCCTCCGGGTGGAGACTGGGAGTCAGATCGGGTTCGCGGGAGATCGCGCGACCTCTCGCTCCCCGCCTGCTCTCCTCCGGGTGGAGACTGGGAGTCAGATCGGGTTCGCGGGAGATCGCGCGACCTCTCGCTCCCCGCCTGCTCTCCTCCGGGTGGAGACTGGGAGTCAGATCGGGTTCGCGGGAGATCGCGCGACCTCTCGCTCCCCGCCTGCTCTCCTCCGGGTGGAGACTGGGAGTCAGATCGGGTTCGCGGGAGATCGCGCGACCTCTCGCTCCCCGCCTGCTCTCCTCCGGGTGGAGACTGGGAGTCAGATCGGGTTCGCGGGAGATCGCGCGACCTCTCGCTCCCCGCCTGCTCTCCTCCGGGTGGAGACTGGGAGTCAGATCGGGTTCGCGGGAGATCGCGCGACCTCTCGCTCCCCGCCTGCTCTCCTCCGGGTGGAGACTGGGAGTCAGATCGGGTTCGCGGGAGATCGCGCGACCTCTCGCTCCCCGCCTGCTCTCCTCCGGGTGGAGACTGGGAGTCAGATCGGGTTCGCGGGAGATCGCGCGACCTCTCGCTCCCCGCCTGCTCTCCTCCGGGTGGAGACTGGGAGTCAGATCGGGTTCGCGGGAGATCGCGCGACCTCTCGCTCCCCGCCTGCTCTCCTCCGGGTGGAGACTGGGAGTCAGATCGGGTTCGCGGGAGATCGCGCGACCTCTCGCTCCCCGCCTGCTCTCCTCCGGGTGGAGACTGGGAGTCAGATCGGGTTCGCGGGAGATCGCGCGACCTCTCGCTCCCCGCCTGCTCTCCTCCGGGTGGAGACTGGGAGTCAGATCGGGTTCGCGGGAGATCGCGCGACCTCTCGCTCCCCGCCTGCTCTCCTCCGGGTGGAGACTGGGAGTCAGATCGGGTTCGCGGGAGATCGCGCGACCTCTCGCTCCCCGCCTGCTCTCCTCCGGGTGGAGACTGGGAGTCAGATCGGGGTTCGCGGGAGATCGCGCGACCTCTCGCTCCCCGCCTGCTCTCCTCCGGGTGGAGACTGGAGTCAGATCGGGTTCGCGGGAGATCGCGCGACCTCTCGCTCCCCGCCTGCTCTCCTCCGGGTGGAGACTGGGAGTCAGATCGGGTTCGCGGGAGATCGCGCGACCTCTCGCTCCCCGCCTGCTCTCCTCCGGGTGGAGACTGGGAGTCAGATCGGGTTCGCGGGAGATCGCGCGACCTCTCGCTCCCCGCCTGCTCTCCTCCGGGTGGAGACTGGGAGTCAGATCGGGTTCGCGGGAGATCGCGCGACCTCTCGCTCCCCGCCTGCTCTCCTCCGGGTGGAGACTGGGAGTCAGATCGGGTTCGCGGGAGATCGCGCGACCTCTCGCTCCCCGCCTGCTCTCCTCCGGGTGGAGACTGGGAGTCAGATCGGGTTCGCGGGAGATCGCGCGACCTCTCGCTCCCCGCCTGCTCTCCTCCGGGTGGAGACTGGGAGTCAGATCGGGTTCGCGGGAGATCGCGCGACCTCTCGCTCCCCGCCTGCTCTCCTCCGGGTGGAGACTGGGAGTCAGATCGGGTTCGCGGGAGATCGCGCGACCTCTCGCTCCCCGCCTGCTCTCCTCCGGGTGGAGACTGGGAGTCAGATCGGGTTCGCGGGAGATCGCGCGACCTCTCGCTCCCCGCCTGCTCTCCTCCGGGTGGAGACTGGGAGTCAGATCGGGTTCGCGGGAGATCGCGCGACCTCTCGCTCCCCGCCTGCTCTCCTCCGGGTGGAGACTGGGAGTCAGATCGGGTTCGCGGGAGATCGCGCGACCTCTCGCTCCCCGCCTGCTCTCCTCCGGGTGGAGACTGGGAGTCAGATCGGGTTCGCGGGAGATCGCGCGACCTCTCGCTCCCCGCCTGCTCTCCTCCGGGTGGAGACTGGGAGTCAGATCGGGTTCGCGGGAGATCGCGCGACCTCTCGCTCCCCGCCTGCTCTCCTCCGGGTGGAGACTGGGAGTCAGATCGGGTTCGCGGGAGATCGCGCGACCTCTCGCTCCCCGCCTGCTCTCCTCCGGGTGGAGACTGGGAGTCAGATCGGGTTCGCGGGAGATCGCGCGACCTCTCGCTCCCCGCCTGCTCTCCTCCGGGTGGAGACTGGGAGTCAGATCGGGTTCGCGGGAGATCGCGCGACCTCTCGCTCCCCGCCTGCTCTCCTCCGGGTGGAGACTGGGAGTCAGATCGGGTTCGCGGGAGATCGCGCGACCTCTCGCTCCCCGCCTGCTCTCCTCCGGGTGGAGACTGGGAGTCAGATCGGGTTCGCGGGAGATCGCGCGACCTCTCGCTCCCCGCCTGCTCTCCTCCGGGTGGAGACTGGGAGTCAGATCGGGTTCGCGGGAGATCGCGCGACCTCTCGCTCCCCGCCTGCTCTCCTCCGGGTGGAGACTGGGAGTCAGATCGGGTTCGCGGGAGATCGCGCGACCTCTCGCTCCCCGCCTGCTCTCCTCCGGGTGGAGACTGGGAGTCAGATCGGGTTCGCGGGAGATCGCGCGACCTCTCGCTCCCCGCCTGCTCTCCTCCGGGTGGAGACTGGGAGTCAGATCGGGTTCGCGGGAGATCGCGCGACCTCTCGCTCCCCGCCTGCTCTCCTCCGGGTGGAGACTGGGAGTCAGATCGGGTTCGCGGGAGATCGCGCGACCTCTCGCTCCCCGCCTGCTCTCCTCCGGGTGGAGACTGGGAGTCAGATCGGGTTCGCGGGAGATCGCGCGACCTCTCGCTCCCCGCCTGCTCTCCTCCGGGTGGAGACTGGGAGTCAGATCGGGTTCGCGGGAGATCGCGCGACCTCTCGCTCCCCGCCTGCTCTCCTCCGGGTGGAGACTGGGAGTCAGATCGGGTTCGCGGGAGATCGCGCGACCTCTCGCTCCCCGCCTGCTCTCCTCCGGGTGGAGACTGGGAGTCAGATCGGGTTCGCGGGAGATCGCGCGACCTCTCGCTCCCCGCCTGCTCTCCTCCGGGTGGAGACTGGGAGTCAGATCGGGTTCGCGGGAGATCGCGCGACCTCTCGCTCCCCGCCTGCTCTCCTCCGGGTGGAGACTGGGAGTCAGATCGGGTTCGCGGGAGATCGCGCGACCTCTCGCTCCCCGCCTGCTCTCCTCCGGGTGGAGACTGGGAGTCAGATCGGGTTCGCGGGAGATCGCGCGACCTCTCGCTCCCCGCCTGCTCTCCTCCGGGTGGAGACTGGGAGTCAGATCGGGTTCGCGGGAGATCGCGCGACCTCTCGCTCCCCGCCTGCTCTCCTCCGGGTGGAGACTGGGAGTCAGATCGGGTTCGCGGGAGATCGCGCGACCTCTCGCTCCCCGCCTGCTCTCCTCCGGGTGGAGACTGGGAGTCAGATCGGGTTCGCGGGAGATCGCGCGACCTCTCGCTCCCCGCCTGCTCTCCTCCGGGTGGAGACTGGGAGTCAGATCGGGTTCGCGGGAGATCGCGCGACCTCTCGCTCCCCGCCTGCTCTCCTCCGGGTGGAGACTGGGAGTCAGATCGGGTTCGCGGGAGATCGCGCGACCTCTCGCTCCCCGCCTGCTCTCCTCCGGGTGGAGACTGGGAGTCAGATCGGGTTCGCGGGAGATCGCGCGACCTCTCGCTCCCCGCCTGCTCTCCTCCGGGTGGAGACTGGGAGTCAGATCGGGTTCGCGGGAGATCGCGCGACCTCTCGCTCCCCGCCTGCTCTCCTCCGGGTGGAGACTGGGAGTCAGATCGGGTTCGCGGGAGATCGCGCGACCTCTCGCTCCCCGCCTGCTCTCCTCCGGGTGGAGACTGGGAGTCAGATCGGGTTCGCGGGAGATCGCGCGACCTCTCGCTCCCCGCCTGCTCTCCTCCGGGTGGAGACTGGGAGTCAGATCGGGTTCGCGGGAGATCGCGCGACCTCTCGCTCCCCGCCTGCTCTCCTCCGGGTGGAGACTGGGAGTCAGATCGGGTTCGCGGGAGATCGCGCGACCTCTCGCTCCCCGCCTGCTCTCCTCCGGGTGGAGACTGGGAGTCAGATCGGGTTCGCGGGAGATCGCGCGACCTCTCGCTCCCCGCCTGCTCTCCTCCGGGTGGAGACTGGGAGTCAGATCGGGTTCGCGGGAGATCGCGCGACCTCTCGCTCCCCGCCTGCTCTCCTCCGGGTGGAGACTGGGAGTCAGATCGGGTTCGCGGGAGATCGCGCGACCTCTCGCTCCCCGCCTGCTCTCCTCCGGGTGGAGACTGGGAGTCAGATCGGGTTCGCGGGAGATCGCGCGACCTCTCGCTCCCCGCCTGCTCTCCTCCGGGTGGAGACTGGGAGTCAGATCGGGTTCGCGGGAGATCGCGCGACCTCTCGCTCCCCGCCTGCTCTCCTCCGGGTGGAGACTGGGAGTCAGATCGGGTTCGCGGGAGATCGCGCGACCTCTCGCTCCCCGCCTGCTCTCCTCCGGGTGGAGACTGGGAGTCAGATCGGGTTCGCGGGAGATCGCGCGACCTCTCGCTCCCCGCCTGCTCTCCTCCGGGTGGAGACTGGGAGTCAGATCGGGTTCGCGGGAGATCGCGCGACCTCTCGCTCCCCGCCTGCTCTCCTCCGGGTGGAGACTGGGAGTCAGATCGGGTTCGCGGGAGATCGCGCGACCTCTCGCTCCCCCGCCTGCTCTCCTCCGGGTGGAGACTGGGAGTCAGATCGGGTTCGCGGGAGATCGCGCGACCTCTCGCTCCCCGCCTGCTCTCCTCCGGGTGGAGACTGGGAGTCAGATCGGGTTCGCGGGAGATCGCGCGACCTCTCGCTCCCCGCCTGCTCTCCTCCGGGTGGAGACTGGGAGTCAGATCGGGTTCGCGGGAGATCGCGCGACCTCTCGCTCCCCGCCTGCTCTCCTCCGGGTGGAGACTGGGAGTCAGATCGGGTTCGCGGGAGATCGCGCGACCTCTCGCTCCCCGCCTGCTCTCCTCCGGGTGGAGACTGGGAGTCAGATCGGGTTCGCGGGAGATCGCGCGACCTCTCGCTCCCCGCCTGCTCTCCTCCGGGTGGAGACTGGGAGTCAGATCGGGTTCGCGGGAGATCGCGCGACCTCTCGCTCCCCGCCTGCTCTCCTCCGGGTGGAGACTGGGAGTCAGATCGGGTTCGCGGGAGATCGCGCGACCTCTCGCTCCCCGCCTGCTCTCCTCCGGGTGGAGACTGGGAGTCAGATCGGGTTCGCGGGAGATCGCGCGACCTCTCGCTCCCCGCCTGCTCTCCTCCGGGTGGAGACTGGGAGTCAGATCGGGTTCGCGGGAGATCGCGCGACCTCTCGCTCCCCGCCTGCTCTCCTCCGGGTGGAGACTGGGAGTCAGATCGGGTTCGCGGGAGATCGCGCGACCTCTCGCTCCCCGCCTGCTCTCCTCCGGGTGGAGACTGGGAGTCAGATCGGGTTCGCGGGAGATCGCGCGACCTCTCGCTCCCCGCCTGCTCTCCTCCGGGTGGAGACTGGGAGTCAGATCGGGTTCGCGGGAGATCGCCGAAAAAAATCGGTGGGACTAAGAGGAAAACAAATAAATATAAAAAAATTAGTTTAAATTTTGTTTACTTGTTATAGCAATGATACTAATATTCGTCCACAATATCATCATCATTATTTCCACCTTCATGATTATTACAATTAGTAACAATTAATGGTTTTATGATATGATATTATGATATCAATGGTGACGGGGAATCTTTAATTCATTTCCTGGATTGACTCAGTCAGATTTCAATCCTTTATAAGTTTGTAGTGCTTATTTTGTATATACAATAATGCATATTTTAGGCAGTTGTTTGTAGCCCACAGAATAATTAAGTTTTATTCTTAGTTGCACTGATATTATAAATAATCTTTAAAATGCTAAATTTATTTCTATTATTATCTATCGTGCCTGTCTATTGTAAACTGTGATAAGTTGAACATAAGTTGACATCCTAAAAAGAATGATGCTGAATTTAATTTTACTGTATTAGACTGTTAAATCATTTAGAATTACAGTATATTGCTGGCATCTTTGCTGCCAGTAGAAATACAGAAATATACTGTAATTCTGATTTACAGCCCACTACTGTAAAGTTCTTTACAGTATTCATACTGTAAAATTACAGTATTCTGCTGGCGTCTCTAGTGCCAGCTCTTTACTGAAAATTATTTACAGTGAGTGCCACACATTATTATGGTTTTATTTTGACCATGAAGAGAGTTGATATTTTAAGGATGGTAAAACCCTAGACATGACTAAATCAGACTCCTGTACTGACACTTTGTGATTTTCTGTCTCTGCTCTCACTCTACCCTCAGCTTTCAGTCTAACTGTCACTCTGAGCTCCTTTATCCGAACACAACAGGAGCTCAGATAATCCTCTGAGTGATGACATGAGCCTGTGGGTGGTCTTTATGCTCAACAACGTCTGTCAAGCCAAAGAACCAAAACTGATGTGAATCAACAAGAAGCGTCTTTCTCCTTTTCCTCTTCTATTTCAGCTTCATTTAAAATAATCTGCGGATAAACAATGTTATTTGGTTTGCCCAGTTTGGCTTACGGGAGCACCACCAGCCTTTAGTCCTCCTTGCAAGTTAACATCCACATGCCAGTGCTAACTGTGGTTACACATTGCTCTGGTCGATATGCAAGTTTAATTTGACACAGCCTAAATATATTTTTATCTCCATTTCCTAGATCAAAATATATACTGCCAGACCGCATCCATTCACTGTGCTTGTTTACATCACGGTAGTAGAGCCAGAGGAGCAGGCCCATTAGCTTGGGCTACAGCCAGTCTATGGCCACAGCTTCAACTAGTGGCAGGTGGCTGCATTACAGTTTGAGCATTATGTTTGACATGCATTCAGGGCCTTAAAACTATTAGTAATTTGTTCAGCCGACTAGTCATTCTGGTAGTTCTAGAAGTTATAACTGAAAAGGAAAGACTTCTGCATCCTCATCCAGATTCACTGGTTCACTCAGTTCTTCAGGTTTTTGTTGGACAGACCACAACAAAGCAGGGGGAAAAAAAGATGAGCCTCTCAGGTATTATTTTTTCTCCTCCTGTCATCTCCTGACTCTCCTCCAACATTAAATATTTCCCTCAGTGACCCCACAGAGCTCACTGCTGCTTCTCAGCCTGTGTCCATGAACATCAGCTCCATGTTGAGTCCCCGATGACTCAAAACTAGACTCAGTAAATCTCCATGTGAAGCCTTGATAAAATGCACACATGTAATGTCTGCCTGGGTAAGTGGCAGGCTGTGAGCGCTGAACCAAATGATGAGTTAACACACGTCTGCAGTGACTTTAAGAACAATATCAGAGAGCTGAGACTGCAACAATCTACCAAAACTGTGCTTTAATTATCATTTAAATGCATAATGTCTTACTTGTTGTATGCAGGTCAACTTTGTTGAGGATATTGTGTTGCTCAGTGTTATCTTATAAAATGTTTTAGTTTTTATTGACTACAATACAACTACAATCTTCATCACGTTTTCATCTTGCAAATACAAAACCATGAAATGTTGAAACATAGATTAGAGAAAGGCTGGTGTTTTCCAAGGCTTTATGCTAAGCTAGGGTTATCGCCTCCAGGTTCATTCTCTGGACCAACATCAGAAGAAACCAAACAAGCATCTTTTACCACAACTATTCCTTTGGAAGCAGGTACATCCACAGATTAAAGTGTTGCAGCATGGCTGATTTGGTGAACATGTTCAGTTTCAGGGGATTTGTAGGAATTACGTTTTTTTCAAGTATTCAACCCCTGTTGTATTTGACAGTGATGCTTCTTAGGAATCACGATTACACACACAACTATGAACACTCATGCAGAAAATATCTGCTAGTTCATCATAAACCATGCCCATCAGTCTGTTTCTCTAACTGCTGTTGTACTGCCCTGCTGAACTTCCCACCAGGAAACATCCAAAACAAAGATTTAAACTCATTTGGGGTGCAGAAGCTGGAGTAACAAAAACTTCAGGAGCAAACAAAACTCCATTCATCATCAACAAGACTGTGCCAGATTTTACATCTAAGTGACGGTGGAGCAAAGGTTAGTTGTCAAGTATCCAGCCCAAGTCTGCTGCATGTTCACAAGTATTGACTCAAACTCTCCTGAGGCACACAAAGAACAAATGTGGAGGGTTTTTTTTTCTTTCAAACAAGTAAATGTTCCCTAAAGAAAATGTTCTCCTGATGCAGCGCTGTCAGCTCTCAGTCCCTCAGCGGCCCTGAGAACATGTTCTGCTGTCAGTCTGTCTCAGGAAGAAATCCCCCCGAGGAACTCTCCAGAAGACCGGATCAGTGTGAAATACGTGACGAGTCCAAAGGTCAAAGATCAGGAGCCGTGCTGGGTTGAACTAAAACTTCAACTACACACACTGTACCTGAGTCCTACAGACGCCACAGATTCAGTCGTTCAAACATGCAGATGACTGTCGAGCACCACGCAAACATATCTAAATGTCAGGTTAATTCATCCAAGGAGAATGACATTCAGGAAGTGTTGTTTGCGTGAAATGATCATAGAGGGAATTCACCCCAAGGCACAAACATGTTACACTACAGAAAGATCTTCAGACTGTAAGAGACTGTAATTTTCCTGGGGGGGCGGATGTCAAAGTTTTACTTCTTGTAGGGATTTGTTTTACAAAATGCTTTGGTTGTCTCTATGCGGTCCTTTTTTGTATGTCCTGGGATTGTTTTGCATCTCGTGTTGACCTCTACGCGTCTCCACTTTATTTTTGCATCCTGTTGTTGCCTTTTTGTTTCATCTTGCATTCTTTTTCTATTTCGCCTCTCTCCTGTCTTTTCTTCATCGTCTTTATCATTCTGTCATCATTGTGGTCATTTTGAGCGTCTTCATTGCTGCTTTGGTCTCTAAGTGGTCATTTCCATCTCACTGTGTTCTTCGTGTGTCTCTAAAAATGGTTGTTTGTCATCTCTTTGATGTCATTCTGCCACTTTTTCCACTCCCATTTGCAGATGAAGCTGGGAATCCTCTAACCTCTCGTCCCCTTGGACGTGTTTCCATTGAGATTATTCATAGATCCATCACTGATCATGATGCTTGATAGCTTTGATGGTCTACATGTTTCATAGTCGTTCCATTTCAGTGTAAATGAGTCAGAAAGGAGGCTACTATATTGCTCCCTTAACAACCTTCTCTTCTCTACTCTGGTCCCATGAGTTGACACCTCATTGAGTTCCATAGTAGCATATGTCACGCTCATTCATTGTGCGTCCCCTTCACCGTCCCCGAGGACTTCTCTTAACAAGGCGGGGGAATACCTGATCTCTCTTGTGCTTTAAGTGGTTATCTCTCAGGTTTCACTCTCCGCTGGGGGTGAGTCTCTTTGTGTTTTGTTCCCTGTTTTCCCACAGAACCTTGGTGAAGAGAGGCCTCGGTACGCTCTGTGTTGCACGAAACATCAGAAACACGACACTCCTTTCTCCTCAATCCAGGCTGAGGGGATCTGAGAACGCAGGGAGATCAGCTTTCAGCTCCCACGTCTGACACAGGGTTTACCTGAAAGAGGTGCACCAGGTTCAGACTTGTCTTGGCTTTACTGTAGAAGCTGCCGGAGTAACAGCAGCATTATTAGCTCAGGTGGTTTAATCCCCGACCTTCTCTGACCTGACTTCATACCACACACCTCAAACAAACACAG
Source organism: Tautogolabrus adspersus (assembly GCA_020745685.1). Classification (NCBI taxonomy): domain Eukaryota; kingdom Metazoa; phylum Chordata; class Actinopteri; order Labriformes; family Labridae; genus Tautogolabrus; species Tautogolabrus adspersus. The sequence continues at coordinate 23,649,421 of CM036550.1, read as the reverse complement.
TAGGAGGAGTAATCCTCATAATGAAGGCAGAGATCATACTATAGAGAGCAGTAAAGATGTACTCATCCCAAATGTTTCAGGCTTAGTTTCAGTTTTGGGCCTTTGTAACTAGGTCACAGCAGAAACAACCCGAAAACATATTAAAAAAATGACATTTTTGTAATCAAACCTTTCATGAAATCTTATAATAAAATATTACTAAATTGTTTCCCGAGGATCCGGCTGGCTTTACTGCTTTGATCATCTTTTCAACTGAACCTCAAAGTCTTCATTGTAGTCAGTTTGGATGGTTGTAAGTTAACTTTAAGAAGTTAGGAGACCAAGTGAGTGTTATTGTGCATCTGTTCAAGCTTAAAGATGTATCACCATCATGTGAATCATCAGTCACAATCTACAAGACAACTATTTTGGATGTACAGGGAAACCCCGACATACATCAAAAAGTCAAAGACGATGAAGCTCTTGTTCGCTCACAGCTGGTGTTTATCTCAGTTCAGATGAGTTCAGCTCGGCCCGTCACGCTCCAACAGGTGTTTTTACCATCAGATATTTAAGTCTCAACACAAACACTGCTCCACATTTCACCTCCAAATATCACCCACTCCAAAAACGTCAGCCTCTGTCTGCAGGGAAAACTTCAGCTTGGTTGGACAGGACTTACAGAAACCTCTAAAGGAGGATTTTTTTCACCAGCTCTCCAGGAAGACAAGAACAATAACTTGGTGCTGAGATGTAACATGTGGCACATGAACCCACATAACCAGTTCAGTCAGTATCAATCATTAGAAAACTCATTTGTTTTAAATACAGGGGGCAAATACGACAAAAAGTACATCTTACATGAAATCATGTAAAAAACTATTATTTGTGGTAACAACCCTTAATAATACAATTCATTTCATCTTCATGGCTGATTTTAGTCACCCTTTATGCTGATAGTACCATTTCCTTGATGTTTAGGAACATCTTGTTTGCATGTCTACTAATGTCGCAGTAAAGTTCATGTCCACATTAAAATCTATGATCACACACGTTGAGCAAGCTGACAGTGAGGTAAGGAGTTCAGTTTTAGCTTTTCGGCTACCTTAGGACAAATTACAATTCTTCAAAAATCCTGAACTCAGTTTGCTTCCTCTTTAAAGTCATGCTAATGGAGTTATGCGAGACACATGGACACGCTGTGGATTAAAGCAGCTAGCAAGAAATCTAAGAGAGTTTAAGGTTGTATTCAGAACTGTGGCTAATAGTTCAGCCACCTTTTTTATTTCCCCTCTACATCAATGCTGACAAAGCATGAAGTGGATTTACAGCCTCGGTTCTGCTGTTCTCAGACCCCTTTTGGCCTCGCACCAAAAGTCTGGTTCTTCATGTGAAGTAGGAATCCTCTGCTTCAGCACAATGGGGATGTTTTATTTTCCGGTGGAGATGCACACACACAGGGTATGGGAGTTTTATGTGCATGAGTTTGTGTGTGTGTGTGTGTGTGTGTGTGCTGCATACATTAACAGGTGTTACCAACTGTAACACCAGAGGCCTGACCAGAAACAAGACAGTGTGAAGGAAGTGGGTTTCTGGAATATTTAACACCACCGTGTAACGTTCCTTCCTATGTGAGTCAGTTATCGTGCCAGATCAGAGAAAGTGTTGTCAGACAAATGTTGAATATTGTGTTCTCCCTGATGAGTCAGTCTGCTGGTTAACTCATTACAGAAACTGTGACACACCAGATTTTTAGATGGTAAGGTTGTAGGTCAATTACTTTGGTCCACGCAAAAATGTCTCATCAGCTGTTTGACTGATTGCCGTAACATTTCCTACAAACATAAATGGCTCCCAGAGGATGAATATATCAGATTTTTACCACCTTTGAATTTCTCCTTTACGCCACCACAGGAGATTTATTTGTAGTTTTGGACCATTGTCTCGTCTTTCTCACTATTGCCTCAATTTTAGTTTGTCTGTAGTGCTTATATACTACACTAACTTGGTTTTCAGCAAAAAGGTACTTGTATTAAGCTTGAGCACATCAATTTCATGCAACCTCATGTTTCTGCTCCACTAAATCTCTGTGGAAAATTTGGCCAATTTGATTCACTTCATTTGAAAGCTTTGGTATTTTTCAGGTTACAACTTTCCAACCCTTCTTCTTCTTCTTCTTCTTCTTCTTCTTCTTCTTCTTCTTCTTCTTCTTCTTCTTCTTCTTCTTCTTCTTCTTCTTCTTCTTCAGGGTAATTGAAGTTGTATTTAATCTTTCTGGTGATATGTACTTTTATGGGCTGAGAAATTCTACTTGCAGAAGGAACTATTTTGAGCCCCTGTTGGAATAGGTGGAGATTGCATTGTGTATAAGTTTGAGATATTCAAAGCTATATAAAGAAATACAAACAAAAATAGATGTTCTTAAAAAATGTGATGCATTGCTGTAAATTAATAAAGAAAGCTGTTTAACAAGTTGTTGGAATTAGGCTAAAATATGCAGATTAATGCAAAATAAATCATCAATAATAATAAACGTATATAAGGTGAGTACTTTTACTTGAGATAATTTAATTGATCATGATATTATTGATGGTAATAATGCTACTGTAGTATACATGCCTTTATTTAAAGGACAGGACAGTGGATAGAGTTGGAAACAGGGATGACAGAGTTGGAGATAAGATGCAGTAAATTGACGAGGATGGAAGACGAACCACGGGCCACCGCTTAGAGGGCGACAGCCTCTACATGGGATGTTTGATTTAACCACAGAGCCAAACTATAAATACAGTACTTTTACTGAAATATTTTAACAGTGTGGTATTAGGACTTTATTTAAGTGTAGAGCGAGAGTATTTCATACCAAATTTTCTTTGATCATCTCTACATGTCAGCCCTGTTACTGACGGGCGACCAATCCAGGGTATACCCCACCTCTCGCCCAATGACAGCTGGGACCGGCTCCAATCACACACGACCCCAAACATGACAAGCGGTTTAGATAATGGATGAACGGTGTATTCAGTGGAAATACTGGTTTACAACTGTAATGTCAAACCGCTGGACTGCACTTTGTAACTTGTGTTTGAATGAACCAGGGCAAATTCTTTCAAATCATTTCATCTTGAGGGTAAACCAAAAATAAGCATTCATTTGATAAGTTTTCCCCTAAATCTTAAACCTCCCGTTCAAAAATGTAGCGGCGTCAATTACGCAGCAGGGCACTGAAAAATATTCCATCCTTCTTAAAACAATGATACCACACATTCCCACCACCAGGCACAAAGCCATGACATGGATTACTGTCGTACCTCGGAGGATACAATCTAGTTTCCAGCGTGAACTTAGTCTGGATGGACATAAGGACTCTTGGTTTCCCTCTTTAAGTGCTCCTTGTTCTGCTAATGGGCTGCTGGGAGGCCAGAGGAGTATGGGAAACAAGCTTGTTAATTCATCCTACAGCAGGATTTCTATGGGCTTCTTATGTGGCAAAAAGGGGGTGACACAAAACCAACCAGCTCAGTCTTTAGCTTTGTTATAACAAACAAGTGAAGGAAGCACATTCCTCACAGTGTAAACTGCAATATTGGCATTTATTACAGCTCAGATGTTAGCCAGGGTAAAGAGCACGATGGACTTTGTTCAAGGGAGAACATCTCCTTCATTAGACTTTACAAACAAAACAATGTTTGTTAACTCCAGCTCTTTGTAGAATCACAAATTATACAGTTTGGAGAGCGCAGTCTTCTCAGCGTATCAGAACTGTTAGCCACAAACATTAACATGGCTTGACTTGTCTAAACCAAGTAGCATTTTATTTTATTTCTTGTTATCTTTTGGGCCTTTTTGCTTTTACTGGACAGGACAGCTGAAGAGAGACCGGAAATGTTGGGAGGAGAGAGCGGGGGATGACGTGCAGCAAAGGGCCGAGGTCAGACCTGAACCCACAGGCGCTTCGACGAGGACTATAGCCTCCGTACATGGGGCACGCAGCATAACCGCTGGGCCATCAGCGCTCCCAAGTACCATTTTATTAACATACTTATTAATCCTATCAACTCTTTTGTTTATATTTGATATAACTGTTAACATTGGCTTTAAAGCTCTTTAGCTATGTTTAAAAGGTTCTCTATATTACAGTAATTAAAATAAGTTCCTAAGAGCATTAAATAGAACGTAAACAATGGTGCAAATGTCCCTTTGGCCCTGTTAGATGCTAGTTATGTCCTACCTCTACAAAATCCCTGCTAACAACATGATGTCTGCCAAAGACATGCAGGCTACAGCTTAAGTTTGTTTATGTAGCTTTTGTCCCTGCTGGAGCTCAGCCTGCCAGCTGCAGTCACATTACACAAACACCAACACACATTTCTGATTCATCTTTTCACTTTTTTAAACTAAGAACACAACATTTACAGACATGTTGTGTTTATTCAATTATTCTAAAAGTGGTTTTAGCGAGATCTAAGCTTAAACAGACTTTTGTTTTCAGTTAAACTTCGACTACAACTTTCAATGTGTTCAGTGAGCCTGTCCTCTGTCAAAATCAAAGCATATTAATAAGATCGTAACCGACCAAATTTACATTCATTGTAATGCAAGACCTCTTGTTGCAAAGGTAATAGTGACAGAGGCAAAGCCAAGAGTCTGGTGGCTGAGTATAAAGGCGGAGGGGGACATGTTTGTAGGAGGACGTGTTGTCTGAGGGATTTATTTGAGACATTCAGGGTTGACAGACTTTCAAAACCTTTGACTTTATCAGATCTAAAGGCCGAGGTCAGCTGTGGGTCTGAATGTTCAGACTGTAACCAGGGCGGAAACAGTCTGTACCTGCAGTTTACACTGAAACCAGCTCTGGATGTTTCCTAAATAGCATGCACAGGTTAGAGGGAAGTAGACAGTTTGTCTCCAGTACACATGTAACCTTCAAATGGGGTTTAAATACATAATAACTGGCACAGGATTGCTCTAGATCATTCTAAACAAAGAAGAAGGTCTCTGATGTAACACGTTGTTGAATCATCATCACACACTGTATCACACTGGATGAACTGTTTTGGTAATTTAAATCTCTTGTATTCTTCATCAGAAAAGAAACAGTAAGCCGTCACAGCCGGTTTGTTGACAGTGAAAACGTGTTTGATGACTTTAGGTCTCCCCTGGGTGCTCTTCATGTTGTCTAGGATTTAGACTGAGCACCAAAAGAGCAGATCTTTGACCCCAGCAGTCAGCCCGAGGCTGGAGGGATTTCCCAGAGTATAAACAATGGAGTGATCCCTTAACATATTCACATTTATTATGTCTCGTGGCCACATATCCAAACACATGACTTTGAGCCTCTCCAGCCCACTGATATAACTACAACACGTCATAAAAAACTTGTACATTTCAGAAAATTCTGGTTAATTTCTATCAAGGTTTGCAACAAAAAGCCTCCTTTTGCTTTCCAGTGGTTGTCTTGTCACATTCACACAATAAAAAAAGAAGATAATCTTTGAGGTTTGGACATTTAGTCAGACAAATAAAGACTATTGAAGCCATAAGCTTCAGCTCTGATAAATCATGTTGGGTATTAATCACTGTTTTCTGATATTCTATAGACTAGAAGATCAGCAGATCCAATGATATTGAAAATAATAGTCGCAGCCAAGTAGTAGAGTCTTCTGCAGAATTCACCACAATAAAGAGGAAGCCTTCATTCAGTTTCTCTTTTATCATCTCTTTTCATTGTCCTATCAGCCGCTTCATTATGTTTCACTCCGTTTGCTGTCACTCAACTGCTGCCGGCACAAAGAAACAAGAATCTCTCCCAGAATACAGGCTGAAAATGTCTTTGTTTGCCGGAACAGAAGTTAATTTCAAGCTTGGTTCGACACATAAAAGTGATAAGAAATATGTAAATAGAGGAAAAATGTGCCCATTATGTACGACAAAGAGTGCTATCAGGTTGGGAATACAGTAGTCTAAAGGTGGACGGAAGGAAAAAAATCGATAAGAAACAAAAGAAAACTTGAATTTTTGAGATGCTGAGACGTCCTGACAGCTCAGTAAAACAAAGCTGCATCTGTTCTTGTGTTCTGCTGAGACGGATGTGAGAACAGCAGGGGAGCAGGTACGGTTCCCTGCAGGCCTCCACACACACGGTCTTCTCTCTTCTGTTAAAGCTCAGACCAATATTTCATTGATTTTTTCCGCATTTCTGTGACAAGACAGAGAAGAGGTTTCAAAGACAGCACATCCTCAGAGCTCTAACCCAAATGTAGCAGCGGTGGAAAAGACTCGAGGTTTTCGTGCCGGTGGGACTGAAGTCTGGCTGGGTTTTGCCGAGAGGAGCTTGCCTGGTTAGGAAACAGCTTCCATGACCCACTTTTCTGCTCTGTGTGTGGAGCTCAACCCTTGATGTGATATGGAGAAGGAGTTTTTGTATTTATGATGCCTTAAAGATTGAACCTCAAATAAAAGTGTCTGTACACAAAAGCCAGTTAAATCTGATCGACACACTGTGAATGGTAGGAATGTTAGGAGCTCCATTATTTTAGTTCAATGCTTTTTCAGTTACTTGTATTTTAATACAGTATATCAACTACTAAATACTACAGCCCCATCACGGTTTGGGGGCCATTGTTACACTTTTACCATACTTTATTTATTCCAGCTTTAGTTACTTTGCAGTTTGATTTCAAAAGTACAAATCAGGTTCCAAAAAATCTGGAAAGCTGTGTAAGATTTAATTTAAATTTACAGATAAAAACTCAATGTGAGTACGTTTTACAAAGGTTTGTCAGCTGTAACCTCCAGGAAAGATAAAAGAAGCCAATGTGCAAGACCTATGGTCTTCACCATAGACTGTAAATATTACATGAAGATGACGTGAAGACGGAGCAAGGAGAGAATGCTACTTTCAAAATCATGCTAGTTTTCGAAATGTACCTACCCTAGCTTTAAGTAGTATTGAGTAAGAGCAGAAGCCTTGTACATTAATATTGGTAAAAAAGGAAATATCATGATACTTTAATCAAAGTTAACTTGGAATTGACAAGTTAACTAAACTAAGGTGCTTTTGTTAAGTCTGTTCCTAAGTGTCCTATAGGCTAAAGTTGTATAACACAGTTGAAAACCATGTCAAACTTCTTCGTCTTCTCAATAACTTTAGTTCACACACACCTGTGATCATCAAACTGAGCTCCTGGTGCGCCCTGATTTACATCATTTAACAAAAATTCCTGCAACTGCATAAAAAAGGCCTCCTACAGATCAGGCTAACCTCAAAATTCCTGCTTTGTTGAGTAAATGAGAAACACAACCAGTCATGTTACACTTTCAACCAATCACAGACGATCACCCCGTATAAAAACCCATTTTAAACGGACAGTAACAGCAGGATTTATTCCTATGTTCATAATAAGGTTGTTAAAGAGTGCAAAAGCAACAACATATCAAGGTTAACACCAGAAAATGCAAAGTCATCTGCCAGATTGTTATATCCACTTTAATAAATGAGTCAATCAAATTTTAAGAATGCATTGTTAAGCCTCTTTTTCCCCCCAGCAAACAGCATCTAAACTTTGTGTTTCCAGCACGTCCTTCTCTCCCCCTCCTCGTATTTCTTGGGATCCACTTAAACATTCAGTCATGTTTGTGGAGCACGGTAATAAAGGGGCTCAAGTTGCCCTTGTGTTCATACACTGGAGACGTAGAAAAGCAAACAAACAAGGAGAGTGAAAGGCTAAACCTGTTGTTCGGAGTCGACTACATCCTGCACAGTATAATCCCTAAACCAAGCTCTTTTGTTGTGAATGGCTGAGCTAACTGCAGGGCGTGGTGATATTACTGTACAAATACCTCAACAGAGCTGTCAGGGTGAAATACAACGACCTTCAAGTCACACAAAAACCAGGAGGATGAAGAGATCTATGGACTGATATAAAACAAGCAAATAAAATGTTAAAAAGAAGGCTTTAGCGTTGTTGTTCGGCCCTGAATGGATTAGAGTTCATATAAAAAAAGCCTGCGGTCTGACAGCTTAAATCATATTCATAGCTCTGAACAAAATCAGGTCACTTCATAATGGGAATGTTGTATCCCAAGTGACAGACAAATCCAGCTGCAGTGTGACAGTGATGTACAGTAAACGCCCCTGCAGGCTGGAAACAGACGAGGTGGCAGCGACGAGTGAGAGAATGGTTCACCAGACATGTTATTATAATAGGACGAGGCCATTCGTGGCCACGCTCGGCACAAATCCAGCTGCACAATTGCATAATATGAGAATAGGAAATTCTGCTGATAAACTGTCTATTGTTCCTAAGTGCCCAGCAGACTGAGATAATAAACACAACATGGGCTTTGTCCGCCGGCTAGTCCAAACAACAACACTGGCTTCGTGAAAATGGGTGTAGAAAGGCACTGTTAACACCATTTTAAATTAAAGCTAACTTTTGTTTTGTTTAAAGATTTAAAAAAAAACTGTAAAAACTGAATGGATTTTGGATTTTGTTTGATTTGTAGGAAATGGATCAGTTTTTCCAAAGGATTCTGATTGAACATGATTAGACGTTACCAATCAGCTGGAGGCCGAACAGCCAAAGAATGAGCTGCTGATTGTGGAGCATGAATAAAGCAGCTGACGACAATCAGGCCAATGCAAGCTGGTTTAAGACCTCTGCCTGAACTAACAATATGGAAAGAGGAAGGTCTCAAAATACAAAAGAAATACAAATATAATCATAACCATAACAAAAAAAGAGGGAGGAGAGAGATGGCAGCAGTTGATGAGAGCTGAATAGTACAGACAATAATGAGCAATGTTGTTCTTGCCTAGAGCTTCAAAAAGGCTCGAGTCTGCCCTGAGCACGACAGTCATGGGATTAAACCCAACTACAATATGTGTTGTTGTTTTTTTTTACTTCAAATGTGGTTATAATTCAAATGTAAAGACCTTTGAATTTGTTGAAACACTTAGTAAATGCATGCTGATTACTAAAATGTACAAGGTACGGTATTTAAAGCTGAATGTGCATGTCTGTAAAGAGGAAGAGAAGTTTGTCTGCAGATTCAAAATATTTATCTCTTGAAATCTACAGTATATTGTGTTTACAGAAACGCTTGAACTGTACAATGAATAACACCCACGTACAGTAAATATAGATTGTAGTCTTTGAAATCCAAACATCTAACAGTCCTCGAGAGATTTGGTAAGGGTGCCCCCTCGGGTCTCTCCACACCCACTAACAAACATCCTTCCCCATCGCTTACAGCGTAGCGTGGCCTCCTCTCAGTTTGTGTGTTTAACGAGATGAAATTTGGACTCTCTAAGTGGGTGAAGTCGGGATGCGGGCTCCGTTCAGCAGCAGAGGAGCCTCCAGGGGAGCTTCATGCAGGCGGGTTGTATCAGGTCAGGATGGGAGCTGGATACCCTGCAGCGGCCAGTCGAGCTGGTATCCTGCCCTGTTTTCATTCCAGCCGTCTGCTTGGGGACTGGCTACGCTGGAATTGGTTTAGCCCCAGGTAGCGGCGGATGAGGAATCCATATTTTCACCTAGTAGGGAAATCTGCGCTGAACTTTTTAAGCGGTATAAACCAGACTTGTTTGCCTCAGAGAAAAAAAGCTTGGCTGTTTGCATTTTTCCTTTTGTCTTTTTGTGCATGAAATGGCTATTTAATCACAAAAACACTACGTGTTGGTATATTTTATTGTCGTTAAGTTGAAATGAGGTTTGGACAAAAATGTTATCCAAATGGCACACGATTTGAATTTCCAAACACTGTATTTCATGCAAGAATGACAACAAAACAGCATTTCCCAGGATCACAACACATCGCCTCTTTGGCTCAGGCTCCGGTTGTTCGGTCCATGTTTGGAATATGAAATGATTTACTGTGAGTCACCCACATCAGAACTCTGAGGTGCTCTCCTGAGCCAGAGGAATACAAATATAAACATCAGTTAAAGTTCCTGCGCCCACATGAACTTGATAGCAAAAACAAACGGCTGGTTAAGTCAGGCACCAAGCCCTGTGTGCATTCTTTCACCAAATGGATTTTTCATCTGCTGTGAAGGTTTTTTTGTCTCTTTCCTTTTTTAGCATCTGTTGTTTGGAAATATGAATGCAGTATCACTCTGAGGTGTGAGTTTCTGGAAATGTTTCTGTCAAGTGAGGGTGCTGAGGTCTGTTTGGTAAATGTTCTGGGAATGAAGAGTTTGTAATGTCATTAGGGGAAGAATCTAGAAAAATGTGGTCGTGGTGACTTTTTCATGGGCCTTTCATTGAACACACCTAGCCTACTCACTCACAGTAAATGTTCCAGACTATTACCTGCTACCTTCAAACATATACCGTTCCCAACTTCATGCTGACTTTTTACTAAAGGGAACTGGCCGGAAAAAAGTTTAGATAAAGTTGGGGTGAGTAGGTTTCAAAGGGGCTTATTTTCGAGGTAAACATTGTACTTTTCACTGCACTACGTGTTTTTTATTAAGTTACTTCAATGATCAATTTATTTCCTTCAGATTGCATATTCATAATGAAGTATTTTATGGATCAATATACTGGCAGTGCATTAAGGAAATGGAAATGGGCTTTTCTGCATAATAGGAAAACGTTGCAAATCGCTGCAGAAACAAGATATACTCAGTCTGAAGGCCTGTGTATAACTACAGTATGTGTGGCGGCCTTTATTCAGATTGACTCTGACTGCATGGAGGGACAAAACACTGAGAGGAAACCACTCCTGATGGCTGAGAGCAGAAACTGGATCAAACTGCCGACCACAGGTTTGGCTGAGTGTGTGCCTATGTGTTCCAAAATAGAGAAACAGAAAGCAGAGGACTCTCAGGTGATGGTTAACTTATTGTAGGTCATCTACTGAATGACTTTCTAAATACAAAACCCAGCCGCCTGGAAAGACTTGTTTTGTATCGGTGCAGTTTTTGATGCTGAGGTTTCCTCAATGGAACATCAGATCGATTATCGTGTGCTAACAATCACTGCCTTGTTGCAAACATCTGTTTTGTGTGCTAGCTAATGTGCTAGTGGCTAAATGAATGTTTTCATGGCAGACACTCATAAAAAACAGCCTTCAACCGAAAACAAAAAGGGGGTCACAAAGGGAACATGTATGAAACCCTTCCTCTAATGCAGGATGCCCTCCCAGTGCAGTCCTCATTTAACATTATCAGGTTAGTCGTCTGGTTAGCTTTAGAACAAAACAACTAAAGTGTGTTTAGCTTAAGCAAAAACCATAGAGAGTGAGCAAACTGTGCTAAAAAAAGAAAGTGTTTAATAAGACTGTTATTGATTGAGATAGAAGCCCTGTTAAGATCAATTCTAGTAGCTTTAATTAGGCCAGGGCTACAACTAACAGGGATTTTCTCTGAATGTTCACCATACAAAACGGCAGTCTGAATAGCGCTAATGTAGCTCACCCACCGACAAGTGCTCTCCCTCCCTGTGCTAAAAATAGAAACCAATAATAATCCATACAGATCATCCAAACGAGTGGACTTTCTTAAACAGAATAACAATCACAGTGTTTGAAAAATGGATGTAGTGCTCAACACTATCCATAGCTAGAGCAGCGTGCTTTACGTGCTTGTGCCAATTAAAATAATAAAAGTCGATGGGGGAATAAAAGCTGCCTCGGTATCATAAATGTTTTCAGGGAAATAGAATATGGTATAAGAAAAGGAAAGAGTTAAGTTCTGCAGGCTTAAACAAAATCAACATCCTGGCATCAGTCAGAGTGATTGTTTCAAAGACGCTTCGGTAGGATCACACGAGCAGAGCAGAGACATTGATCAGGACAGAGTAACACAAATATAGACGCTCATGCTTTGCTGGAATAAAACAAATGCACATAAATAAGCCTACGTGAATTCCATTTATTAGGTATTTGTGCCTTTCGACAGAGCACTGTATAGTAGTCCGGACTTAAACAAAGCCATGAGTCAAATAACTTGCCTCAAGCCTTTTTAGAAATCGACTTATTAGATTGATTCGAGGAATCGTTGCAGCCCCAAAGCATTTCTTTATCTTGACATTCAGTTTTAAGACCACCGTCCTACTGCTTCAATCTGTTGTTCAGGGCTGCACAACGTTGAGTGTCATTTGCAGTATTTGTGCAGGGAACAGAGACATGGCCATCTAAACATTATCTGTCCTTCCTACAAATATCTTTGTGGCTGCTAAATGAGACAACCTTTTTACAGTATTTTTATGTGTATTTTGCTACTTCAAGGCCAACTTCCAGAAGCTGTAACAGATCAAACATTTGCATGACCTACAGTGTGGTGCCTGACATGCTTTTAAAGGCTTTACTCCTACAGTTTATTGATGTAATCTGTTTGTTTCCATTTCATATTGAACTCACATAGCATCATCAATACCAGAGATGTCCCTCATTTCACCGTGTCTGTTCATGTCTCCTCAGCCCACGACCGGCACCAAATCCTCATGTAAGCCAAACCCAGACGCTCGCTTTGCCTTTCAGCCACAGATCCCGGGCAGAGCTCCGTGTTCTGACAACAGCAACCAGAAAGCAATCAAGCAGTCAGGGCCCGCTCTCAGGAGCCACAATTAGATTTGTAGCGTTTTTTCTCTCCAGACTTGGTGTTGAGCAATCCGCCAGCCCAGACTACACCCTGCTAGGAGTTCATTAAGAAACTACCCACACTACACCCATTCATCTCAGTCAGCAGAGTATGCAGGAAACCAGAACCCCCATTTCCAATACACCGCTGGCCATACCAGAGACACACATACTCACAAAGACCCCAGCACGGATTGCTTGCATTGTAGCACTGATTTTTCCTTCTTGCATGAACACATATTTGCTCAACTCCTCTGATATGATTGTGTTTAGTTGGAATTGTGTTCTGCTAGGATTAAGTTAAGTAAACATTTGCATGCAGGTATGAAAACAAGGGAGTGAAGCCAGAGTGAATTTGAGAAGCTCAGGTTAAATAAAGCAGAAAAAAGAAAAGGTTAATGTGTCCAGTGCAGCAAAAAATAAGCTAAAAGTAGGTCACTTGGAAGAGAGTCTGCAACAATAAGGTGAGTAACAGGACCGGAGGGGGACACAAAGGTCAGGAATCTCTCTTAAAATCCTGTTTGTTTTCTGTGTGTGCATATTTAAGCGTGTGTGTGTGCACTCTGGAGCACCATATTTCGTAAGCCGGAGGCACTGGCGGTCTTCAACGTCCACCGACATGTTGGAGGGGGCTGTTGCCTCGTTTAGATCCACTACTTCCCAGAATTCCCACCCGCATCACCCCTGCCCACAGAGCACAAAAGGATGGATGGATCCTCTCCATAAATAACCAGCAGAGCAAAGCCAAAACCACAATGTTTTTCTCTGCATGCTTTGTTTCAAAGGCCTGGACTGCAGCTCTTTCATTTGAAAGTAGCCGTCCAAATGAAATGTGCTGGATCCATCACACAGGCTGATAAATCTTTGGCACACATCGGAATAAAAGGAAAATACAAAACAGAATTTAGAAGATAGGGCAGAATAAAACAGTGTGTTCACTGTGTTGATGAGATTAGACTAACTTGTGTGCACATGAGATTGCAGAGAGCATCATTTCGAAAGTGTTGATAGAAAGTGTCATTAAGGTTTGGTTCTTTTTAAAAAGAAATCGTAATCATCTGCAACATTACTTCAAATTAAATCTGTTATGATTTGTAGACCCGTCCATCAGCACAAGACTATTCACAAGTTTTGACCATAGATTAATGTCACTTAAAGAAAAACCTCAAATATAATGTTACAGTTTCTCGGTAAAGCATTATTTGCAGCTTTTATCTGATCGTATGATTAAATGAGTATTCTGGGTTTTTTCTGGGTTTACCAGACATCATATTAAATATGTCACTTGGTAAATAGTAAATGGATTTTAGCTTGTATGGCACTTTTCTAGTCTTCTGACTACTGAACGCACGTTTGACACTGCAGGTCACACCTACACGTTCACACACTGACGGCAGAAAATGTTAAGTGCCACAGCCCGCATCAGTTTTAACTGATCCTTGTTCACACACATTCACACGCCGCCAATGAGGCAGTGGGAGCAATTTGGGGTTAAGAGTCTTGCCCAAGGACACATCGGACACATGGCTGCAGGAGCTGGGAATCGAAACCACAAACTTCCGGTTGAGAGACTGTACCACTGAGCCACAGCCGCCCCCCTTGTGGCCTAACTTGCGTATGGAGACCTAGAGGTTTCTATATTCAATATGTAAAAGAACTCACACATGCTGAAATGTTTAATCAATTAACATACTAACAAAAAAGGTCCATGCAACAAAAGAAAAGTCAATCACTGGTGTAGCTAACCAGTCTTAAACTTATTTAAGACTTAACCATCTTTATACAGTTGCTGATTGTTTTGTTGCCCACAATCATTTTATATCCAGATATAGGATTTTGTTCCTTTTTTTTGGCTACTTCAAATCAATGCTGAGTGTTTCTCTCTTGTTTCCAATGTTTAAAGCAGTTTTCTTTCTGTGACTTGTATTTATTTCATCATGATCTTTTTAGATTGTTACATTGGTTTGGGTTGAAACTTCTGGAAGTCTGAGTGAAGCTCTACATGGCGTTCAATGAAAACCTGCTCTTATCACTATTGTATTCAAACAATGAATCAGTTAGATTCCTTCAATGCGAGTCTGCTTTTTTGGCAGTGATGAATCTGAAGAAAATTACAGCCCGCCTGCGGTTCCCTTCAGCTCTGACTTCTGCTCTAAGAAGCATCCTTCAGCGTGTTGTTTTTGCTTTTGTTATTAGTTCTTACTTATTTAATAAAATGTGTTTTCAAAAGCAGCAGTAAATCCTAAACCTCAATACGCTTCCTGCAAAGAACCAGGCAGGTAAGTGAGCATAGCCGAGCACTAAGCTGATAAGCACAAAATCCCTTAGACCAAATCTCAGTTAAACTTAGATGTAAAAATTCACTATTCATCTGTTTTATGTGACTCTATTTGTATACACCGACCTTGGCTCATACGATCGACTATAACACGTGATAGATTTATCAGAGATATGACAATAAAGTGATGATGAAAAATAATGGTTGCACTGCAGCATGGAGTAAAACTACAAACTCACAACGTACACACACACGCACAGAAAAAACACCCTCATCATCTCACTCTCGGCTTAAAGTGTCTCATTTCACTCCCACAATGCAGCGGCTTTAAAGCTCCCTGGGATTACTGGCATGATTAAAGCTGCATGTGCTCACACATCGCTGCAATACACAACTCATACAGCAAATATACATGCTCACTGGGGGCACAAACACACGTGTGCACACTCACACACACTCACACTCCAATCAGACGGGGAGCAGAGGGGGTCAATACACTCTGTCTGTCACCTTGCCAACTGGAGGTCTTATCATCATGCTTCCAACCAGGCAGAGAAGCATCTCGCTGCAGAAATGGAAGTGTGAACACGTTATCAGGCATCATCACCCACAAATCACAGCCTGCACTCTAAATCCCACACCAGTGGTTCCTGACATTTTCTGTTCAAAGAAACCCCACAGCTTCTTACAGGCTACGTTCAGATACACCAGCCATCGGGTTAAACCGGATCTTACCTACCACTGTTAATAAAGAAAATGATATTCCTTCCTTCAACTGAACTCAGTGTTTACTGGCAGTTTCCTTTGGCGCTGCTCGAGGTTTCTGCCTGTTGAAAGGAAGGTTTTCATGCCACTGTTACTTTCCTAAATGTTGCAGAGTGCTGCGCTCGTGGTGGATGAATGTTGGGTTTTTGACTAAATAATAAACAAAGAGAGAGGTCTACAGCTGCTCTCTGTTTAAGTGTCCTGAGATAACATTTGATATGAAATGACGCTATAAAAATAAAGATTGCTTGATATTTTCCCTCAGATATTTTTGACAATTATTACATCTGTTATCTTTTATTTTAGCTAGCTTCCATATTCTCATTAATTTCATCCATTACTTACAGCTAACTGTTTATCTATTGCTCTAACCTGATGATCTAAGCTGAATGTACATTTCTTTTAGCTACCTGTTTCACCACTTATCCATTACTTTGAGTTAACTACCAGCTTTTTCTCTACCACTTTTAAATACTTTCCCTATTCATCGACTACATAGCTGAGGCGCTTTGGGCCATGACTCCATATACAGGGTTTTAAGTCCAACATGTGGCTGCCTGATAATGAAAACAAAACGAATTCAAAACGAATTATAGCTATATTTGATCATTTACACAAAAAGTGTTAGTGCAGTTATTTACATGTACAAATGTATTCATACCCCGCCTCCCCCTTCCAGCGTGTGACTAAAGATTTCTGCCAGTCTGTAAACTGACACAGAGACAATAAGTCCACTGCTGCTGTGGATTGAGTGACATCTATTCACCATCTTAGTGGTCAGTGGAGTGGGTGATTGGGAGCAAGACCTTAGCCAATACTGTGTCAATATCTCATGTACGACCTTGGTGTCCTCACATTTAAAATGTGAAATAGGTGTTTTCACTTCTCTTGTTGCCACTAATAAAGGTCTGCTGTATGCAGGGACCTGTATGTTGTCTGAATTTTAAAACTGCTCTTGACACTGAAGTATTATCCTGCAGTGGCTGGTGACAGAATGATGAACAGTTGGCTCTGCAGCAGAATACAAGACCGATCCAGAGCAAATTACTCACAGGGGAAGGTGTGCCCGGGCAATGTACAATGAATGGACAAGTAAGAGGGATAAAAAACAGAGTGAACATTGAACTCTGGATTTTAAAAGATGGCCTTGGCGTCCAGTTAAGAGTTATTCACGTTCACACAGTGAGCGTTTACGTGTGCAGCACAAGCTAAGTCTGATGCAGACTTTTATGGCCTTGTTTTTCAGTGACTGCGGATCACTTATATCGCTGCCAAGTTGAAGGCCAAATAAAGCAAAGCCTTTATCCATGTACAAGAAGCTATTCAGGTCATTGAAATACAACTGTGACAATCAGGCGTAAATGAAACTCTTCATGTTTGTGAGGTTCGGTCAAACTGGATTCTTGGAGCGGTTGCTAAAGGCTACAGAGCTATAGAGCGGCGACTGTTTGCTCTGATCTGTGGTTGATTCAGCTAATGATGCAGAAGGGAATCAATCTGCTGTAATGTTTGAGCAGTGTGACGGAGAACATTAAGCACTCTGCGTAATGTTTGTGGGAGCTGTTTTTAGACTTGGAAATGTGATGACTTGAGAAGACGGATGTCAGTGTGGTATAATTGTGTTGTTTTGACCAAAGTTCAGGAAATCACAAATCATTTAAATTAGATCATTACATCCAGCTCAGTATAAAAGATTTCAAGTCAATGCCATTAGTTAGTCATCTTGAAGAAAGGATAAGGGGTGCAGAGGGCCCAGTGGTCGGGTCGTGCCCCATGTGCAGAGGCTGTAGTCCTCCAGCTGGGTGGCCCAGGTCATGGTCCTGACTGTGGCTCCTTTCCCACATGTCATTTTCCACTCTCTCTCTCTCTCTCTCTCTCTCTCTCTCTCTCTCTCTCTCTCTCTCTCTCTCTCTCAAATGAAGGCAAAAAGCCCAAAAATCTTTAAAAAATGAAAATGTTGACAAAAACGTTTAAAAGCGTTGAATGAAGATATGCTTACTTTCTGTCTTCCAAACAGATGAGAGGATTAATATCAATCCTGTGTCTGTGTATTAAGTATGCTGCTGGAGGCAGGCCAAGATTAGCCTAGCTTAACATAAGGCTGAAAGCAGGAAACATCAAGCAAACCTCTACCTTCATCCCAAAAAAGAGAAACAGGCATTTTTCAGTTGCTAATCAGGAAGCTTCACAAGTGTGGAGGCATTTTGAGAGAGTCTGACTAGCTTATAATATTTATGCTTATCTATGTAAAGCATCCCTAAACTGCAGAAACTATACTTTTTCATCCCTGAGGGAAAATGTGTCTAAGGCAATAGAAAGAGACATACAGCTCAGTGCAGTTAATGGAACATAAAAACAAACAAGAAATACACATGCTCTCCTTGATGTGTATGTAACTGTAATTTATATGTGTATACAGAACAAAAAACTACTACTAGTACTTTAAGCCCACATCTTCACCACTGATATGCACATCATGAAGCATTTATGTTACAGTGCTGCTTTAGACTGAATGAAAACCTGCAAAAAGTGGAAATGCATATTTACTTTTTTTTTAGAAGCGAATGTGACCTGAAGGGGACCCATTTCAAAATAAGCCGAAGGATGATTACACTCATTTTAACTTTCATATCACAGTTAACGTATCTCAGTCCTTCCTCATAAAACTATTTTCACTCTGTGATGATAATGGCATATTGTGTGATTGCCAGTGATTAGCTTGGTCCCACTTTGATGAAGGATCGGAGACCCCAGGACCCTGCTGGGAGCCAATTATACTGAATATAACCTGTCATTTGGACAGAGTCTTACTTCCAAGGCACCAGGAAGACGTGTGTCCAACAAATCTTACTTTAGAGCTTTACTTTACTGAGTACTTACCTCTTGCTTATTTTTATTGCTATTATTATCTCTATTTCCTACTGTGTATTGAAGAGCTGCGCTGGCACCCGAATTTCCCCCCGGGGATTAATAAAGTATTTCTGATTCTGATTCTGATATCTCTTTAAACTGCCTTTGGTTCTAGTTTAAGTTGTAATAGGTGAATTGCTACGTATAATTGTTTTTGAAATATTTTGTGATCTTTATGTTTGAAAGCTACAATTTAACTTGCATTTTTTCCCCTGCCTTTTTAGACACTCTTCTAGATCACCTCCTATCCAAATAAAGAAAGAAGGAAATACCTGTGGCAAGTCTGTATTTACAAAGCAGTGAGCAGCACTGCTTTGTCAGAAATACTAAGAATTTACGAGAAGAGGAAAAGTAAACAGTATGAGGGAGGATCACACTGGTCCCAGTTTTGTAACCTTAAAACAAATATTGTCTTTCCTCTTGTGTTTTGGGTACATGAATGAGTATGTGTTCATTTGAAATGTCACCATGAATCCATAAACAAGGCAGCATATCATTTTTCTTCCCTCTGGTTGTCTCTAGCCAAGCAGATAGTTGAGGTTTTATGTTTCCATCTCACATATTCCTCTGAAACGTTTTTTTCTTTACACCAGTACAGTGGAGCTGGTAAATCAGATTTGCTATCTTGTGCTTAGAGCTTTAAAAAATACAGCCCAGCGACATTTGCAGTCTGAAATATGGGCATTAAAATTCTACAGGAGTCTGGTTTTGGTATGGAGCCAGAACAGTGACAACTAAATGTTGGCATTGAAAATAACATTTGGCATTGAAAACACACCTGAACTAATGAGAGCGTCATTTACATATAATCTGCATATCCGCGAGAACTGACCCTGAACCTGCCCTTCCACTCCAGCATGAATGCGCACTGACAGCAATGGCGTCTACGAATTCACCCGGAGCTCCGAAACCACAGGTGAGTCCCTTTCTCTCTGCCGTTGTCTATAGAACCGAGAAGGGTTAAATGTTCACGTTTAAATGACATTATGCCCGGTGTTTTGCCGAAGGTCCGCTGGAACAAGCGCTAATGTTAGCGTTAGCTAGCTAACCTGTGGCCGATGCTAGCTAAGCCCCCAGCCCTGTGGTGTTTTTTTTCTGCAGGAGTTTTAAGCCAACGTTAAAGCGGCTGCACAAGGCCTCATTAACGTCCATACCAAGAATATCCAGCAACGACACAGCCCAGCACAGCAGATTTCTGCGCTGTCACAGTCACGGCTAGCACAAACCCCGAAATCAACAGTGCAGGAGGAGATGGCCAGGTTTTAGAATTTGTGATTGTTAAATGATATTGGTTTTATTTTATGAGAAAGTGTGTTTTATGTAACGTGAATAAGTAAAAATACAAATATAAACTTAGTCCAATGTTTACCTCCCACATACAGGTCATTTCCTGGATTCTTCACCAAAAGGAAAGGCAAAAACCGCTTTTTTCCACTACAAACAACTCTAGGGAAGCCTAAAAACTGTAAGCCATTTATGATTCTAATTTCAGAAGTGTTTTCAGCCAGCCTCGCCCAGCACCATGCTTCTTCAGAAATTGGTGTTACCAGTTCCTAGCAACAGGGGACTTTGATGCTCTGCAGCTGACCAAAGAAGATGTGGATGATCTTGAATATGCTTTACTCATAGAAAGGGTGAGCACATCTGCTGTCAAAAACATCCTGCTAACGAGTTTGTGTTGTAATTTTAGGTGGAGGCAACCACTGATTTGACACAGTTCACAGAAGAAATCTTGGGTTGTGGCTATAAGTCACTTCTTAAAACACATTTTTATAGTCTAGCCTTCCTATGATCCTTTTGTTTTTATCTTCCCACTCCATCTGTTTTTATTGTTTTTATTATTATGTTTTTTTACTGTGTTTTATGCTTTAGTGTTGTTTTTACTGATAGCGATATGATTAACACTTATGACTGTTGTTTTATCCTGTAAAGCAATTTGTAAACCTTGTTTTGGAAAGGTGCTATATAAATAAAGTTTCCCTTGTTCTCAATAGAGCCATTGTTCTGCATGCTACAATGTGTTTGACTCCTATGCTTCAGCAAATTAGAAATGGCATGAAGGTCTGCAATCTTCTGGAGTTGATCGGGAGGTACCAAACGCTCTGCTCAAACCTGTTTGTCCCCAAAGAGGATGATGACAGAGTAAGGATGCTGGACATTTAGTCATCCAGATTTGATTTACTGCTATGATCTTGAGATTCTTTGAAACCATACAGCATGTAGTGATTTAGCTGCATGTCTTTTTTTTATTATACTATATGTAGGCTTTTTTTAACATCTCTATCTGTGTAGTAAAACTTTTTTCCTTTTTTTTTTTATCTTTAGCCGGATGCTGATTACATAATGAGTATCTTAGTGCTTGATCTGAGTGAGAGGGGAAGTACAAGGCAAGCAAGAGAAAATGCCATCATCAACTTCCTTCAGGACTTTCTACAAGACCTTGAAAGACCTGTCTATCACAAGTGTTTACTTTAGTTTTCTTTTTTTACATGTAAGAGTTGAGTTTCGATGCCACTTATATTGACCATACAGACAACTGCTGCATTAAATGAGTACTGTAGAATTTAATGAAGCATCAAAACGTTTTTCTTTTTTTCGTGATGCTTTTCAGATACAATAGATATATCAATTACAGATCACACCAACCTATGAAACTTAATTTGCATACTGAGCAAATTATTATTGACTTAAAGGGAAGTTGCTTTCTTTTTTATCTATCAGGTATTTCAGTGTATATTAAAATGTAAAGAAGAAAGCATTAGGATTGAGCTGCAAAAGGCCTTTGGGATTATTGTTTCAATTTGATAAATAGGATTTTCTCACAATGTTGGATTTTTAAATCATTGTAATGCAATACTTTTTTGTTTCATATGGTCATAAAGGGCAAGGTGAAGACCAGGAAGTGTGTGAGCCTCTGAACACAGAAGAGCTGCAAAGTGAGAATCAAGGACATTGGAGTCTGGAACAACAAGAACACTTGAGCCTATCTGAGCCTATCTGTCCCAACAGTCATGCAATGGTTCACTGGACAAAGGCACAAGCCCCTTCTTCCATCAGAGAGGGCCACATTTAAAATATATGTACGATTTGAACATCAGTGCAATGAAAAAATGCCAGGTCATCAGATTTGTTTCCCACTTGTAAGCGCCTGCACAAATACAGTAATTCTTCCTGTTGCACATATGAATACATACAATGAATTCAAAGATATGATGACTGTAGCAATCACAAAGGGCAGAGATTTCAGTCGAGTGTAGAGGCCATGTGTCATGACCACTCGTTTTACTACCTCAAGTCTGTTTGTATTGTGTTTATTCATTCAAGAGAAATACTTCTAATGGCATTACTGTGTAACAAGTACTGTGAATGATTTGCTCATCTGCTTAGAAGTCATAAACCTTGACAGATCATTGATCATCTGATTTAAAAAGGGGCATAAAATATTAGTGCCGCAGGCTTATTATACTGTATTCTCCCATTACATTTAGGGTTCTTGTTCTGGAGTTCAATCATACTGGAAATTTACAAAAGTATTGCGACACTGTGAACAGATGCTTGAAAAGTGGTCATTCAAGCAGTCAGAGCAATAACAAGTTATAGAAAGAGGACATGTTACTTCTACAGAAACATTGCATGCACATCAGTTTTAGTTATGTTTCTCAGATCAAAGTCGTCTGTGCTATTGAAGTTTCCAGCGGAAACTCAGACTGCTCTACAGACTCGTACACATTGTGTGCTGTCTCTTCAGTCGAGTTGATGTTCTCGTAACTCAAGTTGCTGCTATACTTTCCATCCACGGAGCACTTTGTTGGATGCAACAGTGGGATTTGTAGTTTGTATTCCACAAACTACAAATCCCAAAAATCAATCAGCTCCTGGTCTGTGACATTTCTGTATGTTCCCTTAACCTATAGGCCGTACTCTTGCATCCATCGGAACACTGTCCTTTTGCAGACACCCAGGAGCTTAGCGATACAGGGGATGGGCAGCAGCTTTTCAATGAGGTTTTGCAGATATTCTTGAGATACACGTTTTGACTGCCCTCTACCATCACCCAGAACCTCGACAGTAGAAGCTGGAGGTGGCATCTGTTCCTCTTGGAAGTATCAGAGCGGAAGGGCGGGTTCAGGGTCAGATCAGACTTGGCACACGTGGGGACCCTAGACCGTGGGCACATCAGAGCGTTGCAAACACAGGCAGATAAGAGAGGCTGCATGGAGCGGCAGTACATGAAAACAGACACTTTTTTCGAACATTAGCGATTGTGAACGTACTTTAGTAGGCACATAAATTAGATATATGAACCCCAAAAAGGGCATAATATGACCCCTTTAACTCTGAATAACACTCACACAAATACTAAGACAAGTTTTCCAAAAAGAGATGCAGATGCCGACTCGCTTAATTTCCCTTTCACCTCCTTTGTATTTTAGTGATAAAAAATCTGAGAGACACCTATCAAACATAATACACTTCTGCATGGCTGGACAGTTTGAGGAAGGGATAATTGAGAAATGATTTTATGATGGGAAAATGACCCTGTAAGGCACATCATCTAAACTTTAGGGTGCAGAAAAACATTGTGACCCCAACTGTGTGTCAGACTCATATTTTCTCAATCTTCTGTTGTGTGTGTTTTGTGCATTCCTCTCTGCTGCTGCCTGGCCACAACCCTGCACAAGGTCACAAAAGGGCACAGAGAAAGAGACACTGAGGACGAGTGGGGGGCCTAAGTTGTCTGAGTAAGGCACCGAAAAGGGTGGTGTTGGTGGGGATAGTGGTGTCCCATAAATCTGCTTTGCGAGAGTTTGAGGGACAGTGTTTCACAGGCAGCAGTGAGGGGCCACCTCCGCCCAGCCTGCACAGAGGAGCTGTTGTCAGACCAACACCTCCTGCTTCTGTCCATCCACCGGGACCTGCAACGAGGGTCTCTGCTTCAGGCAACAGAGCCCTGTGATCTCCACTTATGGAAGACGTATGGCTGCTCTGCCCTCTGTTAAACCTGGGGTCAGATCTGCAGGGGCGCTTATGTAACCCAAACATCACAGACACCTGGCAGAGATGAAAGGCGGACGGCTCATTTTTCACTCAGCACTATTACCGGGCTATTTCCACACTGAAATGTGCCATAATCCTTCTGAAAGACTCTCTGCACCTCCACTGAAGGCCCCTTTTCTGCTCATGTAATACAGTCGGTGTGAGCCCACAAATACGGCGGGTATAGTGGCAGTTGTCATGGCGAATGCGGCTCTCTGCTCAAGCCCAAATGCCAATACAAATCTTCCCCAAACCAGTGATTGTTTGATTTCTCCACTGATACTAATACTCATAGCATAGTTTCGATGACTTTTAGGTAAAACATTAACCCGCCCTGTGGCGGATAGCCCTCTGACATGTACCCACCAAACGGAACATCTACCCGCATTTGGCGCTTGGCGGGCGTTAATTTCGGACCCTGACCCCCAGAAAGTTCCTCCTCCTACTCCTCCTAAACCTGTAAGACAACATACACCCTACATTATCTTGTCTCAAGTCCTTGGACACTATTTTTCATTCGGCACTGAGATTTGTCACTGGCTGTAGTCGTCTCACCCACCATTGTGAATTGTATTTGAAATCAAACTTGCCTTCTTTGAGTGCACGCAGATACACACATTGGCTGACCTTAATTTATAAGGCTCTTTTAGGCATGATTCCTCCATATTTGTGTGCTTTATTGCAGAGAATAAGCAGTTGCTAGGCCTTGCGTTCTTGTACTACACTTGTTCTATCTGTTCCTCTGGGAACAGGGGCTGAAGGACTGAATTAGGAAAAAGAGCTTTCAGCTTTGCTGCCCCCTCGGCATGAAATACTCTACAGACTGAACTAAAACTCCCTGAACTTATTCCACTTAGAGCTTTCCGTTCTATCCTGAGGGACAGACAGCATGAGACCATTGAACAGTGCCTGTTTTTAAAATCTTAAATTGTTGTTTCACTAGCAAGGTCCACGCCACAACCATAGACGTTTTAGATACAGTATTTAATGATAGATCATATGAATGATGAGTCAGATGAATATATGCTAATGTAATGATTATGATGGAGGAGGATGTTGTCGGTCGGCTTGTCTGGAAGGATGAACTGACTGCAGGGCAGAGGGAGACTCTGAGTGGGGGAACGGTCTCAAGCGTAGCTCTGCCCGAGCTGATCACGGCCCAGACTGTACCTAGAATTTAGACAAATGAGATGGAGGGATGAGGAAGGAGGTTGAGTGGATGAGAGGAGGGTGGGTCGTCAAAGAACTGAGACAAACGATGTGGAGTGGGATGGCTCAGTATAAATAGGCTTGTCAAGTGATTGGAGGTGTAGTTTGGGCGTGGTCCTGCTCCCGAACCTAAGTTAATATACATTAACTCCCTTTTATTATTGTGTCACAGCTCCCGCACTTTCTTTTTATTGAAAACACTATGTTAATGTATACTGTCACTTCATTGTAACTGTTCTCATGACGTGTGCTGCTGACCTCAGGTCACCCTTGTGAAAGAGATCCTGATCTCAATGGGTTCTTATCTGGTTAAATAAAGGTTAATAATAAAAAATCCCTCATGCACATCTTACACTACTGACTACACTGATATTCACACTCTATATTTACAGTATTTAGTTGATCATTTAATATTTGATGTTTGTTCAATAAATTACGTTTTGTTACTCATGGTGTGCCTCCCATATTTGTCATGGTTTTAATATAATTAAGCAGTTTCAAGTTCAAAGAGTTATTGTGATTAAATGTTCACCCATAGGGAGACAAATAAAAACCTATCACTTCAATAAGATCCTAAAACCTGCTGCTCTTAGGAAGTTGGTATTACAAATCTTTTAAATTCAAAGCTCTTCGAGATAGCTAACCTTTAGAGCTTGGTCTTGTCTTGTTAGAGAATGTATTCTTCATAAAAATAGAAATATAGAAGTAACAAGGTGCTGCACATCCTGATAGCAGTTTGAGATACCTTGGTTAATAAGGTCTCAGCAAATGTGACCCCACTACAGAGCTTGAGTCTGTATTCACTGGCTGGGAAGTGTAAGAATTTAGAAGAGCTATGCTATGCTGTTCCAGACACCAAATTGTTGATTCATACGTTTTAGTCCAAACCTCTGCAAACTCAAAATGAAAGTACATTTCTTAAAGCCTGACAAGTCACATCACAGCAAACGGATCTGCAGGGGCGCTTATGTAACCCAAACATCACAGACACCTGGCGGAGAAGAAAGGCGGGCGGCTCATTTTTCACTCAGCACTATTACCGGGCTATTTCCACACTGAAATGTGCCATAATCCTTCTGAAAGACTCTCTGCACCTCCACTGAAGGCCCCTTTTCTGCTCATGTAATACAGTCGGTGTGAGCCCACAAATACGGCGGGTATAGTGGCAGTTGTCATGGCGACTGGGGCTCTCTGCTCAAGCCCAAATGCCAATACAAATCTTCCCCAAGCCAGTGATTGTTTGACTTCTCCACTGAGATTCAAAAGGGGGATTTTGGTTCTGAAACTAAAGCTTGCAAGGACGATTTCTTTTTAAATCCACCACCAACTACAAGAGCTGATAAAAATGCACATCAGGCTTTAGTAGAAACCAACCGAAATGACACACCTCTAGAGACTAGAGACTAATGGACTCATTCAATCCAGCCAAATGTTGTGAAGAGGGATAAACAACCTTTTTTGGCTTTTTTTCTCAGGCTGTCTTCCTCCAGATGGGGAAAATGAGTTGTGTTTGTCATAGGAAACAGGTGCTCACATGCACATAATCACATGCCATACACTGAAAAGAATAGCCCCCCTGTAACCCACTAGTGGCCCAGAGAATGGGCTCCAGCTGGGCATGGTGTATGTTACACAAACAAGTGTTTTGAGTGCCCTTACAGGAGGCATTCAACTGAGGATATGACTGTTCAGGGGGGGGCGATGAGGGTCCCTGTGATTGTGATAAACGAGCTGAAGCAAATTAAAGCATCCGGCGGTTTGCTAATTGCAGGAGATTACTGCCCCTTTAATGCTGCACTGTAAACAGTCTAAATAACAAACAGACACAAACACATCAGGCCTGTATGCATGCAAATTCTGAGAAGTCACTTTTTTTCTGGGCTTACAAGATGCAGATCTTAAATGTGACACTTTGCAGAAGCGAGCTGTGTGCACGGAGGAAGTGTGAGCAGAAGGATGCAGAGAGGCGAGTAGCTTTCCTGTGACTTTGTCAGCTTATCAGACATCAGCCAGGGTGTGTCTTGTCACCTCAATTACATTCTCGACCGGCTGTGCAGAGAGGTGACATCTCTGCTAACATCTGCACTATCTTCACCAGAGTCAGGGTGAGCACTAAAAATGTTATCCTTGTTTTATACAAAGAGTTTGACATGATTGTTCATTTGTACAATTTGTGCTTTGCAGCCAATTTCTTCAAATTAATCAGTTCCAGGTAAGAGTTCTGCTTATTGATAGCACATTTTAAACAGCGGTGGATTGACATTTTCAGATATTTGGAGAAAGCTCCTTTAGTGCACAGCTGTATGCACCAACATTCAAGAATGATTTGTCAAGACTGTTTTATTATTTATGGTGCATTCATGCTCGGTTTAATGTTTTCTCTATTGGAACAGTGACAGCAACAATGATTGTCTTTAAAAGAAAATCGATGAAGCAGGAAAGCTGTAACACCGTTTTCCTTTCTTTATTCTCTAATTTTGTTATCCTAAAGTTGGTAACACCCAAGAGAGAACATGAGTACCTTGTTTTTGTACAGCAGGGATTTTTATTCATGTAAACATAAGCGTTGATGTTTCAGAACATATTTGTGTCATCTATGCACTGCAGCTTTGGACGGCAGAGCAAACAGAAAGTGATATTTACGTATGTATTCATTCATTAAAGGGGAGATAGTGTAGTTAAAAGGGTTCTGCTATAGTGTTGAAATATTTCTTCTGAACCATCTGAAGAAGCAGAGTGGGATTTTCTGGCACCAAACACCAAGGTGCATGAAGCTTGAAGAGGTCAAAAAGCTCCAGCAACACTTTTTAGTATGAAGATCAACTTTATTAATAAATTAGACGGACGTGTTTCGGCTTGTTAATGAAGTTGATCGTCATGCTGCAAGTGTTGCTGGAGCGTTTTCACCTCATCTGAACCAACTGGCATATTTCTGTGCGGAAGGCGGTACTACATAAATGCACTTCCTCCACTTTTTCAGTTTCACTATTTCTCAGAAACACTTCTTTTTTCCTCAGAAGGACTTTTCAAGTGATAAGTGAAAGCATGTAAAAGAAAATGCAGCCGAAGTCTTTTTGATCATTTTGATGAACGGCAACATCTATAAACTTTTCAATAAACTTTGATAAAGTTAATTAAAATAGAGATAGGAAGTGCTCTGTGTAATAAAGATATTTAATAAAAGAAAAGAAAATCAAAGCGAAGCTAGTACATGTTAATGCTATTTTTAATGATTTAAAGGCTTTTGATTTAATAGGTTTCTGTTAACATTTAGATGTAAAATCAGGCACAGTGAACTACATCTTACTTGTTTAAATGCCTTGCCAAAGGGTTCTTATCCAATGTTATATAGCTTCTTACTTAAGCTTAAAACTTTTTGAGCCCCCCACCACCATCACCACCACCACCTCACCACCACCACAGCCTCAGGCGACCCTGAGATATAACTATAACCACATCTCCATTACACTAATGACCCTTTAAATGTAATGAAGTTAAATTACCCACCCTCAGTGCTTCTCAATCCAACACATTTCTAAATGATACAGTCTCTTTAATTTTAAGAACAGACACTATCAGAAACTTCTGATGCTTCAAAAAAAATCTATTTCATGAGAAAGAAGTGCATCAAAAAATGTTGGGCGAACTCCTGCACACATGTCTAAATTGCACAAATACATTGCCAACATATCTGTGCCATTTAGTCAGCGTGCACGAGTTTGCTCAACATTTTTCGGTATTTAAAAACAAAAAAATGACCCAATATTGACTGAAGACTTTTTAATTGTTGTGAAATCCAACAGATATTTGGTTGATTTTTACAAGAATCGTACCGAAGTTTACGTAACCACTTTAAATAAATAACTTTGTGTTACAAACTGCAGTTTAAATTAAACAATAACAATACATTACACTACACTCCTTTTTAAACATCTAACAGATTTTAAATCATTTTTATTTTATTTTAAGAGTTAAGAACCATGTTCATTTATCCTGCTAGGTTTACGTTTACTATGACAGATATGACTCCAAACAACAACTATTTATTCAAGGGCCCTTCCTCCATTATGGCCCTGCAGTCAGTCCCATTTTTCCTCCTGCCCGCTATGTCAACTATGACCATTACCGGTAGCTTGTGGTTAGTGAGCCAAACAGGGTAAATGTTTCACTTTCAGCCTGATGTTTTGTTCATTGGAAAACTTGATAAAGTTAGATAAAACACAAGAGGGAAGCATGCATGAAAGAGGATCTAGTCTCTCATTTTCTCCTGGAGTCTGAGCTACGACTACGTCAAATTATGTCAGACATTATGCACACTGTTTTTATATCCAGTGTGACATAAACTTTGTTGGCATTCTTTTTTTTGATCATAAAAAACAAATAGTAAAAAATTAGTCAACAAATACAGTATGGGGAAGTGAATATATGTTTCTCTTTAAATCTTCTCTGATAAAACAAGAAAAGGGACAATTTCAGGATAGTTTCAGGATTAATTCTTCATTAAGTAGGCCTTAAACAATCAACCTTTTATTTTAGATTGCAAATAGGCTGAAATGTTTACTGCAGTTCAGTGTGTGGTACCTACCACCAACATAAAACCACATTTTGAAAGGAAATTAAAAACTTTTAGGCTCTTATTTTGAATAACAGAATCAGTTTTTGTTTTAAATGTATGGTGTAACTGACTCTTATTAAATATAAAATACATATGTCCATATAAATACCTTCGTTGTTGCAGATATTTACAGATTCAAGGTGTTTTATTTTGTAAGTCTGCTCTTGCAGCGTTAAAATGACGTCACTTTTGAAAGAGAGCACGGCGCGAGGGTGAAGGGGGGGGGCTAAAGGGGCGGGATCAAGATCTTTCTTCCGACCAATCAGCGGTATTTCTGCAAACGGACTGTTGGACCCTCAATGTGGTGAGCTGGGCAGCAGTCTGGTGTAGAGGAGTAGAGAGAGAAGCGGTCTGGACCCAGAGAGATTCGTACCTGCGTGTTTCTCCTGTCGATGAAGCTCTGGATGGCTGCTTAACCTCACAGACAAACTACACACAGTCAGTCCACAGATGTGCAGCTCTTAGATGCGATAGAGCGGATTTATTTCTCACTTTCACTGGAGTCACGAAAAAGAGCTGCGAGATGAAGTACAAAGTAAGTGAAGCGGCACACAGGTTGATTCTGCTGCCTGCTCTTCATGTAATTTCTCTTTTATTTATATTAGAGTCAAGCCCACCTCAAGCTGGCTTTGTAAGATGTGTCGACGTTTGAGCTCCGACAGTGACAGCTGGTAAACTTTGATTTCACGGCGATAAATAACCTATTACTGCTTTAAAGATCGCCTCCGGGTTTGTTTCAAAGATTGCACTGCCATGCTTAAAAAAAAAAAGAGGAAACTGTACTGTGTGAGAAATAGAGTCACTGTTCTCCAAAGATGTCCGTGTGAATAAAAGCCTCTGAGTGTCACACTTCCAGCCTGCTGCTGTCTCTGCATTATGTGTCTTCAGGCTACATTAATGCTACTGCCATCACAGGGGCGTACAGAGAGTTAAACTACACCACATAGCGTGCCCCTTGGTACCCCCCCCCCCCCCCCCCCATTCAAGAGGAAGACATATTTCAAAATAATGACGTAGATGTGATGCTCCTCTGTGCTCAGAGACTCCTACCAGCCCCCCTATGATGCACATTAAGAGTGAGGAGCATAATATTTAAAGCTCCCCCTTCTATGACCCCTTTGTTGTTTTAGACTTTGCGTTAATTTATTCTGTAATTTGGCTGAAACAAAGTGGAGGCAATATGTAAATCAGTGTATAGATTCCTATTAAATCACACCTCAGCAGCTAGCAGTTTTGAATATGTGATAGTTCAGCGTATTGTTTTGTACCGTATCATACTCTAATTGGTCAAAACATGTCAACGAGTAGCTCGTGACAAGTTCCCTTTGCCTCTCTTAAAATGTCAAATATATTAAACTTTATGGCACTCACGATAAAGCGAGAGACTACTCTACTTTCATAAACTACTTTTTCTAGAAGCTCAATTGAATCACTGTTTGAAAATCCCTGAAGGGAAAGTCTATTTTTAGGGGGCTTATCAAGTGAGTAAAATGACTAAAACATCATCACACTGATGCAACAATCTTGCAACTTCATAGAAGAGAAAGCTGCTTTTATTTTCCACTTCTGGATTGGATCATTTCCACTTTCAATTCAAATGAATCGTCATCATATAAGTCACTTGATGCTCTGGTCAGCACGTAGCTAATCAGGTGCTCTGTCTCGTCTGTCATTGGGGTTTCATTATGTGATTGACAGCTTGATTCGGCTCGATGTCAGCTTACAGGAAGCTTTGGATTGACTTCTGTGGATGTTGACGTGCTTCTCCCCTGCTTTGAGACTGTTTCTAAGATTTTAAGACTATTTGTTGGACTCATTTGAGTCTCCAAGTCAGCCTCACCATATAAGGAATCTGTACTCTCTCATGCAAAACTGTGCTAAGTGTTTGGATGATTCAGGGGTTTGGAGGGCACTGGCCTCATCTCTTCACAAGCTGTTTTTCAGAAGTGTGAAGTGGCTTATTTTCCAGACTTTTGGCCCGGACTCTCTCGGACACAGTTCAAGCTGTAAGCTGTGTTTGGGTCTCAGCATCTACTCGGGCCTGGTGTCAATCTTTGTGTGGGTGTGGTGGTGATTGGAGGGCGTCCACGCTGTGTGTCTCTGCGTCATGTTCCTAAACTGACTCATTGTCCAAGTACACAGCTAACAGAGCGGAGAAAGAGGGTGAGGATGATGTGTTTGGGTGCGTAACAAGGGATTTCAGGGGAGGAAATAAGCTGGACCATGATGGACTAGAAGATTGATGAGTGAATGTTTATAACTGTGATTGACAACAGCGTTTCCATGCTGTTATCACCCTCCAGCTGCCCTTCTGATGTAATATGTGTTTGTCTTTGTTTGCTTATATCACATAGAGTCGAGATAGGGAGGGCATAGAAACCATGCAGAGAGCCTTTTGCTTATGATTAACATTTCTGAATTATGCAACAGCACCTGAGGAATTAGGGTCACAGACACAGAGAAGAAAAGGTGGAATAAAGCAGCCAAAGAGGCGTCTGCTTGCTTCCCATCGTTTACTAAGTTTCTCGCAGGTCAGACGTCTGTTAAATAGTGTCAAAGATAACTATCAGATCTCAGCATTCACTCTTGATCTCAGCCGCAATGAATAATTCACAGCTATATTGAGCGCTCCTCCCCTCGCAGAGTGCTAATGATTCAACAGAAGCTTAAAGAGGTCACTCCGGTGTTTGGCGCCCCAGCCGTCACATGTCCTGAGGTGAATATAGCCAGACTCATTCCTCCCCACCTCTGTGACATCAGAGAAGGGGTGTTCAGGTGTGAAGGGAGAGCTTGTCTTTCATAGGTCACCTATTCCCTATAATCCCCCTGAGGAGACGGGAAGAGAAGATACACGAGGCAGTTGAGAGAAATGGCTTGATTGTCTTTGTTTTTGTTTTTACAAGGGGCATTTTAACTTTCAGGTGGAAGTAGGGGGTAATGTTGACGCCCCTCTCACATCTTTAGAGTATATATGGAGCTTGAGCCAGCAGACTGTTAGCTTAGCATAGCATACAGGTTGAAAACAAGCTGTTTGGGAAATGGCTAGCCTTTGCAGTAACAGCGGTTGGCCCTGGAGCCAGTTAGCTTAGCTTGAAGACTGGAAGCAGGAGGAAAACATTTGCTGAGGAGTATTCATTTTACATGTGGTTTGATTGTTCATTCAAACTTACAGCTAGCCTCCTGGTAGCTCAGATAAGCGTAAAGAAGAATAAAGAGATCACTTTTAAACGTTAACTTTTAGTTTTTACTCTTTTCTTTGTAACATTTTTTCACAAAATCAAGCTAGCTAACGGTTTCGGTTACCTTTCAAATTCCTATGCTAAGCTAACTGTGTCATACATTTAGTTTTATATTTACTATTAAGATATTGGAGACATAAAGATCTTCTCCTCCCACTCTCGACCTGAACGTGAAGAAGTGAATTAAAGAAAACCTTAAACTTTAAAAGTGTTTTGATAGAAAGTTTGAGTAGTCGTCATTTGTACATTCTTGCCTGGTGACTTCCACAACCTTTAACTCATTCCTTCGTAGCTGACGTAACTGTTTCAAAAATAGCTTCACAACCACGGAGAAGAATGATTAGGTGAACCCAGATTCTAGCCAATATGTGTGTGCGTGTGTGTGTGTGTTTTCCTCAGTGTTTCTTTTTTTTATGGGTTCAGGTTCCAGGCTCTGGTCCAAAAAGCAAAGAGGGCTGGAGGAGCGGGGCAGACATTGTTCTGAGAGGGAGGGGGAGGAGGACCTGTGATGCTGAAAGGGTCCTGCGGAAAATGAAAGAAAGAGGAAGTTGTGGGGGGAATGAGAGGGCAAACAGAGTTGGATGTGTTGGGTGGAGCTTTTTTTTGGGGGGGGATGGGGGCAGGGAGGTCGAGGAGCGCCCCGTGAGAATGAGAGCATTCCATGCGATTGTGCGTGGGAAGGCTGTTTCGGAAGATGCACATGATTGTTTCAAGGTGCCCCTTTAGATTGGTAATGAGTGTGGCGGCAGGGCACACCGGGATACTGCAGCTTTTCTCTTCTGGGGTGCGCAGAAAGAGACATTTGTATTCTCCTGAAAGCAGACCAGGCAAACAATCCCTTTTCTCTGCTTGTTTAACCTTTTAGGAAACCTCTGCAAGTTTAAAGCACACATTCAGGCCGTAAAATAGCTTTCCGTGAAGCTTTTTCCTATTTTCACAAGCTGTCCCATAGACCATTTAACCACCACAGTGCCTGTTAAGAAGTGGTGGTATTTTCATGCTGTGATTTTGCGTTATTTCAGCATTTTTTTAAGACCAGAATTACTTGCCCCTGTGCCACATCTTTGCTCCTGTGCAAGATTTTCAGTGTGCGTGAAGGGCTTCTCCCCCAGCGAGAATGAATAGCCTTCCCTCCACCCTCCTGAATCCCCCTGCTGCGCCCTCGCACCATGAGCCAGCCATTAACATTTGAAAACGGTCAGCGGGGAGACAGACTTTATTGTGTGTTCATTTCAGCCAAAGAGACAGGAGAGCGGGGGGGGAGAGGGAGAGGGAGAGAGAGACTACTGCACATCAGTAACAATGCGCATAATCATTTCCATGTTTGACCTTTGGCGGAAATAATTCTCGCCGCCCTGTTCCTTCCCCCTGAGGAATGCCAACTATTCTGCTGGGTCGTCTCTAAAAGATGTAGCAGGCCTCTGTCAGCTTGAACGACCCTGACGAGAGTGTGTCCTCTTGGCAGATAAGAGGAGGTGCGACAGCTGGGAGCACCGGGGAGGAAAAGTGTTAAAATACCACGACACACAACCAAGAGTCAGATATGTGTTAAGAGTTGTTAATTACGGCTACGTCAGCTGCTCTGTTTTTATTTTAAAATGATCAATGCAGAAGTTCAGAAAAACACGTCAGAGATAATATCTACCCACACTTACTGAAAACACCTCTCACTTCACTTCATATAAACTGAGCATGTGCGATTAAGTGTAAACAGGAAGTAGAATCTCTATTCTAACGTTGGTTCTTATCTGCAGAAACCACGAAGGTTAAGAACAGCAAGGGTGAGAAGATTTGTT
Source organism: Tautogolabrus adspersus (assembly GCA_020745685.1). Classification (NCBI taxonomy): domain Eukaryota; kingdom Metazoa; phylum Chordata; class Actinopteri; order Labriformes; family Labridae; genus Tautogolabrus; species Tautogolabrus adspersus. The sequence continues at coordinate 23,615,005 of CM036550.1, read as the reverse complement.
GTGTGGACACACAATACGCTGGAAGTGTTAGTGAAGGTATCATGAGTTAGGTGGTTACAAGATGCAGGCAGGAAGGGAGCGTCTGTATTTGTGTGATTGTTCCTAAAATGCTCTTACCATTTTTCAGGACTGGGGTCAATGGTGTTTTGAACTGTCCCAGTTCAGGGACTCTTAAACACTGTACTGCCAATACATCTAAAGATAGCCAAAGCTTGGTGTTTTTAAATGAACACATTTCATTGTGGATTAATCAAAGGGTTGTGTGCCAAAAAGATTAGTTTCAGCTGATTGGTTTCAAAGTCCGAGCTGGTTTTTTTTGGGTTTTTTAAGATGTCTTTGTAGCAAATCACCCTCAGCTTCTCCTCGTGGCTTTACAGCGTATCAGTGTGTTATATCATTTTGTGATTGAGCAATAAATGAGTCAGTCAGCAGAAAATAACCATCTATTTTGACTAATGTATAATATTTCATTTTCATTTTGAAGTGAAGATGTGGCTCCTTTAGTATCTCCACTGAGTTTTAAAGTCAAATCAGAATTCCCATGCTCAATACATTTCAAACAGGAGTAAGATGCAGTAGCTGATCAGTTAGCCACAGCATTAAAAGAAAATGAAACAAAGTATCATCATTAGCTGTTTCTAAAGCATTTAGGTATTAAACTGTGTGAGTCTTTTCCATGTTAGTAACAAAAGATTGCCCTTTCATCTCCGACCCCCTTCATGTGTCAAAGGGGGAAGATGGCAGCCTCCGTCTTTGGGCTTTTTGTATCAATGACATCTTTGCGTAGCGTGAAATCGGGAGGACACTCAAGTGAATCTCCATCTCATTGACTATTCCTATATGTAAAACCATTCAATGTGGCCCTGCAGAGATACCATGAAACATATTTCACATCTCGTTCATTCCCCCCTGGGGGGATTAGCTGCCGTCTCTTGGGGTTACCACCATGCACTTATGTACCCTCGTTTGGCATCAATGCCAAGCTTGGAAATAATCCATCGCTCTTCTCTGCCAACACTTCTTGGCTGGGGCCCCTTGAATACCATCCATACTGTTGTTTTTGTGTGTTGCTGATGGTTTTTGACCCCTTAGGTGCAGTAAATTGTTGTTTTAGGTCAAAGGCCAGTGTCAGCAACTAAACAAAGTCCCTAGAGCTTGCAGAGATTCACAGCTTTGCTCAAAGACACTTCAGCAGTCCTAAAACTCAAGGACGGGTTGTCTTCCTGCTGCTTCAGAATGAATTAGCAGAATATGAGAAGCAATGTTGCACAAGTAGCTCTTCCAGTTCACAGAATTTGATACACATTTGACAGAATACCTCCAGTGTGGTTTTCACTTATAATTACAGGTTGTACTTGGTGTTCAGGAGGGGGTCCAATATGTGTAAAGATAAGACGAGGTCAGTGTTAGCCTGGATCTCTTTGGGTCCTGCGGGAGGCAGGAAATGCTTCAGGCTAAGGAGTGGGAAGGAAACAGAGAAGGGCATTATGTCAGGTTACCTTGTAGTTAATGTCACAGTCAAAAAATAAAACGACTATGACGAATGCACTGAGTAAGAAGGAGCGGGAGGAGAACAGTCATTTTTTTAACCAAGAATTCCCTCAAATCACTACCTTTGACTTGTTGTGTCCTGCCCCTGTTTTATTCCATAATCACTTTCGTTTAGTTTTTTGCTCAACTGTCGGATTTAAATCATATTTGGGCTTAAGACGAGATACTTCCTTGTGTTTCAATACAACATCCCTTATGATGAAAAGAGGGCTAGCTTATCAGTAAGAAATCCAATACAGTATCTGAACATAACTGATCAGCAGAAACAATCTATTGTATTACTTATATGTTGATTTACAAACTCTGTTTTTGGTCTCCACCAACTCTTGAAAAAAACATTTGTCTACTTAAATCGTTTCTGTGCCTTCGTGTCCACCAGCTATAGTTGCTCACTTTTTCTGTCTGCTGTTTCCTGATCATGCTGTGTTTAGTCATTTTAAAGAGCTTATTTACTGAAAACAGCATGCTCAGCTAGAAACAACCCTAAGGAGATTAGCTAAGACGTTAGCTAATAGATGCTAACACTCTCTCAAGAGCTCAAGGAGAGCTGGATTTGTCACTTAAGACATCTCCCAGGGTTAGTGATCCGTCGTTAAGGCCCGGTCACATTTTTGATATGTGCCATTCAAGCTGTCATGACAATGCTAGCCAAAATAGAGTTAGCTAATGTAGCATATTGGCTTTGTTAAATCATCAGCTTATATTGAACGCTTATCTGTTGGAGTATGAATTATAGTAAGAGTGACGAGACAGGAGTCTCATAGAGATCTGTCTTTTGAATAAAATCATTTGTCCTGATGTCAACAGAGGAAGCTAGCTAGCATAAACACAGTTAGCAAGTTAGCTAGCTCTCATAGTTTGGTTTACTACTCTTCAGTTATCCATATCAAACAAATAGATGGTCACTCCTTCTTTGAATAGTTGCTGTTTACTCAATATTGGGCAGTTTTTTATTACCTTGTGAATGAAGTACTAAAGTGACTTGTGAGCATGTTAGCGACTGTTAAGCAGCTACAGTAAAATTAAAACTAGCTTTGCAAGTTTTACTTTGAAAAGCAGATATTTAAGGTGGAGTCTGTTGAGTCTTGGCCTTGAAAACTGATGACCATAGTTCTTCTAAATCTTAACACATGGAAACACACACGACCTGAAATTTAAAGCCTTCACAGAGTACAAACATTTCAATACTTCTAGTTCTGGTTTCAGGGGAACTCCACTATTATGATTCAGGTTTAATCATGCAAGTTTAACAAATATCTTAGCTCTTGGCGATGTTGTTTTTGAGCAGCAGTGGTTTGTCACAGCTTGCAGTGAGTGTGGTTAGACACAACATGGCACATCATTTCCTGTGAAAGGGATGGTCGCCCAGACACACTGATGCTGTTCCAGGGTGTGTGTGTGTAGATTTCCTCGCAGTGCTGCACCTCGTGAATCACAAATGAGGGAGGGAAGGCGGTGGGTGTCATATTTACACAGGGGGACACAATAGTCTTTTATTCAGCACCCGGCACAATGAATAGAGCCTCTTTCAGTCGGGCTGGAGGAGCTCAGTGTGCTGTGTTTTTAAATCAGAGGTCAAACAATAACGAGTCAAAAAAACAAAATGATTCTCCTCCTGAGGTTGAAGACGTAACGAAATGGTTAACTGATTAAATACTTTATTATCAATGGTGGAAAAATGATTTATTGTCATTATTAAATCCTCTGACTGTTCCAGTATGTTATTAATTAATTGATTTCATGTTTTGTCCATAAAACATGAGACATGATTTAGAAAATGACACTCATCATTTCTGAGAATAGCACTCTTACAAAATGTCACGTTTTGTCCAACGTAAACTGCTCAAACCAAAAGGCATTTAGTTCACTTGATGTATCTAAGAGTAACTTTTAAAGGGCCAGAACCTTTCAATCATAGTCCGATTTTGCTTTACATTTTTATTACATCATTTAGTGATTATCAAAAGGTTTGTGGTTTATTTTTCTGTGAAATAAAATAGGAATATTTAGGCTTTTGTTTGGTAATGATTAGTCACAACCACAGGGCTGGAATACAATATTGATGGGTGACTCTCTTCATGGCTCTGTAACTGTGTCATAACTATAGATCTACAGCTGCTTGCATAATAAATCAATCAGTTACTGCATGGCGGTGGTGATGGTGCATGTGTTGTGAGCTTACAGGCTTTAAAATAAAAACTCCACAGAGTTGTGACATTTTCCACTGTGCTCGCTCAAAAATAGAGGAAGGCGAAGTTTCCCCGATCCTGCTGTGTAATTATGTTAATGCGCGGCCACTGGCTCGTAAGGAGGCTGTAATCAGAGGGTCAGCCTCCCTGAAAACTGTCCAAATGAAGAAATTACCATGCACTCTGAGCCCTGAACCGCTTCCCATGAGCCCTTCACACGGCCCATTTATTTGAACTGGCTCTCACCCGCAGCAGGCCGCACTCCCAGGAACGGCTCGTAAAAGTCATCAGGTCCTCATTACCGCCATTACTATAATTATTTTCTATATTTAACCACGTGAAATGAGGCCAAATGAGTGTGCTGCTTCGCCCCTTTTTCCGCGAAACCACCCCGGGACACGTGTTGCAGTGGTACAGCCCTCATTTTTCACACTGCGAGGTACTGCGTGATGTTCTCACAGACGGAGCGTACCACTTTTTTTTGGGAGCACGTTGTGTTTGTTTTTGTTGAAAGCAGGGCTGCTCCCGTTACCCTGGGGACACTTTGGTTTGTGTGTGCTTGTGTTTTTTGTGTATATGCGTGCTTGTTTGCCAAAGCCACGTTCATTATTAGTAGACTGACGTGAATCCCAGAGAGGCAGAGCCAAAACCACCCAGAGAGCTCGTACTGAAAGCAAAGGTTGGGACCTTTCAACAGGCAGGCGGTGAAGTTACATAAGTTTTTTTATTTTTGGCCTGGTCAGCGCGGGCTCTCCCATGAATGAGAGGACGTTTGTACAGTTTGTGTTCAGGCGAGACGCTGGTGGGGTGAAAAAAAAAAGGTTGTTGATGTAGACGTGATTGAGTCAGAGCAGAGAGAGGGGCTCAGGGTGGAGGGCCTCACACAGCTGGGCCTGCAGGCTGGATTCTGTGTCCCAGGTGTGAGTCTCAGACAGCTCCGCTTTGCACGATTCCTAACAACTAATGACAAAAACAGACAAGGTCATGAGTCGGTCTGTCTTTGCAGAGTGAAGTTTGAGACCTGGGAGCCCTTTAATATAAGATAAAAGTGTGTGTGTAAGTTTAATACTTCTTTTTATCTACTCTGAAAACTCTTGTGAGTCTGATCTGTTGATGTCAGCAAGTTGGCCAAAGTTTGTTTTGTCTGTTGTTAATTAATTATCCATTAATTAGCTAAATCAGCCTGCTTGTCTCTATTTAATATTATGATACACTGATTGTCTTTGGGTCTACTACTGTTGGTTGGATTAAACATTTCAGTCCTTGACTTTGGTCTCTTAAAAGTTGTGTGTTTGAAATTTCATGGGATGAAAAAGAATTGAGTTAATGCAAAAAATAGTCGTCATTTTCTCTTTTTGATATTAACATCATCTTAAGGAGCGAGGAAGCTAATCCACTGCAATTTTTGGGACATTTGCAGCAGCACTTCACAGACTTTTTTTCCAGGCACACATTCGTGACCCACTGAAAATGGTTCCCCGGCCCACCAGTCGTCTGGCATACCGAGTGAGTCAGCCTTGCAAAAGCTCCTACAGGCCATAAATATCTGAAGTATAGCAAAAAGAGCGAATCTATTCAAAGTCTTCATACCTGTATATGTGGGGTGTTATTTTACTGTGTCTTGGTACACCTCTGCCAGCCTGTGTTATTTATTTAAATTTGAGGTCAGGACCACAAACGCTTCCAGGAAGCAGCACGAGGTTGGCTTATAACAGATCACTTCCTGGAAGCTCATCTGTGGCAGAAGGGGCCTTCCTCCCTGCTCGCCCGTCTGCCTGCCTCACACTGACAAACTGCAAACACATGTGTTTACAGTGTTTAGAGGAGGACCAATGGTGGGTGAAAAGTCACCGGATTGTGACTAAATAATATTTACACCATGAGATCAGACGCACGGTTTAATATTCAGTTTCACCTGCTGAGATTTTAACAGTGCTGCCGGTCTGAAGCGAACGATCTGCAGGTTTAGCTGTTAGCATCCACAGCTAAGAAGATTTTTGTTTCTCATGACCCCTTGAGTTCAGATTTAAAGTATCACTCAACATGTTTGACATGTACTCTACCACAGCTGTGGCTCACTCTTTATCGTCAGAGGTGCTATAAAAGTGATCATGGTTTACATTTCTGTGTGTTTACCTCCGCACAAGCTCAGCAGCAATAAAACAAAACCACAATGAAAGCTAACCTGTGAAAATGTGCTTTTTGAGTCCTTGTGGTCCCCAGACTGACCGCAGCAGAAGATTTCATACATGTTCAAGTGCAAAAGTCTGACGTCTGCAAATGTCCACATGTAGAGTAGTTTACTTACAGACTATCAGTGTCGTTTAAACACAACAGACCTCTAAAGTTGCACCATCATGTCGTTCATCATGTTAGCCCGTGTCTTTATCTTGGTAGCTGTATAAGGGGTGTAAAATGATTATGTAACTTTTCCGTCGTAAAATAGTAGTTTCAAAGTCGATCTAAGAGTACAATCACTTTCAACATGGAGAATGGCGTCTCTGCCATGTCCACAGAGCGCCCCAGTCGCCTGCTTCCAGAAATAACATCTCAAGTTTTTAGAAAGATTTCAGGCAGGCTTCCCCTGAAATCTTCCTGAGTTGGTTGTTCACACATGTCCCTCACAGCGGGAGGCTATCCCTGTTTTTCTTTTTAAATCAATGCTACCTGTAGTGCGACATATTCCTGATATCAACAAAGGAGCCGAGAAAAACATACCTGCAAACAGAAAACATAATGAAGCAGTTTCATTACGAGCGCACCAGTCTCATGCTATGGTCGCGCAGCGGCCGCAGGATATGGACGTCATCACCTCCTCCTACTGGCGTTGAATTTTCCTGAATGTTTACTGCTGCTTTCTCACATCAGCTCACCTTTACTTCACATTGAAAATGTACTCAGAGACGGGTGAGAAACATTCAGAGTAAAGTCAGGCTGTTTGCGTTCACACATGCACACACACAAATCTTTAGGACTTTGAACACACCGTATGTTTGAATTGTTTGTCTCTAAGCTGTAGTTGCCTGTAAAGATGAGTGTGTCAGTGTGGTTTACGGTAGAGATGCTTTGGTCACGGTCTCTCTCACATCTCTTTCCGCCACCAGCTGCAAAGCGAGCTATCGAAAGAGTGGTTTTCAGAAGTTGCACGCGTTGGTTTGTGATTGTGAGATTGGTGGATTCCGTATTCAGCAGCTGGTTGCAGAGATCACTGTTATGAGTAGAGACACAGCAGACTACCTACCAATAATAATAATAATAATATATTCAACTTTTATAGCACTTTTCTAAGTACTCAGAGGCCTGTATACTCGCTGCTCTGTGTCATTGAGGTGATTTAATTTCTCTCTAGTAGGTAACCACAGCAGGACAACCGGCCTCTTTAAAACCACAAACAGGTTTGTGCTTAAGAGGCACGTACAACTCCTCTTTTATTTAATTTAGATCACACAAGTAGCCTGCCTGTTTCCGATGGGTTAAATAACACTTATCATGTGAAAACCTTTCAATAAGAACTTGAGGATAGGAACACGATGATGTTTAAACTTTGAGACTCGATGTCTGCTGATTTAAAAACGTGTCCCCTGTTTACCACGACAGTTGGAATCACAGTAATCAGTGGTTTAGTTTCCTCATGGATGCCTCTGCCAGCCCTGATCAAATTATTGGAATGAGCAGACACCTCATTGGGCGACATTAACCTCTGGGGGTCACAATGGAACTTGTTGCAACTAGCTTAGCTGGTGGCAGTGGCAGGGGTGATTGTGAGGGTGTAATTGTGCGTTGGGTGTTGCTGGCTAACGGCCCTGACAGACAGTGTACTCAGACAATAGCCAGTGAGGCCAGGCCCTCAGAGAGAGAGATAACGATGTTACTCGCAGAGGGAGTTTCACATGGGAACTGGACCGTTAGCAAAGAGGAAGGCCAGCGAGGGTTCAAGAAAGCCACGAACCAGCAGCAGCCACACGGTGGACTTCCTGATTCCCACACTGAGCCACTGCAGAGTGAGGCGTTAATCACTCTGATTAAGAAGCTGGGTTTGACTGAGAGTTATCTGCCACTTTCTAAAACCCCTCACTGTGTAGAAATATTTCTTTTTTTGTTTGAATATGCAAGTAGCTTTATATCCACTAAGGTATCATCTGCTGAGCTCTTTTCATTTGATTCCAGTGGATTTAATCCAGAAAGCTTTGTTGCAAAATGACCGTTTGTTAAGATTTAAAGTGTGGTTTGAAATCTGTTGTTCCTCTGTAGTTTCATCTTCATTGTCAGACAGTTTTCAGGCAGTTTAGTGCAGAAGCAGCAGCAGCACTAACTGTGCACAAACAAGGAATGTGTCACTATCTTTTACTCTCTTGACAGAGCCAATCTGATTCTGGCTCGAGGAAATGGAGCTGAAAAAATTAATTAAATTTGGGTTGTTGTTTTTTTTGCACAAACCAACGACAAGCATGGAAAACTGAATAACAAACACCCTCCCTCCCCTCCTATCATTAACTCACGATAAGGTGCCCTTGAGCAAGCGGTTAATCCTTTATTGCGTTTATGGAGCTCTCATAGATTAAAGTACAGGACTGTTATTGTGTAAGGCAGCTCCCACAAGTTAAAGTTTGTTATTATTTGAGTACAAAGCAGCTGAAAAGGAGTACTCATGCTCAGTTAACTCCTTCCCTGGATGAATAAAGGAAAGAGGGAAAAGATTGATGCATTTACTGAGGCAATTAGTCCTAAATGCCCCGCTCAGACACACAAGTGGCACACTCTGGGGCTTTCCCAATCTCCAAAATCTGTGGTTTCGAGTCATTATCCCTCAGCCTTCGCTGGCCTTTTAGATAACTGTGCCCTGGAGCAGGGCGCAAGCTGAGAAAATCCCATCAAGTTCAGATTGGTTTGAAAGACATCTGGTGCAAAGCTGGGGGCTAATGCTACTCTGCATGCTAATTTGATGTGCAGAGAGACGTTCACCAGCATGTCACTCACAAAAGCCTTTTTAAACTGCCACTGAAGCATCATAGTAACAAAGTCTGTAGTTTTAAAGGAATAACATTTCAGGAAATAGAAATGTTCCCTTCATTGTGGAGAGTAGGACAAGAAGATACACAGATCTCTGTTAGCTAAACCTTAGCCGCACTTAAGATAAGTATGAAGATAAAAACAGGGAAAAGGCTCGCCTAGCACTTACTAAAGGAAGCAAAACTCTACAAAAATCTCACAGATTAATATTGTGTTGTGTTATATTGTGTTGCTTTTAACCAGGACAAAAAGTCTACGTACTGGTACATCTAGTCGGGTTTCAAGAGACGTCAGGAGCCTCCCTCTTGTCAGATTTGTAACTATGCCTCCTCTTCTCTTTTTACACAGAACCTGATGGCCAAAGCATTGTACGACAACGTGCCAGAGTCCCCCGAGGAGCTGGCCTTCCGTAAAGGGGACATCCTCACCGTCATAGAGCAGAACACAGGGGGCCTGGAGGGATGGTGGCTCTGCTCCCTGCACGGCCGCCAAGGCATCGCCCCTGGCAATCGCCTGAAGCTGCTGATCGGACCCATGTTTGAGGCTCAGTCGCCGGCCGCAGCATCCGCCTCCAACGCCGCCCAGTCCTCCCCTCAGAGCTCGGCATATCAGCAGAAGGTTGGCTCGGGGTCTCAAGGGCTCTACCAGGTGCCTCCGTCCCTACAGAGTCCACAGCAGCAGAGTCAGCAGAGCATCTACCAGGTTCCCCCCTCACAAGACGTCTACCAAGTCCCACCGAGGAGCACGCTAGCAGCTGAAAACACTCCTAGCAAGGTAAGACAGACAGCGTGAAAGACCACAGGCTGCTACTAATGACTATTTTCATTATCAGTGAGTCTGTCAATTAGTTTTAAAATGAATCTTTTAATCCAATCATGCACCATGGAGAGCTAACAAGGCTGGACCAGCTGATTTCACTGATGAGCATTCCTTTAAGCAAAGAGGAAGGAGTCATCAGTGAAGCCACCTGCAGAGTGATTTGTCGGAAGCAAAACCAGAGCTCTGTTTGCTCTCTTTGGTACATCTTCATGAAAACAATGTACAAAGGGAACAAAAAAATTGACTTTACAAGTTGCCACAGTCCACTGATATTTGGCCTTTTTTGGCCGTACTTCAAGATGTCACTGCAAAGGTTTACACAAGTTAAATCAATCAGATACAAAGAAAGAGAGGGAGATGAAAGCATACATAAATCAATATTACAGAAAGGGTTAAGAGATGGAAATAAATGGAGAGCTGTTTGTTTTCTGACCTGTGTAGACCTGTCTTTCAGATCAGAAGGGATTTACAGCATTAACATCCCCTCTGGTGGGTGTGGCCTTTGCTTGCGAGTGTGGTTATTAGATGTGATAGGACATGGCACATTTACACCGTGACCTGTTCTTCTGCCAGCCTGCCACGACTCTCATCGTTGTTATATCACGCACATACAGCAAAAGCAGCTTAAAAAGAGATTGTGGGTCTGCAATGTGAAATGTGCACAGGGTGTGCCTGGGCCTGGCGCTCACCACAGAGCAGGGTAGTGTTTTTGTGCAGCGCTCCCATTTAGCTTTTCTTGTATTTTGGCACAGTGTGTGTGGCAGAGCCAGTCTGAGCCACAGAAGGGCAGTGAGCCTGGGAAAAACCTGTGGAAAAGCAAACAACACAGAGCTGTTTTGGGGGTTTTGGTGGAGCCAAGCTGCATCAAAGTAGGTTTTCTGTATTTATCTGCTGTACACAGGGTGGCTGGCAAACCCTGGCATGGTGCTTTACATTGTAGCTATAAATATAGTCGCCCAGGCACTGTGTCCATTACGTATAATGTATTTGTGTTTTTATTGGCTGGATGGTATATCATTGAGGGCACATATATCTCAGGCCGTCCTAGAAAATACAGCCTGTTATTGCACACAGAAGCAAACAGTTTCCCTTGTACTCACATTTATTCTGATGCATATGCAATTATTTGGACAAATGATCATCTCTATCATATTTATGTAGAGCTCTGAGGAATAACTGGGATAAATGGTTTAGCTGCTGCGTCCGCCAGTGCACAGGCTCAATGTCGGTCACAACAGAGCGTTAGTAAGGGGCAGATAGATGGTAACATGATAACATGCAGTGATATATAGACTAACAGCAGAAATGGAAAACAGAACAAAATGTCTCAATGAATAAATGTTGAGTTAACTGAGTCCAAGTACCGAAGAATAAAAGAAAATGAATTACAGCAAAGGGAGATTTCACAAGTTTGGGATTCTCCAGTTCAAATTAAAATCCATAAAAATTCTCAAGAATATTAATAAAACCAGTTCACAAAACTTTGCAAAGTAATATCAACATGTCAGTGGACTAAAGTGCTTGTTTTGTATTGTTAGCTAACACTGGCATTATTGAATACAAGCTTATGTTACTTCTAGCTAACATCAGTTGCAGCTAAGAATTTCTTTATGTTAGCTCGTTAGGCTAACATTACACAGTGTTCGGATGTTACCTAATGTTAGCTAGCATTAGCTTCCTTTAAGCAAACATTAGCTACAAAAACCAACTTGAAAAAGCAATCAGAGCACATAAGCTACCGTAAGTGAATGAACATTAGCTTGTGTTAGCAAACATCAAGCTAAAATAAGCTAACGTTAGAGACTGACCACTTATTTGTTAACGACGATGTAGGTCGTTTTGATTATTTTGGCGAACAAGAGCTACCAAAAGCAACAGGCTGTTTATTGCTAACTTTAGGTAACATTAGCTACCTTAACTGTCACGACTTGTAGCTAATGGTCGTAAATTTAAGCTAGATATGTCTTTAAAAAAAATGACATCACTGAGCTAGTAATTTCTTTTACATGTAGCCCTCATCGTGTGCTATATATATGCTATCACCTGTCCTTTCCTGTAGTTTTCATTTGCCATATTAGCGGTTTTCTATATAAAACGTCCATAGTCTTGGTGAAAGTGATCCTGATGATTACAATGGGAAGTCATCTGCAGGGCTGTGCTTGAACAGGAAGGGAGAATTTTCCCGTTTATTCAACCGTTAAAGTCTTTCCAACACCTCAGACATGATCATCCCTCCAGGAGACGGGGAGTAATTATATGCTGGATGAGCTTTTAATATCCTGTGGTGTTTTTTTTTCTAACAAATCAGCTCCTGCAATCATAGAAATGAGCTAAGGTGTGCATTTTTCCAGGTAAATAGGCAGCAGACGCCGAGGGCTTAGAGGACTTAGTGTGATTCAGTTTGTGATAAAGTAAGCCTGGGCACGGGAGCTCAGAGGAGAGACCTGTCAATCAAGCTGCACACAGCTCAAACAACACCTCTCTTTTCCACTAACAGGCCTCAAGGCTTAAACGAGAAGCGCTATCTAAAAAGGCTTTTGTGATAACATGGAAAATGAAATGTGCTTCTAATGAGAGGACGTTTTGTGCTGTAATCATGTTATTCAGAGATTGGATTCAGTTTTGGACGTTTAACTTTCCCACCAATCTGTGGCTATCAAAAGTGGTGTAATTTTCAGCGGTTGTTCCTGTCCGTTAAATAGAACGCTGTTCACTGTGTGTTATACTTCTGTGTGTGTGTGTGTGTGTGTGTGTGTGTGTGTGTGTGTGTGTGTGTGTGTGTGTGTGTGTGTGCGTGTGTGTCAGAGTATTTCAGGCGTTCAGACAGGGCTCTGTTGTGTTCCAGTGACGTCTGACCGTGTTACAGAACGTCCATTGGTTTCTGTGGCCACATTCATGTTGAAGTCAAACAGCAAAATCTGATGTTAAGACTGCAAAAAAAAAAAAAAAATCAGGGAAAAGTGGAAATAAGGCAGCGAATTTGGCCATCCAGTTTAAGAAGCAATCGTTTCTTTTGGCATGATTGTTAGGTCTGTGTTAAACCGTTTGCACAAAAATACACTCTGAGCTTTCATTTAGCTCTTTGGTAAAAAGTCAAAGAAACAGAAACTTAACTAGACTGATTTTATACAGCAGAAATCAAGGCAAAGGCCAGTGTGTACATCAGCTGGAGATTCATCTGTGTGTGCATGCACAGATTGCCTCTCAGAGTGTCCTGCATGATGATGATGAGCATGATGAAGGAACAAAGATGTTCACAGGAGGTCAATAATGATCAAATCTATCAGAATAATTTTATTGTAGCTTCTTCTCTGCAGCAAAAGCAACTAATATTCAACTTTCGGAGCTATACTTTTTACCAAACTGATGATGATGTTACCGAGTTAAACTGACAGCCATTGTATATATAAACTCATACCAGATATCGAATTATCCAGGAAACACAACCAGCAAATCAGCAGCTGATTCCACTTTGAAACTCTATCAGCCCAGTGCACCTCGTCACAGTATTTTTAGAGATTATTTTTGTTTTCCTGAAATCCAAAGCCTGACCTTTGCCCTTAAAAGTCAGTCTTGTTTACTACAGCTCGTCTCTGTGGAGCAGATATAAATGACAGGCTGCAAGTGTTGACTCAAGCTGCATGTGCTCAGAGCTGAAGGGAAAACAGACATTTCCTTGTCTTAAAGTACGACACAGACACACACTCGCTTCCAAAATGATTATTAGGACTGATGCAGGCTTCCTAGACTGATAATCCCATCTCGTATTACCCTAAAGCCCCCCTGAGAGAACGGTTCCTGTGTGAGCTTCACTATGCAGAGCTTTAAAGTTCCTCCAGAGTGTGTTGTGCCAACACGGCAGTGCAAATCCAGATTGGCGACTGGTTATTTTCCCTTCATGTGGTGTGGTGATCTGGTATAAAAAAGGCACACTGAGGTTTGGCGCTCTCTGCCACTCTGGATGTTTGGTTTGATGCTGAAGCCTTGTCCTTGGGTGACTCTCGAGGGAGGGGTGCTGCGCAGCTGCCCCCAACCCCCTTAAACCCTGTGTCAAGGCCTCCGAGCTGCTCTGAGCTCTCGGCCACACAAAGAGCCTCCTCACATGGAGGCCAGGAGAAGCTTTGCGCCGCCTTTTATCATTCTGCTCTCAGAGGCCCATTTTTCTTCTGAGTCTGCTGCTTCTTGATTTCCCCTTTCTTCTCCTTGGGCTCTGAAAGGTGTGTCTGTTTCACTGCATCAGTCTCTCCTCAGTGTTCTCGTTTCCTCTGGGCCTCCCCCTCTGACTCAGGCACTGAGGTCACCGCGTTCAAAGATGGGTTGGGTTCAGAGTTCAAAGATCTCCGCCTAGCTTCTTATCTACTCCTTCCAGACGGCCCTTTCATTCCTGACTTCCCTTCTATGAGGTCTGCTCCCTGTATGGGCATTTCCTGCATCAGTGTGTCATACCCATAGATCCAATCTGGTCATTGGTGCCATAAAGAGGTATGGCTGCAACAAAAGGCTTAATAAACTCCCAGACAACTGAAGGAAGTGCTCTGATAGCTGTTTATGGGCTTTAAGGGTGTGCCATCTACCTTGATAAAGTCGTCTTTGGGGAGAAACCAGGTTGTGTGTAATGAATGGCTTGTTTGCTTGCCTCGCTCATATTTTCTCTGCCTAATCATGCACACGACAATCCCACTACCAGATAAGTGAGTTATTTCTTCCTGCAGCGGGGCCGGCTCCTTCAGACGCTTGTCCGCTTGCCATTGTCGCAGTTGTGATGAATCGCTGGCCCATGAGGTTTGACCGTGGGGGCGAGGTCATAAATCAAGTCACACCAAAAGTAATCTGCTCTGCGGCGTGCATGCTGAGAGGACTTTCTCCCCTTGAAAGTTTCAAACTTGACAAATGAGCAGAAGAATAAGGGAGGGAAGGCAGGAAACGCTTTGCTGAAAGTTAACATTTAAGCAGCAAGGTGGCAATTACCAAAACCAAACTTGACATTCAGATCGTTTCATCCAACCAAAAGAAAGGAACTGAGTTAAACAGTAGGTGATAGAAGACAAAAAGGGAATAATCCCATTGAAGCCAAAACAAGTGCAGAGTTTTAGTCACTCAGATATACACAATAGATTACATTTCTATTACTCTGTTGATCCAATCATTGGGTCAAAACTTCAATTTCTACACCAAATTACCCTCTGCTATACTTTTAGTGTAGTGCTAAGGAATAAAGACAAGCTAGCTAACATGCTAAACTTAGAGGGTGAAGTATTTAATACCTCAATTAAATTGTAATCTATGTGACTTCTATCTGTAATTATTGGGGGAGAGATGGTTAACTACTGAAATAAACTACTACTTCTTACTCTAACTGTATTTGTATTGTCATTGTTAGCATGTTGCTGTTTAGCATTAGATTTTAGCTAAAAGTATTGCCTTAACTAAGCACAGCCTCACAGAGCTGTTAGCATGGCTGTAGTCTTTGGCTGTGTGCGAAACCAAATAATTCATACTATTCATACTAAGTATGGCGACACATTGTAATTCATAGTAGGCTATGCACTTTTGTGTTTACAAGAAATGCCTGGATGTTTAATAGGTTGGCCTTACATAGCTTAATGGAGTATATACTGTTACAGAATGTGGTAGGCAGCATGTTACTATGAGGTTTTTATGAGGTTATCCAAGATCTGACTATATGACTCTTGGTATATTTAAGCAATAGCTGTTTTCATAGTTATTACACTAAACCCTCAGCTATACTGTGTTTTGTGCCAGTAAGCAGATGTTAGCATGCTAAAACTCTACACTTAGGTGTTGACCGTGGTAAATCTAACATCTTAATGTCAGAGTTTTGGCATTGTCATTGTTACAATGGATACAGTTTAGCGTTAGCTTTCAGTTCAAAGTACTGCCATGCCTTCATACATCCTCACAGAGCTGCTAACATGATTGGAGAGTCTTTGTCAAGTTCCCTTTCAAGATTAGCGGGTCATTGAAGACATTTCTCATCTCACATAATCCCCCCTTCTTTTCTCAGAGGACTGTCTCATGATATTGTTTTTTTCCTAGAAAGTAAACACTGAATGTCAGACACATCTTTTAGCATTACGTCTCTTCGGATTATCATGCCAGTGGATTACAAAAGCTGCTTTGATCAGAGGGGATGAAAGAGGATCCTTTATTAGTGCTAAAATCAGTGTGTTCTCTTTAAATGCTCCTCATTAGGGCCTGCTCACTGTTTGGGTTTCTCCACTTGGTCGTGTTATGGAGATGGCCGTGAGCCTCGCAGGATTCACAAGTTAATTACCTGCATTAATTAGTTTGGCACTTTAATAGGCTGGTGCCGCTCTGAGTGGCGGAGGGGAACATTATTGAGCAGTTCTGAGTAGGGATGGAAAATGACCCAAAACACACTGCAAGGGACGTTTTTGTACTGTGATTCAGCAAAGAAGAGAAGGGCACACCCTACATTTCAATGCCGTCACATTCAAAACACGAATTTGACCTAATATGTGACTGATGGCATGGTTAGGTGGAACAGCTGGTGGTGCAGATTTGATTTTCCATTTGACCTTGCACTGTGCTGACATAGTTACAGGAAGAAAAAAAAAAGGGTGAGGCGGTCTTTTGCAGCATTCAGACGGCTGGATAAGAGAACAAGAGAGAAAATGAGGAGGCGTGAATGAAGACATGGACGGATGAAATTCTAAAGAGTGCCACTTTGACGGCCGTGTCATTGTTACCGCCTTTTATAAGCCGATCCTTTAGTGACAAAAGAGTGCATTAGGGATGTTGATTTGTGTCAGCAGGCCATTAGCAGGGGGAAGCGGTTGTGCGTGCATGTATGTAACCAATGAAAAGGTGAGAAGTGATGATTTCCTGGGAAATCTTCCCACACACAGGCTCTGTAAGTCCAGACCAGAGGGGCAGAAAGTGGACCATTGCTAAGGCTGGATGATGCCGGTGCAAACGTGATGTTGTTATACGTAGGGTCAACGTGGGTCACCAAGTCTTTGAACTCGACTTTTTTCTTCTCTGTTTGTCATCTGTCTTACATGTGGCAGATGACGTTCAATTTTAAACATTTACTTGTGCATTTTTTAATCAAGCTTCGTCTAATATATATGACACATTTCAACAACAAAGACATTTTAATGGTTTCAAGACATTAAAGGCTTTAAAGCCATGTCTTAAAGACACAAAATAACACATTCAGCTCATATCTGAGAGGTTTTTATTTTGGGCTTTTTATACATTTAGAGACAGGACAGTGGATAGAGTCAGAAATCAGGGAGAGAGAGAGAGTGGGGAATGACATGCGGGAAAGGTGCCACAGGTCGGGTTGGGACCCGGGCTGCCTCCATACATGGGGCGCGAGCACTAACCACTAAGCTACCAGCGCCCCCACATTCACATGATTTCAAAGGGGGGAAATAAAATAAGCTAAGCTTTCCAAAGCCAGATTTAACAGGAGGTGTGAAGCTTCAGTGCAGTGAAAGGTATAACTAGTCTAAAATCTATTTCAGTGAAAGGCAGTGAAACATTTGACAGTATAAGATAAGTAAGGAGTTCCTTAGCTGCACTCGCAGACTGACAACATGAAAGGTGAAAATGAGTACAATCTGGGATCTTTACGTTATATTTAAGGTCTGAAACCACGGCCACAGGGTAGGTGTGTTTTGACTGTTCCAAGAAAGCAAGATGAGATTTTTTTTCACTACCTACACATGTAGAGGAGAGGTTTAACAAAGAGATAAATCACTTTGTCCACAGAGGTCGTTCCTCACAGGAGCTTCAAGCTAACCTGGTCAAGTTGAAAAGTAGGTCATTAAAAAGCAGTGCAGTGATTTAAGGATGATGTGTTTCACTGCAGAATAATAACAGGGTCATATAATCACAGTTTCATTCTGCTGATTGTTCACTCCGTCACTAAAAGTCTTCAAGGCAAAGCACTCGTCATCAGTCCATGAAATTATAAAAAGCTCATGAGGTAGTTGTTGATGTAATGACGACACCCCTCAGAGCTCTGTGAAGTTAAGCTGGAAAGTCCTACCTGCTAAAACCTGAGCCTGCAGAGTAAACACAGTGTTGCTGAAAGAGCCATGAGTCACTCAGCGTTACGTGTAGGAGCGTTAACAAGGCATCTATTTGACTCCTCAGGGCACTAGTTTAAACCTGATCTCTCTTTAGTCAGTGCTCTGCCTCCTCCATGAAGGAATCTTACAGTCTCCTATCACCTGAGCGGGAACAAATGTTTGCTCAAGTCCGCCTGGCTCTTCATGATGTCATCGCTCTCTGAAAGGGCTGCCATCTCCGCCGCCGCCGCCACGTAAGAGCCGACCTCATTGGTAGCGGTAAATATTTACCCACCAGCAATTACAGCAGCGCCGAGCAGCCTCGGAGCAACAGCCTGCTGGGTAAACAGAGGGTGGAGGAGGGAGATAAATGAGCAGTGTGCATCTGGCAGCGGGCTGAGGGGAGCTGCTGATGGGGACGAGTGCTGCTCAAAGCAATGACACGTACCTGCGGAAAAGGTCACCCAGGTCTTTGACGGACACCTAGCTGCCATCTGCGTGTGACAGCGGAATCCAGAGTTCATCTTATCGTCAGCAGACGGGACCAACCCACAGGGAGGAGTGACCTTTATCAAGAATCACTTTGTTGTTTCTTTGCAAAACACCAGCTCCCAATCTGCGGCGCATTCATGTTTAGCTAACAATGAACATAAATATGTCAAGGTTAGTAACGTAGATCCAAAGCCTTGGGAAGAATAAACAACACGAAACAAAACAGAAGCATAAGGAACTTAGAAACTAGAATTACAATCTAGCTCAGTTGCAGAGAGTACGCTGGCTGAAGTGTCTGAGCGACAGCGCATGACGAGACCCCAAAGCAGCGAGGCTATTTCTTCCTCTGCTGGTTTATTTCAGATCCTGGTGTGATGCCTTTAAAGCCCACAGTGTATGTTTCAGCTCTGACCCCACAGGCCCTGTTGGGATGATGTATACTCGGACAGGAATGCCAACAATGAGCACCTTAAATCACCACGGCCTTGTTCTGATCGCACTTATGAGAACCATATGGACTACTGTTAGTCAGACTCCAGCTCACATGAATGGCATTCCTTTCCATACTAGGAGACGTACTCTCATTTTTCCGTTCATCTCACTTTCCACCTCTGTTACCCTTTTTCATAAATCTCTTTCACAAACCACCCCCTCTTCTCCATCTCTTCTTCTTCCTCAGAAACATTAATCCCATTCTCAGTTGGCTGAAGTTACGGCTCCTACTGCTCAGGCTCGCGTTAAATCTCTCCACAGTACCAGAAATGTAATAAGGATATTAACTCTGCTTTGGAGCCACTCATGAGTGGATACTGCGACTAAAGTCTTACACTTCCCTGGAGACTTCTGCCTCTGCCAGGAAGCCATGCGTATGGTTCTTATTTGGGAGCCCTGTTAATGAACCCTGCTCGCTCCAGAGTGGTGATAGCCGTGCGTGGGGGCATAAGAGGAGTACTGGGGCTCAGAGAAAGACATTCCCGGAATTCCTGTGTCTGTCAGACGCAGCAAGGAGGTCTGCAGCTCTGCTTTTAGGGACGACGTCTGGGGGGAGGGGGGACGGAAACATAAGCATTAGGAGGTGTGGAAGGACTGATTAGTGCGGATGGAAAAAAAAGAGGAGAAAAAATGTGGTTTTAAAAACTGGGACAAAACCATCACTGGTGTGTGTGAAACCATTGGCGTGTTTTATTTATCAATAATCACACTATTATACTCTACGTTGTAGACAACATCTTGTATCAGACTTGTTCATTAATACCAGGAACCCGATGACCACTTCTAAAGGGTATTTTTGCCTTTCCTGGATAATATATGGTGCACAGCTGACAGGAAACAGTTTCATGTCGGACTCTTTGCTCTGCAGTACCAGGTTTCTGTTTATCTCCTTGCTTCCTGGGTTATTTACAAGCAGTTTGAAACAGGGAGGATGTTGGTCCGTCTCTGTTGTCGGAGCATCTCATGCCCAACTGTTATCACTTATTGTCCCCGGGTCACTCAGGCTCTGGGATTAAAAACAGGTTACAACAATGGGGGACATTCACAGTACGTGCAGCTGGTTGGCCAGGCGGGTGTGTTTGTAGTTTGCTGCTTTGCCCCAGGTGTCGTTTTTTCCACTGCGGCTCTGACTGTTTGTCTCTCCCCCCCTGCTGTGATCCGACAGGTGGTGACCCCGACCAGAGTGGGACAGTCCTACACCTACAGCCCGGGACAGCACAACCAGCAGGACCTTTATGACGTCCCACCAAGTAGAGCACAGGGGGTAGGTGTCTCACGTTTCCACAGCATGTACAGTTGTCTGTTTTCAACTATTTAGTCTTTTTAAAAGCTAATAATAAAGCTTGGTTTAAATCTCATCATGTCAATAAATCATCAGTGCACATTCTTCATCTATGAAGGAAGCATAGGCAAGAAGGAAATGAAGAAGTAAAATAAAGTCAAAATGAATAAATCAATGTCAATGATCTGCATGGAAATTTACAGACCGCCCAGAACATTTTAAAATAATGTCATTTCAGAAGCAGTGTTCTCAGTTTTAACATCTTTATTTATTTTCAAATTTGAACCAATTGTCACTAAATTTCACATCATTTTCTTCCTTTTCATGCATCAACATTCAAATAAATGAATACCCACACTCACAAGAGTTCATTAGACTTGTGAAACTTCTATTAACTCTCTTAACCAATCACTGTGAAGATCATCGAGTTGATAATGTCAGTGTTGAATTAAAGATACAAAAAGATAGAAAGAAGAGACTTGAGACAACAGACACACATTATTCCTATTAAAACTATGGATGTGCACGATAGGCCGGTTTAATGAATACATTTGGCATCCCTGCCAGTGGGCACCAGAATTACTTGATAGTTGAACTAATTATTAATATTAGCACTACGCTGATCAAACGCCATGTCTAACCAGTAAAGCAGCAGCCTGCCACTAGCTGGGACTGTCGCTCCAATTACAAATATCTCACATGAAGCTCTATCACCCTGATGTAAACAAGCACAGTGAACAGTGAGCAACACTGTTTGTTGTATTTTGATCTAGAAAGTGGAGATAAAGTTTGTACGTAGGCTGTGTCGGGTTGAACTGGCATTGAACCACTCGACTGGAGCAGTGTGTAACCACATTTAACCTGCGAGGAGGAGCGAAGACTGGTGGTGCTAGCACTGCTAACGTTAGCAAACCAATTAGACATGTTTTACCCGCTGACGCTGCGATCCCATGTTGAGCTGTGTAAAATAAATTCTGTTCATTTAGACAGTTTTCTGAGTGATTTCCTAGTTTTAGACTAGTTGACGAGTCTGAAGTGAAATTTGCGTTAAACTGAATTTGATTGGCTGCCTGGAACAGACGAGAAAACAAAAAGCTAGTGAGGCTCTTTCTAAAAGCTTCATTGATCTGTGTGTTTGATCAAACCAGTAAGGGTTCTTAGTGAAAACATTATGCATCTTCTTCTTTAATCATTAAGGTTCAGAATATGAAGGGTTAAGGTTGGAGGTTTTTATTTGTCAGTGAGAGAGCTGTTTCTTTGATCTTCAGTTTGTTCTGTTTTTATCCTCCACCACACATCCTGTTCTCTGCAGCAGTGACCTTCATTTCTTAGAAGAGATCCTCGACAATTAGAGTTCTGTCCTGTCATTTCGCCTTAATCTGAAAAACACTTCAATACCTCCGTGTAACTCGTGCAACAAAGATAGAGTTTTGTAATGTTCCTTTTTTTTAGGGTTCTAAGTTGTTTTATAACTTCAGCGAAAATGTTTCTCGCAGTGTTCAAACCCAGTAAAAAACTCGACCTTTAGACAGTAAGTGGTGTGTTTTATTTGGCCCAGTGACTTCTGGGAAACATGGAAACCACCAGATAAACTCTGAGTGTCATGAACTTTAAATTGGATTTCACATGAAGGAATCTCTTGAATATCCTTTTAAATGAATCAACTCATAAATAAGACTGTTTTACATTTCCTCATCTGTGAGTATGAGTCTGCCTCTGTCAGATTTTAAGCACTGAAAACAACAAATCCCATGATGCAACACTCTTTTTTTAATGTCATTAAGCTGCTTTATTGTAATTGTTTTGATAAGATTTTCTCGAGTAGCCAACAAAGCTGAAGGGTTCAAAGTTTGTAAAAGGAAAACTTTACTCCAACTGTCCAAGTTTTTCACACATTCATTGTCTACCTTTTCATTTCAGGTTTACGATATTCCACCTGGTCAGATGTTTCCTGCTGCGAGAAACCAGGGGGTCTACGACGTTCCCCCGTCTCAAGTGGACCTGAGGACGGGGGGACATCACGAGGGCGTTTATGACATACCTCCCTCTTCACAAGGGGTAAGAGAACATTTCAACACTTTGCTGATTTTCCACCAAGATGAGAGGGTTCATCAGTCCGACACTCAAGTTAATTCAGTCTAAAAGGAAGTGGTGGCAGAAAGTATTATTTTATGTTTATTGATACCGTTTCTAGTATTTCTCTTAATTGTGCGTAATAAATGAATAAAACGTCAAATGCCATATTTATGACATTCTTGTGGCGCCTCTAAATGAAAGCTTCGCCTGCCAGTAGAGTTAAACCAAAACTCCCAGAGTACGGTTCAGTGTCGAGGACATAACTCTTCTCCTTCCAGAGCCTCTAAGATTTCACCAGACTGCCAGACCCGACCGGGCCGAGAGCCATCAGTTTGTTTGTAATAACCTGAAATATGCCGGGACCTGTTATTTGCGTCATTCCTAATTACAGTTTTGGGGTAAGCCTGTCTAGCTGTAAAGAGTGCATTTCAAGGCTGATGGAAATCACTCACAGGCGGGCGTTTTACTCGGCCCACTGCGCTCCCATCATGCTCTCCGCTCTGAGTCGAGTTAGTGGGAGGTCAGAGATTCGATGGGCTCTTGACTTTGCGTTAGAGGAAGGAATCAGAGGCAGAAAGTTTGAGGTTGTAAATATAGTATTGACACAAGCCAGGGAGGCTTTCACTTCCTCAATGTCTAACTGTTCTGTTTAGACGGTGAAAACCAGAAGTGCAGTCAGCTTTTTCCAGTGAGCTGATTTCTTAACTGTCATGTAAAGCAGAGCAGTGGTTTCTCTTGGACTTATATTGTACCATTTTTTTTAATGTAAGGGCAACTAGAGCCAATCAACAAAGAAGTACTACCCCCCCCGCCCCCCGAGCCACAAATCGTGTGACATGGCAAATTTACACTTTTTCTGTTCGACAAATAATCCTGTCAGAAGTTTGGAAAACTCATTTACTGTTTATAAGAAATGGACTGGTTTCAAAAGTAAAGCCAGTTCAGAAGTGAATACAACCTGCATTCTTCTTTATGACCAGCAGGGGGAGAAAAATTATTACCCCAGTAAAACTAATCGAATGAATTAATAGTCTGAATCATTTGTTTCTGGAGATCCTCAACACAGCAAAATGTTAATTTTATAAACGTTTGTCCCATTTACAGTATAATGGATGATCATGCTTGAGGGCGCGGCTATCTGCGATTGACAAGACGCCCCAAATATGTCCCTTCAGGCTCCAAAAACCTGACCCCATTTTATATAAACTGTGTTCTTTGGAGTAACAAGGGCCAGGGTGATTAAAAATCTTTCTGAACAGGAGCTTTGACCACATGAATCTACCACAGCCAATAACACATCATGTTCCCGGGTCGGGTTTCCCAGAGTGAAGGGATTTTAAAAAACAAATATCCGGAGGAGAAGTACTATAATGTCATCATAAATCATATGTACATCTAACCAGCTTTAAAACCAGGTTTCTTCAAGTATGGGAGTACAGGGGGGCGGCTGTGGCTCAGTTGTTAGAGTCAGGCGTTTCTCAAATGGAAGGTCAGGGGTTCGATCCCCAGCTCCTGCAGCCACATGTCCCATGTGCTCTTGGGCAAGACACTTAACCTTAAGTTGCTTCGTCTGCGGACTGTGAATGTGTATGAATGGATTAGTTACTTCTGGACACTTTACATAGCAGCCTCTATCATCAGTGTGTGAATGTGTAGGTGTGAGCTGCGTTTAAAAGCGCTTTGAGTAGTCAGGAGGCTAGAAAAGCGCTTTACAAGCTCAAGTCCATTTACCATTTGCATGACAGACTTGAGACGGTGAATATCATCAAAGAGAACTTATACAGAGTGATGCATCCTTGTACTTAAAATAAAGTCAAACTAAAGTAGTCTTTAGAAGTCGAAATGAAAAATGATCTCTTCTGTCCGTCTGTTGCGTCTGTCTCAGATAAAGTAAAAAAGTTTTATATTAATGTTGGAAAAGAAATGTGATCACCGACGTGCTGCATCTAGACACTGATTTACAGAAACCACACAAGTGTCCTCTGTTCACCTGCATCACCTGGTTTTCTCTGATTCAATTGGTAACGTCCATGCATCGTGTTCCTGATTTACAAGGAACGATGGTCTGTTACTGTTTAGGACGAGCTCAAATGAAGAACATGCTGTCTGCAGCGAAGAGCCTTAGCCACGTTAAAGTGGCTGCAGAAACAGACCGAGGTGCCTGAAGAGAGAAGACTTTGTTTGTCGAGCAGATTAGGTTAGACTGAAGATAAAGTCTGTTTCATGTCCTATTGTTCTTATGTTGTGGATTGGATTTTCCAAACCAAAAGTTGAAAACCAAAAGACCTTTCAGTGAATCCAGCCCTTTGGGATGGAGTTGGAGACAGCCGACACAAGCCAAATGTGATGTTTTTTTCTTTGTCGTACAGCCTATTTAGGATTTTTTTCAAAGCTGTGTTGTGAGACTTTTCCCAAATCTAAACATCTTTATTGCCTTCCTCTGCAGGTCTACTCGGTGCCTCCCTGCAGGACCACCCCCGCCCTCGAGGAGGGGAACTACGACTTCCCACAGCCTCTCAAACACAAGCAGGAAGGCATCTACGACGTGCCGCCGCCTGCCCTCACCAAGCCCACCCAGAGCCCCCAGTCCCATTACGATTTCCCCCCCAACGTGGAGCCTTCTGCCCATCACCAACAACCAAACACCAACGGCAATGAAGGCATTTACGACGTACCTCCACCTGCTCTGCATTCTGGGGCGGGGTCCCAGAGGGATGTGTACGATATCCCTCGGGGCATGCAGCACAGAACCTCGCCAGCCGACAGAGACGGCAGCAAAGGCATCTACGACATCCCCGCTCAGGACGCTCGTGCTGTAGCAGACGTGACGGACGGAGTGAATCGTCTATCTTTCTCAAGCACCGGCAGCACGCGCAGCAGCATGTCCACATCCTCATCCTCAACAGGGTCCAGCTCTGAGGGACGCCTCGCTCTGGATGTGGATGCCGCTCTGCAGAGGTTGTACCGCCTGCAGCAGTGCGTTGACGCCTCAGTCGGGGCTTTGCACTCGATGACAGCCTCCCCTCACTGGAGGACTTTCCCTTTCATGGAACGCCATGCTAATGACGTCCGCACGGTGCTGGACAGGGTGCGGGCCACTCTCGGGGACTTTGTTGTGTTTGGTCGAGGGGCTGCAGCAAACGCCACCGCTCTGTCAGACTCCAGCCTGCACAGTAAACTCAGACGACAGCTGGGCCGCCTGGAGGACTCGCAGCAGATCCTCCTGCAGATCTATCAGGTCCTGGAGAACTGCAGCTGGGCTCTGAACGCCTTAGCATCATCTGGCAGACAACACAACAAGAGCGACGAGCTGGATCGCTTCGTCATGGTCTCCAGGACGGTTCCCGATGACGCCAAGCAGCTGGCGTCCACGATAGGCAGCAACGCGGAGCTGCTGTTCAGGCGGACGCACATGGACGGATCTTTCTCCATCGGGAGCACACCTGAGGAGAACATGATCCACCCGCTCACCTCCCCCTCCTCAGATAACGACAACTATGGAGGACAGACCAAACCCTTCCCCGTGTCCTCCAGCCAGGACAAAGACAATATGAACAACAGTGAGAAGTGTGTGAAGAGCTGGATGGAGGACTACGATTATGTTCATCTGCAGGTAAATGTTCAAAAACAGAAAAGTCTCAGATAGAAGCAAATTTAAAAATGAAAAGTTGCAGCTTCTTAATCGTACTAGAATTTTGTTTTTGTCCATTTTTGGTCATTTGTCTGAGATAACCTGAATGAGTGTGTCAGGTGAAATGTAAATTCTTATCTTGTCGTGTTCTCTTCAGGGCAAAGACGACTTTGAACGGCAGCAGAAGGAGCTCCTGGACAAAGAAAACATCATAAAGCAGAGCCAGGTCCAGCTGGGACAGGAACAGGTGAGACTCTCACTCTGATGCAGATGTTGTTGTTGCCCTGAAGGATGCTTTAAGATTGATATCTTTACATGATAATCCATCATAAATATTTACATAATCATATCATACCATCAGACACGCACAGCTGGTGACATTTAGAGTCTCGTGGGTGCAGAGACGAGATGAGACAGAAGCCAGGCGACTTTTTTTGTGCAGCCAGATGGAATCTCGTAGTTTCACATAAAGTGTAGAAATCATTTCAGCGGGATTAAGGAGCCTTGAACACACATTTTCTCATCAGATTCTTACTGGGATGCAATTCCATATGAACAAGCTCATTCTTCCTCAAGCTTTTTCGATTTCAATTTGATTGAAGGATGTCGTGTTTGTACTTAAACTCTGATTGTTGCATTGAAGTCATTTATATTCAAACACGTGAAAAGTCTCAGTCCTGAAAACTGCTCCACTTTTGACTTTAAGAAGCAGAGCTGCAGCGGATGTTTTTATTTACTTAGTCAAGATTCAAGATTTGTATTTGTCACATGCTCATACAGATGTGCAGTGAAATGTAATGATTGTTCCACAAGGCCATGCAAATGTAGAAATATAAGATTTACTTTAAACTTTGTTTGATTATTTTGGGTAAATCTGAAAAAACAGAACGAGAGTTTGTAAATTAATCTATAACCTCGATCCTGTCACTCTTCACAGATCAATCAGTTCAAGAAGCTGGAGCAGGAAGTGATCAAACCCGTGGAGAACGACATCACACAGTGGATGTCACACCAACACACGGGCACCTCCTCCTCTGACTCCTCCTCCTCCGTGTCCCCCTCCACCCCCGTGTGCGCCCGGGACCGCCAGCTGCTCGGCTTCTACTCTGAGCAGTGCGAGCAGCACTTTGTCACGCTCCTCAGCGCCGTGGACGCCTTTTTCGGCTGCGTCAGCGCCGGGCAGCCCCCGCGCATCTTTGTCGCTCACAGCAAGTTCGTCATCCTCAGCGCGCACAAACTGGTCTTCATCGGAGACACTCTGTCCAGGCAGGCGACGGCGCCCGAGGTGGCCAACAGGGTGATGAACTCCAGTAACGTGCTGTGTGACTTGTTAAAGACGGTTGTGGCTGCGACTAAAACGGCCGCGCTGAACTACCCGAACACGGCCGCCATCCAGGAGATGGTGGACAGAGTCACGGATCTCTCACATCACTCGCAGCAGTTCAAAGAACAGTTGCTGCAGTTGGCCAATTTGTGATTTACACCCATGTTGCTCCGGTGAATTTCCCCACAGACTCCAAGTGTACATGCTCCGAGCATAAATCTATATATTTACAGTTCATTTATATATATATATATATATATATATATATATATATATATATATTGCTCCTCATCTTTAAGCCTTTTTTGATGTTGTAAATAGTCAGTTCTGTAAATATCTGCTCTATTTTTGTTTAGATTGTTTTATATTATGGTATGAATATATATGTAGATGCAGTTTTTGGTGTCCGTAGGATCATGTAGATGTTTTTCATAACATTCCTGTCGCCTATTATATATAAAGCACCTTATGAGATGAGTCCTGTTCTTTCATTTTTACCTGTAGAATGTCGTCGATGTGTCTTACTGCTGGATGTGACAGTAAATCTCCCTGTAAATCATGTTATTGTGGAAATGTGTGTGTGTGTGTGTGTGTACGTGTGTGTGGAGCTCTCCACAAAGTAAAGGATTGTTCTTAACCATGGGACTGTGTCGTTTATTTCCTCTGACGTAACAAAGCTGGCAAAATGATTAGAGTAAGATTGGGGGAAGCTGTGATTTGTGTCAGTTTTAGTCATAATCTGTAAATATTAATGGACAAAGCCTGAGTGATGTCAGCCATCTGTTACAGCAGGGGGCTCCGGAGGCTCATTGGCAGCAGCCGCCATGCTGGAAATCCTGTCTCAGCCTAACTTTCAGACAACCTAACGACAGGCTGAGAGCTGGAGCTGAGGCGGGTTTTAAGCCTCTTGACAAACTGTTACATCGCGCCCACCTGTCAATCATGTCAGCTACACGCCTAACTATGGATAACACTTATCATTTATAAAATCAAAACAGAGACGTTTTTTTTTTTTAAAGCAAAAATGCCCCCGTACAGTGTGTGCCAGTGATGACAATAACTAATCAGACCTATTTCGTTTTTTGTACCAGTCTGTAAACATGTTAATTTATGCTGTAAAAACTGCTTTTTTGCCTGTCATGTGTATGTGACTTCTGGTGTTCCTGGAGCCAGCATCAAGCGGACACTCGACGAACTGCAGGAATTTGCACTTCTGCATTGGCTTCATTTTTCAAGACCGGAGGTTGCTGCTTGGTTTCAGTTTAATGCGCTAAATTTAAACCTAGCACGAAGGTTTGCAAAGGCCAATACTGATATTATTGGATAATGTCCCTGTGTTATATTATTGATAAGATTTATTCTGGGGCTTTATTGAGAGAGGACAGTGAACAGGAAACCTTGGAGAGAGAGATTGTGGGATGACATGCAGGACCACCACCTCTGGACATGAGGTGAACAATCCAACGATTATAAATCTGATGTGTCGAGTTTTTCTTGAGCTTTTCACATCTCACGGTCTTACCCACATAACATAATAATGCCAGGAATGAACATTCGCACTGAGCTATGATCTCCAGTTCAGTGGTGAGAAAGAGAACTTGCATAAAGAGCAGATTCAACCAAAGCTTTTCTAATAATAAATGAAGAACTACATCTGAAAATAAAATAGCATTACAGGTTTCTGGTTTCTTATGTAACTGCGGTTGTCCAAAGTCCTGTCAGATTGAATCAACTCCCAGCGTGGCCTGGGGGATGTTTTTGATTTGGAGTCATATCTGATCAGAGTTATTTGTACCCACTAATCTTAAAAAGGCTGTGAGGGCTGAAAGGATTTCACAGTGAGCAGGGACGGGGCTGCTTGTTGAAGTTGCTGTGCCAAATACATCCTTAGTTTGTAGAACATTAGACGTGACACACAGAAAATAATGAGGGGCAAGGAAAGGACAAGACGCTGCTATACACATCCTCTGGACCGTGAGAATTGTGGTTTTCAGACGGACGCGATCAGCTGCAAGACATTTTCTCTGCTTCAAAGTGTAGTGAATCCATATAATGTGCATAAAGAGGGAGCATAATGGTGAAGGTTTCAGAACTACGATAAAACATTTTTAAAAAAGGCTTTGTGTGTGTTTTCCACATCTAAACCTGCTCCTCTTTCTTTATAATCTGAGTGACATTTAGTGTCTCCCTGTGGAGAAGTTGCTTTAAAGATTGATTGATTGATTGGAGTTACGAATACATGCTCTATACCACAGTAAGACTTCCACCCGTCCCCCCTTCTTTAAGCTCCCAATCAGGAAATCTCATTAAAAATCCTCAGAGCTCACACAGGCTGGCACTTACAAGCAATCTAACTGTTTTTATTATTCTACGCATTCCTCGCTGTGCTCTCCGGGGAGATGAGAGAGAAAGGAATTTGCAATGACTTTTAAAAGAGTTCCCATTTAACACAAACTGCACAACGACGTGGTAAATCAGGAGACGTCTGGTCACAATAAAGAGTCTGTTTTTAACATGTAGTCTCTGCCATTAAAAGGCCTGAGAGCAGGAAATAAAGATGGAGTTGAGAGAAAAGTTTTAAAAGTTTAGTTTAATGCCCTTTTAGGATGAATATTTAATACAAGAATATTATTTCCACATAAGATAAAGTCTTAAATCAACAGCCTGCAGCATCAAAACTGCAAGCTGTGGTGCTTTTGTAGTCTAAAGCTAATGTTAGCATGCTAATACGACCAGATTGGTCAGATTTTGAGTCAAATTAATTGATTTGTTTTTAATTACTTTCATCGTACCTACGGACAGTTTCAAGAACACTTAACAGAAAGATAGAAAACTACATTTAAAACAAAGACCAAGAAATGCTGCAAAGAGACCCGTCAACACATTAGGGAGCTTTTAAATGTAAAATATACATTTATGTTATGATGTGTAAAAAAAAAAACCTCAACATAAAATATCTAAATTATATTTAAGTAATTGATAAAGCTAATGTTTTGACACTTAGCAGGCAAAAGCATTACATTGTGTTCCCTTTATCTAGCATGTTAGCATACTAGATTAAGAAATGAGCAACCAGTAAGCAGAGGCAGCTGAAACGTCTGAATTTAAAAGGTGTTTTATCAACAGCTAATTTCTTGTAAGCCAGTTACCATTTGCTAGACTTTAGCTGTGACAATGCTAATAATAAGGCTCTTTAGTTTAGGTGTACAAAAACATAGAGCTGTTTACTTAATCTAGCATGTTAGCATGCTACTTAGCAATACGCAACCAGTTAAATTGAAGCTGATGAAAATGTCTTATCTTTACAGGCTGGCTATTTAATCAACATTTCTCTTCTATGTTACCTCAGCAGTTTTTCTTTTCCTCTGTATTGGATTTGCTGTGAGTTCTGAATAAAAGAAAGAATTGTCTGCATTTAAATAACCGACAAAGAATTTTTTTTTAAAAAAGGTCAATGTATCTACAATTATGTTTGCTAATAAAAAGATAATTTCACATTCTGTTTTTTCCTCAGTCAGTCAACAGCTCGTTGATAATGTTTTTTTTTCTTTAATCAACATTATAAATCAATTAACAGTGTAATTAAATATTTTACTTGAAAAACAAATGAATTCCACTTCAGTCAATCTCCACGGCTCCTTTTCTTGTAAGTTACCGTTAGCTGGTGTTTAGCTAAGCAGCTTTTTCTGTTCTTTCTGTTGTCTTCACTGTAAATGAGCTACCCAGATGTTATTTATTACATATATTCAGGAGAAAATAAGACCAGTTTTAGCTTAAGCTAATCATCACCATCTAGCTTCCCACTTGACGAAGCTCTCTTTGTTTAGTTGTCTTTTTTACTTTGTTTGGCAGTGATGAGTGCATCTCAGTCCATGATGTGGCTCCAAACAAGTGAGAAAAATAGCTTTTAGGTGATTAATGCCTGAGACCTGGGGAGAAAACGGTGAATCAATGAGTTATTTCAGTCCTGGCAGCTCTAATATATCCACACAGGCCAGTACACACAGTCCTGCACTGAACAGCAGCAGAAGCTTCTGTGTGTGTCCGTCACCAGGGGCAGCCTGCCAAACATCTCGTAAATGGCTGTCTTTGGCTCACCACAATTGCACACAACTACGCAAGGTGCTGCAGAGACAAGAGGGCTGAAGCTGCATTTTAGCTTAAATCCCCTGGAGCAGTTGTCTCCACGCTCCCCGATGAGATACCGTCTAGTCGTGCTGGAGAAACAGCAAACAGGTGTTGGACTGCTGAGATGGAAATTTGCAGAAAAAGAAGTCAGCTGCTCACCTGTCGGTCTAACACACTGACAGTAAAAGGTCATCAGGGAGGTGAATGTGCACTATCTCTGGCCAACTACAGGAGAGCTAAGGCTGGCTCTAGCTGTAAATAAAAAGAGAGAGAGTTAGAGGAGCGTTGCAGAGTCTATGTCATTTCCTTGGCTTACCACAATCATTTCCTGTGAAGTATTTGCAGGCTTCAAAATTACAGCTTCGTAGCTCCACGGGGCCTAGTTTTCACCCAAAAAAAAAGCCCCAGCTGCAGGCAGAAACAAACTGAGCCAGATCTGAGGGAGAGGTGGCATCATTAGCATGAATTAAACTACCAGAGAAGGTTTGCCTCAAAGTCAATTTACTGTAAGTGTGGTTTCTTAATGTTCTGCATGTGTTTAAAGTGGATGATGAATGCAGGATATTTTGTAAGGCTGGATTCTCAACTTTTGAGTCATACCACAGTAAAATGTATCAAATACTGCTCTTTAAATATTTCTTCATTACATTGAATTAGATTTATGTTCTTGCAGTGGTGGAAAAACTCAGATCTTCTGCTTAAGTAGAACAGCAATACCACAGACGTTTAAGTAAATCCTGAACTCAAAATGTTTCATAAAGCTGCCATTAGGTTTTCGTTTCTTCAGTTTGGCGGCCCCTTGTGGCCAAAGCAACCCGTCGGCTTTCTTTGCTGATCCTGTCCTGTACCTGTGCGTAAAGTATTGCCTAAAGAAAAACCTCCTTCAGCTTCTGTTTAAGATACAAAAAATATTCAGAGTAGGTTTGGGTACGAGAATTTTAGGAATAAGCCGATGATCTTTGAGGTAGAAATATTGCGCCTTTATTAAAATGCTTCTGTAAGGCTACACAGACTGAAATTACAACATACATACAGCTGATGAATTCACTGCATCGAGGTCGGGGACGTTAATTCATGGCAGCAATGTGATAACTATTTTGGAGAGACAGTAGCTCAGTCTGTAGGGACTTAGGTTGGGAACCAGAGGGTCACCAGCTTGAGTCCTGGAGAGGTGCCAGCTCACTTCCTGAGTACTGCAGAGGTGCCCTTGAGCAAGGCACCGAACCCCCAACAGCTTTGTTGCAGTCCTGTGTAGCAGCCCTACTCTGACATCTCTCCACTAATGCATGTCCACAGGTCCTGTTTGTGCATGTGTGTTATTTTGGCCTATGTGTGTGAGATTAACAAAGTGTAAAAAACAGAATTTCCCCTCTGGGATTGATAAAGTATGTCAAAATAAAAAAATCTGTCGTTAAAGTTTAGTGTCAAACTGGTTAGCAGAGAAGTTCACTGCAGTCCTCACATGTGTTTTGTGTCAGTGTTTGTTTTATTTTTAGCTTTTTTATCTGTTTCAGCATGTGTGAGTGTTTGTGTGTGTTTGTATGTTTTGATTCCACTGAAAAACGAAACAGCTGCACAGTTTCTTCTAATGTGTTAGAGAAACTTCATGAACCCTTTCCTGAAAAAAAAAGAAACCAAACCATGAAAACAACCTTATATTAACGTATTGATGATATTTAAACAAATTAATAATTTCCTCATTACATCTCCACACCTGATGTTCATCAAAGGTCGAACACTCAATTCAGACCGCTCTCACGTTCAGTGTTTCCGTCTCAAAATGTTGTGACGGTCACTGCCTTGCCTTTACTGTCAGGCTTCTACGAATTGGTTCTTTCTCCGTTGTCCTCAGAGGAATCGGACAGTCCAAGTCAGAGCACCTGGTCCTGTTGCTCCCAGGGCATTAAAAGCCAAACCCCAGTGTGGCTCTCTGTCTCTCTCTCTATCTCTCTCTCTCTCTCTGTCTCTCTCATGCCACATGGACTGATTCCAACCATCATTGGCACATTTCTGTCTTTGTTATATTTTGCTTCACAACATCCCACACTTCCTTGCCACACATCATGTGGCAAGGAAGTGTGGACACCAGGAACGTGAGGAATACAAAGGAGAAATCCGTCCTTTATCTGATCCCATTTTTCTTTTGTAACATAACAAAGAGTCAGGTCTTTTACCTGCTCTTTTGTAAAGCGTCTCCAGATAACATTTGGTATGAATTGGCGCTATTCAAATAATGATTGATGATCCACATTCAAACCACCGACTTTACTGACGGACACACTCCATGTTTGCAATTATACATTCAATGGTTTATCTTTTTACAATACATACAATACAACATACTTATTATTTACAGTCAACTATCGTGTCCTTCCTATATTCTTCAGATTATGTCAATGTGATCATTTTCACAAATACTGACAGAGCTCAGGACTGAATTGAATAAATAATTGACTACCTTCTATTATTGAATGTATTTCACTTGAAGATGATGTTGGTTCTTTTTTCTGTGTTGGTGTCATACTGCCACCTTGTGGTGAAAATGGATTTAAACACATTTTCAGTTTTGCATACTTTACCTTTTCAGTTTTTCCTTTTCGTCTACAGCTTCATAATTACACTCACATACTAACCAACAAATCAGGATTTTATTATGAACATCCTGAACCTTAAAGTTTTGTGAAGCACATTAAAATGCATCCATGTTTATAGTTCAGGGTTCTTTATATACATTTAATGAACTCATTTATAAATGCAGGGCTTTTTACGTGTAACAGAATCATTCTGCACTGTGGTAGTTTTTGCTCTAAGTATGTTTGTATTGGTTTTTAAATGGTAAATGGAATGGGCTTGTATAGCGCTTTTCTAGTCTTCTGACTACTCAAAGCGCATTTAAACGCAGGTCACACCTCCACATTCACACACTGATGGCAGAGGCTGCTGAGTAAGGTGACCATCAGAAGTAACTCATCCCATTCATATACTGCTGGAGCAACTTGGGGTTAAGTGTCTTAACCAAGAAAACATCCGATACGTCGCTGCAGGAGATGGGGATGGAACCCCTGACCTTCCAGTTGAGAGATGACCGAATCTACCAACTGAGCCACAGCCGCCATTTTAACCATGAGCATACTGTACACGGCTTGTAGCAGTTTATTATGTAGTTTGTTTTTTTATGTTCTTAAAACCATTGATCACAAACTTTAAGAGACTTTTTTCAGAACACAGAGACCAGGACAACATCTTTATTCATGGCGATATTTATTTGAAGCTTCTGCTCCACTGGAAAATAAAACTGCTGATAAAAAGGTGCAAAGTTACATGAGTTTTACCTGGAGGGAGAGTATCACTTAAACACTGAAGAGGCCCTGGTCAGCTTCAATGCTCCCTGTAATGGGAACTAGTCAGCTTCAAAAAAAAAGGAGGCCCTGTAACAAAGAGTGGATGCCATCTAAACAGGCACTGGAGCAGACAGAGGCACAGGGAGCAGGAGGAGGTTCAGACCGCAGCCTGGGAGCAGTGAGCGGCGTGTCATCGTCCGCTGACATCAGCTGACATCAGGCGTTCTCAGACCAGAGGAACTCATTCACAGCTCTAAGAAGAGTTTAAGGACACCCCAAACTTGTTTCTTGTTTTTGCACTGCAAGAACTGGGAACCATTCTAGTTTCTACAACACGAGAGGAACCTTTAAAATGTAATGTGCAAGGACTGGTCCAGACGTAAGCGTATTTTGATTTGTCAGACATTTGAGCTGCTCAAGTCACTCACAGTGAAGTGTGCCAGCCTTTAAAGCACTTTTACCATCTACCTACATTAAATTAAGCGGCTAGTTTTCTTTTAAGGCTTTTACTACCCAATACAGACACTTAAATAACCTTCAAAAGGCTGCTTAAGTCGAGCCGTTTGGGTTATTTTTGATAAACCTTGGTGACTGGAGGCGGGGCTTAATTAAGCACTAGAGGACTTGCTCCACATAGTGCTCAAGTTACCCGGAAGATGCAAATAACTTCCACATCCTTTGTTGTCATGCACCAATGAGGAGCAATCATAAAATAAAAAAAGGATCCCTCATCCAACGCTGTATCCATTCCTCTTTATACATCCATGGAGCAGACGCAGCCACCGTTAGAAGCATGTTGAACAGCTCGCCCAGTAGCGTTAATAAAGTGGAACAGAGGACGGACAAATGGAGCAACAGGGAAGTTTTCAAATCACCCTTTTTGTCATCACATGAACCAAAAGACTTAACAAGAAGAGAGCTCTAACCATTTTGTCCTCCGTCTGTTGTTGATCCATGTTGTGTTTCTAAACCAGACCCGAGCCGCCATACGTCACCTTTTGTGTTCCTATTGGCAGGACAAACTCAAACTGAAATAAGAGGCCTCGAAGGTAAGTAGTGTCCCATAGTGGGCGCTTCCTCTCAGGAAGTGCCCAGAACTGTTTGGTCCGAAAACGCCTGATGTCCAGAGCTGCTGCTAAACGCCAACAGTCATCATTTTCCTCGAAACGTTCTCCCGACTCTTCAAGTACAGAATTAAGTGTGAAGGAGAAGTTGCGAGGGCTCACATTTTACACAACTGGAAGGAAGTCGTGCCATTTGTCGTCTTCCTCGAAAAGGCTTTTTGGGCCATTAAAAAGCCTCCTCCACGATAAATATACTGTGCAGGAAAACAACTAAACGACAGCTTCAACATTTCTTTCATTGCACTTTGTTACGTATTTAAGGGAAAATCAAACTGTCAGTTGTACGAGTCACTGTTTCAGTTGTTGAAATGATGTAGACAAGCTAGTATTTGACATTTATCTGCCGACTTTCTTCAAAAAGTGAACTCACGTGTTAAAAAAAAATACAAGTTTAAAACATGTAAATAAAAACCTCTAAGATGGAGGATCTTTGTACTCCTCATTCTGGCAGGAAGCAGCATGGGCTCATGAAAGCAGCTGTCACTACTGCAAGAAGAGCATGAGAGGAGCCCCCAGACTCACTGCACTGTACACATACGACTGTATGTAATTAAAGACAAAGAAATGGACAGCGATGGCTTTTCCCTTTACACCAGGAGATCTGCCTGGTTAGTTTAAAGTGTCCTAAAGAGAGGAGGGCTGAAAACTTGAGTGTCATGTGTAGATGGCTGATGAGCAGTCACAGTGAGAGTGGTTTGTGTCTTAAGTGCTTTCTGCAGTAGCGACTCTTTGGCGTGCGGTCCTGGGCCGATTCCTCGTCGGGGCGTTCGCGGTTCGCTCACTCTTAGTTTCGGACGGCTGCGTTTCGGCCTGCGGGGTGCTGGCGTCGCCGAGAAGTTCACGCAGGAACTTGAACTTGGATAAGAAGAGCTGCCACACTACATACCAACCTGAAGGAAGAGGAAAATAAAATGTATTTTTACATCCTTCTTTGTGCTGCTTATTTATTGATAATTCGTGAGAGATAGAAAATGATTGTCTGAAAACAAATTTGCAGTTTATGGCACCAAGGATAGGAAAGAGTTTTCTCACAGGAGAATTAAAACTGCTCTGATTATCAAGATAAGCTGCGGCCAACCAACCAGTGTGTCCAGGTAAAAGCTGAACTGGTTTGTCGGGCAGAGGAGTCACAGATGGTTCATGTAACTGGGGTTAGTGGGGAAATAAAGTGAACATACACCTGCAGCAGACTTGAGGAGAGCGAGCGAGCAGCCATGTTTATGTTCTCTCTTGTGCCAGACTCCTCCTCTTCACGTGTTAAAAATAGAAAACTGCTTACTGTGATCAAAACTTACCGACATTCAATACACTCTGACCTACTGTCCAAGGAGAGTTTTAAAGGAATAGATGAACAAGAGGAAAAACTGCATCGATTGAATCAGACTAATTATGATCTATGACAGCTTCTTATTAGCATTGTAATGAAGTAACCCAGGCCTCTAGATCCCGTATCTCAACTCCAAGCTAAAGCAGCTGCAGAGGGAGTTATGCAAGTATGTTATTGAGATTATAAACTTACCAAACATCATGAAGAGCAGCGCACAGACAAGTGTGGCCACAATGACCAGCAGTGTGAGCCCGACACTTTGCCACATCTTAGCTGGACTCTTGATAGCCACAACAGCATATGAGGGTAAGATAATACGATGTAGTGTATTTCCTTCTTCGCAAAAAAATGTGTCAAGGCTGGCAGCCGAGTCAGAAAGCTAGCCGAGACGACAAAAACAAACAGCAGCACATCGCAGTGCTCACACCAGCTTGTTTAGCTAGCGTGTGGTGGCTAGCTAGCTGGTCAGCTAGCTGGTTGACAAGCAGGGGTCGCAGTCGTGTAACAAGCCGAATAAGGGCTGTCACACAACGCTGGAGTGAGCTGGTCACAGCGGGGTAAAGTCCTCCTCCTCCTGTGTGCTACATAACTGCGACATGTATTCACGAGTTCTCACAAACAAGGCAGAGCAGCAGCTACAGTAACTGGGTTAGGACAACACAGTCAGCGTCATGACACCGACTCGCACACTGCGCATGCGCAAGATCAATTGGCCTTCTGGTTATTGAAGTTTTTTAACCCCCCGTTTCCGCCAAGTGGTCCGGTTCAGTTCGGTTCGGTACGGTACCCATTTATTGGCGTTTCCATCGTCAAAAGCTGGGAATGGTACCAATATAAAGGATCCGTACCATAATACTTTTTTAGTACCCTTATCTTGGGGTGCCAAGGGTACTGATCCGACCCTAAAGGGACCCTTTACTGTGTCCCTTTCTTCTTCTTTGTTGAACATAATTAATAGCGGGCTACACTGTGTTGGGCTGCTATGATGTCACACTATTACATAGCTGACGCGGCTATCTCCTTCTGGCTTACACTCCGCTTACCAAATAAGGGTACCGTTGGCTGTGGCAACGCAAGCAAGATCAGGGTTTACCGTACCGAACTGTACCAAAACTGTACTGAACCAAACCGGACCGCTTGGTGGAACAGGGCTTAAGTTGTCCTGACACAAGTATCACTACTGTCTCCTTTTTTACCCACATAAAGCACAAAGCATAAAACATGGTCAAATAACAATCTGAAAGCATACGACAGAAGAACAACCAAAGGGGTTAAAGGTGCACTATGTAGTTTTGGTAGAGAAATGTGGAAGTTGGAGAAGTGTACAGATTCTGTGGTATATGTTCATAACTCTAAACACAAACTGTCCTGCTACACGAGAAGTTGTGGTGGGGGGCCGCAACAGTGACACCGTAACTCTCCTGCACCTTTAATATGGGTATTGTACTATAAAACATAAGCAACTTATATCTTTGATACACAAAGTTTATTTGTATAGCATTGTTAAACAACACAGTGAAAATAAGAAGCTTACACAAGACATAAATTGTATTTAGACGACAGAAAAGAAACTTTATAAATCCTCAACTTCACAGTCAGATAAAAGCACAATTGCATTTCCTCATTAAATCCAGGAGGGGGCGTCATTTGAACATGTCTGAACTTTTCCAAAGCTGTCTAGTGGAAGTAGCTGATGTTTTACTGTCTGAGATTCTTCACAAAACAAAACATGAACAAGTAGAGACCCTCCTCAGCTGTTATACGGGTGGGTCAGTTTGAACTGGACTGTGCAAAGTCAGACACAAGCTGCGTTTAAACAAAGCGTCAGTGACGCTATGTGTGCAACCCTTTATACTTCTCTCTAAGTTAACAACACAGCTGAAGCTCTACAGGGAGAATAAAGACCTTTACAAACCTTCAGAGCGTATTACATCATGCTTCAGAACATTTGCATATAGTGTAAACACAATCATAGTCTCTGTTTAAAATCCTGGAGCTAAAGTAGCCCACTTTTGTACCTGCAGCTATCATACTGCTTAACAAAGCCAGCACAAGATGATGCACTTTTACCATGCCAGGATAATAATAATAATGCATTAGACAGAAAATAACAACAAAACAAAACAGTGAAAACATTACAACGAAGAAGTACCTAAGAGAAAGAGGATGAGAACAGAGTTTG
This sequence comes from Tautogolabrus adspersus, assembly GCA_020745685.1. Taxonomy (NCBI): domain Eukaryota; kingdom Metazoa; phylum Chordata; class Actinopteri; order Labriformes; family Labridae; genus Tautogolabrus; species Tautogolabrus adspersus. The sequence goes on along the minus strand of CM036550.1, from coordinate 23,575,974 downwards.
TTAGTGGTTGTATAGGTAAAGAGGTGATCATGAACATGAGTTTTTAGGGATTTCTTGAAAGTGGGGAGCGAGGGGGAGTCTCTGATGTTTTTTGGGAGTGAGTTCCAAAGAGTGGGAGCAGCAATGGAGAAGGCCCTGTCCCCCCTAGGACCGATGGTTGGTCCTGCAAGGTTGGAGGGGGGGCAGGTATTTCAACTTTTCAGTGTAAGGACTTTGCCATGACCTGATGTAATGACGATGTTTGTTCTACGGTATTCTGTCTGGTCTTTTTTAACCTTGAATTTGTATTATGTGTTGTATTTATCTATTAGAACAACGAACCTCCGGTCTGCACAACAAACCTACCTTTCCAGGTACCAAAAAAGAAACCTTGAATCTTGAACCTTGAACTTTGAACTTTGACTTACATACTGACCTATAGGGGAAATTCTGAGATACGCATGCTCGCTGATATATTTACTTTTCCTGCTACTTTAAACTTCACCTACACTTCATTTAGGATAAATACTTCAGCACATTTATTAAACTAGATTTGGGCAATTTTGCAAAGTCCGACAATGTAAAAAACAATGAATCAGCAAACTAATCATGATATATGTACAAGCGGTAAATTAAGTTTTTAAAATCAGCTCCATCTTTACAAGCTGCAACAAAAGATCATGCACATATTGATCCACTAACTTTCATCTTTTGATATTAAATATTATTCTGAAGTGAGCTGTAGAGAAAACTTGTACTTTTATGTTGGTGCTTTTAGAATATTTTGACGCGTACACTTATCTAAGTTCATCACATAAAATGTTGTTTTCCGAGTATTTCTTCACTGTGGTATTAGTGCCTACTTTAGTCCAGATCTGAGGACTTCGTTCAGCTCTGAAACTGAACTCTAAAAACAGCACGTCATGTCTTGACTTGAGCATACTTTCAGTCAAGCGTATCCTTTCATGTATTCCACCCAGAGAATTTGCATAATGTTAAGGTGCAGACAGAACATGAGTCATGCTTAAAGATGGCATTTAAAACACACCGCGATCAGAACAGTGTGTCCAGCCCCGCAGTCAGTCCGATCTAGTTACCTGGAAGCCTTTATTGACTCTGTGACACGTGAGCTTCGCCGCCACAGGATTATTATTGTGTGGATTTAGATTATTTGTTCAAAGTTTAATCAATTACAACCAATATTTAAACCATAACAATGTACCTCATTAAACTTAAAACATTATTTAACAATAGGGGACTCTTATGGAGAAGAACATAGACTGAATAAAATAAGCATATTTATCACTCCTTAGTTTTTGGATTACTGTTTGAAGCCCCGTGTTTTGCATTTTGTCCGTTTCGGAGGCCAGAGGTGACCTCGATGGAATGAAAAAGGCTGAGGTCATATTTAGTGACTTGCATAAGCGAGGGTAGTGCCTTGTCATGCAAAGCAGCCCTTCCCCTGATTGTGCTCTAAGCTAATAATTCTCAATATAATTTCAGTAATTGATAGTTGTCTTCAGCTGTACAGTGTTCATGAAAGGGAATATAAGCAGTTTCTTTGTTTAATCTGATATGATCGAGGGGGGGGTGGGAGTTCAATACAGATACATGTATTCAATACAGGTACATGGTAAATGGACTTGGACTTCCATAGTACTTTCTCTTAGACCCCATCTTTCTCAACTGGTGGATCAGGACCTGAAAGTGGGCAACAAGTCCATGTTGTGCTTTTCCTTTAAAGAACATGTGTAGTATAAGGTTGTTTATAATCGGGAGGTGGCGTCCCACCACCAGCTCCTTCATGAAAACCCACGACCCAAATTACTGATTTTTTTTCATCCAATCAGATTCATTTATTGAAATATTGTGCAGTCTGGACCTTGGACGGCACAAAACATGTGGCAGAAAAAAGAAACGGAAACATGTTTAAAAAGCGCTTCATAGACTCCTTTTTCCAGGCACACATTCATGGCCCACTGAAAACATCCCAGTGAACAACTTTTGGGTCCTAACCCACCTCTTGAGAATCACTGGTTCAAAATGTTGCTGCTTGTCTTTCATCAGGTGCCTGTAAACATGAGGACGTCACCCCCACCCTCGCCTCCCTCCACTGGCTCCCTGTTCAATTTAAAATTCATTTTAAAACTTTACAATTTGTTGGTAAAATCTTTGAATGTGTTAGCACCTCTGTTCATCTCTGACCTCCTGCAAGTCTACACCCCCTCGACGTCGACGAGGTCCTGTGATGAACTGATTGTTGTACGAAAACCAGAGGTGACCTTTTCAGCAGTCTCTCTAAATTCCAGTTTTAATGCTGAGATAAGATATTCATGTTACACATTTGAATTCAGGTAGGTGTGTAATATTTCAATCTTTTGATTTGCTTTGAGTCAGAATCAACTTGCAATGTATGCAGGGAAAGAACACGAATGGAGAACTGTTTCTGTGAATGACTCATAAATCTTTGGATCCTCTGTTTCTTTTCTTGTCTCCGGCAGCTTGCCGCCTGTGTTTGCTGAGCTTTCATAACTAAATGTGCTCACTATGTAACAATACACAATGTGAAGCAAACACACTGACCACACAGCTCATCGTGTTCAGCACCTGCCTCCTGCAAACACACCGCCTGCTACTTGAATGTGATGAAATGGAAGTCAAACTGTTTTATCTTTCATGTTCTGAAAACCTTTAAAATGTCAGTAACCTTCTCCCACTCTTACACACGCTCTGTTATCTGATACCCACTTATTATCTGATCAGCCTACAAACTCCTTTGACCTCATTTAGTGCAGGTGATACTCAGATCAGTAAATTGTGGGGGCTTGAGAACAAGTTTTGACAACTTGCCGTGGCTCCTAACCTGCACCTCTGATGACCTGTTGACTCGGTGTGTTCAGAGTGTAGAGAAAACAGAACACAGGCATCAGTGCTATGCAAATACAACAAACCGGTTAGCATATGACATGCACATACTCCTCTCCTCATTTGCATATAGTCAGAAGGGAAATGACTTCGTATGTTTACACAGTCTACTTAAACATCTGAGATAGGAGTCATTTGCTTAAGTATTTGCATTTTGTACTATGTTTACTCCCACACATTCCATAATGAACCATTAAAGGTTACCTCTTATTTCACAACCTTTATGTGATTAATATTTATGCAAATAATATAATGACTTTATCCGATGCATAATTACGAATTCAACCAGCCCAACAGTGGCGAAAACATCTCGTCCAACCTGCCGTGACTTAGACTTGGATATCTTTATTTATCCCAGAGGGCAAGTTGGTCCCACAGACCACACAGACCACGCATACATTTACAAACAACAGATAGAGTATGTTAAAGACAACAAGCCAGTCAGTACTTGACAGAGATGAGCTAAAACGGTGCTTACACATTGTTAAAATGGTAGTGCTGTTAAAGTTAGTTCAGTTTATGAAATGATCCTGCCTTTATTTAGAACAAGCGTCAGTATGAGGCGGCCCTTGGATTATTTTCAAGCTAAACTTGTGCACAGCAAAAATGAGAAAGACTACAATCGTGTCTTTACATCCGAATTTACACCAGTGTTACACCCCACCATAAGGCAGCCCACAAACCCACAAATAGACCCAAATAACACACACAATACACCTTACCAAAGTCAAACAAATGGGATTTATTATCAATAGACAGACTCTAAATGATAAGATCAACTGAGAAACAAATATAACAAAACACAACAGGCAATCAATCCCTGACTGAGAAGCACAGCAGTCTCAACTCCAAAAGCCTCCTTCCTGAAGCCAGCACTGGGCTCTTAAGCTCTGAGGCCAGGTGCGCCTTGTTGTGCAATCAGAAGCTTCACCTGGAGACAACAGCAGGGGAGAGGGGACAAACAGCACAGGGAGACATACAGCTGTAACACCAGAAATAATATTTAACTGTGTTCAAAATTAGGATATTGATAAAGTCAATAAATTACAGATCGCCAATTTTGATCTTGCTTTGTAAAACCGCCCAGCTACGCCAACCTGCTGCTCCATGGGGGAGTAATAAAGAGAGACCCTTGTTAATATTATCACTAATGAGTCGTGATCTGGGAATCTTTGGGTGTCTCAAAGTTCGATTCGATTTCAATTCTTGGGAACACGATTCGATTCAGAATATATTTTCAATTCAAAACGATTTTGGATTCATGAATCAAAGTCTATTTTTGAGTACATACTTCAGCATCTACTTCAGTCATCTGTGAGACTGGCTGAATTTCTTGCTGCTCCATCTGGAGTTAAAGAGCTAGCCTTAGCACTTAGCAGGGAATGTCCGATTATCCACAAAAAAAACGATTTTTGGAAATTATGAATCTATTTAAATTAGAAATGTAGAACTCTGCTGCTCGCTTACAAAACAGCAACAAAACCAGCTCCTCCTTACCTAAACTCTATAATCCAGGTCTACACTCCCTCCCGCCCACTACGCTCTGCCAATGAAAGGCGTCTGATCCAACCTTCACAACAACAGGGTCCTAAGACGCTAACTAGACTTTTCTCCTCCGTTTCCCCTCGCTGGTGGAACGAACTTCCAAACTCCATTCGATCTGCAGAGTCCCTTTGCACTTTTAAGAAAAAGCTAAAGACATCTTCATTGCAGCGGCCTTGGGCTCAAATCTGGCCTCATCCCAATACAATTTATATAAAAGACATGAGGATTCTTTTGCATTTCGAGTAACTATTGATTCTCTGTTTTGCTGATAGTTTAATTGAAGTGACATTTCAGTGGTGAAGGTGCACGCTTCTTTTACTTAAAAAACAAAATATAACGTGATCCTGCAAGTGTCTGCATTATGTAAAGTCTGATAGACCGCCTCAAGTGTTGAAAAGAAACTCTCGAGTCACTCAATCGAACTCAAAACAGAATAAAACATTTACATTTCAGACCGCTGAAGTTGGAAGCAAATAGGACACGTCGTGTTTGGAAACTTCTGACGTTTAAGACCCAGCTGTAAATCTAATTACGAGAGAAATCCTCAGAAGTTCATATGATAATTATTGTTGCAGCGTTAGACACACACAAAGTCCTGGCACTGTTCTTCCAAGAATGTTGTGAAATTCAGCTTGTATAATCCACCTGCATGGTTGTGATCTCCAGGAATCACTTGTTAAGAAGAAAGCCAGGTCATGTGCTGTGTGCATCACACACACACACACGCACGTGTTCTTCGCTCACTTTTGGAAAAGGTATAAAGACCGTTGTACATTTCCTGTAGATCGACCCTGAATCCTAACCTCAAACATTGAGACTAAAATCATTTTTTCCCTATTGGCTCACAGCGCATGTCCCCATTTGGTAAAGCCGACCCCGATTAACTCTTAAGTTTATGTCTCCAAAAGGAGGCTAAGTCAAGCACACTCACACACACACAGTGTTTCTGGATACTGTGAAAACGTTTATTTTGTATTTCTTTACAGTAACATTCATTGTCGTTATACAACACTGAAATAAAAACAATACAGGTTTGTAATGCCCAGCAAACCAGCGGTCAACTCAATACCATGTAAAACGCATTAATACACAATAAATTAAACACTGAAACACATTCTATATTTCCTCAGACAGTTGTGTTTTCCTCTCAGGTGTCTTTGAAACTGAAACCAAACTTCTGATTTCTCATATTCTTGTCACAATATGGACAAGTATCAAAATAACACATACAATAAAAACCATCAAATGAACAGAGCTGGGAAACTAAAACAGCCAGTCTTAAGTTTGAGTTCTTATTTCCTCTTCATCTTCACTTTTAATTACAGAGAGTAAACGTCCTTATTGAGTGTGCGTCACGATAACTCTTCATGTAATGACACTTTAATGAAGGGGTGAATGGCTGATGCGCCCAGACCTGCACAACATTTGTGAAAGCTGCACACAGTGCCAATATGACACAAAGACTTTTTTATGTGCGGTACTCATCTCATTAAAATACAAACAAAGAGCACACAATTAAGCTATCATCTCTATAACAGTGTTGAGTCTAACTGAGCATTATAGGCACATTAAAAACAGGTTTATGACGGACTCGCTGTGTTGGATTGCATTAGAGTGGAGCTGATCAATTGTTTTTTTTTAAGGGAAACCGGGAATTACACAGATAGCTCCTTATATAATTGTACAAAAAAATACATTATTTGTATCAAGAAAATGTTCTGCCTCTTATTGATTCAAGTTCATTGAGGTAACTTACAACTGGCCTTTTTCAGACAACGGCCATTTTCCTCTGACATCACGGCACGCTCAGAGTGAAGCTCATACGTCGGTATGAAGTTGTACTCCAGGTTAATAAGGTTAAAGAAAAATTATCATTTTAGTACCCTCTGATTCATAAGCAACTGAAAGGACAATTGATAGTGAATTCTTAAGGGACATCAGATCATATTTCAAAGGACAACAACATGTTTGATCGCCCGTTAGCTAGACAACAGCTAATAAAAGCATTCACCAACTTCCTATAATCTAACTTTCAAACTAGCAATGGCTAAATTCTTGTTGGTTTGAGCGTGTGCTCCGCGTAGAGAGGCTAAAGACCTTGTTGGAGCAGCAGTGGGTTTGAATGCAACCTCTGCCAATTGTTACGCGTCGTCTCCCATCCTCTCAACATTTACTGTCTCTCTTCAACTGTCCTCTCCAATAAAGGCAAAAAAATGGCCCAAATGTTTTAACTCGTTAGGCAACAGCTAATGTTAGCATTTCGCTTCTTCCTTGATAACATTTAAACATTTTATATCTTGGTGTACAACACATTTCAAAGCATATAAAAGCTTCCAGCCAAACTCAACTTAACTGAACTAGTAGCCTAAGTGGCAGAAAGCTGACATTAGCTTTTTGCTAATGGTAACCAGGACAGTAGCTAATGGGTAACAAATGGTTGTTTTTTTTAAACTTGAAATATTGCTTGTAGTCCCTCTAGAGTTTTCTCACAGATTCAGTCGCTGATCAGTTGATATCAAAATAAAAATGATTCATATGAAATCCTAACATGTTTAAGACGTACCGGTACAACCTGGAACATACTGTAGCAGCTTGATAGTCGAACAGAAATCGAGTTTTCCAGCCTAAACGTGATGTTGGAGGAAAATGGGGGCAATGGGAATATGGTGAATGTACCATAGCCTGACATTCAAAAACACTGTTAAACCAAGGTGGATACCACATTACAAAAATACACTGACTCATGTTTATCTTTTGCAGCCTTTCCACTAAAGGCAGGGGGTTCAGCGCTATTGACCACACCTCATCTTAGCAAGCGGTTCTGACTCTGCAGCACGAGGATCTCGGCCACCAGTTTCTGTGGGTCCATCTGCTGAGGAAACATGTTCATGGCTGTGTCCACCAACTGGGCACTGAAGATAGCAAGGAGCTTCTTGCGGACAACTTCTCTTTCCTCCCCAACATTACTGGGAATTGTTTGTTTCACCCGAGGAGTCTCCCAATTTGAGCACTCCCTTGCTGGTCTACAACCAGGCGGAGGGCGAGCCCCAAACGGATCCGACCAGTACTGCTGCTGGCTGCCATGAACTCTGCTGTGCTGAAAATTTGTTTGTTTTCTATAATCGGGCATGCTGACTGGATACGCTGCGTAACCGGAGTGAGGGGGCGAACCATAGGAAATCATATCAGAGCTGTAGTTCTGGTTGTGGAGCTGGAAAGCTGGTGTAGTTCCCTGACTGGCAGGGCCATGAGAGCAGCAGCTGCACGGTGCACAGTACTGCTGTCTTGCATTGTGGGAATGCTGAGAGCTCCTATACTTGTTATCACACATACTCCAAGGAGCCTCCATTTGCTGACTGTCTATGGAGCCTAAACCAGAGTCCAGCTGCTCCTGAGAGCCACTGTGCCGTGTTAAGTTTTGATCAGAAGACGACTTATGGCTTAACTTATCCTTTCTAGGTGTGGACTTCTTGCCAGAACGATGACTTGCCTTCACCTGAACGCCAGTTTCATTTCTGTGATCTTTCTTTACGGAGCTGCTCTCATGTCCCAGAGTCAGTTTCTTTGCCATATCTTCCAGCGATGAGAGGCTCTGTCCAGGCACAGGACTAGAGCGAGCTGAGGAATGTTTCTGAGCAGTGGAGGGCTGCTTAGCGTTGTCCTTAAGGATATCGGCAACAGAGCGGTTAGGCTGGTATGCTCTCTCAGGGTGGAGAAATTTACACTTGATTCCATAAGTACATTTCTTTCCTAAAAGAACAAACAGAAAGAAAGATTTTAGCATCGCTGATCATGTTTACGCAAATCTGAAAGTCAAGAGAAACTCAGGGCTTTGAGTCTTAAGCTAACACCAGCCTGCTAACATGCTAGCATTAACAACGCTTGCGTGCCAAAATGAACATTTTTCATTTTTCAGGAAACTATCGGGACACCAATTTGTAATCAGACACAACATTTCATAGATTAAACCAAAAATATCACATTCAAGATGTAAATTCCTATCTAGCAGTCTTGCTAGCTAACATCTGAATAAGCTATGAAATTACTGAAGGCTAGCATTAAATTTACAGACAGTTCAGTGACGTAAACCATTTGTTTCTAAGGCGGACTTTTGATGCCCATTTTTGGCAGTCGTCATATTGGAAATTGGAAGAAATGTTGTTTAACACAGCAGATCATTTTTAGAATAGCATTGACGCTTACTTACTACCAGAGTGAAATGGTTGCTGTGTAAATATGGCGAATGTGTTAAAGGGGTTCTCTCACCATAAGGGCATGTCTTTTTTTTCGCGTTCTTTGGAATCCTTCGCAGAAAATTCTCAAGTGTCGGTCCATGGCGGCCCAGAGGATCATCAGGAGGCATAAACCTGTGACAGGGTAAAATTTACAATTTAACAAAAAGCACAGCCTAACACAACCAGGGTAGCTTTGTATCAAGAATGCCGAACTTACTTGTTATTGACAAAGGAGTACATGAGCAGCCTCTCCTCAATAAAGCGCTTCCAGTTCGGCTTCTCAAGCTGCAGGTCGCGGTACATGTCGTTGGACACGATGATGCCATCTGACTCGTAGGCCTCCTTGACAATGAAGCAGTCATCATTACAGACCACCCGTTTACCTGCGACACGTCGTGACGGGGTGAACACCAGAATCTTTCTCTTCTCCAGGTCTCGAAGAATGTGCTGATCTGCAAATCCAACAAAGTCACGTTAGGGAATCATTGACATGCAAAAACTTGGCTGTTAATCAGGTGGAGCGTTTCAGCTTCATTTGTGTACGATGAGAGAAGTTGAAGACACATAGTCCAACTTTGTCTGCAGTCAATCTCCACCAACTCCTGAGGAAGATAAAGAATCTTCCTACTACTCCACTATGTTTACCAGCTTTGCAGCGAACAATGTCTGTCTCAGAGTTGAAATGTAACCAAAACTTTAAAGTATCAGGGGGAATACAAATTAGCTAAAACTTTATTTAAAGTTTGGACAGACACTTCTGAAAAATCAGGAGATTATTCTCTGAAGGTTTATTACAATTGATATAAATCATCACCACTCTAAGTACCGATACCTCGTATTAAAATAAAGCATATTACTTTCCAGGAAGCCACAGTTGCATTTTAATCTAGGCCTTTCCCAGAAGACAGATTTAACATGGTTAATTATCAACCAGGGGCCCTAAAAGTACATCCTGCAACAAAACTATTTATCAGCATGAGCAATCTATTCATCTACATAATGGAAACAAGCATTGTGCAGTCAAAAAACACCTCCAAAAGTAGGCCACCAACAACAGTAAAAATGTACTGACTAACAGTTTATCTTGGTAATCTTAAAGAATCACAAACCATCAGAAAAACCCTGCGCCTTTATTTCTCTAGTGCCAGTTACAGAGACCGCAGATAAAGCTTCATTTACTGAGGGCTTTGTAAGAAAAATCTCCATCGGGTATTTCCCATTTGAGCAACACAAGTTAGTCTGAGAATCAGCAGTTGCATCAGATCAGCCATGTCCTGCTCATTTGCTTGAAAATAAATTCCACTTTGTCATGTGATCCACTGCGGGGACTGTTGTGTGATCCACAGTTCAAGGACAATCAGGAAACAAAAGTGGCTAAAAATAAGTTGGAGTTCTAGTCTTTAATACCTGTGATTGGAACATCTGGTCTGGGCTGCTCTTTCCTCCACGAGGGAACAAACACAGTGATTTCAGTGTGGCCTCTTTCCAGGAAGAAGTTCACCGTCAGCTGGATTCCCAGACAAGAGAAAACTTCCTTGTTCCCATGGCTAAACGACGAATGGAAAGAAGGAAAGATGGATTAAAAATCTAACACCACATTACATTTTGGCTATTTAATCCTTTATGAAAATGTTATATGCACTGAGAATGGTTAATCATTTTGGACTAATGCTGATTCACTTTCTCCTTTCATGTCATCACTTCTCTTATCTCAGTTCTCTAAGCTACGTCAGCAGATGGTGAAACCAGGCTAACCATGAAGCCCTCTAAAGTTCTTCTATCTGTGTTTTTTTCTTGTCTGTTAATTTGTGGAAAAACTCATCTTTTAAAACAACAAGTTTTGGTTCTACAGGGAGTTCTGCGTCTAATCATTTGTCTTTCCCTGACTGTGTGTGTGAAGCTTGTTACTCAATTGTCTAACTTTTTCTGCCCCGTTCAAGGTCTTGACAAAGATTGATGTTTCCCTTTTAGAAGGCCTGAGGGATAATTTTATCCAGCATTTCACAATAACCTATTTATTATTTATGGCTGAAGAATATCTAATTATTGCTTGGAAATGTGTGCAGTAACACAAAGAAAAGTTTAATGTCTGTTATTTTGCGTGTTAAAATATGTTTTTTGGCAACATTTTCATTAGCATCCACTTTGTACCTACAAATGAGTACACGCAGCAAACACTTATTTGGAAGCATTTAACCTGAAGTTTACACGCTGACACACTGTCTGTGTATATTTAGTGTTGCAGAGCGGTTGAAAATATGACAGTCACCGGAGTTCAGAGCCATGGGGGCACTTTGGTTTTGCAAAGTTTAAAGTCAAGACATAAAACAAGGAAAGAAGAAAGCTAATAAGAGAGCCGGGCTGTGAAATGTTGTCAGGCCTGTTCCTGTTGAAATGTGGTCTTTCTCTGAAAGCAGTATTGATTTCAAGGTACCAAGGCATCCGCATACGTATGTGGCCTGATTTGCATACTCAAGCCGCTTGTCTGCAACGTGCCCGAACGGGCGTGCCTGGCTGGGGAAAGGCAAGAGGACAGAGGGGTGTGTATACTCTAAGTTTACACACTGTACTCTTTGGCTGCCTCACTCCCTCACCCATTTTCTCTGTGCTTCAAACTGTGTGTGCTTGTCTGGGTGTGAGAAAGTGAATCAGGGAAAAGGTTGAGTGTAGCCAGAGGCAGAGCTCCTAAAATTGTTGTCAATAAATCAGTCTAAGTGATGCTGAAAAGCTGACAAGTTCTTGCTCAGGTTTTAACTCATGACTCCATGAATCTAACTGAGAGTGGGAGAGGCTCTAGCAGATGCCAACAGTTGGGTGAAGCCTTAATTGTTCTCTGAATAAAATGGAATTAACCCTGAACAATCCCTTAGGTGATTTCAATACAAACACAAAGACAACTGTATTTGTCATTTCAGAGGCAACCTGTAATCTATGAGTTCATAGCCAAAATACTTGAAACGTCTCAACAACTGTTTGAACGATTGCCTTTAAATGCAGGTATTTATGTTCCCCACAGGATGAAATGTGACCACTTTAGTGAACCCTAACAAATATTCTATTATTGGGTTCAAAATCACTTAGTGTTAAGGTCAAATAAATTTCAAACAATTGTATCTTCCTTTAGCCTGAGCTGTACTTTCTTCACTGCTTCTTCAAATATAATCCTTAAAACTTAGCATGCTAATATGCTTAACAGTGTACATGCTAAACATATACCTGCTTTAGCATGTTAGCCATATCTTTTTGAGCATGTTAGAATACTGTTGTTAGAATTAATCTTAAAGCAGCGCAGGTTGATCTTCAAATGGAGTTGTGTTTATATCTGTATAAACACCTATTTCCCTTTACAGTCTACGTTTTTATTACTTATTTTACGTTCATATTTCCTCACTAGCTTACAAAGGTGTTTGCTAGCTGCTGATAGCTCTGGACGAGAAACGTTGCTGTTGCTGTTGCTGTTGCTGTGGTCTCTCAGAATTATAACCATTTCAAAGTAGGGACGTAACGATTCACTCAACTTCCGATACGATTCACGATACTGGGTTCACGATACGATTCTCTCACGATTAATTTTACAAAATGAGACTGAAGAAAAATTATGACTGAAAAAGATTCCTTTAATTTTTTCGTGAAAACACCAATGCACCTCGTAATCTCTTTGGCTCTTACACTCGTTTGGGCGAGCGGGGCTACAAACCCGCTTGTTAGTATGGTTTGGCTTCGCAGCTGCCATGATAACGCCTGCTTGTTAAAACCAACCGCCTCTGCTCTACAGCTGCTGATGCTCACGATATTACTGCGATTCATTTTTCAGAGTACCGATGTGAACCTTGACACCTTTGAATCGATTTTTAACTGCCTCACGATTAATCTTTACATCCCTATTTAAAAGCAAAGCACATGGTGTAGCTACAAGACTTCCTGTGTCGTAACAGCTAGCAAACGCAGAGAAAGACAGTTAAATAATTATTTCAGACCCCGTTAGCTAATCTCATCAGTAGTAGTTCAGCTGTTAATATTTCTAAACAACCAACATGTTCAACTCTATTTTACATTTCTTTGTGTAAATTCAGCTTTCATTTAAGAAATTACTTGTCAAAGGTGTATCTGTGCTGAATGTGCTGCTAATGCTAACCTGGCTATGCTAACAGCTAACACTGTTATAAAGAAGGCGTTAAGTACACAGAAATCTGCTTTAGTCGATACCTTAATTATAATATCTCAATCACAACATGTTAACTTCATCACTGTACACAAAAAGTAACCGGAACCAGTCAGTGCAGCTTGAAGCTTAACATCTTTAAAATAAATATCAGCCCAATGCCAAACAAACTCCGGGTGAGTCATCAGGTGAGATATGGTGATGTCAGTTTTCTGAGGACTGGTCATGTTTGTTAGGATGTTCTTTTCACTCATGATTGTACGCTTACACATCTGTATGTACAACTAAGTACATGTTACTACTATTTTCATTACTGATTGGAAACGTGTGAAAGGTGTGACCTTAAAATCATATTTATGGTCAAAGTACTGGTTACCGATGAAGCTGCTGAGGGAGGGATTATTAAAATAACTATGACTCTAAAATGCAAATGACTACCAACAAACACTTAAAGTCGTTTTCCTAATCAAACAAAGTGACGAAAGGCTTCCCTTGACACTATACTCAACCTGTCCCCAGGCCACAAGCACTCCAAGGGGGCTGAACTAAGATAGCTTTCATAATTAGCCAGCTATTTTTTTTATTTCATGAAACGATAAGAAGTTTGGTTCGTAAAATCTCGTAAAATTAATTTGAAAGGAATACAATAGAGATGTAACATAAATGACAGCACCCTTAAGCCATCATTGAAAGTTGACCACCTCAAAATGCTTTATTTTTCAGGTTCTTATGATAAAAGGGTTTAAATCAGTGGCTATATTCATCTTATTATTATTCTCTTTATTAACCGATTCATGGCTTTGTTCGAAAGAATGATGGAAACTAGTTGTAAGTTCACACCCAAAGAGAAGTGTTTGAATTTGTCTGAACAAAACCTTTGTACAATTTTTTCAGATATCATGCCCTTTGGTAATTAGTTCTCCTTATCAATCCGTTCTGCTTTAGTTACTCACCTCATGGCCACATTGCTCCCGTCTATAACCACTGGTCTGAGAGCGTCTTCATCCTCTCCACTCTCTTCTTTCTGCGGAGACGATGCAGTAACAGGAAGCTGCATCGTGGGGCCCCCAGCCTGCATGTCACCGTTGGGCACCAGCACCGATATGGTGGTCACCGGCCCCTGCTTGGCCTCCTGACTGGCCCCGATCCTAATCAGCTCCCCCAGGACTTTATCCCTGTCCACACTGTGGCCAAACTTGCGCTGAACGGCCTGGACCTGAGCCGTGGAGTACCCAAGCTTGAGAAAGAAGCCCAGGTGGGTCTCAAGGAACTGGAGGTCAGAGGAGTGGTCGGGTTCGCTGGAATACATACGCTCACAGGAAAGACTGCAGGAGTTTTGAGCTGTGATGAGTGACGGGAAGATCCATGTAGAGGTGTCAGAGTCTGTGAAGTTCATAGAGGTGGTGTACGTGTTTTTACTCCAGGGGTGTACAGATGGGAAGGGAGTAACTTCAGTATTCATCTCTAATTGCCCCTTGTAGCTCGATCATGTTCTTCCGGTTCAAACAAAACTTCAGGTCTGACACTTTTTAATCCTACAAGACAAAATACAATAAATCGTTTTTAAAAATGCCAAAAAAAATCTCTGGTTTGCTTCTCAAATTAGATTTATTTTGTTTTTCTTTGTGATATACATATGAGAGTGAAATGAACACCTTAGTGCCTACTTGTCGATTTAAAACAAGTAATTTCAACCACATATAAGAACCTCTGATTTGTTGGAGAAAATAATCAGCAGCTGTAATGATAATAATCTGAGCATTAGTCAAAGCAGTCCCATTGCTAAATATTTGCCTTGACTGTCATGCACAACTTCATTTTTCTACCCGTTTCTACAGTATCTGATGCACCTCTTATTGTGTCCTAACTCAGATAACAACTCTTCCTTGGCTGCAACGAACTGTAACTTTACTTCCGCTACAGCTGTTTTATAACTTTAGTTACTTTGCAGATTTAGGTTAATGATAAAACAATATGATCAAGAAAGAAACTTTGATGTTTAAGATAAAACGTATTATTATGTTACTAATCCTAATTGCCCTATAATTTAGAAATTTGATAAAGTGGTAATTACAGGAGCGGCCAGGTAGTAATCAAAATATACAAATTGATACAGAAAAAAACAATCTTATTGTATAAAAACTGGCTTCATTCCTGCCAATAAGAGGACTTTTACTGCTAATACATAAGACTACTTACTTGTATTTACAAGATTGCATTTCTACACTGTAGAATATTCTTTCTTTAAAACTATGAAGCTTAAAATGAGACATTTTGAAGTGAAATGAAATTATTGCTTATTTTCCTAATGGGAGATCAAGTATCCTAATAAGTCCTCTGTAAAATAAACTATCATCAATGTGACAGAAGTTCATCGTAACTCATTATAGCGACACAATAATCACCTTTTCTGACCGTCTAAATGATTTAAACTAGAGCAAAAGTGAAACTTTTAAAACATAAATCACAGGGAAGCTGTCTTACTCTTGCTAAATACGCGACGGTGTAAAAACAAAACAAAAAGTCGATCCTATCTGAACTTAAACTAAACGCATCAAGCGAGATACACTTACCTTCAAACGCCTCCTTACTGAGCTGTCTCGTCTGTCCTGTTGATCTCACAGCTGATGACTGAGGAGACGCGCGACTTCTGTTTGAGTTTTGAGCCGATACAAGGAGGAAGTTGGGGTTTTCCCTTTTTTCGTCATCAGCTAACAACCACCAAATATTGCCAAAGTGGAGGATTGGCCGAGTCACATGCTGTAGAGACTCCGGTATAAAAAAAGAGTCCACGCCTCCGTTCAGCCGCTTCAGTGTTATCAATGAAACTCCAAAACACGAGGCCATTAAAGACAATAGTCAATAACAAAGTAGGCCTAATGAATGTCTACCTTTCACCTAACGAAAAGTACTACGGTTTAAAAACACTCAACACAAAGAGGTAAGCATACAAGAACTATTAGCTTTAAATAAAATACCAAAAGTCAAAGAACATTATGTTGTGTTACCAACCACAGTTTGTATTTTGAATACAACTACTGATGCGCTTACGTGCACATGTATATAATGTTGAAGCTAGTAATGCTGGTTATAAAAAAACATCAATATTTTAACCTATAAGGACTCTTATTAAATTGACCTTGTTATTGAATATCTGCTAAGTATTCTGATTTTAATGCACTTCTTAAAACTAGACCAACTTTCCTCTAAGTGTGTTAGACATAAAAAGCTGCATTTCGATTTTATGTATTGTTTTATCCTTTTGCAATCTTTAGTTTCAGTTCTTTTATCTCTTTCACGTCTTCTACTTATTTCGGAAGACCTAATTTTAATATATCCACAACTGTTACTTGTGCATTTCAGTATTTAAAAGTTGGTAAATAAAAAAAACAAAACGAATACTCCATATTTTCTTACACTTTATTTCAGATTTCATGGCAGAACGCCATTCCCAATTTTCACAGAATGCAAGAGGATAGTAAAAATTTACATTGGTGATCAATTTCTACTGCGTTCAATTTACCCTCTATGACAATTACGCCTTCTCCATGGTGGTTCTAGCTTGTGCTCTTTAGGAGGAAGGTTCGGAAGCACAGGAGGATGTAACCCTGGTACTTCTGCAGGCAAAGAGGCTGGTGGAAGAACAAAATCTGAATTTGGTTCTGTTGTCTTGGGTACACCTGTAAGTACATCTTGGTATGTGGTGCGGTATTCAAGTGTTCCTTTAGTCATGTCATTCTGCGATGTTGGTGCCTGTGTTGTTTCTGATTCTTGTGCATGTGTTGTAGAATCTGGTGCCTGTGTTGTTTCTGATTCTTGTGCAGGTGTTGTAGAATCTGGTGCCTGTGTTGTTTCTGATTCTTGAGCAGGTGTTGTAGAATCTGGTGCCTGTGTTGTTTCTGATTCTTGTGCAGGTGTTGTAGGCTCTGGTGCCTGTGTTGTTTCTGATTCTTGTGCAGGTGTTGTAGAATCTGGTGCCTGTGTTGTTTCTGATTCTTGTGCAGGTGTTGTAGAATATGGTGCCTGTGTTGTTTCTGATTCTTGTGCAGGTGTTGTAGGCTCTGGTGCCTGTGTTGTTTCTGATTCTTGAGCAGATGTTGTAGAATCTGGTGCCTGTGTTGTTTCTGATTCTTGAGCAGGTGTTGTAGACTCTGGTGCCTGTGTTGTTTCTGATTCTTGTGCAGGTGTTGTAGAATCTGGTGCCTGTGTTGTTTCTGATTCTTGTGCAGGTGTTGTAGACTCTGGTGCCTGTGTTGTTTCTGATTCTTGTGCAGGTGTTGTAGAATCTGGTGCCTGTGTTGTTTCTGATTCTTGTGCAGGTGTTGTAGAATCTGGGGCCTGTGTTGTTTCTGATTCTTGTGCAGGTGTTGTAGACTCTGGTGCCTGTGTTGTTTCTGATGCTTGTGCAGGTGTTGTAGAATCTGGTGCAGGTGTTGTTTCTGATTCTTGTGCAGGTGTTGTAGAATCTGGTGCCTGTGTTGTTTCTGATTCTTGTGCAGGTGTTGTAGAATCTGGTGCCTGTGTTGTTTCTGATTCTTGTGCAGGTGTTGTAGAATCTGGTGCCTGTGTTGTTTCTGATTCTTGTGCAGGTGTTGTAGAATCTGGTGCCTGTGTTGTTTCTGATTCTTGTGTAGGTGTTGTAGAATCTGGTGCCTGTGTTGTTTCTGATTCTTGTGTAGGTGTTGTAGAATCTGGTGCCTGTGTTGTTTCTGATTCTTGTGTAGGTGTTGTAGAATCTGGTGCCTGTGTTGTTTCTGATTCTTGTGCAGGTGTTGTAGAATCTGGTGCCTGTGTTGTTTCTGATTCTTGTGTAGGTGTTGTAGAATCTGGTGCCTGTGTTGTTTCTGATTCTTGTGCAGGTGTTGTAGAATCTGGTGCCTGTGTTGTTTCTGATTCTTGTGCAGGTGTTGTAGAATCTGGGGCCTGTGTTGTTTCTGATTCTTGTGCAGGTGTTGTAGACTCTGGTGCCTGTGTTGTTTCTGATGCTTGTGCAGGTGTTGTAGAATCTGGTGCCTGTGTTGTTTCTGATTCTTGTGCAGGTGTTGTAGACTCTGGTGCCTGTGTTGTTTCTGATGCTTGTGCAGGTGTTGTAGAATCTGGGGCCTGTGTTGTTTCTGATTCTTGTGCAGGTGTTGTAGACTCTGGTGCCTGTGTTGTTTCTGATTCTTGTGTAGGTGTTGTAGAATCTGGTGCCTGTGTTGTTTCTGATTCTTGTGCAGGTGTTGTAGGCTCTGGTGCCTGTGTTGTTTCTGATTCTTGTGCAGATGTTGTAGAATCTGGTGCCTGTGTTGTTTCTGATTCTTGTGCAGGTGTTGTAGAATCTGGTGCATGTGTTGTTTCTGATTCTTGTGCAGGTGTTGTAGAATCTGGTGCCTGTGTTGTTTCTGATTCTTGTGCAGGTGTTGTAGAATCTGGTGCCTGTGTTGTTTCTGATTCTTGTGCAGGTGTTGTAGAATCTGGTGCCTGTGTTGTTTCTGATTCTTGTGCAGGTGTTGTTTCTGATTCTTGTGCAGGTGTTGTAGAATCTGGTGCCTGTGTTGTTTCTGATTCTTGTGCAGGTGTTGTAGAATCTGGTGCCTGTGTTGTTTCTGATTCTTGTGCAGGTGTTGTAGAATCTGGTGCCTGTGTTGTTTCTGATTCTTGTGCAGGTGTTGTAGAATCTGGTGCCTGTGTTGTTTCTGATTCTTGTGCAGGTGTTGTAGACTCTGGTGCCTGTGTTGTTTCTGATTCTTGTGCAGGTGTTGTAGACTCTGGTGCCTGTGTTGTTTCTGATTCTTGTGCAGGTGTTGTAGACTCTGGTGCCTGTGTTGTTTCTGATGCTTGTGCAGGTGTTGTAGAATCTGGTGCCTGTGTTGTTTCTGATTCTTGTGCAGGTGTTGTAGAATCTGGTGCCTGTGTTGTTTCTGATTCTTGTGCAGGTGTTGTAGAATCTGGTGCCTGTGTTGTTTCTGATTCTTGTGCAGGTGTTGTAGGCTCTGGTGCCTGTGTTGTTTCTGATTCTTGAGCAGATGTTGTAGAATCTGGTGCCTGTGTTGTTTCTGATTCTTGTGCAGGTGTTGTAGAATCTGGTGCAGGTGTTGTTTCTGATTCTTGTGCAGGTGTTGTAGAATCTGGTGCCTGTGTTGTTTCTGATTCTTGTGCAGGTGTTGTAGGCTCTGGTGCCTGTGTTGTTTCTGATTCTTGAGCAGATGTTGTAGAATCTGGTGCCTGTGTTGTTTCTGATTCTTGTGCAGGTGTTGTTTCTGATTCTTGTGCAGGTGTTGTAGAATCTGGTGCCTGTATTGTTTCTGATTCTTGTGCAGGTGTTGTAGGCTCTGGTGCCTGTGTTGTTTCTGATTCTTGTGCAGGTGTTGTAGACTCTGGTGCCTGTGTTGTTTCTGATGCTTGTGCAGGTGTTGTAGAATCTGGGGCCTGTGTTGTTTCTGATTCTTGTGCAGGTGTTGTAGACTCTGGTGCCTGTGTTGTTTCTGATTCTTGTGTAGGTGTTGTAGAATCTGGTGCCTGTGTTGTTTCTGATTCTTGTGCAGGTGTTGTAGGCTCTGGTGCCTGTGTTGTTTCTGATTCTTGTGCAGGTGTTGTAGAATCTGGTGCCTGTGTTGTTTCTGATTCTTGTGCAGGTGTTGTAGAATCTGGTGCCTGTGTTGTTTCTGATTCTTGTGCAGGTGTTGTAGAATCTGGTGCCTGTGTTGTTTCTGATTCTTGTGCAGGTGTTGTAGGCTCTGGTGCCTGTGTTGTTTCTGATTCTTGAGCAGATGTTGTAGAATCTGGTGCCTGTGTTGTTTCTGATTCTTGTGCAGGTGTTGTTTCTGATTCTTGTGCAGGTGTTGTAGAATCTGGTGCCTGTGTTGTTTCTGATTCTTGTGCAGGTGTTGTAGAATCTGGTGCCTGTGTTGTTTCTGATTCTTGTGCAGGTGTTGTAGAATCTGGTGCCTGTGTTGTTTCTGATTCTTGTGCAGGTGTTGTAGAATCTGGGGCCTGTGTTGTTTCTGATTCTTGTGCAGGTGTTGTAGACTCTGGTGCCTGTGTTGTTTCTGATGCTTGTGCAGGTGTTGTAGAATCTGGTGCCTGTGTTGTTTCTGATTCTTGTGCAGGTGTTGTAGACTCTGGTGCCTGTGTTGTTTCTGATGCTTGTGCAGGTGTTGTAGAATCTGGGGCCTGTGTTGTTTCTGATTCTTGTGCAGGTGTTGTAGACTCTGGTGCCTGTGTTGTTTCTGATTCTTGTGCAGGTGTTGTAGAATCTGGTGCCTGTGTTGTTTCTGATTCTTGTGCAGGTGTTGTAGGCTCTGGTGCCTGTGTTGTTTCTGATTCTTGAGCAGATGTTGTAGAATCTGGTGCCTGTGTTGTTTCTGATTCTTGTGCAGGTGTTGTAGAATCTGGTGCAGGTGTTGTTTCTGATTCTTGTGCAGGTGTTGTAGAATCTGGTGCCTGTGTTGTTTCTGATTCTTGTGCAGGTGTTGTAGGCTCTGGTGCCTGTGTTGTTTCTGATTCTTGAGCAGATGTTGTAGAATCTGGTGCCTGTGTTGTTTCTGATTCTTGTGCAGGTGTTGTTTCTGATTCTTGTGCAGGTGTTGTAGAATCTGGTGCCTGTGTTGTTTCTGATTCTTGTGCAGGTGTTGTAGGCTCTGGTGCCTGTGTTGTTTCTGATTCTTGCGCAGGTGTTGTAGACTCTGGTGCCTGTGTTGTTTCTGATTCTTGTGCAGGTGTTGTAGACTCTGGTGCCTGTGTTGTTTCTGATTCTTGTGCAGGTGTTGTAGACTCTGGTGCCTGTGTTGTTTCTGATTCTTGTGCAGGTGTTGTAGAATCTGGTGCCTGTGTTGTTTCTGATTCTTGTGCAGGTGTTGTAGAATCTGGTGCCTGTGTTGTTTCTGATTCTTGTGCAGGTGTTGTAGAATCTGGTGCCTGTGTTGTTTCTGATTCTTGAGCAGGTGTTGTAGAATCTGGTGCCTGTGTTGTTTCTGATTCTTGTGCAGGTGTTGTAGAATCTGGTGCCTGTGTTGTTTCTGATTCTTGTGCAGGTGTTGTAGGCTCTGGTGCCTGTGTTGTTTCTGATTCTTGCGCAGGTGTTGTAGAATCTGGTGCCTGTGTTGTTTCTGATTCTTGTGCAGGTGTTGTAGAATCTGGTGCCTGTGTTGTTTCTGATTCTTGTGCAGGTGTTGTAGAATCTGGTGCCTGTGTTGTTTCTGATTCTTGTGCAGGTGTTGTAGACTCTGGTGCCTGTGTTGTTTCTGATTCTTGTGCAGGTGTTGTAGAATCTGGTGCCTGTGTTGTTTCTGATTCTTGAGCAGGTGTTGTAGACTCTGGTGCAGGTGTTGTTTCTGATTCTTGTGCAGGTGTTGTAGAATCTGGTGCCTGTGTTGTTTCTGATTCTTGTGCAGGTGTTGTAGGCTCTGGTGCCTGTGTTGTTTCTGATTCTTGCGCAGGTGTTGTAGACTCTGGTGCCTGTGTTGTTTCTGATTCTTGTGCAGGTGTTGTAGACTCTGGTGCCTGTGTTGTTTCTGATTCTTGTGCAGGTGTTGTAGACTCTGGTGCCTGTGTTGTTTCTGATTCGTGTGCAGGTGATGTAGACTCTGGTGCAGGTGTTGTTTCTGATTCCTGTGCAGGTGTTGTAGACTCTGGTGCAGGTGTTGTTTCTGATTCCTGTGCAGGTGTTGTAGACTCTGGTGCAGGTGTTGTTTCTGATTCCTGTGCAGGTGTTGTAGACTCTGGTGCAGGTGTTGTTTCTGATTCCTGTGTAGGTGTTGTAGACTCTGGTGCCTGTGTTGTTTCTGATTCTTGCGCAGGTGTTGTAGACTCTGGTGCAGGTGTTGTTTCTGATTCCTGTGCAGGGGTTGTGGACTCTGGTGCCTGTGTTGTTTCTGATTCTTGTGCAGGTGTTGTAGACTCTGGTGCAGTTGTTGTTTCTGATTCTTGAGCAGGTGTTGTAGACTCTGGTGCAGGTGTTGTTTCTGATTCTTGAGCAGGTGTTGTAGACTCTGGTGCCTGTGTTTTTTCTGATTCTTGAGCAGGTGTTGTAGGCTCTGGTGCAGTTGTTGTTTCTGATTCTTGAGCAGGTGTTGTAGACTCTGGTGCCTGTGTTTTTTCTGATTCTTGTGCAGGTGTTGTAGACTCTGTTGAAGGTGTTGTTGATTCTTGAGCAGGTGTTGTAGAATCTGGTGCAGGTGTTGTTTCTGATTCTTGCGCAGGTGTTGTAGACTCTGGTGCCTGTGTTGTTTGTGATTCTTGCCCAGTTGTTGAAGACTCGTAATTGTGTTTTTGCCCTTTTCCTCCACCTCCCCCACAATTGCATGGTGGGATTTGAATGATTTTTCTTATGAAATAAGCACTGGGAAAGTCCATGCTTAAGACACCTAAGCACCCTTTGTTTGGGGATATCATTGAGTGGTTCTCCACGATGGCATAAAGCCGTTCATTAATTTTTTTCGCTAAGGTTTTAGGACGTTGATGAGTTGATGCTTCTTTGCCAGTTAGAACAATATAATCGTTACAGAGATGTGACTTAATTGCTCTTATTTTGTCTTCAACCTTTTCAAGCTTATTATGTTCAAAGAAAAATGATTTGTGGTTTACTGTACCAACAGGATATGTGTTACTACGGAGTAAAACAATTTTACCCCTTGCCTGTTGCATGTTGGGTACTGACCAATCAGTCCATATTCTATTCTTGAACTTTTTGATTGATTTATCCACCAGTTCCACCACATTTCTCTTTAAAGGTCCATGTAATGTCACCTTTAAAAGCACTGTCTCACTCACATGGGCATCTAAGAAATTGAAAATGATCTGTAGGACTTCATCAAATTTAATTAGCTTCCAAAGCAGCCAATGACTATTCCGCACATAGATTTGCCCATGGCCGGGAAACCAAAGACCAGTGTGCATATCAAAATACCGGATTCCCACATTAAGTTGCTTTTCCAGAGTCCAAACTTGACATTTCATTAGTGGTCCTCCATACAATGACGAGCTGTCGTGTGTTCCAGGAATGGAAATAGCAGATACTGGAGTCGTTTCGGATATAGACTTCATCCAGTTCTGGTTGTAAAATCTGATGTCTAAAGCTGAGTCATCATTAAAACCTTTCCCTGAACCTGCACAGGAGGTTACTCTGCAGGAGAGAAGACATGAGAATCACTAAATTGACTATTGCTTTGGAATTTTCACCAATTTTGATGATAAATGTTCAACAACAAGCACATTAAAACCAACTATATACCAAACAGCATTCCATACTGGGAGAAGCGATAATCCATATTGCAGAAAACGTGCAAGGGTGAAAAAAAAATGCACAATACGATTACCAAGGTAAGTTAAACTTACATAGAGAGAAGCCAGAGGTAATGATGAATCTCCATTATTGGTTTGTTGGTTAGTCTTAAATCCAATGAGCTCAGTCAGGATCTGTTGTTTTTCCTGGATGTGTTTACATTTTAGTCTCAATTTAATCAATTTGTGAAATGTTGAATAAGGCTCCCAAACCTTTCTCCGGAGGACATGAGTGTTAAAACATTGGCAGCTGTCTCATTTGGAGTGAGCTGGTGTTACCATGAGTATTAAGATAAACTTTAATTTGCATGTTTCTACACTGTTATCTTATATTTGCAATGGAAGGGAGTGAGAGGAGAAAGAGAGACAAAGAAATGTGAGCATTGTAAAAACGGTTCATATCGCAACAGTTAAGGTTGTAAAATGAGGCTTCAGGGAAAGTCATGGTGAGACACAAGTCTGTTTCCCTGGATATCCTTACAGTATACAACCAAAACTAAATTATTATGATGATTTTTAAGGACAGTCAATCATATTGCATTGAAAATTAGTTCTAAATCAAATGTTTGTCAGCAGAGGAAATGTGGCTTTTTTACTTTTAAGTCACTTTGCTGTTCATATGTAGAAGTAATAGAAGTTACAGTTTGCAGAAAGTTAGCATTGGTTTAGAGTGGAACAGGTAGAGAGCTAGCCCTGCTCTTTCCAAATCTTTATACCAACACATCCAAAGTTGATTAAAAAACGTGTTTGACCTGTGATTTATTGAGAAATATAATCACTTTGTGGTTTAACACTATGCTAAGTTTACCTAATCCACTTCTGGCTTTTACTTTATTATTACAGTACATTTTTGAAAGTGTCAGTGATCATGCATGTAACTCTCTGTAAGACAGTGCAGGAAAATATTCATCTGTTTTAATAATGCTACAAAGAAAAGTTGTATTTGGAAAAACAGTTGGCCTTCAATTTGCGGTAATGCCCTTTCCTCCACTATAATCTTACGCCCTTGGACAAGGTCTTGTCCATTAAGAAATGTATTTCCAAGATTCATATGGAAGAACTTGACTCCAATGCAAAGAATCTTTAACTCAACTCCACTCCAAACCTGTAGGTTGAACTGGATAAAGCCTCGCTTTACCTGGCAGAATCACTTCCCAACCTCACTAATAATCCTGTGGCTGAATTGGAACAAATCCCTGCAGCTTGGGCTTTGAATCTTGGGTTAGGGATGTTAAAGCAACAAGTTAAGGCATAGTTTTCATATCAGACTTTTAACAATCGCATCAGGATGAAATATTTTTTTGCCGACATGTAATATAGATGTTGTGTTTTTTGTAGGACTTGTTTCTTGTAGGCATCATCATGTAAATTATGTGTCAACCTGACCCCAAAACACAAACTCTTGTGAGTTACAATTGTTTTGGTTGTCTTTTACCAGGAACTGAAAATATAGCTGTAGGCCTTCTGTGGTTGGGTGTGCTCTGCTGACACGTCTTTCTGTCCTGGCCAATAAGCTTGTGAGTGGCCTTTACTGATCCTCTTCCTGACCACCTGTTGCATCTTAGTGCTACAGGTTATCTGCAGAATCAGGATCAGATAAGACTTTAACATGGACAACTTGTTAGCAGCGTTAATTCACGACGGATACGGTTGGATAATGCCTTTGAAATGTCAAGAGGGCTTTTGATTTGCAAGAGGCACAGTTGTGTGTTAAGTTTACTTCTGCACCAGCTTTAACATCTAGGAATTAATCCCTGCTTTGCTTCTGTAAGATGTCTGTGAGAACTCTCCCTCTGGTTTTCATTAATCTTGGTGGAGAGATGCTTTACATATTGGACCAACGCCTGCAAGCTCTCAACACGTCTGAGGACAATTCAGAGAAAGGTATACTGCTGAATAGATTGACAGGCCTGTTACTGTATGTGTACGTGTTTAGCCCCAAGTCATCCCTCCTCTTGACAGTTGTACCTGTCAGACGTCAGCTTATGATCTCAACATGTGTATTATATTTGTCATGTGCAACACCCTGAATGACAGCTCTATTTTTTTCTTCTCTTTCTCGGAAACGCCACTTTGACGCAGGAGTGTGGTCAGAGTATGACAGAAAAAGAGGTATCCATGTCATACTTCAGCTTACTTATGTTCAACCCTTCTTCCTTGATAGTAGCTTATAAACTGTTACATAGGCTAACTATCGGTCCATTCATAGATCCAAAGTTGTCTTTACCATAGACCTTAGAAAAACTCAATTTAGAGGTACATTCAAGAATCTGACTTTTTAGCAACTGTCTTAACGTTTTTAAAATATCACTCTTTATTAAAAACACCATTAAACAGAGCACTAGCTAGCTAGCTAGCTAAAGCAATAGAACTACCAATTTGATGTTTTAGCTAGCCATGGAGTTAGCTATGGATATTTTGAGCTAAAGTACATTTACTGACTCATTTTACTTTGATATGTGTCAGGGGGTGGAGATAAAAGCAGCGTGTATGTTATTAAGTGTCTATTAGTAGCTAACCAAGAGGTGTTGGGGATTTAAGCTAAATTCTTGCTAACGGTAACTAGCTTAGCAGAGTAGCTGTTACTGCAATCTCAGCTGTGTCAATCAAAATACTGAGTTTGAGGCCGGATTGTTCAACCTTTACATCCCGTACTGAAATAGCTTAAATAAAAAAAGTAGATAGACTTATTTTATTTCACTACAATTAATAATACTGCATGGGGAAAAAACACAATCAAACTGGACACATTTTAATCCCAATAATGGACTAGGAATTAGGCTACAGTCAATAGGCCTAAAATAAATTTAAAATAACACATAAAGTTCAGGCAAAACAATGAATGTTTATTTGCAGTCAACAAGAATACAGTTTGTGTGTAGTAATTGTTCTCGTTTTTTGTAAACTAGTGGTAGATCTAAATATGTGGTTGCTTATTCTAAGGAGAATTAACCACCTCTCTGCTTTCTTTGTTTGTAGTGATGAATGACATCGTCGGCACCATGTTTAATAAAGGCTTTATGGATGAACTTCTCAAACCTCAGCAGCTGTATTCTCATAGGACACTGAAAACAGTGCTAACTCGTTTAGCACACGCATCAATCATGAGGCTAAACCCGGCAAGCATGGACAGGGTGCGTACAACATGATGAAGAAAGATATTTTTAAATATTTATGGGAAAATATCTTTAGACCAATTCATAACAAATGGTACCACAAGACACTCGAGCAGGTCCAGACAGTCCCCTTGTTACATAATTTATCCAGACAAATCAAGTCTTATGAAATGTGGACTAAACTAAATGAAGTTTACACATTTCTTTCTAAGTAGTTACAGTGACCAAGTTATTTACTACTGAAAAATATACGAGTGTGTACTGACATGCAAGGCCTGCACAGCACTAATTCATTTTGTTAGCGCTCTAATTTTGTTTCATGTATAAGAATTTCACAAACAGTTTCATTTGAAGGTAAAATCCAGAGGTTTTAAAAAAGGTGTTCAGCTACAAGTCTGATATCTAGCCTTGATTTCTGCTGATATCAAGTAACCTTGATACTAATGCAAACAATTTAAAAAATATATTTTTATTGTGCTTTTAAAAAAAAAAAATTTAAATTTTTTTTTTTTTAATTTTATATACTTTATTAATCCCCTACGGGGAAATTGTGGAATGCCTTTGTTGGAGACAGGACATTGGATAGCGTCAGAAATCAGGGACAGAGAGAGTGGGGAATTACATGCGTCAAAGGAGACACTGGTCGGATTCGAACCCAGGCAGCCCGCTTGAGGACTGTAGTCTCTGTTTATCGGACACAGAGACCAGCCACAAGGCCAGTGGAGTTTAACAACATGACACAGATTACCATTTTCTTTACACTGGATTTAATCATTTTAAATTTAAATAACAAAAACAAA
The DNA here is from genome assembly GCA_020745685.1 of Tautogolabrus adspersus. Taxonomy (NCBI): domain Eukaryota; kingdom Metazoa; phylum Chordata; class Actinopteri; order Labriformes; family Labridae; genus Tautogolabrus; species Tautogolabrus adspersus. The sequence continues at coordinate 23,548,949 of CM036550.1, read as the reverse complement.
GCCGTAAAATGAGTGACGGGATTCACTGATAGCTGATATTTTTCTAGCTTTGGCTAACGTTACATCCTTAGCTAGCAGGGAACAGATTTGCCATCGCACTGTAATTACTTACCTCGTATCAGTTGTTGTTCATACAGTAGTTCCTAGTGGCAGCCATGACAAATATTAGTGCTGTGCGAATACTTTTATCGAAAAGAAAAAATAAACATTAACCGACTGTTGCATTTACCAGCACAATGATAAATCATTTTAAGCTGAATCAAAAGTATTTTTATCACAGGTACTGGTAGCAGAACAACTCTTTTATTTTTGAATTTATCTAAGCCTTCAATGTCTTCTAGCCTCAAGTCCTAATCACTACTAATACTGTGAGAAAGATGAGTCAGTTAAGGAGCACAAAAGATCGGTTGTAGTACATTTGTGTGACGTGTGAATGTTTCATTCTCTTTTGTTTGCTCCTCTTGAAGCTTTATGAGTTGATGATCATGGCCGTCAAATATCAAGTCTTCCTTTGTCCACGGCCAAGAGACCTGCTCCTCATCTCGTACAATCACATAGATACCATCAGGGAATTGGTAAAGGAAACACCTGTGGCCATGAACCAAGTGGAAGAAGCACATAGGAAAATCGTTGAGGTACATTGAGAGCCACGCTAACAAGTTCTTGTTGTTCTAAAATGTTCAAATCCAGGTACAGCTGTTACGCACGTCACCCAGGGCAGTAAAAACTGTCTGTATAGTAATTTAGTCCATACTGTCTACATTCCAGTTGTCACTGTAGCCTACATCCTGTGTGACCTGTTTTTTTCCTTCGCTGCAGGTTTACTCATCGTTATCAGAAGGTGAATTCCAGCTTCTCCGACAAACGCTGCTCATATTTTTACAAGACAGCCATGTTCGTGTGAGTGCCTTTCATTCATCCCTCCAAACATGCAAATAAGATCATAATACAAAAATTACTAATATTTTTTTAATCTTTTGTCTTACTGTAGGTGTCACTTTTCATGAAAAATAAAGTCCAGAATCCAAATGGACGTTTTGTCCTGTCGACATCAGGCCCAGTCCCTCATGGCGTAGATATTCCAGGGCTTATCAGGTAGGAATATGACAAGCTACAGCACAATATCTAATGTGTGTTTGTGATATTTACAAAATCCTATCAAACTATTAAGTTCTGCACCAGATCAAATACATGTTAATGATGACATAAAAAGTGCTGTTTGATGTCTGATTTAGTCCCTCCCCTTGTCTTGCTAGCATTTAGCATCCACTCTAGTAGCATTCAACAACGCTACAAGTTCATCAACTTCTGATAAAAATCTTTTTTGATACTTACTGCACTAACTTAAAAAAAGGCTAGCTAGGAAAGCTAAATGATCTTCTAACCTTAAGGCTGGCTTCTTCGAGAAAACAAGACCAGACAAGCTCACAGGACAGAATTGCAAGTATGATTCTCAGCTAAATGAAGGCTGAATAATCTGCAAGACTTTTGCACGCCTATGTTTTCTTTGTAGTCCCTGTAGTGGTCATTGGGAATCCTGCACGATAAGCTTTTCTAACACTTGTTCTCAATTAGCAGCTTTACACAGAGGTCTGACACAACTGTGAACGCTCAGCTGACAAGCTTTAATGGCATCATTTGACACTTTCTTATAGTTGTTAAAAAAATCAAAATTCCAGGGTGTCATCATCTTCTTCCTGTTTCCACAGGACGTTTGACAGTAAAGGAAAAGAAGTCAAACAAAGTGAGTTCCCCACAGGAGGAAGTTACACCAGCTCTATCAGAGAGGGATCTTTTGAGCTGCATGGAGACAGAGTCATAAGACTTGGGCTGAACATGTATGTATCAACTACGGCACCACTTTCACTACAGCTTATATCATTGGTTCCCCTAACGTGGTAGGTGGCGTTTAAGCCAGATGGCGATAGCTGCGCCAGCTACGTAATAGCGTGACATCATAGCAGTGCGACACAGTGTGGCCCGCCAATGAAATCAACAAAGATGAAGAACGTGCCACAGTAAACAAAGGGCAACAATGGAGGAAGTCCAGTAATTTATGTTTGTTCCTCTTGTTATGTGGCTGTTTATTACAAGAAGCAGTCAAGCTTTTTTTAAGAGAAGGTTGCAGGCCGGGAGAAAACAGCCGGAAGGCGAAAAAACAAAGGCAGTTTGGGATATGATACTTGAGAGCTCGGATGAGAGGGCCAACCTATCAACAGAGTGTGTCTAGCTCCACCTTTTAGGGGTCAGATCTGTCCGCTTGGCACACCAACAGAAGTGCACTAAAAAAAGTAGGACAGTACGGATTGGTTATTTTAGTACCATTCACAACTTTTGACTGTGGAAACGCCAATAAATGCGTACCGTACCGTACCGAACTGAACTGAACTGCTTGGTGAAAACACGGCTACAGAAAACAATAAAAATTGCTGTAATATTTGACTGCAATGCATCACTTTTGGGTCCCTAAGATACAAGAAAAAATGTTGGGAACCACTGGCTTACATGGATGATAAATATAAGTGCATGATAAGGTAAAGTTGCCGTGTTTTGTGCTTCATGAATTAAAGGTACACTGTGAACCATCCAGAGGAGACACACACATCCAAAGCTTCCTCAGTCAAGGTAAAAAAGTGTCTAATTGATTTCACAGGTGTAATTAAAGGGACATTTTATGACGCTTTGTGTTTACGTACGAACACTGTTGATGGTAAATGGAATCTATTGATGCAATACGTTTCTCTGTGCTCTCTATTCTGACTGAAAATGAGCAGGGGCGTGTCCAGACTTTTTGGACTGGGGTGGCCCAACAGGGGCACGGACTTGTGCATGGGTTGGCCTGAAGTTTGTCTGCACACAGCTGAAGGAAGAGCTTTTATTTACCCCTTCTGTCTGCATTTATCATGCAGACTATTAAGTAAAAACTACAAGATGATGGCAATATAAACATCTTCTAAGCCTAATTCTCTTCACCTCTAAACTCACCATTTGAAGTATTTTAAAATTGCAAACAAACATCTGAACACTGGAAACTATGAGCTGCCTGTTGCAACACAGCCTGAATAGTAGATTTAAACATTATCCCATCTCTGGCAGGGCAATTAGCCAATCATAGTTAAGGATTTTGGGGTGGCACCTGGGGTGGCCAATAAGATTTCAAGTGGGGCCCATGCCACCCCTGGCCACCCCCTCTGCACACACCCCTGAAAGTGAGTATTCCTGTTTGCTGAGCTTTGAAGGCCCTCCATATTAATTTGATGATGCTTAAATAATTATATCTGAATATCCAAGTGCTGTCAATCCTGGAAACCATAAATTGTGTCCTACTCCATTACATCCTCTGCACTCAAACTTATCTTAACGACATTAAGTTTCATCGCTTATTTGCAAGTAAAATGACAGACCGGGACTTTGAATCCAAGTCAAAGTAGACTGTAACTCTTCCTTTATTGTCACATTTCAACACTTGTGTCAGAAGAATAACAGATTTTTTTGCACATCGCACAAAAAACATCAGAAATGATTGCAGCATGTTTTCTCACATACCTAAATCTGACTTGGCAAATAGTATGAAATGGCATTTTTTACAAGGCTGACTTTGCGAGCATGAACTTAAGGGTACAAACACTTCTTTTCTCTCTGTTATACAGCTCACAGTTCCCACTGGTTCACATACATTAGAATAAATAATAGGAGAAAAACTCTGCGTCAAGTCAATAAAACCTTCGTCACACTGATCGTGACAAAAATATTTTGTTTGAGTATTATGCCATCGTATCTATGGAGAGGTGCGGCTCCGTAATACGTTTTGTGAAAGATTTACAGCCTCTTTTGTTTTTCCTGCATGAACCAAATATTGACTTGTTTAAGTAAGAGTTTAGATTCAGGTTAGCCTGCAGAATTCCACGAATCCCACAGACAGTGCGTGTTTGACTGTGCCCAGGGTGCAACATCCTCTCACGCTTTGGACACACCTTTATGTAAAGGAAAAGTGAATGCAAAGGGCTTTTATGTGAAGTGCTTTTCTCTTATTCCAACATTCACACACTCACACTGATTTCATTTGAACAAAGTCAAATTGTCTTTTAAATAAGTTTACTCTCGATTACGTTCTTAAATATATAACTACATTTAATTTACTCCGCTTCTATATCGTTCTTTATCTGATCTAAACAAACATGTGTGTGACATTTTTAGTTTATTCGCAAATTTTTATGTAGTATACAAACCATGTAATTATTCAAGGTAAACGGATGCACAAATAAGATTGATAAAACATTACAGTAGATTGTATTAATAAAGAAGAAAAGTAGTAGACCCTAACCCTATAAATAAGAGCAAGATTTTTTTTACGTTATTTTTTACATTTATTGGTTGTGCAGTGATGTAAAAAAAAAGTGTTTTTTAACTCTTTTTTTTTTTATTCACAATTGTGTGCAAGTTACAGAAGTGTCCACTAGAGGGAGCCTCATGAAACGCTGCAATGTAAAAAATATATTTGAACAAAGTCAATGTCCTCTAGGGTGGAGAGAATAAATTTGATTTCATGAATTTGAGTTCTGAAGTCTTCCTGTCTCATACAGGAATAAAACTCCTGATCTAGTTTTAGTCTGGAGGCTGCTACAGCACCACAGCAGACATTTAATGGGAGAGCATGAGTGTGAATACAGACTTCAGCTCTTGAAATTGACGATTATTTAAAAGTTCACGGACTTACTGCCAGTGGAACGGGCAGCCTCGGCCCTCTTTGAGTTTGACTTTGGAGATGAAGGAACTTTATAAGACTGTACTTGGATAACAGGCTATATATTTATTTTTATCTATCTAAAAACAACAACCAAAAAATAAAACTTGAATTTCCCTCGGGATCAATAAAGTATCTATCTATCTATCTATCTATCTATCTATCTATCTATCTATCTATCTATCTATCTATCTATCTATCTATCTATCTATCTATCTATCTATCTATCTATCTATCTATCTATATGAATCAACTGCCAAATGTTTCTATTAAAAGTTGTGTTGCTCCTTTTGCAAAAGTGAAGGATCAGGACACTTTGTTTTACATCACTTCACAGCTCTCAGTTAGGTCTTTTTTTCCCCCCCTTGTGATGAATGATCACATCCAGTGGACTCTAGTTTCTCTCTATCCGTGTCTAACAGTCTTCCTCCGCCCTGCAGCAGACAGATGACTCTCCGAACCTGCTGGCCAAAGAGGAGCTGAACCAGCTGGCTCGTCTGATGGGCAGCATGAAGGCCGACAACACGCCCAAATCGGAACCTAATTTTAGGATCAACCTGTTCACTACAGACGAGGAGGAGGAGGAGGCGTGAGTGCTCCTTGTCTTTTCTTGTTCTCTGAAATCAATAAACTAACGTCACTAATATGACTTTTACTTTTGTTCGCAGGAGAACAGCAGGTGGAGCCGAGGAGCCTTTGTTTGGAGTGATAAATATTCAAGCCATGCAGGTTCAGTATGATTGTTTATATCGTTGAAAAGTAGCATTTAGACATAACACACAGTCTGTAGGCATCAAATTAATCTGAGAGGATTATTAGTACATTAAAAACACAAGTCACTGAATCCATTTATACCACACATCATCACATGACATGCTCTCTTTACAGCCGCCACACGACTGGTCTTTGTGTATAAATGTGCAGCTGACATGTTTCGGGTCTTGTTTGATTCAGGATGAACAAGTTGCGACCGAGCTGGCTCGAATCGCCGGACAGTTTACAGAAGGAGAAGAGCCGCCTGACAATCCCAGCAGCAGCAGCAGCAGCAGCAACAAAGGAAACGACCTGCTGGCCATGATGGACCACCTCTGATGGTGAAATGTAGTTTAACATTATTAATCAGACTCATTTACAGATTCAACGTTACTGCCTCACTCTGGATGAGTCTTAATCGAAAGGAAAATCCTGTAATCTCTCACTGTGGGCTTTTATTTAAATTATTTTGACCTGTGTTTATAATAACGTTAGCATGGATGAACTCAAACTTGTGAGATACTATATCTGCACATTTATACATTTGATAAAGAGTTTAAAAAGCACATTGTCAAGTTGCAATATAATTCATTTTGTGTTTTCAATAAAGCATATATTCTTATTAAACTTTGTTTTCTTTTTCTCTTTTTTTTATGTTGATGGACTAAAAACTTAATGTATTGATCTTGAAATAGGGACACATTCAGAGACAATTTATGCAACAAGACTGTCTCATCTTTTTCTATTTAATTGACTACATTTCCATGAGATCTGGATGAAGTATGAGTATGGTGCATGCGAGCAGTAACTTAGCCTCAAACAGACAATGTGTCAAAATATTCTTTATTGTATTAATCAGTACAATAAAATAAATTAACACTTTCAGATTTGCTTCAAACGTAAAGTGCGTTATAAATAAAATGCATTATAACTACTATGAAGTGTATGTATATGTATTTTATGGGGGAGGGGCTTTTAGTTAACTACGTATGCTTTTATCGATATTACTTCCTCCTGATTTAAACGATAATCCGATTCAGGGCCGCTGGAAGTAATTTTGAACAGGGGGTGCTGTGAAAAAAAATGTTGTTTGTTTGGACAAAAAACCTATGAGCCTATATGCCTATTTAAAATACATAAAAAAAATAGATTGAGATTCACTACTTTATTGTCATATACACTTCAGTTCACACAGCCAGGGTCTGTAACACACAGACATCATCAGCTCTCAGAGGAATATATGCGCGCTATTAATTAAACTACACAATAACAATGCAATAGATTTGATCAGCTGGCATGAACCTGAGTCACTGCACCATCTACGTTTATGTCACACGCGACTCTATTAGCTCCAAAATCCTTTTACGCACACCACAAGGAAATAATCTCTGACTAACTAAGCACGTTATTAAACAGCTCTCATCCATTACGCACAGAACATACGATCAAAATAACACTGTCTCCATCGCCAACCTTTTTACGCACACCACAAGGAAATAATCTCTGACTATTTAAGCACATTATTGAGCAGCTCTCCACATCCATTACGCAAAGAACACACGCACAAAATAACACTTCCTGTCTCCATCTCCAACCTTTTTACGCAAACCACAAGGAAATAATCTCCGACTATTTAAACGTTATTTAACAGTTCTCCACATCCATTACGCACAGAACACACGATCAAAATAACACTCTCCACCCCCCACCACCTTGCAAAAATACAATAGTGTGACGTTAAACTGCATGAATAGATATGAAAGTGCGCGGCGGCACCATGCTCTTACTTTGAGCAGCAGGCAGGGTGCCCTGGTTACAGGTGTCCAAATGTCGAGGTGCGCTCTGGGGTCGTGGAGATAAAGTCTCTCATGAGGGGACGAATGTCCTGGGAGTTGAGAGTGTCTGTGTGGGCATGAATCAGCGAAAGGTGTTTGAGTCTTTTCTGGGTCATGGTGCTGCGTACCCATGTCTTCAAAAGACGCAAGGCTGAGAAAGTGCGCGATGAGGCCACAGAGATGGGTAGGCACAGACATAACTCGATCAGTTTTTCTGTCTCTGAAAACATGGCTCTTGTTTGTGACTGGAGTTTTGTCAAACATGATGCTACATCTTAGACTATGTACATTTACTAGCCTACTGCTGCCATGGATGTATGCTGCATGGAGCGAGCGGCCGCGGGAAACCTCTTAACTCGGCGACCACTAGCCCGCCTGACGTTGACAACGTAACTTCCGTGAACGGAACCTGTGTTGATTAGGCCTAAAGATAATTAAATTAAAATCCAAAATACACGTAATAGCCCACGTGTGTCAAAATCATTTCCCAAAATATTCATAAGGAATTTATAAATTGTGTAAAATATTTTTAATAAATTTTTTAAAAATCTCCCTCTCGCCACTAGGGGGTGCTGCAGCACCCCCAGCACCCCCACTTCCCGCGGCCATGATCCGATTCATCTCTTTACGTTATGCCGAGGGCAGTTTCCTGTTTCCTTGACCCAAAAATGCAGAACACAGATGATCAGTTGAAGTTTTTTAATAAATGAAGTTGCAGATGATCATTTTGAGTAGAGGAATTGGACGTGGGCAGGTGGAAAGTGACTGAATTGATAGTCCAGAGTCTTGTGAGCTGAAGCTGGCAGGTTGGTGACGGATGATCCTGAGCAGAAAGAGATAAGTTGGCTGACTGAACACAAGAAAATAATCGTTCTTTCTTCACAGAAATTCAACCTGGCCTTGACGTAGCACCACATACTATCTGGCAATGAATGGCTGAAGAACTGGGTATGTACTGCAGGCTGATGACTTGGTGAGAGACAGGAGAGCCGGCTGAAGCATTAGGAGGTAGAGCAGGTGAGGAGAGTGAGGATGACCACACCCAGAGACAAACAGAGAGAGACGAGGAGAAACACAAGGGAGAGGGAAAGATTTAGAAACAAGGAAACGTATGACCTAGGCTCAGGCCTTGACACTTTATTGGTAATGAAGTCATCAGTTTTGTTTTAATCGTCAGGACACTTATTAGCCTTATTTGTATGAACAAAGAAAATATTTAACCTTTGCTCCAATTTAAGAATCAGTAAACAATGATAGAGTGATACAAAAAACACAAATATAAGGTTATTTCCTGGAGAAGCCTGCAGAGGACGCTTTTGTTCCGTGTTGACGCATTTCTTCTTTGACGCAAACTGATACGTCATCACGTTGCACTTCCGGGTGCTTACTTCTTGCGGGAACTCAAACTTGATTGACTCCTCTGAACGGTCTACATCCACCTGTGAAGTTATTAGACGAGGTGTTCGTGTGGGATACGGCTTCAACTAGAGCAGGTAAATGTAAAACACGACACTGATACTATCAGTAGGTGTGTACAGTGTGCTCTCTTGAGAAGCTTGGGTCGCTGCTAAAGCTAAGTTTAGCTAGCCGGCTAACCAAACAGATAATAAATTCACTTCAGCTACGTGAATGAAATCGCCTGAACCATTTGTTAATTCATCCTGAAGCACATACAGAAGTACAATCATCACACCCATAGCTGCCTTACATGAGCGTCGTAATCATTGTGAAAAAGAGAAACCGATAATCGTTGTTTTCAAGTGTTTATAAGTTTAGCTGAATTAAAGCCAGCTTCACTATCAACGAAACACCAGGACAGGTGTGTTCAAGTGATCATGATGCTGATCTTTACAGCCAGGATTCATCTTTATCTGCACTGAAAGGAGTACTGCTTCTGTTGTGATTATGTGTGTTTTTATTTCACCTTTATTTAAGCAGGAAAGAAACAAGTTGAGATTAAAAATCTCTTTTCAAAGAGTCTCCTGGTCAAGACATGCAGCAGCATAATGTACAGAGCTTCAGCTCACAAGCCATCATTCATCTCTCATTAAGTTTGATGAGACTCTTGGTAAATATTTCACCAGTGATTGTGCATCAGCTGACTGACCCCTTATATCTACTTATTTCTATGTGGGTTGAAGCAGGGCTGTATGTTAGGTTTTTTTGCCCATAGCACTGGTGCTACAAAGGTTGAAAAACTTGTAGCACGATATATAATACGTCTTTGAAAACTATAAAACCAACCACAGGTAGTTCAGTGGATCAATTAAACAGGTTGTGACTTGCAGAGGACATCAGTATAGCATACACACAACACCTAAACACTTTAACAAGAAGTGTTTCAGATCAACATCTTCTTCACTTGCCCACAGAGGACAAACACAGAAACATGGACATTAACTTTCTATACACCTTCTTTTTTTTATACTAGCCCCTTTTTTTAAACCAACAGCTCTGTGTAATGATGTATAATTTATTAATGAAGGCTTAAAATGTTCAAGTAATCATCTGTGTTATGAATGGAAATGTTTAAACTAGTTCAGAAAACACTGACAGGGTCTTTGTCTCGCTCATGAACAGTTTAAACTTTAGCGTTTGTAGTTTAGTATTCTGAGGCTGATTAGTTCAAATGTTCTTTCAAAGCTTTTACAAATGTCAGTTTCATTTTTAAGACCTCAGACTCAGTCAAATTATTTCCCAGTCATTGATTGTTCACAGACAGATATCACACGTGCTAGATTAACACATTATAATTCTCAGTTTTAGCTCATCCATTCCTGCCTCTCTGTAGCGGACCTCCAGATATCCTCGTCATCAGAGATCATGGAGTCAGAGGACACTGGATCCCCTCCGTCTGGTTCGGGGTCAACTGAAGTCTTTAACTCCATCCGGGAGCGCACCATCGCCGAGAACAGCATGGTGGTCCTGCTGCAGGGCCTTCAGGGAGAGGTGACCACGGTAGACCTGAGGAACGAGAGCTCGGCGCAGGGCCGCGTGGTCAACGTGGACGCCTTCATGAACATCCGTCTGAAGGATGTGGTGTACCGGGACAGACGGGGTCAAGTCACACAGCTGCAGGATCTGTTTATCACGGGCAGGAACATTCGCTACGTTCACATTCCAGACCACGTGGACATAATGAAGACCATCGAGAGCCAGCTGGCCAAGATCCACAGAGTCCGCAACTTTGCCAGTCAAGGAGGAGGCAGAAAAGAGTACAAGACAAAAACAAAATAATGTGTTAGTTTTATAAAGGACATAAAAACTCTGCTGAGTTCTGCTTGAGCAACGTTCACTCCAAACTTTCTTACACACTGTTTGACTTTTTCACGCCTCTAAAAATCCAAAACCTGACAAAAGGAATCGGTCTGTGACGCAGACTTCGAACAATGTGAGGCAGAACTTGTGATGAAAGGTCAGAGGTTAACATTGCAGCTTAGATGACTTGTTAGTTAATCAATTAGACTTTTTTTGTCCTCCAGTGTTTCTAGAGAATTCTGACATCGTGCAGGTAGCAGGTAAGATGTGAGACTGAGGCTAAGCTGGTTTAAGAGTTTAAAACGTAATAGTGATGAATCAGCTTGTGCTGCCATTGTGAGTTCACCAAGGTCAAGAAAGACTATCGACTGGGGACATCTTTGAGTGCCTTGTTACTTCTCAGCTGACTTTAACATTAATACCAGTATATCTGATTTTTAAAAGGAACCTCTGGACACGTCTAAGGGTTAAACACTGTTTGTGTTTTCTGTTTATCGTATTTTAGTTTTGATATTGACACTAGGAAGTCATATTCAATTTCTTTTACAGAAATGAGAGTCATGTTTTGGAAATGCGTTCAAGAATTTGGAATAAAGATACATACAGAACATCTCTGTTTTAGTCACAGACTGTAAGTATAAAGTGAACAAAGCAGCGGAAAGTCACGAGTATCTGGGATCATAGTGCGGTGACTCTCCTCAGCCGTCAAGTTTGGTAGTAATCTCTGTTTCAATCTCTGTACACAGTGGTCTGGATAAAAGTGAGGCTAACAATACATCGTATTAAGCCACAAATCTGCTCGACGCTGTGTCGCAAAAGCAAATCAACATTTAGATTTCCTGACTATCTGAAATATATCGGAAGTGATCGAGGTGACCTTTCAAAAAAACGAACATTTCAAATGTAATTTTTTTTCTCCTTGAGGACAGACCTTACAAGATTTTTTTTTTTACATTTTACAAATCTGCATCATAATGTTTTTATTAAACTAAAAGAATTCCTGTTAATTGCGAGTAAATCACAAGAAAATCAGTTTATTTTTCGTGCTCTTACCGCCGAAGTGAGCCCGAGTGAAGGCGCTGTATAACTTCTATTCTACTGTTGAACCGAGACTTAAAGGCAGGGTTGGTAATTTCCTCCAGATACACTTTTTAAGATTTTGGTTGAAATTGTCTTTAGGTCGTGACAGACATTAATAACTTGTGCTCTGAAAAAGGAACGAAGAAAATCCGTCATCTGTAGCAGTTGAAAGCCTGTAAAAAATTCGACCAATGTCTGCCACGAGGTACCAATCTGAGGTACCAATCTGATGAACCAATCACACGCCTCCCTGTCTCCCTGCTCGTTCTCTACCCCTTGCATGCAGCGCTCACACTCGAAGCGCGTCCTCGATAACATGTATTATGATAAAGTTTAGTGTTAACTTGCAGCTGAATGAGACATGAGATGACGTAGTTTCTACACAATGCAAGCGATGAGCTGAGGTCTGCTTCTGGAGCAACGGCACTCGTTCATGTAAGTGGGGGGCGTGGCTTTTGAGGGAGCACAGAGGGGAGGGGGCGGATGTTGACGGAGCACTAAGGGAATGCTACTTTCAAAATCATGCTAGTTTTTAAAAAATAATCAACCCTGCCTTTAACGGAAGAACAGTGCTACTCCAGGATGTTAGGGACAAAGAAATGACAAAGTGCACATTGCCGACGTAACCTCCGCTTGGAAAAGAAAGTCTTGGCTGGAAGTCGTTTAACACTAACCGCTGGCTACTCGGGTATTACGGAGAAAATTCATTTCCAGTCCTAGAGGTAAATCTGGTCTATCAAACGATAACTGATGGTTTCTGAGATTACTTTGGTAGTAATTTGAAGAGTAAACCATATGCTGCTTTATCGTCTGTTTCAGTCTTAGTGGGACCATCGTTTTCAAAAATAGCTTTTGAATTTGTTTTAAGGATTGCATCAACATCTTTGCTGAGTAATTTAATCAAGTGAAAAGTAGGGCCATTTTCTCATCTGGTTCTATACAGTAACTTCTTGTTACAACCAGTACAGTGGCCTCCTGCTGGCGATTTGTAAGAATGCAGGTTTTTTAAATCGCTTAAATTTCGTAACTTTTAAGAGGCTCTGTCTATGCTTCATATAGTCTCTGATCACGGCACATTCCTGCTGTTAAACATGAAGGCTACAACAATCAACATTATAGGTTCAGGTGTGGCCTGGAGAGTCAGCACAAAGCCCTTCTCTCTGTCTGTCCGTCTGTAAAACCAGCTTCGAAGTTAATAACTGCCCATATACAGGAAAACATTACTCATGGTCAGTGCCAGTCTGGTGGAGGGAAAAGACAAGCCAACAGTTTCCACAGCCTCCACCTCACAAACATCTCTGCTGCGTGCATCAGCGAGCAGTTGTCACTCTGCGCTCTGACAACCAGCCGGGCAGGATGGGACTCTGCTGCAGCCAATAAAAACGAGCAGAACGAGTGAAAGGAAGAGAGTGTTTCGCTTGGAAACTGCCAATACACAAATAGGATTGGGAATTTGAGGAATTTGCAGAGGGGTATGTTATTCCTACAGAGTACCAGGAAGAGGACAGGCCTGACATAACACAACACAGGCGGAGGCAGATAAACTGAGCACCAGTGTGCCGAATCATTTAAACTCAGTGAATTAAATTAAGAGCAACATGCACACAGGAATGTCCCTCAGCGGTCGGAGCATTGTTTTGGTTGTGGCCTCGGTGTGTTTTTTAGGGACATATTTTTCTCTTGACTCCTTTAAAAACCAACCTGGAGAGCGTCTGAATGAGAGCAGCCACATAATGACTGCTTACTGCTCGGCTAAAAAACACGACCGAGTGCCACATCAACACTCATTCAACTCAGAATAGCACTTTACAGAGGCTCAACCGCATAAACAATTCTAAAACAATACATCACACGGCCTGGTTCAGCGTCACAGACTCCAGCGGAGAGTAGAAGTAGAAGTACTTCAAACAAAGAACAGTTCTGCTTTCTTCTCTTACTATGGTGAACGTACAAAAGAATAATCAGCTTGATGTTCACAGACATTAATTTCTAGTTGGCTGGTTAAGTCCGACTGTTCCAAACTGAGGGGTCAGGCCTCTCTTAGGCCTCACAAGAACAAAAAGACGGGTCTTTAGACGGTTATCAGGTGAGAGAGAAGCACAAATGTCACTTTTTTTTTGTAAGTACATGTATCATTGACCTTGTGTCACGTCCTTAGTCTCAATGATGATGCTTTCTTTTAATTCATGTTTTTAGGACTGAATAAGTAAGATACTCACACTCATTTTTACGTTTCCCATAGGGGGTCACATGGGGGGGTCACAACAGGGAAACAACATTTAAAAGAATAACCAGGGAGAAGAAGAAGTGAGACCTGGAATGAGCATAAAAAGTTGAATTATTTATCAACAAACGGAGATAAATGTCAGGACAAGCTGAAGGATCGAAAGAGCCGATCTTCAAACACTATTAACCAAAATGACAACCAACAAAAGAAACACAAGCACACTGAGACAAACACACCCATCTTCCACAGAAGGAGTCAGCACAGTCCTTGATCTTGATCCAACTCTTCTAACCAAAATGTAAAGATTTGTTTGTGTTTGTCCCATTTATCATCTGACCATCCCTCGGTTTATGACGTGACCCAAAGGAAGGTGCCCACTCCTAAACTGAGACCCATTACAAACTTACTTACTGGATTCGTATCTTGACCAGCTACAGCTGTAAATCACAGACTAGTATGACTAACTTTCCTTTTGATACTTTGAGTGAGTTTGGCTGAAAACACGTCTTTGTTCTATTTTAGAAAACTTCAATCAAAGAGCGTTTACTTTTTCTTCTTCACTCACGTCTGTATCTCAACTCAACTTCAACTTTATTTGTCCCTGAAGGGCGATTTGTTGTGCGGCAAGGTATAACAGGACAGGAAAAAAAAGACAAAATACATTTTTAAAAAGCTAACAAGGTAAAATGTAAGAGGTGCTGAATGTCGCAGCCGTGCTGAAACAACAGTAAACCTTGACTGAGGCTCTTAGCAGCTTCTATCACACACAGAATAAAGTGCTGAGTCAGCATTAAATATAAACAGGTCACTGTCAAATATTCTTCACTGGTAATAAAATTCAAAAGTGCACAAACACAGTTGAATACATACCATACAAAACCTTTTTTTTTATTCGTGAGAGCAAAATGTGAGATTTCACCTCTTTGGATCGAGAAATGTTTGGAGACATTACAAAGAACCCGAACAGGACATTCAGTTTGTGTTTAAGGATTTCAAACCTTTCATTTCTTTTATCCAATCAGGTGAAAGTTTCTTTGCAAGTTAAATCCAAGAGAGCATGTGCATAGTGTTTCGACAATAAACAAAAACAATCTATATCTTGTTAAGATGTTAGAGAGTTGATGCTACTTTAAAAAATGTTGTGGACTACAAGTTTGATTGACTGCAGGATGAAGATGTAAATTAGACCTTATTACAGTTAAGCAGTATATATGTTCTTCATCACTTTCCACCAAACAACAGCACCTGTCTGCCCGCCGCTCCTCTCTGTACTTTATAAACTCAGTGCACTCTTTCTCCCCTCTCCCTCAACGTTCAGATTAAAATACAAAGAGCTCAATTAATCCACGAGCCCCGGGAGAAGTCCTGCTGCAATGTGCCCATGGCAGCCGACGAGCTATTTCCTGTTCCACCCTCTTGGCTTCACAGTGAACAGACCTCACTGTGGTGCGTTTGTGGCCGGCAGAGGAGAGATCACCTCCCTTTGGTCAGCCGTGAGGCTCAAATCTGCACGGAAGAAGAAATACTTCAGGGAAAATGATTGTTTCTTTAAAGGTTATGACTCAGTTGTTTCATTTTGGGGCTCTTATTTTGTAGCCAGATGGTGAGTGTCTCTTATCTCTCAGGAACAGGAAACACCTCCTCTTCAACACGCGTCTGGACTGATTGAGGCTGGTCCTCCTCCTCCTCCAGAGGATGACAGGGAGTGGATCATAGTGGAAGCTGCTCCTTCTCCGGCTCCAGCAGCTACATCAGCTCCTCTGTTACAAACACCAACAGTGACTGAGTGTTCAATAGTCTCTCTCTCCTTCTCGTCTAAGTTATGGGATCTCATCTAATTTTTGCCTGACACACCAGATCTGAATTTGGATCTTAACTTTTTTGCTTTGCATGGGAAACTTTGTGCAGCTTTCGCCCAGGAGCAAGGTGAGTGATGTTCTGACTTTAGGATGATACCGTTTTTATCTTTTACTGTTCTTCTACTAAATAGGTTTTTGTGTTAATCAAGCTTTTATTTCACATTACAGGCGCTTTCTGTCTGAAAAACTTTCTTTCGGCTTCCTTGCAGACTCAGATTTTTACATTTTGAAAACAATCTTTCTCAGTACACTTGAGTTACTTTGCTGTCAGGCAGTAAACAAAGTATTTTATTAGTAGCCCTGCTCCATGTTTTTACATCACCACAAACCATAAAACTCTTCAGAGGTGCAAGTAGCTGCAGCATGCCCAAAATCAACAACACTTTTGAAACAAATTCAAAGAGAGAACCCATTCTGTTTCATGTATTTTACTACTTTCTTGGCCCTCTTCCTCTTGTGCTGGAGGGAAGGGGTTCTGACAGCGACCCCTCCTCTGAGAGACTGTAAACATGTAGTGGAAGCAGAGCTGCCTACTGTAAAATAACAAGTGTTATTTTCAATGGTTTCAGGTTTCTTCTTTTAACTTAAATGGGATTATCTAAGCAGGAAATGTGGGAGGGTGGAACAGGAGTGCATTTTATGGGGTTACATAAACAGCTACAGCTGCCGGGCTTTGCATGTGTTTAGTTAAAGTAGACAAGTTATTGGACTTGTCTGGAAATGTTAGGTGTTAAATCTGTCTACCCCGAGACTGCGGCTGCATGAAACGGACATTTGTCTCCCTCTGGTATTGCTGTTGTGCTTCCAGCTAAGACAAACTCCACCACAAACTGTCTGTCATGAAGTCATGCAGGGCTCTGCATAAAGTATATGTATTGTTTTATTCTGCAAATGAAAAGAGAACAAGGCAGTCAGTGTGCTCATAAGTTGACATCATTTTTTTACTTTACAGCGTCGTCTGTACAATTAGTTGACAGCTGAACCACAAAAAGTCCCCTTCTTAATGCCTCTGTCTTTAATTATGTCCTAAGGCCCCTGTTCCTTAATATATAAGAAAAAAATGACGTGCAGTTGGATAATTTCAGTCTGTTCCCAGATACAAGTGTCAGGAAATCCTAACAAGTCCAAATATGGGATTAATGCTTGCTCAAAATGTAAAGCTTTAACAAGCCGCCACTTAGCTTATAGCTTAGCACAAATATTGAAAACAGGTGAACAGCTAGCTTGGCTCTTTCCAAAGAAAACTAAGCAGCATCTTTAAAAGCTAAAATAAATGTTAGGCAGCTTGTTTGTGTAATCTGTATCAGCCTGGATAAAAAACAATAGGCCTACTGTATTTTGCTGTTTTCCATGCAGGATGTCATGTTCTGCATTAAATACAGGTCAACTTCTGGGAATAATCTGCAAAATATAGTTTAGACACTAAAACAGCAAATGGCAATCATGATAATAAGTGAGACTTTTTTAAGGTGCTGGAAGGCAGTTCCTGTAGCTTCAATCTTTGGCTAAGCGTCAAATATCCTAAAATGTCTCCAATGGAGCAAATTATAGGTTTCAAAGTTTGAAACCTAGACCTAGTACGTTAACAATAAAGCATTTGAACACATTTTGTGCCTTTACTTTGAAGTAACTACTTATTTCTGATACATACTTGTTTTTTTTCATGTTAGCTAATTGCAGCTTTGGGTTAGCTTTGCTTAGCATAAAAACTGGGAACAGAGAAACTGCTAGCTTGGATCATTCTGAATGTTAACTTCAGTATTTGTTAAGCTGTAAGTGTGTAATATGAAAAATGAGCTATGGGTCAAATTGTGTTCTCTTTGGATATATGTCTTTGTATATGCTAGGTGTTAATCTCCATTTCTAAACTATGCTAATCTAAGATAACTGCGGCTGCCAGCTGTAGCTTCATTTTTGGCACAAAGACGTGAAAGTTGTATCTTAAAAACACGCAAGTTATAGGAAATATGAAACCCGGAAAAATTCAGTAACAATGATGTAGAAACTTTGAACACAATTTTGGTCAGACTGTTAATTTAGCTACATGTTTGCTTAAATATACTTTCAGTTTCTTCTTCTGGGAAAAGAGGAAACAGCTAGCTTGACCCTTTTTAAACATTGACTTCAGTATTTTTACAGATCTCTTTGTAAAAGCTATCTAATAACAAAACATATAACTTCTGAATGAGTAAGTTTTAAATGAGTTATGGTTCAGATGTTGTGTTTGGACAGAGCTAGGCTCACTGTTTAAGTCCTTTTTCCAAGCTATGCTAATCTAAGCTAACTGTCTACAGGCTGTAGCTTCATTTTTTAGCGCGCACACATGAGCATGCTATCAATGTTCTCATCTAACTCTAAGTGTGCATAAATGTCCTAGAGCAAATTACAGAAAATATGACTTGATAAAAAGTCTGATAAGTAGGCGTGTAGAACTGCTGGGTGTAAAGATCAGTCTGTAATTTAAACAAACGCTGTTTTCTTTAAACCAACTGAACTAAAAACTAAATTGCCCACTTATGTTGTTAAGGTCTGGGGGCTGCAAATTGAGGGTGCAGATGGAGTCGTGCTTCTTCTGTCTGTGACTTAAATGTCGAACAGAAGGCATCGCTGGTTCAGATCCATCCGTTCCCATGAGTTAGTGAACCCTGAGTCAGCCTCAACCAGCGTAATTGCCCCCCAAATAACAAAAAATGAAAGCCTTTGAGTGTGTTCAGGGTCTGCCAAGAGTCACCAGGATAAGGATCAGGGTGGGAGAGACACTCAAGCCCCCAATGGCAGAGATTGGAGCAGGGCATGATTTCGTATTCCCCGGAGAGAAGGCACCAGAAAGAAAAACATTCGGCTCCCACGCACATTGTTGTTGTAATGACAGGGAATGTGAGGGGGCGGAAATATCAGTCATCATGTTTACATCAAGCTTTACTGTAACCGTGGGACCATTTGTGACGGGGGTTCATACCAAATCCCCTAATTTAGCCTCATGTAACCGTCAGTTTGTAAGAGCACTCTCTTTAGGGGACGGTTTGCCAAAATCGCAAAGAAAAACTGTTTTAGAAAGCAGTTACGATAAGACACTGTGTGTTTAATCCAGAGCAACAGAAACATCGTTTCTAAGGAGAAATGTTACTGGTGAATTTTAGCTAGCTGCACGGCCCAGAGGTCCGTCCATCACCAACTACTGTTGGATAGTTTACCATTAAATTAAGTCCATGTATGCATGTCCCCCAGGTTAAACCTAATAAATATGGTAATTGTTTCTTACCTTATCTGGATCCGTCAGTGGGCTCAAAAATTCATTTATCTGTGGAAAAAAATCACATCTACCTGATGGAGCACTGGCACAACATTTTGGTTTTGACCGTCATGGTCCCCAGAGGATGAATCCTAATTAATTTGGCGATCCTTTTATGTTTCCTACAAAGCAACGATGGGGTGTAAATCTGCAGTTGTTGGTGAAAAGCCTGGGAAACTGCTGGATGAGAAAAACCAACATGACTGAGTGTTGAATGATTTTGACTTTTTATCTAGCCTCAACAGATTTTTATTTCCAGTGGCACAAAACAAAATGGTCTCAAAAAGTTGATATGGCTAGCTTCTCTTTGACCTTACCTTAAACTACTTCAAGGAAAGGATGTTGATATTCTATGATTTTTGGTATAATCCACATATCATAAAAAGGTCAGAACCAACAAATGAGTGGTGATTTATTGTATTACTTTTTGCATCTTTTATTTCACCTGGAGGGCTCTTGAGATCGAGGGAGACCTGACCCAGATAGCAAACCACTTACAGTTTGGTTGTGAGTTCTGCATTTTCGCAATATCTTAAAAACTAAAGACATTCTCATCATCCTCAACTATACTTTATATTCAGCGCCAATGTGCAAACATGCTACACTAAGATGATGAACAATGCAATATGTACACCTGCCAAACACCAGTATGTTAGTAGCAGTACAGTTATTCAACACACTTTCCTATTCTATACGTAGGCCTACAGGGTATCACATGTTCATGTGTGCACTAGTTCACAACACCCACAATTAAACTTATATTTTCTTTTCCAAAGATTTAAATCTTATCTTTTGTTTTCTGAGGAGATCCCAGCAGCTGTTTTACCAGAATTCTCAATTAGTGTAATTATTAACAGCTGTGAAAGATCCTAAAATCATTCAAATCCAGCTTTAAAAAAAAAATTTGTTTGGACTTTTTATGCCATCATCTAGAGACAGGACAGAGTCAGAAATCTGGGGGAGAAAGAGAGTGGGGAATGACATGAGGAGCCACAGGTCGGATTCGAACCCAGGCCGCCCACTTGGAGGACTATAGCCTCCATACATGGGGCTACAGGCGCCCCAAAATCCAGCATTTTTTGTCCAGTTTTTGAGTTTTTGAGCACACCTATCTCTTTCTCCAAGACTCTGGAACAGTTATCTCAAATCCTTTGCAAAATGAATCTGAACAAGAAAATCCACTTCTCCTAAATAAAAGTTTGAGTTTCTCCCTTGTTAAATGTCTAAGCGAACACGTGGCTGTCACTTTTTCTGTGGAAAAAAAGAAACCCATTTGCTTGATGCAGAAAAAAGAGCCTCCTGAGGCGCTGATGTCATTAATATAAACATCCCTATCAGACACGGAGGGCCCCATATTGCAGTCTTGACCGCAGGCCTGAGTGTAAAACACTTACGAGGAACACAATGTCCTTGTCTCCTGACCCCTGACACCAGTTTAGATCACAGGAACCACAGGGTGGGGACACTTTTAGTCAGGCTTTCAGCATCTGTTGAATGAGCTCAGACCTTCCCATGACATTATGACATCTGCTATATGAAAACTTTTACTCATGCTTGTGTTTTTGTTTGACAGGATTAGCCATTGTTGGATGGTCCAGGAGTTCAGCGTGTTGAATAAACTTCTGGAGATGGTAGATATCTGAAACCACAGTGAGCCAGGATGGAGCCAATAAAGAGAGACATGGAGCTGCTCAGTAACAGCATGGCGACATACGCTCACATTAAAGGTAAACATTCACCATGTCTATAACTAACCTTCTGTGTGTGGCAACCACAAAGTACTGTATAGTTTATTAAGTTAGTTTAAAAACGATGTGCACTTTATCAATGAGAGCTAGACTGGAAGGTTAATAGGCCTAACACTGTAATAGGCGATGCATAAACCTAGTATAAGGCTACCTCCAGGAGATGGTTAGCTAAGCTAATTTAGCACAAAGGGTGGAAACAGGTTCCAAGCTTCTCTTTTAAAAATGCTATAAAATCTTAACAACAGCTAAAGCTCATTTATCAACACCTTGGCTTTTTTCACATGTCACATAATATGCTAAATACACTTTAACATGTTTCTCTAACACTAATATGTGTCCCTAGTCTGTCTACAAACCCACAAATTATGAGAAATGTCCATCCTCTCCGTCTTTTGCCTGCTCCACTTTTCAGAAAATGTGTGCTCAAACAGGCCGTTTGGAGATTTTCCCTTCATGACATCACAAAGGGCAGTAACCCCTCCCCCAGGTGGGTGACACTCCCACAGCTAGGTGTTTGTTCTGCCCTCTGAGTCTGCCTTCTCACTGTAAATAATTGGGTATGGAATAAGAAAACCCAAGCCACATCTCCTTCCAGAGAGGGGCGTGGTCAGACACAGCTCATTTACATTTAAAGCTACATACACAGAAACAGCCTGTTCTGAGCAGGGCTGAAATAGAGGGGTTTATAGGCATGATCAAATACAGGATCAGAGTGGATTTAGAACAAGAAACTTCACAGACATGTTATAGGGAGCTCTGAGACTTATTTAAAACTTTTTTTAAATGAGGAGAATATGTGACCTTTAAGATATCTTTGGGAATAGAACAGCTAGCTATATCTCCTCATCCCAGCTAACTAACGCTCACAGAAAGCAAATAATAAATTTCTACGATATGTCCTAAGACAAATAAATGTAAACAAGGTAAATAGCTTTAGAGGTGCTGATAGTTGTATTATGTTGCTGTTGGAAAGTGTTAATGTTTGATATTGTTTGTGCTAAGCTTAGCTCGCTGGCTACCTGATTCTGCCCTTTGCTTGACATACGTGTTTGAGTGAGACAGACAACAAAGTCTCACATCTTTAAAGTCTGTTTTAAAACAATACTCACATTTATTGTGCTTTGAAAATGTTGTTGGGTGTGTTACTGTTCCTCCTGTTTGCACTAAATCTAAATATGAACAGGTCCTTGAGGGGGGAAACCATTGAAACCACAGGTCTATTTCACTGCAGATCTCAACAGAAGACTTTTGTTTTGTGCTTGAAGAATTCCTCTCGCTGTCTAGTCTGAATCCTTTCCAGGGACTTCAGTGTCCTGTTTTCTTTGGCTCACTGTGCTGCAGTACTCTGTCAGAGAATCTGCTCACATAGTTCAGTTTCTGCTGCTCCAAAGTATGCGGGAGAAAAATAAAAGAGGTGACAGAACCTGTTTCTGGTCTGTCATCATCACACCCACAAATCATTTAGTTTAGTGAAGGAAGTATTACAATCCTTTACTTAAGGTTAATACCAATACTCTGATTAAAAATACCCAATTTCAAGTAAAAGTCCTGCATCTGAAGTCCTACATTTAAAGTATAGTTGCATGATCAACAAAACCTGCTAAAATAGAGGAAGAAAATGAGGTTATATGGAAAAATGGCCTCTGTGATCGAAATGTACTGATGACAGACGTTAATATGGATGCAACATTAGCAGCATTTAACGAGGAAGCTTTTGGAGTTGTTGCTAGTGAAACTACTTAAGAGTGTTTATTTTTGTTTAGTGGTTCCAAACTTTGGGGTCAAACCTCTTCCAAAGGTCACAAGATTAATGTGAGGGGTCGTGAGATGATAAATGTGGGAAGAAGTAGGAGTAAAAACAAAACAAACAAGGGTTATTAGAGTAAAAACATCTGTGAAGCTTAGAGGGAAAATGTCCCTTTAAACCAAAGCTCTCAGGCGTTGTAAACAAAGAGGTACGTTAAGATGTTTTTATTCATCGTGTGATGTTTTCAGGCATGCTCAAGACTCCTGAAAACCTACAATTTCTGCGGGGAAGTTAACTGATGTGAGAACGCAGCAGGAAATATTCTGAAAAGTGGTTTGGGGGTTATGAAGTTTATATTCTGCGACCCGTGTGATCTTGGTGCATGTAATGACACAGGGTCATTATGTTTTTGTAGGCCGCAGTTTGTTCATCTCCACTGTTTCATTGATACCGTTAATATGTCCAAGTACCCATAACACTGACATAAAGACACATTTCTAATCATTCTTTTTAAGTCATGTCCTGCCAAATGAGTCAGCTCTCCTGTCCGACAGAGAGGTGCATGTGTGAACAAGCCACTCAGAGATTTAAAAATGCTAATGGGAACCAGTGTCTCCTTCCAATTAAGGAGTTTTTTTCGCTGCAATGTTTGAGCTAATTTAGTTTTTTTTGGTTAATTTTAACTGTTATATGACTGAAATGTTTACTTCAATTCTTTGTGTACCCGCACAGCCAATCCTGAGAGCTTTGCCCTCTACTTCATGATGGGCGTCTGTTTCGGCCTCTTAATGGCGCTGTGCCTCCTGGTGGCCGGCATCGCCTGCAGGACTCGTCGCCCCCGCAGGCCTCCACCGTCCCCTGAGAGAAGACAGCTGAAGGAGTCCAGTGAGGAAGAGGAGGATGAGGAGGAGGAGAGTATGGCGGAGGAAGATGTGGAGGAGGTGGAGATCCCTAAAGTGACAGCGGGGCCCCTGAGTGATCGCAGCAGCCAATCTAACGGGACTCTGAGGAGCGTGAATGTGTTTGCATCGGCTGAGGAGCTGGAGAAGGCTCGACGCCTGGAGGAGAGGGAGCGAATCGTCAGGGAGATCTGGAGGAACGGACAACCGGACATCCTGGTCACAGGGACGGGGACTATTGGACGAGTGCATTACCACTAACAGACACTTTAACTGTGACCAAGAAAATCCAACTCACAGACTGCAAAGGGCGGGACGATGACGACACAGCACAATGGAAGAGAACATTTTCATCACAATTTGTATGATGTCAACATTAAAAAACATGGCATGGTCACGTTTAAACGGAATGAAGGTTGAACTTTTCTTTTCCAATAAAAGTTACGATTCACGTCCTTCAGCCTGAAGCAGTTTACATGAACTACAATAACATGTGGAGAGTCCCTCAGAAATATTATGAATAAGTATAGTGATTAATAAATACAGACTGTCATATGTTCAAATCATTGCTAAATGTGTTCAGGAAGCTGTTCAGCTTTAAGGAAATTTAGACCATTAAATAAAACATGATCATCTAACGAGATCAAATCTTTTAAATGTCTGTAAATGTCTGTATTCATTCATAAAAATATTTATTTCATCATGTCATAGATAAGTGGATATACACGTCACGCTGTAATGCTGTTATTTCTTGTGATGTCGTTTCTGAACGTGCATCGTAGGCTAATTGGATTCATCTGTAATTAACCATCTTTGTCATATCTGTCTTTTAAATTAAAGCTGAACCACCTTTTGAATCAACAGCAGGACACATAACCTAAACGTGCAGTTCATGTGTCAACATAAACTTACTTGTTTTCTTGTTGAGTATGAATGAGTGAAAAAAGCCATGCTGATGTCATGGACCTGGATAATTTATACCTATGTTTATTGGTCTCAAGTTTCCCTCCACTTTTTTTTCATAAAATTACATTATTGTAATACCGATATTACAAGATACCGGTGATACTCTTCTTGTTTCGGCTTTCCAATGTCCTCCTTTTAGCTAATAAATTACTTTTATGACACATGTAATCATACTAGTTGTTGACACGTTTTCTTCTAAAGTTTGAGTCATTTCAGCAGTTTCATCCAATTATCTTGAGAACTGAGATAACGTGTAGTAATCAAGTGACTGCTCCCAGAGCTAATCTTAGCTGCGGAGACTTCTTCCCACAGAAGCCCACCAATCATTCCCAGTTTGTGTCTCTGACCCCATCACTTCCTGTGTTTCCTTTCCACAATTCCCAACTACCTTCCCTCCCAGATTCAGCTGTGAGACTACAGCTCTCTGTGCTGAAGACACGTCTGTATGGAGCTATGAAAAGAGCCCATTGACCTCAGCTGTACTGTAGATTTTACCAAAGCAGAGCCTCCTGAAGTGGATCCAAACGATGTCCCAGGGGACAGCTGATTTTCTGTTGGCTGGATTTTCCTCCCAGTGCATGAAAAGAGCGATTATGTTACAAGTGGAGCGCTTGTGTCCATTTAAACTGTCCGAATGAGACACTCATGACCTGATGGTGCAGACTGATTCTGTGACTAATTGTTTGTTCACTATTGTTTCTGGTCCTAACCTCTTATTAACACATAAGAACAACATTTAGGCCTAGTCACGTTTCACCACCTCCATATTTCATGCATTTTGGGATCTGAAGAGGATTGCTTTTTAAATAATTCTGTAGAGATGATAAATAAAATAAAGCAACAACATTAAGGAGCACATGTAGCCAAAACCAGATTAGATTTGCTGCTTCTTTCTTTTTTGTAATAAAGTTGAGGTTTGGGCAAGCAGCAACCTCTGGTGTTCAAAAATGAGACCAACGCGGAGGCATTAAAAAACTGCAGATCCTCTGGAGTCTGCTTGATGCAGCTGGCTGCAAAAGACCCAGAAGTCCCATCAAACTCCTTTTTGACAGCAGAAATTAACACGTTCAGAGCCTGCTACAAAATAATTTTTTTGTCTTATTAGTCAAAGTTTTTATCGGCACACACTGTAGGGGGGGGGGGGATTTTATTTTTATCCCAAAATGTGCTTATCATCATGGGACAACTGAGTGAAATAAAATGCCTGCTCAGGGCTTCCATTCTTAATAATGTATTTCTGACTTTAGTTATACATGTAAGGCTTTTTTTGGCCTTTACTGGAGAGACATTAGATTGTTCTGGAGATCGGGAAGAGAGAGCGGGGAACGACATGCGTGAAAGCAGTCACGGGTCAGACTTGAACCCGGGCCTCCTGCTCCAAGGACCACATCCTCCGTACATGGGGCACGCAAAACACTAGGCCACCGGTGCCCCGAAAACACATTTCTATTTGACATCCTAGAGTTCATTATTCCAGCTCTAGCCAAGTGAAATAAATTCATCCACAGCTTGTTTCATTATCTCCAGGCTGATGTTTGTGACTTCACGATGCAGTTTATTGTGTCCGAGCTGAAAATGATCACTTCAGTATTTGTATACATATTTTTGTTTTAATAAGATCAGAAGAAAAAAACAAAATAATTCAGCAACTATCCAGATTTGTACACAGACTGCAGTGGGGTTTGTGAGACCCCCAAACAAAAACAGTAAATTCAACACAGTGGGCTGTCCAACATTTCTACAGTCTCAAAAGTCACTCACAGATCTGCCCTGAATAAAAAAAAAAAAAAAAAAAGAGAGAGAAAACAATCCCAATGAAAATTAAAAGACAAAGTAATTCAAAGCTCTCGAGAACAGTAAAAAAAAAAAGAGTTCTGCTTAGTACATGCAGTCTGTACAGTCAAAGTGGGACAAAGCAGCACAGTGAGATTCACAGAACGAGTTCTGCTCAGTTTGTGCAAACTTTTAAAAATCGTCACTTTCATTGTGTTTGTCACTAATCGTTACGGCGTTGCTTCACTCGTTTATGTTCCAGGTTTTCTTAAACTAGCGCTCTAACTGTATTAAAAATGAACTATTATGAATTTCTATTTTCCCTCTTCAAGATCTTAAGATAACAAATGACTCGTCACTCTAAACACGTATTAGCCTTTTTGAAATATCTAGCATTTGATCTAAAGAAGACTAGTCATTCATGTGACGGGGCAGAAAGCTCTACGTGTGTGTTCGGAAACTTTAATGCCAATTCTTAACAATTTTATGTTTTTTTTAAACTGAAAAACATCCACAAACCAACGACTATATACTGTAGCACACACACGTCATATGTTTTCACTTCTAAATGAGAAGTACAGCTGAAGTGGCACTATATGAAAGAGCTCAGATAATACGAGTGACAAACATCCAACCGTTCAGGGGTTCAACAGATACTTCCATGTGTGATATTTTAATGATAGGGAGCCCTGAGCCCGCTACTGATTGGTCCCGTGGAGAGAGGCATCAATCAAATGTTTCATGCAGTAACATTGAAGATTTAGCACAGCCCCAAACACAAACAGAAAGAATAAAATGGACATGGTGTAATGCCTCTCTACTCTTACAAACAGCGCTCATAGACAGGGCTGTACCTCCAACAGATTACATGTGACTGTTTTCTTTTCTTTTTTTACTCTAAGGCACAAATGCATTTCTTATTTTTCTCATGCTTTCATTACATTTATCTTCGATGCCTCCGATAATTCTCCCTTAAAAAGTTACAATTAAGTCGAAACCAAACTCACCGTTACATTAAAAAGAACATTTAGCTGAAACCTCACATAGAAAAAGTACGAGTGCTGCTCTGAAATCAAGTCAGATCATTCTTCACAAACTCACTGAACACATTAAACCACTTAACAGTTTTATGATGACGTGAAGAAGAAAATCTAATCCCTATTAACCCCTTCATCATGGCTGTGACCGTTCTGAATACGAGGGTGACAGAGCGAGTTGTCTACTGCTTCATGGCCGGCACGTCTCCCGGGCTCTTGGGTTCTTTACGCCCTTCTTCCATGTTGTCGTCTCCCAGCCCCCTCTCCTCCCCGCCCTGGAACATGTCGTGGGTCCACTTCGGGCTGCTGCCCCCTTTACGGTAGACAAAGCGTCCACGGCGGGCTGGAAAGGCGCCCCGGCCTCTTCCACGGTTGTCTACCCAGGTTTTCTCTCCGTCACGATCGTCATGCTGGAAGGGGAGATGGGAAGACTTAAAGATGAAGATGACAAAAAAAAAAGTTTATCTGAATTTCCCAAATAAAAATCAAGATCTGGATGTAACAGAATTTACTCCTTTTAAGATCATCTTCATACACTCAAATCAAAATCTAATTCAACAACACTTCAATCAATGAAAAGCTTTCCATGGGCTAAAGCAGGCATCACTCAAGCTGCTTTAACACATTCATTGCTGAATATGTCAAGAAAAGTCGCTTATTCACATTTATCCCACACAGTGTGTAGTTCCCACTGTCGAATGGGAGACGACAACAATACATGACGTGAAAACAGGCTGCTGAATTACAAGACAGCAGACATAGCAACAGAGTCTGTAGCACTAGAATGACAGCTTTTTGGCCTTTTTACCAATGTGACCTGAAACTGGACTTATTCACATCATCACGGAACGAGTGGCGAGCAGAAAAGATTACAGAGCAGCTTTTATACATGCACAGAGATCGCACTGGTTGCGCTCTAGTCGCAGGATAGAACAGGGTTAGCTTGCTTGTGCTTCCACGACACTATAACTCCATGTACATTCACACACTGGGACACCAGTATAATTCATGTCAAAGTACAAAGGTGTGACGACTGCAGGGCAGCGTTACTGCTCTGATGTGGAATCGCAATCTAAGAAGGGCTATTGTTGTATTTCAATGAGGAGCGTCAGAGACTCACCAGGTAATACTTCCTGCTCTTGGGAGTATATTCAGGGTCCCACTCCTCCTCTGGGGGGCGCGTTTGAGGATTCATGTTGGCAGGGTTTCCATTGCTGTTGTTGCCAGGATAATTTCCCCTGTTCCACCCTCTCCCTCTGACTCTTGGGAACTAAAATAAAAAAACAGCATGTGGATTGAAACTCAGTCAACGGACAAAAAAAAGTTTTCCACAAACCCAGGGGCGATGAGAACACACAGATAAAAGCCATTCTGATGGAAATCAGGCATTTTTTTAGTCATGAGAGTTCCACTGATTTGCGCTACATTACCTTAATAAAAATCAGGTAGTGCATGGAATATGTATGATAGTGTCATCATCATTATCATCATCATCCACATTATGTTCCTTAGCATTAGGAGGAAGGAACAGAGCAGAGAAGCGCAGTCTACTGTGATGCCATTAGGACAGAGAATTGCAAGAAGATGAGATGTCAGTACCTCAGTGAAAAAGGGAAAAAACAAAAACAGCAGAAGAGATAAAAGCAGCGGGGAGACGAGAACTTACAAATCCACGGCCTCGACCTCTTCCCTCTGGGTTGTGACCTTCGTAATGCCCGGGGCCTCTCTCTGAGGGCCCACCATAGTCCCTGGGAGGATAGCGGGAGTGACCGTAGCCCTCCTCTGGATGCTCCGCCCCCTCTCCCATGTACTCTTTACCTCTGAAGGGTGGAGGATAAGGGGATGGAGAGGAGGAGGAGGAAGAGGAGGATGGGGAGCGATCACGCTTCTTCTTTCCCTTCCTATGAGCACAAACAGAAGGATTTTGACAGCTTAGATTTTGCAGTGAAGAGGTATAATGTCCAGGAATATTCTTCAAATGTTCAATGTGATTATAGTGAAGTAAAGAAGAGATGATGATGAGATGGTTATATCCGTCTTCCTGCTCTGCTGTCATGTGTGCTGCTTGGCAACATGTCCGCTCTAACGACACAAACCTCTCCTCCAAACAGCCTCTCTTTTTTTTCTCCACGTGAGCTGTAGCCTTTGAACCTACTTGGATTTCTTGTGGTGTTTCCCAGATTTCTCAGAGGACCTCTCTCTGCTCGGTCCTCGGGAGCCTCCTGGGCTCCTGCCTCCTTCACGTTTGTAGTCCTTCCCGAACCTCTTACGCCTTTCAATATCCAGGCGCAGGTCCATCACGTCACCTTTGAACTTTTGAGCTGAATCCTGCAGAGACATGTGTTTGTTAGCACCGACAGCCGCTGTGTGAAATACTGATGGATAAAAATATTTGGATGAATGTATCAAGATTTGAAATGTGTTTTTATTTTTTAGACAGACAAATATAAAGCAGCAGAACAAATAGACACACACAACATGTACAGTATATGCATGGTGTTCCCTCTAGTGGTTTAGATTAAATGTGAAACACTTCATGTTTTACAAAAAGACTTTGATGGCTCATTTTCTCTAAATGTAGTCAAACTAAATGTGTTACAAGTTAAGATGTTTACATGTTTCTTTAAAAAAAAGCTTGTCCCATATGAAGGTGTTTGTGGAAACCAGCAGCATGCATGTAGCTCAAGTTAAATCAATTCTATTTCACAGGTTTTTTTGTGGCTTGATTTGATTCTTTTTAGAAAAATACTTACAAGGTAAAGGCATTGATAAGCGTCCCTTGAGAGGCTCGGATTCTGGATCTTAATTCACTTCCTTTTAGCCTTTGCTTGGGTTCGTACATACCCAATCAATAACCATATCTCATAGGCTGGGGGGGCTTGCTTGGCACTTATAAAACACAATTGGGCTCTTTCTGAATTAGAAATATGCATCCTTTGAAAGAAAAGCACAAAGCTGAACACTGCTGCTTTGGATCGTCTCATATTTTGCTTGTTCCAAATACTTCAAAATTCAAAAGGGCGGGTCACCTTGTAGCTCGACTCCTCCATATCCTCAAACAGGTGAGAGTGCCTCTTAAAGGCACTGGGGGAAACATCGATTCTCCTGAGAGAGAAGAAGAAAGGCCTTAATGTCGGCAAGTGGATATTAAAAGAAGGAAAAAGAGGGAAATCTTGAATAAATTACTGAGCAGGTAGTTGTGTTGTCTGTACCTGTGGATTTCTGGGCTCTTCCTTGGCTTCATCATTTCTACCTCTGCAGCTTTCCTTTGGTACATCGCAAACCGCTCACTCAAAGTCATGTCTGAGGAGGTGAAGTGTTGAGCTGCACAGAAACAACAGAAACCTATTATTAGACATCAAGGATCTTAAGATTTCTAAATTATGAAAAGTCCAACAGACTCAGCTCTTTTCAAACTCCTGATCTGTTGCTGTGATCTTTAGTCTGCTGAGGCTCAGCACAGATCATACTATACCTTTGATGTAGTGCACAATAGAGACTATGTGCTGAGCAAACAGCTCAGAGGGGCTGCGGCGGAGCTGAGCCGACTGCAGGTGCTGGAAGATGGAACGAAACTCTGCATCTTTCTTAGAGGGATTGAGCACATCTCGGGGCACGAGGCGATCTTTAGACAGAGAAGCACTGAGAGAACAGAAGAGGTGAGAGACGTTGACTTAAATACAAATCGATGCTTCAAAAACTAGCCAACATGTTGGCCTGAGAACAGGGTGAGAGGGTCCGATAATGACTGTGTTTCTAAACGTGATAGAAGGTCATACATGCTCACTGGGTGAACTGAACCTACAAAGCATGCATCCTTTATCTTCCCTGAAAGAGAACAAGAAATAAAGTTTGCATTTTGATTAAAAAAAAATGCAACATCCTTTATTTAATATGATGTATGATTGACAAACTACTGAAACAGCTCAGGCCCTTACAGCCTCTGGTGTGGCGAGGTCGAGGGTGTTGTATCCGACACAGTTAAAGCTTCCATTCACTAAATGGCAATTAAATATATTGAAAACCTGGAGTTAAAGTTACATACCCAGGCAGCTCATCTGAAGCCCCGTATTTGAGTTCAAATTCTTCCCTTGATGAAGACAGGTTTCGGGCAGGTGACCCCTCACGCGGAGGGAAAGCTACGGGGAACAGAGGACGCTCCTTCTCTCTGGATGTGACAGGTGGGGACGGACTCCTTCTGGACTTCTCCTTTTCCTTCTTCTCCTTCTTCTTGGCCTTCTCCTCTTTCTTGGAGCTGTGCTTACGGCTTCGGTAAATCTCCTCCTCCATTTGATCTACGGGCTCCGCCTCTTCCGCGTCTCTCCGGCTTTTCTCTTTGACTAACGGGTAGGACGTCGAGTAGCTCGGCTCATCTCCCCACTTCCCGAAAATATCCCGCGCTGTGAGGGTGGGCTTCACCTCGCCCTCCTCCTCCATGTCCGCCTCTTTCAGCCCGTGAGACTTGAGGAACTCCTCTTCTCCAGCATCAAAGAAAGGCATGCTCTTGTCCTCCTTGGACTCGAAAGAAGTCGACGAGATGTTGAAAAGGTCTCCAGTCTTGCCTCCTTTTTCCAGTTCTCTGTCCGTGGCGCTCTGCTCCTTCTCCCGACCGTTCTCCTTCTCAGCAGCTTGCTTTTTGTTTTTATTGTCAGCCAAGAATCTGAAACAGAGAACCAGACTCAGATTTAGAACCTGCAGTGCCAAGTTCCCAAACATTATGCCTTTTTTAATACAACACTTTAGACCCAAATGAACAATGCATTATGGGAAAACAGGACTACACAAGTACAACACATTCTCACAAACTGGAAAAGTAAATGTAATAAACACCAGGGATGGGCACCAGATGAAAACAATGGATTTAAAATATAAACAGTAGGTTATGCAGAAGTCTCCCCTTTTTAAAAGCTCTAATCTTTTATCCTTCACTCTATTTTCTTCATTAAACCTCGTCTGAATTTAAACCGTGCAAAACATAGAAACTACCCATATTTTAACCGCACATTTGATGGAATCAGCCGTCTGTTCGATTTCAATTTGATAGTTTGAATATATATTAAAGGGGTCAAAGACTTTTTTGTGGTTACAAAATGTAGTGGTACACTAGTGATGAGAGAAAATCGATTATCGGCATTTCCAAACCATCTAAGTGACCTAATAAGTCATTGGGACAGTCAAACTCCACCAGCCTTAAATGGATAAACTTTATTTCCTACAGTCAGATTAGGAGCAATGGCAGATCTAGTACCATAAATAAACTCACACTTACAGGTTTTTAAGAAGCAGTGCAGCAGACTGACTGCTTTTAACTCCCTTGATATTGATTATTTCTTTCTAATGAATACATCAATAAATAAGCCCATCCCTTGTGCAAACAGTAGACCAGGACTCACATTGCAGTACTTATACTCACGTAACCACCACCGTTTCATACAACTTCCTCTCAGTGCACAGAAAAGGACAACAGCATTTTCACTGCACTTAAAATCAGGAGTCTTATGTATTCCTTTTTAACCTTTATTCTTCCAAGGATCTTTGACAAATGCTAAACATGTTTGAAAGAAAAATATTGTCATCATTTGTTAGAAAAATTAAAAAGAATCACTGGAAACCATTAATAGATGATTGAAGAAGTAACAGACATACTTTTTGAAGGCGGCAGAGATCACTGTCTTATCTCCAGATTTGACATCCTCCTTTGAGAAGAACCCGAAGCCTCCAAAGGAGGCAGTCTGTCCCAACTTTGAGGGGCTCTTTGGTGGAGGGGACGCGCTGCCGATGGTTTTCCACAAAGGACCTCCACTCACAGGTCCTTTAGTTGCAGAACCAGTGGGAGTATCTCCTTTCTTAGAGTCTGGACTGGTTTGTTTGGGGCTCGTATCGTAGTCGATCCATTTACCTCCAGATGCCTTCTCGATGGCGCTGCCGTCTGCTGCCTGCCTGGGTTTCTCTGCGTGACTCTCTGCCAGCTTGTCCTTGCCGTCCTTGGAGCCCGGCTTGCCCTTGCTGCTGCGATGACGTGGTGACCCAGAGCGGGACCGGGAGGAGTAGCTGGAGTGCCGGGAGCGTCGAGATCTCCCAGAAGAAGAGCGGTCAGAGTAGTGAGAGCGGCTACGGCTACCTGAGCGTTTCTTAGGTGTGCGTGAGCGTGAACGTGAGCGCCCTCTCCTGGGGCTGTAAGAGTGGTGGTCTTGGTCGTGGTGCCGATCATGCCAACCCCCTCCTCCTCCTCCTCCTCCACCCCCACCACCTTGATAGTTTGCCTTATAGCCATATCCGCCTCCACCTCCCCTGTTCTGGTAATGGCCTCGTTGGTAATAGCCTCGGTTTCTGCCGCGGTAGTGGAAAGGCCTCCTGTAGCCTCGGTTGTAGCCTCTAAAGTTTCCTCTGTTGTTCTGATAGTCCCTGGCGGGATAGTTTCTGTAGGACGGAGAGTGAGAGCGGGAGCGGGAACGAGACCTAGAACTGGACAAGACAGAGAAGAGAAAAAAAGCTATCAATCACTTTCAAGAAACCTAAACCAGAGATTCAAAGAGTCTTAAAGCTGTTATCATCACATCTCATGTAGGGAGAAATGAAGGGGGATGGGGGGGGGGGGGGGGGTTGAGTGGAACTAAAAGATGTCCTGTTTCAGCTTGGTGCCCATGTCCGTAAAACTCTCAAACATTGAATGAAAAGAAAGTTTCATTAAAAAAACTCAAAGGTTTATTTTAGAAAAACAAGTCTGATATTCCCGTTACCTGACCAGCAGAGGGAGTACATTGCAAACACTGTGTTTTAGCTGTAATACTTTTTTTCCTTTTTGACACCTGGGCATTTACATGAACCCTGAAGTTCCAAAAGAGCTTATTCTGAGTAGTCTTGCCAGGTGCAGGGGTCCTAAAGCTGTCAGTAGGGGGCAGTGTAAGCTCAGTAACCTCCACTGAGTACAACCAGCTCATCCCAAACACGAGGGAGTTATTCAGGAAGCTGCCACACTGACTCAACTTCTATCCAGTGAGAACAGTACAACAAATATTAAATGTGACGTTGAATTGAGCACAGCAGAGTTATCATTGTTACATTCATTCTGCAACTAAAAAAATCCCTCCGACCAATCAGCAAACTGTTGCTTTACTACAGAGTGAGCAAAAGCTACATTCATGAAAAGACACAAAAGTCATTTCTCTGCTTACCCCGTCCCTCTCTTCATTTGGATTGAGCAGTCCTGGACTTTGCTGCAGTAAACACACTATGCACTCTATGCCACCTCAACGTGTGTGTCGCACAAAGGTTGCAGTCAGGACACAACCTGCTCTAATCCACAGCAGGAGGAGGTTGTGAAGGGGTGAAGGAGATACAGCAGCTACTCTCTCTCTCTCTCTCTCTATTTAGACAATCATTGACGTGCCGGGTTAGCAATGCTCTTCAAGGTACACAATCCATTTCAACAACCTGCCATGTGTGACTATATTTAACCTGTGAGCCACAAACAAAAACACAAAGGCAGTGAGCGTGGAAAGCCCTCCCTCTTTTAAATGAAGAGTAAGAAAAATAGTTGAATTCAACCTGAAACAGGTTGACTTCCTGAGTCTGTAACACACGTTACAAAACAAATGATGACTAACAAGAGCTCATGCTTATTTGCTTGAGGCTTTTACAGCCTCTCTCCCACACAGGAAAGACATTTATGCAAATTAAGAACAAACCTAAAATGAGCCGTGCCTCGTAAGACACAAAAAATGATTTTAAAATCGTTGATCATACAAGTGACTGTCGGCAAAACATAATTTGGGGGCACTTATTGCTATTGAAGGTTAAAGGTCAAGATAATAAAACATGTCTCCAGATTAAATTGTGATCTCAAGGCAAACGGTTTCGGCCTTCACGAGGCTGAATCGGCTGCTACGATGGAGGAAATGTGGAGTAAACAAACACAACTAAAACATGACCTGGGAATGTATTTGTAGCTTGCACACATAGCCAGAGCCGTACAAATATTATCACTACAATGCACTTTAATTTGCTTTCCTGCACCGACCACAGCCTGTGTGTCATCAACTAAACGAAGAGTCATCTCTGGTATCTGTTTGTACGTGACAAATAGGCGGTTATTGCAGAAATAAAACAGCCAACGACGCAGCAGGTACAGGTCTATGAATAACAAAGCTGTTTACAATGATACCCTACATCATTTATGATACATTAATTTTACTCATTAATTCTATACCCCTTATAAGTTTGTCAATACACATCATCATTAGTCACACTGGTGGTAAACAGACCAGTACAGGTACAACTAACAGCTGTAGTGCGTATGAGAAAAACAGCACAACTTAATCAGGATGAATAATAACAACAAAAACATCTCAGGTAGTTTTAAACACTCTGCAGTATTAATGTGTCCAACTACTCTTTGTAAGGGGTCGCTAAATAGTCACTGGAAAAAACAAACATTTCATGAGATACTTTATAAATATAATGGTGATTTAAAGTGGGGAAGTCAAAGCCAGCTGGACACAGTAAAGTGACCACATATACAAGAAAGATTATTGTTAGGAATTGGTTTTACCTGTAGCGACGTTTTCTGGATCTTGAGCGGGAGCTACTTCTAGAGTGAGATCTCGAATAGGACCTGGATCTGGATCTTGATCTGGACCGAGATCGAGCAGGAGAAGCTGGAGCCTTAGACATCGTTGCACTCAAACCAGGATAAATATTATTTCCCTAAAAAGACATAACAAGATAACAAGTAAATACGATTGGACTTACTAAAGTGCTAAGACAGATGCTTTGCTTGCATTTACACAGTTTACTCTTTCTAGTATCACAACAGGAATTACCCAGAAACTAAAGATGCACTGATTGGGAAAATCAGGGCCAATGCGGATGCCAATGTTTGAAATAACAATTTGGTTGACTGCTGATTCCGATACCGATGTTCGATTTATGACTTCTTTTGGTCTAAGACTCCCACAATGCCAAGATTTTCTTTCATGTTTGACAAAGAAAACAAGCCAGAGTTTGTTCATTGTTGATTTCTTCTGCCCAATTCAAAAACCTCCTCTCTGAATCAGTAGTCAGGTGCACTTGTTGTTAGCATTTAATTGATTTGGCACAACAAATAAACGTCGGCTACTGACATCGGTTCATGCCACATTCTTTGCCGATGTCTGTCAACAGGGCCAATATCGGCCGATACCAATGTTGAACTAATGCATTGGTGCATCCCTACCAGAAACCAAAGATAGATTATGAAGGAAGGTATGCTTTACAGCAGAAAACCTCAACATTGATGTCAAACAAGCCCCCTGTATTCACCAGTATCTAACCTGCTGACAGGCTGGAGCTGGACAGCATACATGACACCCTGCAGCCTGTGATCAAGTTCTCTGCGCCTATCTGATTTCAAACCTCCCATCAACAGCCCCCTGAAGCCCCACATGACCTTGAAGTGTCGGAGAAAAATAAGTCATACCGGGACAGTGATAACACACACAGGACAACAGCTTTAAAGCTGCAGCGCACCGCAGGAGCAGCATGCAAACGTGTTAACATGAGCCGGCAGCAATGGGAAACAAGTTGAGCTTCTGTGCAGCAAGATGTGATGGCTTACGTCTTTGTGAGCTAATGTTTGATTTTCTCTGGCTGATGCTGGAAGAATTACACGGACCAGACTGTGAACGCCTTTCACAAACATAGTACGTCTTTGTAGCTAAATCCTGGGTGCTAAATATTATTGTATTATGAAGAACTGAGTAACATGCTGGAACGAGCTTCTTAGCTTAGCAGTCTAATGCAATAATACATTTTCCTTTATCTAGTTGTCTTTTTTTTAATGTCCAGAGCCATATGTGTTAAGTGTCCATTGATACGGAGGAGATGCCAAAGTTAGCAAAATGTTAATGCCTCTACTGAAGAGGAGTGAAAGCTAGCTCAGCATCAGGCAGTTTAATCAAAATAGTGTACAGACCCAAGGACACAGCTGGATACCCAAGATATCTTACATTGCAACAATAAATCCTATCCAAGTATTCTAGTCAGAGAAACACAATCGGCTCCTTGAGAAACCCTGTATCCTGATTTGTTAGCTTCTAAAGGCCATCATGCATAGATAGAATTGTTGCTAGAGAATTACCTCCCCTTCACGTCTCTACTACTGCTGTAAACTAAAGGTATCATATGCCTGAAATATTAACAGTCACTTGATGATAGAACAAAAAACCTTTGAAGACGCTGCTATAAAAAAACATCTGTAGCACATGCGTATTACTGTTGCAGTGTTTAAAAAGTTAACACCATTTTAAAAGGAGAGGTCGGACTTTAAAGAGGTCGAAAGTGATGTCACAGACCAAACCTAGCTGCACACTATAGACCCAACCAGGAAATGCACAGGTAATGAAGGTCTGAGTTTAGTTTCGTTTTTTAACCACTTGATAGTATCCAAAGCATAACTTCTCCCACTGAGCACGTTACTATTTCACTCCTGCTTGACATCCGTTTTTGACTCGGAGGCGGAACAAAATGGGCTCAACTCAACTGCCCAACTCGGACCCCAACTTACTGTATGCAGGGGTGGCATGAAGTATGTGTGCAGTCCCCCCCCCTCCCTTTCCTGCTGCCGGGAAGCAGGCTACTACCCCTAACTGATAAACCTGGGGGAAACACTGCAGACTATGATATGCCCAAGAGGAGAGTCTAATTTATTTTCAACCACTCAAGAAAGGAATATTACATACCTTTTCTAAATTGTGGTTTGTAAAAAAGGCAAACAGGTCTTTAATTTACCACACATCTTTGAAAATCTACCAACTTAAACACAGCAGCAATGGCTATACTGCTGCCTTTATGCCAAGATGCTCTAACAATGTCTAAATATTGTATTAATCTTTACCCACTCTTCCACAAAATGGAGATCAGAGCATCAGAGTGTCTCACAAAGCAGCAGCAGCCCTGGAGCCGGTGCTGTTGCTTTAGTGCAGTCAGGCAAGGAGAAAGCTTTTACTACAACAGGGACTTCTTAATGTTGAAGACGTGGTGTCCCTGGTGCTGCTGACGTCAATCTGCTATTCTAATAGCTAAGTCAAAGCCTGAAGCATTTGCATTTTATTCAGAATTTCCTTTGACAACCCCATGAACTGAATTTTAGGGTTTGTTTACACACACAACTAGTGAAAAGCCTGTTTCCTGTCATGTTTGATGGGATAATAGTTGCTATGCGCCAAACAATGGTTGCTATGTGTTCGTAAAACAGTCTTCCCAATTTGTACTTATCTAAAGACGGTGGTTAAATAGCTTTTATCCCCCTAGCAGGCCATTTGGTGGGGGGGGACAAAAGACCCACATTCCTTTCTTGCTGGGCCTCAATCTTTCAATGTACATAATCAAGGTAATCGACACCTCTTTGCACCTCTTTGCACCTCTTGGTCCCCCTTTGTTGACAGGTAACATGATCCTAAATAAGCAGGTTCAACTGGGTAGGTTTGTTAGATGCAATGTGTAGTTTGATCTTACAAGACAGAAACCACTTAGTAACCTTTATGCTTCACAAGATGGTCTTTAAAGTGTAAGTATTCATAGTATCATCTTAACTCTGCTCTGGAAAAAAAAGCCCCGCAGAATGTGTGTATGCCCTGAATGATAATTACAAGGAGTAGCATCTGTGAGTTAACTCCCACCCCACCACAAATATCTAATATCTACTCTGGCATGAAAACAAAACAGGAAGTGAGACTGAGTGTGAATAATTCCAAATGTCTCCAAGTTCATAAATGCACAAAGCTTCTGGGAGTAAAGGAGACTGTGTGTTCAGCAACATGCTCTACAAGCATCTCATGTAGTATAAATATGCCTATACAAAATTATGGTTTCACTCATTACATCTGTCACTAGCTTATGTTTGCTCTGAGACGGTTTGAGAGGAACTGGTTCAGGTGTTATGCACACCTGATAAGAAGCGAGGATGTGTGGATTGATGCTGAATGAATGAAGATAAGGGGACCATCAAACCAATGACACATTCATTATGACTACAGATAAAAATGTGTAAAGAGGAAACCAACAAACCGGAAAGGCCCCTGATAGCTGCCGAAAGCGTGTTAGAGTATCTCCAGTAAACTGCAAAACAAGTCTACTTGTTTTCATGACGATACTATTACCTTAGGTTTCTGTTAGAGGTGAGGAAAAAATAGATTTATGTAAATATCGAGATTCTTATTTTGTGAGATTTTAAATAGATTCATAACTTACAAAAATCTATTTTATTTAGTTTAAGTCCCTCCCTGCTAAGTGCTAAGGCTCGCTCCTTAACTCAGTAGAAAGCCAAATGGAGCAGAAAGAAATTCAGCCGGTCTCACAGATGACTGGAGTAGATCCTGAAGTATGTACTCAAAAATAGACTTTGACTCATGAATCGAGAATCGTTTTGAATTGCAAACAGATTCTGATTCGTATCGTGACCCCAAGAATCAAAATCGAATCGTGAGACACCAAAAGATCCCCAGCCCTAGTTTCTGTTAGTAGCAACAGTGAGCCCTGTCTTTTCTGACATACAATGCAGATCATGCAAAAATACTGGCATCACATTGAATCTCAATATTAAATACGTCTGAACCTAGTCTGTTAACAATCATAACTATATGTCAACTGGGACAAACACAAAGCTATGCATGCCAACAAGAAGACAAAACGTCTCTAAAGCCAAACTGTGATAATAGATCACTCGGTTAATTGATTTAATGGTCACAACTAGTTCAGGCTCATTGCAAATAACACGCTGCAGAGATCAGGTGCTAACGAGTTACATGGTAACAGCTAATAAGCGACAATACAGCTAACAACAGACAAAACAAATGGCACATTAATTATTATTTCATGGTGCAGCTGCTATACGACACTCAGTCAGTACTTAACTCTTATTAAACTGTCTAAAGCTACCGATAATGAAACCACTAATGTGAGCGATATGCTGGACATGTTACTCAATCCACTGCTGTTAGCAAAGCTGCTGATCACTTTAACTAGTATCGTGTTAGATTTCAAAACCGATATACGTTGCAATTACCTTTTCCTCGTGTTCACAGGCCTGGACGAGGTTACTTTATTTAAGGAATTACTGTCCGCAGTAAGTAGAGCAACCTTTGAGGCCAAAGCTGCCTGGTCGTCTGGTCCCTCCTTCCTGGTTTAACTGTGCGCTACGGATGCTAGTTAGCTTAGTTAGCCTGTTAGCAGTTACTGACACAGTTAGCAACAGTTGCGGACGCACTGTGTCGTCAGAAGAGGCAAATCATTGTTTAGGTTACCGTAAAATTCCCCATTGGATACATTCGGGTATACGCCTCTGTATTTAACAAGTACACTAAATGTATGTTATTAAGGGCATCGACATTTTGCAGTTACTTACGACCGACAGACGCTATTAGCCTCAAATGCTAACCATGGTCGAGGCGAGCGCTACACCCAAATCCCGCGAGACTTTGAATCATAGAGTGTGGATGTTTTGCCCATTCCAGGGTGAAGAAACTAAAAGACTCCCAGATTCCGAGAGAGGAAGCTCATTATCTGGTGCTATCTCTTCTTGCTGTGTTTACTGGAGCACTACATTGGATTAATCTGCCAGGGGGTGGGGTTGGTGTCAGGGGAAGTGGTGTAACGGCCCTTGAAGAAGTGGGTATACTCTTAATTGTTCCCCAAAATGTTTCTTTTAAGTGGCCCGTCCACCAAAGAATAAATGGCCTCTGGTAAAAACAGTGGCTTTTAAGACTGCTCTTGCATATTAAGTTAGCCTAGCCAATTAGAGACAGAGTACAGAGGGTTATCCCTTCACCATCCTAAGAAAAAAATTGCAGCATACTACAAAATATTGTCAATAAATCAATGGTATGAATTAGAGGAAATTAAGAAGTGGGTATACTTTATGGAGACTGAAAAATAAGTGGGTATACCCTGCACTACACCACTGAGTGTGGCCTAAAGAAGTCAGTATACTCTTAATTCTTCCCACAAATTCCCACAATGTTTTTTTTGAAGTGGCAAGTCCAGCAGAGTATAAACGTCCTCTGTTATAAACAGTGACATGTAAGATTACTCTTACATATTTACTATTGGGACTTTGGGAACGTTGGTGAAGCAAGTTAAGGGTGTCACTTTGGACTCTGGGAAATTGTGAAGAGCATCTTTAACAAGTTTTTAAACATTTTAGACTAAATGATTAATTGTGAAAATTGTAAAGTAGATTCCTTATTTTGTAAAAAGATTTATGGAGTCGCCTGCTGTTATATTTCTATAGAAAATCTTTATTCCCATCCAGATGTGGTCATAAAGCATGACTCAGCTTAAAGTCTTGTCTTGTGAGCTGGTATTGTGTATAACTGGCACATTTTCTCGTACTCCCCCTCCCCCTGAAAAAAATTCTATGAGGAAAGTGTATCTGATTTTTATTAAGTCAAAGTATTAACAAACTCCTGCTGCACTGAATGATCTACAATCTATTGTTGTGATTTTGTGACAAAACAGAATTTGTATTTTACATTAAAAGAATTGTGCATAATACATGTTTTGTAATAGTGCTATTCACAAAACTCAGCTGTCTCAGTAACACCTGCAGAAATATTGATTAAATAGGAATGTATAAATGAAAATAATTGCAGTTTATCATCACTGATGTCATACAGCATGATAGGCCAGGATCCTCCCACACTGCAGAACAAATCGTTGGGTTATTAAACAAAAGCCCCTTTCACAAAAATCCCTCAACATTAAAACTAATTTCTCCTTCTCTTTGTGTTCATTCTGTGGAATAAGGTGTTCCTGCATCCCCCGAAACACACAGCTGTCTTTCAGTTTGACACTGGTGTCAGTGGGGCTTACGCCGTCCACAGTCCTGTGCACTATTTTTATCAGACTTAAAGTCTCATAACGCCTCCTATCACAGACACAGATTCCACACTAAATCCACTGAGGGCTCTGCTGAGAATCAGCCAAACACAAACACACTCAGTTACTTAAGCAGTCTTAAGTAAGCAGTCTACTGCAGCAGTTAAAAGGTAAAAGATAAAGACTTCTTCATTCATGTTGGGGGTGCAAGAATCTCCTGGTAGTTTTCCCCTTGAGTAGATTTGTCATAGTCCTCTCTAAGATAAAGGGTGCTTCAATGTCTCTTTATATTCAAGGGCCTGTTTCCACTAAGGATGTTTTTATATGCTGGCAGCTCCCATTTCCAATA
This sequence comes from Tautogolabrus adspersus, assembly GCA_020745685.1. Taxonomy (NCBI): domain Eukaryota; kingdom Metazoa; phylum Chordata; class Actinopteri; order Labriformes; family Labridae; genus Tautogolabrus; species Tautogolabrus adspersus. Next base: position 23,506,529 of record CM036550.1, on the reverse strand, counting down.
CAACAACAATGCAGTTCAGCATTTTCAGCGCTCAGCAAACTGGACGCAAAAAAACGCCCTCTGCGTTGGCTGTTTTTTGTGGCTGATGATCTCAGTTGAAAACAGGTCAACTTTAGGAACACCTTCACACTTGTCATTGTTACAGCTCCCTCACAAACCAATCAAAATCAAAAAGGGGCGGGACTTCATTGTTTTCATGTTTTGTTGGTGATATTTCCTTGATTAAATAACATTTTAAATTGAACTATTCAATCCAACCTAACGGTCAGGAGCGAGGGTAGCAGAAGTTAACTCTCATGAACCTAGCAACAATGAGTGCAGGTAAGAAGCGCTCTGAAACTGAGGTTGTGAGGACACAGACCCTAAAGGGGCAAGAGGCAACATAAAGAATCCAATGGAATGCAGCCAGTCGTTGTCATAGCAACCTGCAACCCAAACATTCTCCTCACAGAGCTGCTGTGATTGGCTAATTATACACAAGCTAACCCTGATTGGTTATTTGATTCAGACCTGAATCCCACAGAATACAATGGATGGAGTCCAACAGACTCATATTTATTCAAAGGAACATTTAATTGTTTTAATTGTTAATGACATGCAATGATCAAAATGTGTTATTATAACCAACATTTTAAAGAAATAATGTTACATGTGGCTTTAAGGAATGAGTACCCATTCTGGGAGATGGTCAGAAAAGAAGACAAAATGAAGGCCTAGTTTCAAACAGGAACATAAGCTGAAGTTAAGGCTGCCGCAGCACCTGTTCACCTGAGAGACCCTTTAAATCCCACATGGTAACGAGACAAACAGTCAGAAACAACAAGGCTGGATTCAAGGCTCAGTTTTCTCTCACATACAGTAAGTACCTGACTATTTATGTGTGTTTACATTTTGTTTTTTTTACTACTTTTAGTCTCTCTGGAGTATTTTGATATTTAATCATATCATGCAGATTGTTTTTCTTGACAGCAAAAGCTGCCCTATAAACTGCTCTAGACCGCAAAAGCAACTTATCAGGTCCTCTGTTGTCTGTAATTGCTGAGCTGCTGGCAGGATTTCAAACAGTTGCACAAAAATGGAACGGGAGGAGTAGTCGTAAAATGAGCTTGGAGCAAGCTGGTGCAGTTTTGCCTGTTTTTTTAGATTGTAAAAAATATCCGGTTCAAATACTATCTTCTGAAAAAGTACAAGGGACATGTTGACTACACTCACCTGTGATTCCACTCTCTACCATTTACACTAGAAAACAGAACTTGAACTATTTCAACCTCAGAGAAAGGGAGAGATTTGTTACATGTTTGATGATGCATGTGTTTTGAGAGAGGGTCATGTTTAACAACCATCCATGCAAAATCTGTAAAGGCAGGGATCCTTCAAGCTCCTTCCTGCTCTTCATTCTGCACGATAACAACATGGTATCCTGTCCACAGCCTGCATAAAGACCTGGTTTGAATTTTAACAACTTTAAGGCACGCAGTGATCAAGTCACCCCTCATTGACATTCGACAAAGATATGCAAACAGACTCCATTAACTCTCCTTTTCCTTCGCTGCACAGGTGTTGGACACTCAGACGTGCCAGAGTTAAATTTAGCATCTCGACAAATCTTTGCTCGGGCCACAATGTGAGAGCAAACATGGCTGCTCGTCTGTCACTCACTGTTAGGAGCTGTTTATGGTCGCACTGAGGAGGTCTGAATACCAAGGGGCAGAGGACGGCTTTGATTCGGTGAGGTCATGAGATTAAAGTGAAGTGAAGATTAGAGAGATTGAAGCGAGTTTAGTCACTGCAACACGAAACCTGTGGAGCTTTTGTGTCATCATTCAAAATATAGAGCAAACATGGAACAAGCAAAGGTAGATTACTGGGGCCATATCAGAAGGACAACTTGAAAAAAGGCACACACAAAAAAAGTACCAAAATGAATAATCTTATTTGTAGATAAGATACTTGGTTAGTTATTTTTAATGTTGTCTCATCACAGAAACAGGATTGCTTGTTTGAGTTTCACTCTGGGAATATTGAGCTTTTATTTTTTTGTAGTTTCTCTCTTCAATGCAAGAAGAGTCAAGTTTTCCCTCAGTTTGAAGCAGTCTAATACACGGGGAAGCTCTAAAGACAACACATAAATATATTATTTAAATGTCAACAACTCTACAATTCATTTAGCAGACGCTTTTATCCAAAGCGACGGACATCAGAGAGTAAGGACGACACAAGCACGGATCTGCAAATAATATCTTATACAGTCTGTGGTACAACACAACAAGGATCTAGAGAGGAGGAAACAACATCAGTAAATGCAAAGTAACAGCTTTAAGTGTGATCAGACACAAAGGTGCTGACAGGAAGTGCACAGAGGCAGAGCACTTTTTATTTGTCTTTTTGAAAGTCTTTCATATTAACTAAGGAATGCAAAGTTATGCACCTTGGAAACATACATTATTGTGTCATTGATAAAGATAGATAATGACAACAAGGAAGAAGACAATAACAAGATATTGGTGCAATACTGAATCTTCCTCTGAAACAACAAAGGTTGGTTTTAGAGATTAATTTTAAGAGGACTTATTAACCACTGAGAGAAGATGTTTTCAGTTGTAAATGGAAGAAATCTATCATTTCTTGGTATCCATCTCCTGTGTGTTTGTTTGTATATTTAAAATGGTTTTTAATCATTTGTAATGAGCAGGATTTTCTCTGAAGCAGTGTTTCTTGGCTGGTTTAGACTCAGGACCCCTGAAGTAGAAATTGCGACACAAATTTCTGATATTTGTTTAATGAAAAATGTTGCAGTTTGGACCTCAGACAGTACAAAACATGTGACAGAACAAAACAAACATGTTCTAAAAGTGCTTCATGGACTTTTGGCCCCCTTTTTTTTTACCACATTCACGACCCACTGAAACGGCTCCGCGGCCCACTTTTGGGTCCCGACCCACCAGTTGAGAACCACTGCTCTAAAGTAGTTTCTAATGTAGTTTAAGTACTTCTTGTTGTCAGGCGTGTTTCTTTACTTTTCCTTTGTTGGGATGGGTTTTATTATTTTCTGTCCTGCGTCACTTTTATGTGGGACTACCGATGGAAAATCTGCTGCAACCATGTTTTCCTTTTTCGTCGTATAAATGATCGATGTCATTGCACGCTGCCTGAATATGTTTATGTGTCTACTCTTTGTTTATTTGTGTCTATCATGCAGGTTATGAGGAAAGAATCACAATTTACTTTCCTGTATGAACAAATGAAAACAAAATCAAACAATATGAAATATCCAAACAATACTGTCTTTCATACTGATATCACTTTTTATCTCTTTTTTTAATTCTTCTTCTTTGTTTTCTGTCTGCTCTGTCTCTCTGGCATCATTTATCACATTTTGTATCCTATATTTAACCAGAAGGGTGTAACCATTGTGATACAAAATCTCCTCTGTCAGGAAGTTGGTTATTTATATCAGTGTTTCATAGAGACGGGGACTTTAAACATCACCAAAACAAAGCAAACCGAGAAAACATACAGTAATGTGAGGCTTAAAGCATCAAGGCAAATACGTGAACTTGATTAAAGCCATCAAACAGCTCTGTAAATGTTGTTTTCAAAGTATTCCTATTTAAGAATTTAAGTAGGAGCAAATACAGAAGACATCAAAACCATCTCATGTCAAGAAATCTCCCCTGTCAGAGGTTTAACAGCTCAGCATTTCTCTTAAATACTGTCAAAAAGCGTAAAACCAAAGCATCAAATATGTTCAGCACATACTCTGTAGAGACTCTCTATACAGTCAGTGTTCAGCATGATAAAATCTAAGAGGTGTACGACTGAAAAGAAAAGACTCACCTTTCAGGTTGAGAGTGAAACAGAGCAGAGAGAGTCAGGCGTCTCAGCCTCCACGTTTATTGAAACGTGTGAAGAAGAAGAAGAAGAAACCACAGAGGAGGGTGTGAAGACGCTGCAACCAACAACCTGTCTGACAGCCACTTGGTGAAATCGCATCTCAATTATAAATAGTTCTCTCACTCTCGCTCTGAAGGCTTTCCGGGACTCACACCAAGAAATGTATACACCATTATAATCTCATTTTATTCTTCTTAGAAAACAGGCAGGTACCTGAGATATATGTCTGACAAGCTGTGCCATGGTGTCCTGTTGGCTGACGTTTAGTGTCAATGTAAACAGCTAATTGCATCACTCTCCCATTCAGAGACACTGAAGCCCTTTTATTCCTCCTCTTATCTCTGCTGCCACGCTGATCAGGAAATAAAGCAACAGGGTAAATGTTGGCGCAGAGATAGCAGCCTGATGTAAAGCTAAGGCTAAAGGGTAAATGACCTCATATTGTAGCACAGAGTCATAAAATAGGCAGAGCTGTCCAGGAACAGGAAAGACATATGGAACAGGATAATAAAATACCCCGTCAGTCGGGATAATCTAGCTGCCTTTGGCTTGTGTTATAAAGCACATAAACATCTGTATTGATGGGCTCATGTTACAGGATCAAACATGCACCTGCATCATTCATTCATAAATACACAAAATGGACCTTGGGACTCCATGATACTTGTGTTGTAGTTTGCAGCCCCTCCTTTCTTTCTTTTCTTCTTCTTCTTTGGTTATTTCTATACATTTGTTTTGCCTCCTCTCCTCTCCTCTCCCGTTTTGTACGATGACCTGTGGAAGAGGTGGATGTCCTTTGTTTGGCCCAAGTCTTTATCAATATTCCATCCTTTCGTTTATCGTTTTCTTGTTTCCCATGATGAATTGGTGCGTATTGCTAACTGTCGGTACATACAGTATATTCTGTGTCATTTTAGTAGACAGAAGCTAGCTTGCTGTGCACTGCAAATTAAGCTTTAGTTTACGTGAACACACATTAGGCCTTAGCACAAATAATGCTAACGTTGATATGCTAATTAGGACAATCTCAACATATGGTGCTCTGCATCTAGCTTTGACCTAGCTTTAATTATCTACTTAGGGCTGATGGTTTATTTCAATATCTCACAAAGTTAAAATCATTTCAACATTGGGCCCCGGATAGCTCAGCGGCCATGTTGTGCGCCCCATGCACAGAGGCGATAGTCCCTGACGCAGCAGCTGTGGGTTTGAAACCGACCTCTGCCCCTTGCTGCATGTCATCCCCCACTCTCTCCTCCAAACATCTCCTGTCTCTCTTCAGCTGTCCTATCCAATAAAGGCAAAAATGGACAAAAAATATGATTTCAAAAAAGTCTCGACACTTGACAACCTGCTCACGAAAACCTACAGAACGGTGAACTGCTCTGACAGAGACGTAAACAGGGCCTCTTGTTTGCAGCGCTGCTGTGTCGTTGGAAACCTTTCTAATTACAAAGTCATGCTCCAAAAGGAAACAGATAAAGACAATACGTCCTCATCACCTGGTTTCTGTCCAGAATCTCACCGCTGCACCAAATGGCGGCCTGGTTACAGTGAAACAAGGTCCAGTGTGTTCTGTGAGACATTTGATACGTAGCAACCCGGTGACAGATGCAAACTGACCAACAGCTGCTGCAGAGAAAGTCCGTCTGAGGACAAAGTAACCTGGAGCTGATGGGAAAACAAAGTGACCACAAGGCTTCTAATATCTGAACGCTAGAGAGCAGAAATCTTTGATCCTCTTACTGGACTTTAGCTCAGAGCAGTCTGGGGTCAGTTCTCTTCTCTGTGTCACAAAGAGCCAAACAAACACAAGTTACTGCTGAAAATAGAGACTGTGAAAATCAAGTGGTTCAAACATGAAATCCTGACTCAACAATTTACTGTGGCTTAGTTTGACCCTTATAAGGTAGAAGTACGCAAAAGCATATTAAGATCATAATGCATGTTCAACAGCTTCCTAACTTACTATCAATAAGCAGAAATGACGAGGTTATGGAGGGAAAACTTAAGTTTACTTCAATCAGTGGAGGAAAGTACCTTCCCTAAAGTCAGTCCTCAAAACAAACTTTTGATGGAAAGTCAATTTTTCTAAGTTATAAGTTTGTTTCTCTTTTGCATGCTCCTATTATATACTCTCTTATTTAGGATGTTTGTACTATGTAATGGAAAAATTCTGTTAACTGTCGAGGACACGTTTTTCTCACAGCTCGCGTGAGAAATGCAACAATAATTTATTAAGTAATATTCTTGTTTAGTCTTTACTGCATGGACAAATGTTTCTCACAAATAGCGAAATATCAAAGATACCCAGACTTGAAGTTTCCTTGACATTACTGTTGTGCGACGTGTTGAAAATGTATGACTAAATGTCTTTGATATTTCTGACTGCGCCTGTATAGACACTCCTTATTTAACCATGAAGGTTTTTCTGTGAAGCATGTGTATAAAAACCCAAGCATGTTGTGACTACGTTGAGCTTTCCTTCAGACTGTCTTGACACTCTGAAGCTTTGTTCCTTCTACTTGCAAGAAGAATAAAACCAAACAAAGACATTGATTGACTCAAGATCCTTTCTTTTGCCTTATAACAGAAATTTCCAGCACAACTATTTTTTTTATTCTGTGCAAAACATTTGGTACATGTGTTTTAAAAGAGCGACAAGAGAGGCATTGGTTTTACTCAGTTGGTAGAAAAGGCGTCCCATGAACAGCGGCTTCAGAGCTCGTCGTGCTGGTCGCAGGTTCGACTCCTGATCATCCCTCTCTTTCTCTCTCCCCTCATATCCCGTCTCTCTAAAGCTGTCCTGTATGTCATAAGGCTCCCCCCCCCCCCCATAGAAGAAAGAAAAGATCTTAAAAGTGCTACTCAAGAAAATGTAATTATTATTACTATAATTAGGCTTTTCTGTTCCTTACTGGCTTGTTGTGCTTTAGAGTAAGTGCTGCCACCTTCTGGTCACTCTGGTCAAAGACGTGCAGTTCTTCTACTTCAGTATAAAGTATCACAAGGGGAAAAAAATCCAACACAAATTAAAGTCCTGCATTCAAAATCTATTTCAGTGAAGGTATGTTTTAATCATATTATACAAAGTCAACAGAATCATGGTGAAGACAAAGTCCTGGAAAGTGTTACTGTTATTGTAGGATGTGTGTATTTATTTTTAGATTAAAATTACGATTGCTTTAATGCACATGTTGTATTTCATCTCTGTATTAGTTTAAAGATTTACTCGTTTGACTTACTGACCACATTGATGCATTAAACTCTGTGAGAGCATCATATGAGTCTCACATGATAAACCATCAGACAATAAGACTGTGATAATACTCTACAGAATAAACCTTCAGAATAAAATCACTGCATCAAACAAAACAGCTCCCTTCCTTCTTTTGTGATTTGTCAAATAATTATACCTGAGTTAGAAAACTTGCAAAACTGTTTGACAAGGCGTGTCTCCAATATGTTTAGAAATACATTAAGGTGAAGTGTCAGTCAAATGAAAAGAATACTGTTTGAAATTATAACAGAAATGTTCAGGAGAAGTTTTATTATTTTTAAAAGTTTACAGTGTGGAGCTGGACGTCACTCTTAACCTCACCTGAGCACAGAGGTGTGTGTGAGCACAGCCGAGCTGAGGTATCCTTCCTCCTGCGTTGATTAAAAAGGTCGTTTCCACTCAGTTCCAGAAGAGGATCAAAAGTGTTCTCTGTGTGATTTGTGAGAAGTGGAAAATGAAATGCACTTTTTGTTCCATTGTCTTTTGTATCACGCTCAAAGACGTCAGCTTTTCTGCAAAATGTCTAAAGATGGTTCAGATTTGTTTTCTATGTCTGATAAGGAACGACTCACTCACCTTGCTCCATTTGTGTTAAAGGCCTTCCAACAGCACAGGAGGATTCTTTTGTTTTTCAGTGTCTTGTAAGTCCACATGGGCCACGGCACCTCTCTTGGTGCTTGAAAAAATAAAGTACTAAACGCAACCAAAAAACAACTGCAATTGGGGCACAGATGACCTAGCAGTTAGGTTGCGCCCCATGCAGGGATGCTGTAGTCCTCAAAGGCGGCCCAGGTTCAAGTCCGACCTGTGGCTCCTTTCCTGCATGTCATTCCCTGCTCTCTCCCAATTTCCTACTCTACCCACTGTCCTATCAAATGAAGGCTAAAAGCCCCAAAATAAATCTTTAAATAACACAATTGCAATAAAGTATGAATAAGGAGACAGCTAGCAAGGTTTGGCTAAAACATTATGTGACAGAATTATTAGAAAAGTTGGAAAGATTTAGTACCTAATTAGGGCCCAGATATCAGATTTTTAAAACTATTCTTCATGCTGGAGTTGGCCGGCCTGTGTCCTCTACCGTAGACTAAATCATTGTCATATCCTTATTGATAAGGCAACACTTGTCCTGCTTCTCTTAAACTTGTGTGGTTTTATTCATGTCAAAGGTGCTGGAAGTCTTCACTCTGTGACCCTCTGTTCACATGACTTGCTTTTGCTATCCGTCCCCAAAGTGCGTCTTGAAATGGGGTAAAAGGAGTTTCAGGTACACTGCTCCTGCAGGAGGATCTGGGTCTGGAGGGGTCTGGTCTTTTTCAGAACCTCATTAAGAAAATGGTCCCGGAAAAGACAGGTAGCAGCAATTGAAGAAATTACAGACATGCAACAAACAAAAAAATACCAACACAGATGAATCTCTGTGAGGCTCTCCTGGTAAGATACATAAAAAATAGATATACCTGTAGCTGTGGAGGATATTTGATGTTTTCTGTTGTTTTTTAATGTCTCATCATGAATGAATATGGACAGACGGACACAGACTCGAGCCCCTTTTTCATAAAGCTTTATTTCACAGATCCCCTGTAACAGGAGGCCGAGGCAGCCAGGCTCTTTATACATTTACATACACTGTCTGTGGCCCGTCCTTACAATGCTCCCCATGTTAAATAACTCAATAATTCAAGACAAAAACAACAAACACGCACGCACACACACACAGGTCAACTTAAGATAACAACAACAATATCTTAACGACGGTAATAATAACGACCATGGTCAAATATGATGAATTTCCAGGGTCTTATACTGTATTCTTTAAAATCTGTTGCTCAGTCAGTCATCTTTAAGGTGCACCATAAAATCTGTATGTGACAATAACAAAGGCTGCACCAGAACACGCGGTGGAGAATACTTGTTGTTGCATTTCTGTATGTTTCCGATGAGTTTGTTGTGTTTTCGCTGCTCCTTCTCTTCCGTCCCCGGCGGCAGATTAACTGTGGATGTGAATTCAGCGCAGTTGGTTTGTTTGTTTTGGCACACGTTGTTTTTTTTGAATAAGCCGCTGTGGTGTGGCATGAATCTCGTAGCTCAAGCAGAGACATAAGGCGCTTCTCCATGGATGTGTGGGGTCTCACAGGACCTCTGTAGGAAACACAGAGATCAAGAGGTGAGACGGAGGTTACAGGTCATCTCTGACAGATACAGTAATGTGTGTTCAATTCACATCCAAATACTGGTTTAGTATTAACATGGCTTTTTTTGGGGGGGGCTTTTTATGCCTATAATGTAGTGATAGGACAGTGCATAGAGTCATAAACTGTAGAGAGAGAGAGAGAGAGAGAGAGAGAGAGAGAGAGTGGGGAAAGACATGCAGGAAAGGAGCCACAGTTTGGATTCAAACACGTGCCGCCTGCTCTCGAGGACTACGCCTCTGTACATGGGGCGCGCGCACTAGCTGCTATGCTACCAGCGCCCCACTTAAACCTAATTTCTGACCTTTTCATTCTAACTATTGATCAGGTCTGACCTGTCTGGGCCTGTGAAACTCATTTAATATACCGAAGGCTAAAGAAAATAAATATGTGAAGAGCAGTTAGCGTTTTTTAAGATGTTCTTTTTGGGCTCTGTATGTTTTTATTTAGAGACAGGACAGTGGATAGAGTCAGAAATCAGGAAGAGTGGGGAATGACATGGCGGGAAAGGAGCCACAGGTAAGATTCGAACCTGGGTCACCTGCTATCAAGGGACCATAGCCTCTCTATATGGGGCGTGCAAACTAACCACTAGGCTACGGGCGTACCTGATAATGATTCAGTTTAGAATTTAGGATTTATTGATTGTGGAAAAAGGTGATTTTTCATTCTCACTCGAGTCCTAAAAACAGTGAAGTTTGAAACCTGGCTAAGCAGGAGGTACTGTAAGTCTAACACACTGTTCTTCATGACTCGTCTGTCTGATGACTCGTCTCATCATCACAGTATCATTGAGTCTCTTCAGCGTACCTGCGACATGCTGAGGCTTCATAGGTCCTGTTTTCATCCGGAAAGGCTCTCCGCCCTCGAAGGCCAGGATCGGCTCGCTGACCAGCCCGCTCTGACTCTGAGTCGTGCTCCCTCCATTGTTCAGCTGGATGATCTCTTCGAAGTCCGCTGCCTCCCCATTAGCTGAGACGCCGTTCTGGTGAGCGGCGGACTGCACGCCGTTTACCACAGTTGCGGAGACATTTTGTGCGTCTGGACTCTGCAGGTTTACAGCTGCAGAAAGAAAATGTGGATATATGTTTAGACTACGGTAACTACGGTAGAGCAGCTTTTTAATTCTTAAGAAAGGTGGCGTTACCTTTATTGAGCTCCGTGTCTTTGCCGTTGACCTGGGGAGAAGCTTTCACTTCCTTCTGCGATTATAAAGAACAAAAAGTTGTTATATCAAAAAGAGGTGCTTTAGTTTCTCCAAACCTTATTAGGAGGGATCAAGCTGACCTTTTCTCCTGCATCACTTTTACGAGTCCTCTTCATGATCTCCTCCAGGCGCTGTGCAGAACAGACAGAGAAATTGTCAGATAAGGAAAAGCTGCTGAAGAGTTTATAGAAAGCTGAACTCAGATGTGAGTTTGTTTGACTTTCTGAACTGCAAGGTGTTTTTGTCCTCCTCACCTTCTTCCTCTCCAGTCGCTCCTGCTCCTCTTTCTGGAAGTGTTTCTCTCTCTCCAGGCGCTGACGCTCTGCCTCCTCGCGGGCTTTGGCTTCAGCCTCCTCTCTCTGTAAACACAAAATAGACACCTACATTTTAGTGTCTGAATTATTTTCCCACCACTCTTCATACTGTGTATTGATGTGCTATGCTGGAGAGACAGTCCTGACCACCAGGGGGCAGCAGATGCTCAGTTTACTCTGCAGCCTTCAGGCCTGAGGTGATATAATTTGAGTAACTCTATTACATGGTTCACTGGGTTTTCATACTCAGCACGGAGCTCACAGATGTGAGCAAACAAAACTTAAATTATGATGTGGGCATTCACCACTTACGTCAAGTGCAACTGCTTTATTTTCAAATAAATAATTTAAACTTTAATGTAAGTTGATTATACTGGCAAAACTCTGAAACATGAGACTGTATTTACCCTGCAGAGAGCCCAACACTTGAATATGAGGCCGCTTTAGTCTGATGCGAGTCTGCTTCAAGGCCTGAACAAAGGTCTAATTGAGGGGAAAAGGAGAGTGGAGCATGGCTGATAGCTTCAGGCAAGGCGTACACTGACGCTGCTTCTCCGACTATCAGCCCACTGCAGAGACAAGTGTGCGAGACAGAAGCAACACAGGCCTGTCACTATCTACACGGATCACAATGGCTCCCTCAGCCTGCGCTCATCACCATTATGGAGGTCACCAGCTGGCATCGGGCCGAGCAGACCAGGAGACAAGGGCCCTCTGACTAGCCTGACACACATCGTTCCCGACAGCCGCACAAACTCTTCTCCTTTAATCTGCCCAGATGCCAGACAGTCAGGGGGTGAGGGTGCCCGACCGGGGCCTGATGTTTGGCCTCATGTACAGTATCCCCTCACCCGCTCCGCCACTCCGACAGCTCAGGCATCCTCATGTGCATTAATCTGCCCAGATGGTAAATGGGCTTACTGCATGTGGGGATCACGGGGGTTCATGGTGGTTAATGGAAATTTAAAGGGTTAAACAGTATTTACAGTTAACAGGGACTCACAGATGAAGTGTTGGGACTGATAGCAACCAGAGCAGGATTAAATACATGTCGAGTGATTTAGGAAAAAAACCTTTTTTAGGGGTTATTTCGCTGAAATCATGGAGTCAAAATAAACTGCTCTAAATTACATAAAATATATTCAATATGTTGATTTAAAGGCAGGGTTGGTAATTTTCTTCAGATACACTTTGCTCTGAAAAAGGAATGAAGAAAATCCGTCATCTGTAGCAGCTGTAAGCCTGTAAAAACTTTGACCAATGTCTGCCACGAGGTACCAATCTGATGAACCAATCACGCCTCCCTGTCTCCCTGCTCTATGGTTCCTGGTCACTAACCTGTCTCTGCAGCCTGTCGTTCTCCTCCTGCTCAGCTTGGGCTCTCTCCTGCGCCTCCTTCTCCTCTTGAGCTCGCTGGGCATCGTCCCTCAGACGCTGCTGCTCGGCCATGAATCGGGCCTCCTCCTCTCTGCGCTTCCTCTCCTCCACCTCACGGACCATCGCCTCCTCACGAAGGACCCTGGAAAGACACATTAACATAATTAACATAATTAGTTAATTTTATTTATTCTATGTTTGGTGCAGTGTTTTCAGAGCTCCTACTCTCCGACGATCACTGCCAACTGAAATACAAACTATTCAGAAATGAAGCACTGAGTGTAAACAAAAATGTGTTTCTTGGTCTAATCAATGATTTTAGAAAGGTAACCATTAGGGAGTGACAAAATAACCTTTAAATGTGATGCAATGCAATGAAAGTAAGAGAGTGTTTTGACGTTGCAGGAATGTTTTATTGGCTTGCATCATGTTTCAGGTCGTTCTTTTGTTCATGTTTATTCTATAAACTCAATCGTATACTGTCTTGACTATCTAAATGTGATATTGATATTAGATGACATTAAACGTGTGATGTCAGTCAAGTTTTTTTGACACTGTATGGACACACTGACAGATGCTATCATTATTATTGTCTCTCTGTCTGACCTGTTTCTTTGCTCCTGCTCCAGGCGCTCCTGCTCCTCCCTCTCTCTCTGCTCCCTGGCTTGTCTGCGTTTCTCTGCCAGGACTCGAGCAGCCTCCTCGGGGTTGTTGGTGCCCGCAGAGGGTTTGCTGGCTGGTGCAGGAGAGGTGGCTGCCGCCGTAGCAGAAGGAGCAGGATTACTGGGGGAGGCTGCAGCAGCAGGAGAAGCAGCAGCAGCAGAGGCCGCAGGCTCTACATTTGGCACAGCTGGAGAGGCGGCTGATACAACAGGCGTGCTGAGGGAGGGAGGTGTGAGAGGGGCAGAGGAGACCACGATGGCAGGAACATTACCGGAGCCTGTCAGAGAGAAGGACGACAACACAGGAGATGATGATGTTTCTAAAAACACTGGAAATAGTTAATTTATGAAGAATGTGCTGATCTTAATTGATCTTGATTCTGGAAGAACAAGATTTGGAAAAGTTTCTTGAGAATATCAGATGATTATATTCATCAAACATTTCAAAGCTGTGTCAAATGAGATAATTTATCCAAAACAGACATAAAACTCCTGTGAGGAACTTTTGGCTTGTGGTGATTTTGGCGACCCCTGTGGACAAAGTGGTCATTGCTGGTTTCAGCCTGCACATGTGTAAAGTAGTGGGGGTTTTTTTGGGGGGGATTTCTGTGCCTTTATTGACATTGATAGAGTCGGAAATCAGGGAGAGAGAGAGGGGAATGACATGCAGGAAAGGAGCCACAGGTCGAACTCGAACCCGGGCCGACTGCTCAGAGGACTAAAGCCTCCAAACATGGGGGGCACGCACTAACCACTAGGCTGCCAGCGCCCCGAGTAGTGTTTTTTTTAAACAAAATATCTCCTATTGCTGCCTTTGTGAGTGGCACAGGTAGTCAGCCATACACTGTATATATATAAGTGGACAGCATGCCTCAGCCTCCTCCCTTTAATGAGGTTGAACAAAAAATATCCCTGTGATGGGCGCTGCTGCTTCTACTGCTGCTACTACTACTACTGCTGCTGCTGCTGCTGCTGTTAATAGCACTACTACTACTCGAGTGTAAAGAATCAATCAGTTATTTGTTCTGTTTTTTGGTTTGATAGCGTTCTCACTGTAAACTGACCGCTACAGGGTTTGATTGGAAGCGAGCTGAGACCACCTCTTCTAGGTGATCTCAGCTCACTTGTGTTGTTCCTCATCAGAGTGCCACTGCTGTGTTCGCATATTTCCATAATTTGGACTGTTGCACATAAAAAAAAAATGTATGCCTAATTTCGACGTCTCCAGCAAGTCTGACGATCGCAGGATCGAGGATTCAGTGTGGGCTAATCAATAAAAAGATGAAACGTTTACCAGCACAGGTGCTTTTGTGGTTTAACAGTCAATTTTGATATTCAAGGGATATTCAAGATGAGGGATTTTCAGTGGACACCATGTCTGAACCAATCATAAACACGTTTTAAGTTTGATGTGGACTTGCATAAGAAAAGGTATTTACAGAAGTAAATTGAAGTCTTCCAATGTGTAACATCTCTGCAGTTTGATGCAGATAGACCAGAGTGAAGTCCAGTCAGTAAAGACCTACTGTAGAGGTTTTTGACTCTGCAGGAGTCACATGTGCTCACACTAAATTTCACACTGCAACATTAATGTCAGCCAAAAAACCTCTAGGTCACCTTGAAGCTTGGATATTGTCTCCTTGGCAAAAACACTCACCTTTTTTCTCCTCTGGTGCATTGGGCTGCAGGGGCTCTTGGCCTGTTTCCACGGCGACTGTGGAGACCGTCTGGGGCTGTACCCTGGCGGGCGTCTGGGCTCGTTTGGGTCGGGTCTTGGTGCCAGAAGGAGATGGAGCCTTCTTGCCCGTTGGCGTCTTTGTGGCCACTGCGGGCACCAGGGGGGACAAGGGCCGACTTTTGGGGGCGGCAGGTGACGGGGGTCTGTTTCTGGACCTCGGTGTGCTGATGGGAAGCAAGAAGAGATGAAATATGAGACTAAGCAAAAAAAGAAGAGGAGAGGGTGGCATAAGAGATGAGGTTTCATAGCAGGAAGAGATGATGAGGTTCCCAGTGTGCTACATAAAGACAAAACTAGGTCATACAGTATGTGTGAATCTGAAACCCCACATTCGGTCGCCATGATTCTTTGGCTGTAGGGGGGTGTAACGTGAGGAGAGGAGGCAACGAGCCATCTTTTTTTCCCCTCTGTGCATCAGTCGGGAAAAACCCCGTCCAGTCTGTGATCTCCTCTCTCACACAGGCGTGCTGCTGGCAGACTGAAGCTCGGCTGCTGACTGCCTGAATGGAGTCCAGCAGAGACTCTTTTAGTCGTTAGATTAAAGCACCTTGGACCATCTGTCAGACGTTAACCTACTCTCTCTCTCTCTCTCTCTCTATCTCTCTCTCTATCTCTCTCCTGCTTCAGTATTTATTTCCTTTAACAGTTTTTCTAGATGAAACAAAGATTATAGGAAATATTCGTGTGTGTTTGGAGATGGTACCTGGTCTCTGGTCTGGATCTCTGGGTCGTGGTGGTGGGGGATGTCGTCTGTCTCCTCTTCTGCACTTTCTCTGTAGAGAGAGAGTTCTTCTCTTTTTCATTCTCCCTCTCCTTGTCTCTCTTCTCCTTCTTTTTCTTGTCCACCTAGGGGGAAAAAGTGACACCAGCAACAACCAGTTATGACCACAGGCTAAGACCAGTTCTGAATGTTGACGATAAATGTCCGAGATGAAACCTGACAGTTATAGACAAAAAAAAAGCTCCTTCCAGATTCCATTACAACACTAAAAGAAATTACATACGGCCTGACAATTTATTTTCCTTTGCACATGCTATTCAATAATTTGATCGGAAATTGTGGCCCTTTACAAATTATTCAATTTATTCCTTTTTGACAGCTAATAGAAGAAAGCTCAATGTGTTTCTGTAGCAGACAGTCGCCTTTATACACACTGAGCAAAGAGCAACATTATCATTTATGTTGAGTTTAATTTCAGGCAATAAACTCTCCTTTCGCTCTTGTTTTGGTCTCCACCAACTTTTTCTCCCTCTTCAGCTTCTAAATGCTCCCTGATGTTCACCAGCAGCTCGGCTCTAACTTTGTGTGTCAGCTGATTTGTGCTGAGCAGGCAAGACTCCAAAACTGTTTAAATGGCTAGAACCAAAACAATAAGCAGAAAGATGCCTAAGGCTCCATAGAGCTGGCGGTGTGAGTCGGGTATTAATTATCTGCATATTTTGTAAAACACTAGTTTTGAGTATCCTGACTGGTGCGGAGGCCTGGAGGGCGAAAAGAGCTGAGGAAAGTGGCGCCCACCGCTGAACTCTTTGTGGCGCTGCAGCATGGGCAGCATGGGCTGTGGTTGTCAGTAGATGTAAAACGACGCATGCTTACATCACCACAGAGGAAATTGAGATATTAAGATATACTAAATTTTTTTGGGCACTTACTACCTTTAAACAGCACCTCTGATACTACTTCAATCACAATAAGCAGCGAATTACTCGCCAGAACTTCACTTCAGCGATGTAAACATATATCTAGTGGAGAATCCTTCTCCTTATTCAGCTGCCAGGATGAAAGTTCGCGAATGTACAGACAGCTGCTTTGTGTATTTCCAATGTGGCTGTTGCAATATTGCTGTTTGGGAAGTCAAGGGCAATACATTCTTCATCATCAAAGTATAGGTGAGTGCTTTCTGTGTGAGTACCGGTGTGGAGTTTCTCCGGCGCTGTCTCTGGGTGATGTCGGGCGTGCTGGCGGAGGAGACCCTCCAGCTCTCGGCGTTCTGGTGCGGGTGGTGGTGGGAGCAGGCGTTGAGCGGGCTGGCAGAGGCTGAACGGGAGCAGTGATGAGAGTCTGAGTGACACACGAACATGCAGAGAGCGACAGCAGGGCCATCAGGGCCCCAATACACACACACACACACACACACACACACACACACACACACACACACACACACACACACACACACACACACACACACACACACACACACAAACATACACACAAACAAACACACAACATGCAGAGTGATGATAAATTCCTCACAGAGAGGCCACACACTGAATACAACAGAGCAACACGAGACAATGACTCAGATCCTGCTGGCTGATGACAGCTGAGGAGGGGAGAGTCATGATCCGTTTTCTGATAACATAATATTCATAAATACAATCTTTTCTGTTCCTAGTTTTGTTTTAATAAAAAGAAAAAAACATGTGAGCACTTTTAAAGGTATAATATGCGTCATTCTGAATATGAATATAGCAACAATCAAAGGAGAGTGATGACTTCCTAAAGAGAGAGTGAAGTCAAACTCCCTCTGGGTTTCTTGTTCTTGGCTCTGTGTTCACATGGACAGAGGGGCGCTCCCTTCAGCTTGTTTATGTTTCTTTCAGAGGCTCAAACATGTTTAATACGTCTCCCTATCCATCTCCATATCTCCATCTCCAACCATAAGCCCTGCCACCACACGGTGTAAGAGAGACGGCCCCGCCCACTCACAGAGGCTGTGTCTACAGACGTAAAAAATAACAACTGAAGGAGAACTAACAGACTTTCCAAACAAAAAAAAAACTTTCTATGGCTTCAAAAGTCAAACAGATAACAACCATTACAGCTTTGAGATGAACATCATTAATAGAAACTGATCATAGAATCATGTTGTCGAATGTTTATAAAGGGTGGTTTCAAACTAGGGAACCGGGATCTGAGTATGCTTGACCCCTCCGCTTGAAGAGGTGGTCTCGGGCACGATTCATGTGTAGCCCACTCGAGTGTGGTCTGCGGGAGATGTGAACGCAACCATGCTCAAACGAGGAAGCAGACCGACAGATGATGTAATTCTAAACGGCTCCTGTCCTATCAGCGCAGCACGGGCCCGTTTCATCCTCTGAGCTGCAAGGTGCATGTAGAAGTAGGAAGAGGGTCGTCTCAGAAATAACAAAAACATCCACAGTTAACAAGATGGACTCCGCCTGCGAGTGGTTACCGTGGTTGCTTCTTCTTCTTTCTGCTTTCTGGGGGATTTGCAAACCAACTATGTGCATACTGTCACCTGCTGTTTCGGACTGTGTACATACACAAGTGTACTCAGGTATGGAACGATGTTACTAATGTAAACGCAGACCAGCGGGGGAGAGGGGAGGGGGAGCAATCGTGCTCCGGGGGAACGGTACGAAACAATCGTGCCTAAAGTGAAAACCCCCTGACACTCTTTGTGTCACTTTGTTTTGCCTCTTCACACAGTTTAAAAAAAAAAGGATTGCACTGAAGATAGTCGTCACCTGCGACCTTATCTTCAATCAAACCAAGGCCGCATGTACATAAAGATATGATTATAATGACAGGTAGAAATACAAGAATAAACCATTTTATTTATAGAGCAAAACGTGCCAAATATTTGTAGTTTCCATCGTCTTAATATGGGATTTATCTAGCTTAAGACCATCCATCACATGAAGATAAAGACTCAAACATAGAAAGGAATGCACAGTACTTAAGGAAAGTTAAGGGTCAAAGATGGATGATTCCTCCATCATACTCACGGGAGTCGCTGTTGTTGAGGAGGGTGGCGGCGCTGCGACTGCGTGCCAGGAAGGACAGCGTTGGTGTCATGAGCCGCTCCACGATCCGGCTCTCCCAGGGGCTCAGACGCAGGCTGCGGGCTGACACAAGAGGGCGCTGTTAGTGTCGGGTTACCTGTCTGAGCACACTGATACTCACCACAGAAACACCCTCATTGTCTCCAGTACACATGTATACTGTCACACAGGTGCACACGTACGCTGATGGAGAGGTATCGCTACGTGTGGATGTCAGCACATCCTCACAAACAAACACACACACACAATCCCACACCCTGCAGGAAACATCCTAAGAATTAAATTCTTCCCCTCAAAGGAGGATGTTGTCCAGTGAAACAGTCCCGGGTTATGATAGTAAATGAAAAGGTAAATAAACACCATTATTATTTATGTGTTTATTTAGTCGATCAAACTGCGAGAAGTTCACAAAAAGCAAGAGGCGACATGTTTTTTTTGCAGCCTCTGTAATTTCAAACATTAGATAAAGACACACAGAGGAGCGAGTCCAAGTTAATTCGAATCATCACAAAACCAAGTTGTTGTTTTTATTTGGCCTCACTCAAACTCAAAGCAGTGCACAGGCAACACACTCCTCTGACCTTCAAACATCCTGATAATAAACTGTTGTTGTTGTTATGAAGTGTAACACGATGAAAGTTCAGCTCATATGACATCGAACGTGAGCAGAATGTATGAACTAAGCGCATTGAGATGACCGATGGAGACTCACAAACACCTGAAGCATTCTCGCAGAGTAACTCAACCCTGATGTCAGAGAATAAAACGCTTTGAGTCACAGGTTGTTTCCATCTTTGATTCTAGCTGAATCACATCAGTCTGAAAGTATCTGTGAGAAACTTTGGATGCATGTGAGGGAATCTTTTTTTTTAAAAGAAAGGAAAAAAAAGCAGTAGCGACAGATGAATCATTCATGGTGAAAGCTTCGATCTAGAAACTCTTCACACAGAATATTTTATTAAAGAGATGAAACTTCTTCAACTCTGACTGAATGAAACAAACGTTTGAAGCGTTTCCCTTCAATCATTTAAACTCCAGACCTGCAGAAAATGCTGGAAACTCACATTTAGGGTGCTCTGCTTTAAGATTTCCATTATTCTCTTCTTGAAATCTATAATTCAGCGTTAAATATTTCACTTTTTGCACACATTTAAAGCAGTCATTTGAGCCACATTTTACTTGAAATAGTTGTAAACATATTAAGATTATACAAGTGTACTGATTGAGTTTACGTGGACTTCATGGAGGACTATTTTTTCAATAGTACTTTATCTGATTTTGTAGAGACCTGAATTTAAAGATCAGGGGGTGAGGGGCGTGGCCTGAGTCGAGTCTTGCTTGTAATCGATTATTTGTCCAAATAATCCTCAATCCTACAGTATGCAGTGTCAGTATGATTATTTTACTGCTCCAGATCGATCTGAGCCTCCCTGATCTCCGATCATAATCACATGTCTGATATTTTCAAACCCAGATCAGGCTGCCTTTGACGTAATACCTGCAATAGCGATTTTTTTTGGCCAACCCAATGGAAACAACGCCTAGTCCTTTTTTTACTTATTTCTTCTTTGTCTTACTTTAAATAAACCTCATGACCTCTAAATTGGTTACTTAGTCTGCTTTGGCAGATTCTTTCTGCCTAAGGCTTCGTCCATGCTAGCTGATTCCATCTGTTTTTAGTCTTTTTGCTATGCTAGGCTAACAATCTGTTGGCTGTAGCTTCATATTTAGGGCACAAACATGAGAGATGCATTCATCTTGTACCCTAACTCTGAGCAGGAAAGCTAACTCAGTTTTATCTCAAATTGAAAACACTTGATATTGTTTTTTCACTGCTGTCTATACATTTGATGTCACCATGTAGGTTTTTGAATTCAATTTTTTCTATCCTGTTCCTTTAAAACAATAACATTCACCAATAAAAACACAACTATACAGGAGATAAAAAAACACAGATGGACGCACAAATTTAATCACGACTGTGTGGGTATTTTTGGTCTCTTCAAACAAAAACGTCAACAATAAAACATGGCATGAAATGTTTTTTAGTGATGGTTGGCGATGGGTACTGCGTCGTTTCAATGCTTCATTGTAGTGTTGCTGACATACACAAAGGTATGCATGATGACACCTACAAACAAATACACACAACACAGTGCAATCACAACAGTGCTGCAGAGACCAACACACATCGGCTTCATATTCTGGCTCTCCTTATGTAACAGCACATAAAGTCACCTCTGCTGCACGCCGGCCGGATCATTTTAACAACATGTTTTATGACTAACTGATAACACCACTACCTCCTGTTGCTAGGAAACAGAGGTTTCCCTCCTCCTCGTCTCTCTCTCCAATGCGGCACGAAAAGAAGGCCGAGCAGAGCGGCTGATCGACCGTTCACCTGAAGGCAGATTGATGCCTGATCTAAAAACGTCACAGTATCACAGAACATCTCCTAGAGGCAGAAACATGAGACCTGATATCGAGCCTGGCTCTGCAGAAAAGTGACTCTGGAACAAATTTGTCCTTTCGTGTTCCTGCAGCGTCGGAGCATCTGAGTTAGCAAAGATCAAGAGCCAAATCTGGATCTTTATGGTGGTTACAGAAGCAGAGAGCCAGCCTGCTGATTGCACTGTGAGTGATACGATCTGTGATGACAGCGTGTGATGAAGTGGGACCAATCTCACATAAAGACTTGATTATAATAAAGCGGTATTTTGCTGCAAACAAATACGTTTTCTCAATTTTTTGTTTAAGTTTCCTGTCTGTTTAGATCCTCATCGTGTTATTTTTCCTTATGTTATTTTAGGTTGAAGCTTGATTTGAATAAAACATAACAATGTTGTGACAAACAAAAACACCTTGGAAAAGCAAAAGAATTGAGCATGTGGAGAGAAAATATCAGAACAACATTGAAGCCTTCTGTTCTTATGTATAAAGTGGACTTAATGAGTTTGGTTAGGATAACACCAATGCACTGCTATAAATATCTGACCAAGCATGGTAGGCTGTATCACTATGGAAACAGGCTTCGCCAACACATTAACCCAAATATATGAATAACATAATGCAATAATTGTTGTCATTTAATTTGTAACAATCCACCACCGACACCACCACCATCACACCAAACCACCAACAGTAAAGTGGAGGGGGATAACTAAAAAAGGAGGTGTAATGGCAAAACGTGAATCCCAAAAAATCCATGACCAAAACCAAATTATACCACAGACAATGACGCAGTGAGGTCGATGTGAGAGGAGGCTGATCAAAATGCAGAGGACACTCAAACCAATGAACACCACCAACTGAAATCAAAAAACAAAAAAAACAAAAACACGATGCATACGAGACCGAGAGCGTGATAAGAGGAGGGAGTAGGTGGTAAATGACCAGTCACCAAGCACAGGCAGGCAGGCAGGCCACCAGAGACGACAGTTATAATAAATCAAGAAGAAAAACCAAAAACCAGATTAGAGGAGGAGGGGGAGGGGGGGAGGTGGAGGGGGATGAAGAGGAAGGGAAAGGGAGGGTGGAGGGAGCCTGGTGGACATTGACGTCGGGTCGTCCTTACTTCTGTTGGGGGAGTTCCAGAGCGTGGCAGAGGACTTGGACAGCCTGTTGTTAATGACAGGGTCCACCTGTCTCGGCAAGTTGACCGTGGAGGCCGAGCATCTGCCTGCACCGGAGAGAACGCAACACACAACAAGTGTTCACAAGGCGGCCGGGGTGCAAGGCGGCCCCAGCTTTAAGGACTTTAAGGGGATTTTGGCTGCCGACTCCCTTGGTCTGGATCTGAATCTGGGCATGTACTCACCAATCTCTGAGGTCAAACTGGCTCTTTATTGACAAGGAGGAATTAATCTGTATTGAGGTTTGCAAGGAAATGGGGAGGAAATTTAAGGAAAGTTTGGGAAGGGTTTGGTATTCTGAGATATAACGAGTAGAGGGACTGCTTTTTTCCTTTTTTCCAGCTGCAAGAAACTAGCATAAAATAGGACTCGCACACTCACTCACACGCTCGCACACATTCAGGATCTTTCACACTTGTCTTCACCTTGGTGTCACGGGTTAAAAAAGGCAGCCGGTCACATGTATGAGACCAAAAACAGGACAGTCTGAAAGTCCGAAATTAGCTCACAGCTCCCTGAAAAACACTCCTCACACTGCTGATCTAATGAAACGTGCTCATGACAGCTAACCTTGTTGCTCATTTTCTGCCTCTGTGATCACTTTTAAACGGAGAAAATTGGTACCCAAAATCCCTTTTTGTCTGAAAAACAGAGAGGGATTAAAATGGTTTAACATCACAAATCACTGAGTAGCCTATGTTTCTTGTACTCCGCCTTTATGACAGCAAACCCTTCAGGAACTATTTCCTCGAGTTGCATCAGTTTGACCAGTGAGTCACAGTCTGCAGCGTTCCTCAACATGATCGAGTGCTTGAGCAACTCTCAGGAATGTGATTAAAATGTTTTTCATTGTGTTCTGCTTTGAGTGTTGTTGAGGTTGTTGTTTATCTCTAACTCACTTTCTCTGCGGGAGGTTTGGTTGAGTCCGCCCGCCCAGGACCACCTCTGCTGCCGGATCTCTGCCCACGTCTTCTTTGTCGACCGCTTGATAGCAGACTCGTATCTTTGCTGTAAGGCCACACAGTCAAAACTGAGTCAGTCTTTGCACGTACTCACAATCTTAGCAGTTCATTTGACTGATTAAAGTAATAGTTTGATGCTTCATAAATTGGGTTACTTTTGTTTCTGTAAGTAGGATTTACAGCCAGAAGCTTCTTAGCTTAGCTTAACATGAAAAAACTGGAAAAGGGGGGAAACAGCTAGCCTGGCCCTGGATGAACTAATGTTACCAAACTTAAAGAGGAACACACGTGTGATATGCCAAAGTAGTAGTGTTGTAGTACTCGAAATCAGTCTTGGTCTCTCAACCGGTTTCAACATCACTTTTTGAAGGTCTTGGTCTCGACTCGGAATCGAAAGCATTTTTACTCGGTCTTGTCTTGGTCTCAGACTAGGTGGACTCTGGATTTTAAATCAAGACTGGTCAAGACCACCACTGATGGGCTATTTTTCACATCATTACTGTGATTAGAAGGAAAATGCCTCTTTCTTAAAGAACAAATAACTCTATTTCATTTGTAGTTAGATTTTTCCCCCCCCACTTACGACTGCAACCTTCTGGGTGTTACAATCTAAGTGAGTGGTTCACAAGATGATGATTTGTCAGTGATATTTATGGTCTTGGTCTTGTCTCGGTCTTGCCCTGCTTTGGTCTTGGTCTTGACTCAGTCTCGATCCCTAAATATCTTGGTCTTGTCTCAATCTCGGAGCACTCTGGTCTTGGGTATGTCTCGGTCTCAGTAAGTGTGGTCTTGACTACAACACTACAAAGTAGTTCTAAAACAAAGGGGCTTACTAGCGGAAATGTTAAGCGCTGGGAATTTTTGAAAAGAGTGTACAGTAGATTTATCCTGACGTTTTTTAGCTCGGTTTTTCTTGAAATTGGCAAAAACAGGTGGAGCAGATGTAGCTGTCTGCGACAATATAGCCTAGCTTCCGTGCTGTTTTCTCAATAGAGGGCCTAAGCTGACCAACATCTTCTCTGGCTAACATACTTACTATTGACAAGTACCTCATATATACAACCCCACATCAAAAATATCAAACTATCCCTTTAACGGGTCTGCGCTTTGGTTAAAAGCCAAACTACAAAATCACGAACAACCATATTTCCTCACCTTGTTCTTCTCTAGTTTCTGTCTCTGTTTCTCCTCCAGCAGGGCTCTGCGTTTCTCAGTCTTCAGCCTCTGCTCCTCTAGCTTCCTCCTGCGCTCCTCCAGCTGGCTCTCCCTCAGACGTCGGGCCTTCTCCTCCTTCTCCAGCCACTGGGCCTTCTTTGCAGCTGTGGGGTCACCACAAACAGAGAGGTGTTTAAATGTGAACAGTGAAGCGAGAGTGGAGGAATAAAACATATGAGAGGAGAGAGTTAGAAAACAATGATTGCTGCAGTTGTTTTCCTTTAATGTTAAGCTAATTCAGGCTCACAGCGAGCTAGCTTGTGTTGCTAAATTGTTATTTCACGTTTGTTAGAAATGCCCAGACTTTTTCTTTCCCCACATTGATGAACAGTGACAAAATCAAACTTTTTTACACGGCACTTCCTGGAATAACTTTACATTAATAGGCGTCTACAGGTGAAGCTGCACTTAGTGACATTAGAACTTGAGCTAAATACAAACATTTACATATTGATAATGGGGCATATTTATAACGATTGAGTTAACACTGACATTTAGGAGGTGATAATTAACATGCTCATTATGTGAGTTTAGCTAATTAGCATACGGACATTCACAAATTAGCAAAGTACAGCTGAGGCTGAAGGGAGTATTGTTAGCTTTGCAGCTATTTAGTCACAAATCAAAGCAGAATTTAAGCAGATGAAGGTAAAGATGTCAACCTAAAGGACCACAAATGTTATTACAAAAGACAAAATGTGCAGTTCGGACGTCAGATGGTACAAGAGATTTTTTTAAGATATATTTTTGGTCTTTTTTTGTGTGCTTTTATTGGAGAGATAGGACAGTGGATAGAGGCGGAAATCAGGGAGAGAGAGAGAATGGGGAACGACATGCAGGAAAGGAGCCACAGGTCGGATGCGAACCTCGGGCCGCCCCCTTAGAGGGATAGCCGCTGTACATGGGGCGCACTAATAGCTGCGCCACCTTGTGCCCCAGAGTGGCGTTGACTTTTTGACACTATTTTTTTTCTGACACGCATTCGTGACCCACTAGAAACGGCTCCGCGACCCACTTTCAGGTCCTGACCCACCAGTTGAGAACCACTGCCTTAAATCATAGGATTCATCCTCTGACGGCACTGAACAACTTTTAAAAGAAAAGTACGACAATGGATCCAATAGTAGCCCAAGTATTTATGTCCAAGTCCTGGACCAACATATAAACCAACATTAGCATCAATAAAGTCTGTTAAAAGATCAAAGATTAAAGGAATGGCAAAAAAAAAAAAAAAAAAAAAGTCCAATTTCTACTTTCCCTAATGCAGTATTTCAACAGTAATGAAGATACATTTATTTTTCCATAGATGTATTGAAAGCATTCAAATCCAGCTGTGCAACATCACTTTAACTCGGGTGAAGCAGATGGCCGATGCTGTGATCACTGCACTATAATCCTGGTTACAGTAAATAAGCAGAAGTTCCCCGCTGAGTTCTACAGCGGCCTCCAGCAGAGACCAGTTTGTCTTTGCACATACGCTGCTGCGGCTCATTTCTTAGAGGAACATTTAAACTGCATCAATCCTCTTAAATACAGTACCCCCCCCCCCTCTTTGTGCTGAGCAGCAGCTGTCTCACTCTCCTTTGAATATAAGATGAACACTTTTCTTATCGCGTGCAGATAAGCCTGCTTACGAAACAATGAAAAGGTCAGTATGAAAGATGATGAGGGTGTGTTACATGCCGGGTCTGACCAAAGGAAAGCCATATCATGAGTCTTTTTTTTTGGTGGGTTTAGCCATGCAGGGATGTACTAATGCTGCAAAACAAAACACCTGTGTTAGGTTAAGTTCAGCTTTCTGCAGCTCGTCTTCTCTAATGATTCAAAGAGACGGAGAAGTCTGAGCTTTATAATCAACGACAAAGCCCTCTTCACTCCTCTTCCAATTCCCCCCAAAAAAATCCAATTCAGTTTGAATTCTGTGAAGCAGGGGAGAATTATATTGTCATTTTGAAGCGTGTGAGCCTGTTATTGCAGATATTTTCTTAAAACATGCAGAGCAAAACACACAGCTCTTTACAATCAGTTCATATCTATCTTTTCTTTAAGGGATGTATGAGCAGTAGGATTGCTTTTTGTTCCCTAAAAGTCACTATGTTCATTCTGTTTTCAACATGAAAAGCATAGTCCTCTATCAGGACAGACAGAAGCAGACTGCAGAAGGCGAACTAATCTAAGATCAAATGTAGCTCAGAAAGCCTTGGATAGTATCGATAAAAGACGCCGCAGAATTCCCCTTGAACTGTGGTGCGGCTGCAGCATGACGAAATTACTGATGCTAATGAAAGTAGTAATTAAATCTAATCTGTCTGAGAGGCCTGGTCTGGATTTTTGCTAATGACGGCTCATTTTTCACGCCAAGTGCCTCGGGCTCCCTGGGACGTCTCTGCTCTGCTCTGGCCTCCATCCACAGGGAGAAGAAGTGGGTTTGAAATCTAGATTTAGACGTTCATGTCTTTGGGCTAGAACTGTATTTACATAAGAGGGGAAAAAAAGTTTGATTCTGCAGTCACAATGTCGAGCCATGATTATATGTGATGGGCATGCACGCTCGGTGGGAATGCAGAAGAACGTAAAAGAAGCTGAGGAAAAATGTTTAAACCAAAAGTAAAACTGATGAGGGTTCACAGGGTTCAGAAGTTCCCCTCGAATGACAGCAGAAAACGAAATAGAAAAACACAATCGAATCATGGAGGGAAGAAGTAAAATCATGGCTGTGTTGCCCATTATTGAGTTTGATTATTTTCAAATGGCATGGCGGCTGCGATGGACTCAAAGGGTTTTAGTGAAGCCCCTTACCTTGCAGCTGAGTTTGTTGTTCTGAAAGCCATGCGAGAGAGACAATAAGAGACGACAATAACCGTCAGTCACGTCAGAAAAGAGTGACAGAAGACACAGAGGCATGTTAATACTGTAGTAGAAATAGAACAGGAGACGTGCATGCATCAAGTCAACAAATGACCGCTTCATGCATTACGAGAAGAGATTTGTTTAACGAACATTCGTATTGTTTTGAAGGAAAGTCCAGGATAGACGCAGTCGAGAGTCGGTTTTCTTACCGATATATTTAGCTCTTTCCTCCCTCCGCTCCTTGGCAAGTTTCTGTCGTTGCTCTGAGTTCATCGAGTCTGTAGGAAAAAGACAAAAATAAAGATTTTAGTTAAATCTAAAACGTGCAAAAAAAACAAAACAAAGAGACAAGAAAAACAACGCAAAAACAATCTCCAATTATTTGATTTTAAGATAGTGATGCGAGCAGCTTCTTCTTGCATAGTTATGATTATACTTGACAGACTCCCTCTTAACACCACTTTCACACAACAGATGAACCATTAACGAGGGTCTCATTCATGCTTTTTGACCCTTGTACGAACCTCTCTGCTCATTCACATCAAAGTGAGGCAGTCCAGGTGATTTGAATCCTAAGTTTAGCTCGAGACACCTCCCTCTAGAGGTTTTCTAGGAACAACTCTGTCTGAGAGAAGACTCAGAGCATGCTCGGAGGATTACATCCCCATCTGGCCTGGAAATGTCGGAGGATCTCCAAGGACGAGCATGAGAAGAAGAACATTCGGGCGACCTTGCTCAGCCGGCTGTTACTAAGTCCCAGACCCAGATGAGCAACAGAAAAGAGAAACATGTGGAGCACAGTTTAAAAAATGTGGCTCTAAATCTGGGAGAAAAGCCTGAAAAGATGTCCCTGTTACGTCCATCAATAAACAATCCTGTGAACACTTTTTTAGTAGAAGCAGCCTGTACTGAAGAAATAATCCAGGGAAGAAGACGGCAGACAATGTTGTGTTGATTATGTGGAGTAAGAGGGACGCTGTGTTGTTAAATGTTTGAACTGTAATCTCAACAGTATCTAACCCTCCGTCTTCTGTTGTCTTACTTTAGAGTGTCGATTATCGATATTTAATACTTCAATACGACTATTTTGTTACATGAAAGTAATAAAGGAGTTCATGTTTAAAGACCCGGGTTCAAGTCCGGCCTGTAGCTGCATTCCCACATGTCTTTCCTTCACTCTCTCTCCCTGATTTCTGACTCTATCCACTGTCCTATCTCTACAGTAAAGGCATGAAAAAGCCCCAAAGAACTCTTGAAAAAATTCAGATATGCAGCTTTCATTCATTGATTCAGCTTCAAGGTCAGTGCTGCTCCGTCTCTCTGCACACTGACGATGTTGAAACTCTCATTCAGCTCATCTGTCACTGTGATGTACATGTGCTTCTCAACTGCGGTCTTCCTCAGCACGGATCCTGATACATCTGAAAGGCGCAGCAGTGAAACACAAGGATTTATGTAACTCTTTCTTTTCTTAAAGCGAGCTGAGAGAAGCCATGACTGAAGAGGCGTTCACGCTGTTTGAAAACCAGAGACCCCCGGGGTGCTCGCTGCTGAGCCCCGTCTTCTCGTTGCAGTCCTTCTTCTCTGCGCTATGTAATATGTATGCCGCGCTTTCTCAACCAATCACAGAGGACCCTGCAGCACTTCAGCACGGTCTCCATGGCAACCTGATTGCGCTCCCTCCCCACCTTTAGGAGACTTTCCTGCACGGCTGCACACTTTGTGACGTGCAGAGAAAAATGATTCTTTAAGATTTGACAAGTGTAATGATTTGAGCAAAGTCAACATAAACATGGAGGAAGAAAAGACGCCACTCTCCCTTTCATTGCCCTGTAATACTTCTTAGTAACCTTGTTTGTGTTGTGTGAGTGAGGGAGGCACTACAGGGATTTTTAAAGGAGCGTACAAACAACAACATGAAGCCGATTTTGATGAGAAAACAAATAAACCCACAGCCCGACACAGTCACAGCAACAGAGTGAGAAAATGCTGAATGCATATTTTCCCATTCGTCAGCAAATCACCGAATACTAAAAAAAAAGACAAGGCATCGAGAGAAGATAGCACCAATTTCTTCAGCTTCAGCTTCAAATATGATGAAATGATTGTTTAGCTTTTATATATTTAAGATTACCAGTCCAGGGTGTACCCCCTCCCTCTCGCCCAATGGCAGCTGGGATCAGCTCCCGCCCCCCGTGACCCCGAACAGGAAAAAGCAGTACAGATAATGGATGGATGGATGGATATTTACCATTATGGCACAACTTTATGATGGCTACGACCTTTCATTGTGTTGACTGAAAGAGGCTAAAATTAGCATCAATATCTCTCTGCTGCCAATTTACCTTTTTATTTAAGGGACACAGAGTCTTACCTGCTGTGTCTGCTTGAATGAAGGACAAAAAAAGGACAATTCTGCATCGAAAAGCACTCTTTCTCTCTCTCCAGTATTATTGCTTAAAAATACCAAAAAGTCGCTCGTCTTTTCAGGAGGTTAACAACACGGCCAAGTGGCAACAAACAGGGCTCATAAATGAAGTAAACGCAGAATTGCAGTTCCTTTAGTGGCCACTTGAGGCTGCCTCCAAAAGTGAGTCATCCCCACTTGGCAGACAATGGAAGAATTGGCCATCGTTTTTGGACTACTTGTTACAAGAAAACAGACGTCTGTACATGTCAGGGCTCGAGTCGCAGGAGTGTAAATATTGATGTAATCTGCCTGATTATCTCGTAGCGATGATAAGATGGGACAGAACTGTATAATCTCAAAGTGAAGGGGTTCAAATTAGATTTATTGCCATGTCGTTGCAGGCTTAACCAAACCTCACTCTTGTGCCTTGAAAACAGATATGGACCCACAAACAAATCCATAACTCCCACCTTTCTTGGGCTGCGGGCTGCTGCTGCTGCCCGGGGTGGATGGCCTGACTTCCGTCTTGGAGGAGGCATCTGTATTGGTGGGGGTCTCTGTTTTGAAGCTGGAGTCTGTTTTAGGAGAGAGGTCTGTGACGGCTGAGTCGTCTGACATCAGGGGGTCCTTCCCCAAAGACTTGTCCCCATTCTGGATGGACTGAGAGTCCGTCTGCAGGGGCAGAGCTGCGAGACAGAGAAGAATTAAATAGATACATAAAATATATACATGACAGCTGATGATTAGCTTAATTATCTGATATTTCACAACATTAAATCTTTAAAAAAATTCTCAGTGCGTTGTTTTCTCTGTCCTGTCACTTCTGTTTATAGTCAGATATGTGACGTCTTTCCATCGTGTCATTCCTCCTTAGTGTTCCCTCTCCAAGCTGACGCTTCCAATAAGAGCTAATGACTTTATTTCAACATTTACTGCTGACACACCGTCACTGTACCTCGAATACCCTTTGTGACTTCATTAACACAACACTCCCGCCTCATTAGAAATCACTAGCATCCTTTTTACATGTGGCTCACGCACACCAGGTGGATAGAGTCAGAAACCAGAGAGAGAGAGAGAGTGGGGTATGACATGCAGGAAAGGAGCCACAGGTCGGACTTGAACCCAGGCCGCCCCGCTTGGAGGACTAAACCCTCTGTACATGGGGCGCACGCACTATCCACTAGGCCATCTGCGCCCTAAGTTAGATTTATTTAAAATACTAGTGACTGGCATGTAAAGAGAAATACTTCTCTTATGCCAAACCTAAAAAATGCTCTATGTATTATTATTAATGACAAGTACAGGCAGCTTATCCTTACACGTAGGAAGCTGGAACCAGGAGGAATTAAAAATGTAGCTTGAAAAGTTCACATAGTATCAAACTTCTTCGAAATACATTTTTAGACTTAATAACTTACAACGTGAGGTCTTGACTCCTTCAGCTTGTACAAAGGGTCAGTGGAGAACTGTAAAGATCAATCAAGCCTCTGTGTTCATGTTTTATGTAACATGAAAGTCTTTAAAGGTCTCTGTGAAACTTTCCCAACACGAGCACTATTGAAGCCTCCACAAAGATCCGGTCATGAGGCCCCGACTTCCTGAACTATGACCCTTACGCAGGCTGCAGAAAGCCACAAAAAACATCCGGTTTTTAATCCCCGCCCCGACTCTGTTTTCACACTCTGCTGTCCTGCTGATACTGTCACTGAGATCGGCTGCTTGGCTGCTGCTTCTCTCCCTTTATCCTGCTCTGGTTGTCACACTAAAGGAGGGACTGGAGCAGTAGGAGGAAGAAGGAGGAGAATGAGAATGAGAAGAAGAACAGGAAGAAGAAGAGTAGGAAGAAGAAGATAAAGAAAAGGAGGAAACGGAGGAGTAGAAGAAGAAGACGATGAAGGGGGGGTAGGGGAAGTAGAAGAAGACGAAGAAGACAAAGAAGAAGATGAAGGTGAAGAAGAAATAGAAGTAAATTAAGAAGGACGGGAAAAAATTTGCTCTTCTACAAGGACATGTGGAGAGTGAGAGGAGTGATTTCTAGAGAAAGGAGAGCAGCAGAACAAAGAGAGAGAGCATGAAAATGGTGCAGCAGCCTGTTTCATAATGACAGAGGGGAAAAGGGGAGATTTAAAAAAGACAAAAAGAAAGGAGATAAAGATAGTGGCAGCTACAGAAATAATGAGAAGGGAGCGCAGAGACCGCGAGTTAGGAAGGTAAGAAGCAGCCAACAGAGGGCAGATGGAGCAGGACGCTCTCCTCAGACCCGTCCAAACGCTCACCGAACCACATAAATCACAGATTAACACTTGGCTCGTCTCCATCTACCCCCACTGTACTCCAACACGGAGCTTAATGCACAGGCTGCTACTACAGAATCCTAATTGAGGAATAATAGGATGTGACGGGAGCCTCGTGAGAGTTTGGATAAGAGTGGGAAAAGATGTGCAAACGGGATGGCAGCGCTTGTTGCACCTGGTGCTGCAAAAAGGATTAGGATTTAGCAAAAAGAGGATTGCAATGTTCCTGCTCACTTGAGAAGATTACTTTGTTCATCCTTTTTGAATGTGGCCACTTCACTGGCCTTGTATGGATGTGAGAGGAACAGAGAGTCAAACTCAGGAACCATTAGGACAGAAATACTTGAACTTCTATTTTAAAAAATCAATTTAGGGTGAAACTCGACAAAATATTCAACTCGACAAAATAAATAAATTTCAAAAATCTTAGGAATAAGAGGTTTGAGTGTCTTTATAACTTTATTTTTTCCTTTTAAAGGTTTATGGGGGGGGGGGGGGGGGGGTTTGCCTTTATTCATAGACAGGACAGTGGATAGAGTTATAAATCAGGGAGAGAGGGAGAGAGAGAGAGAGAGAGAGAGAGAGAGAGAGAGAGAGAGAGAGTGAGGAATGAAAAGCGGGAAAGGAGCCACAGGTTGGACTCAAACCCGGGCCGCCAGCTTGGAGAACTATGGCCTCAGGACATGGGGCGCGACAGTCCCCCCCCTCCATGTTTTCAGCATTTTTTGACGTAAATATATAGAAGCCTTAAGTACACATATCAATTATATTTATTCACTCAGTTCTCATTGGGCCGGCTGTGGCTCAGTTGGTAGAGTCGGTTGTTCGATCCCCAGCTCCTGCAGCAACATGTCCACTGTGGCAAGACTCTGAACCCCGAATTGCTTCCGCTGCTTCGTCAGCCGCGTATGCATGTGTATGAATGGGATTACTTCTGAGGGTCACTTTACAGAGCAGCCTCTGCCATCAGTGTGTGAAGACTAGAAAAGCGCTATACAAGCTCAAATCTATTTACCATACAGAATTTCTCAACACTTATTTTTCTGGTATAAAGTTGCAAAAGCACAAAATACACAAATAAACAGGCCTAACTTATTCTCCTTAATTTGGACAAGAGACTACAAAAAAAAGAAGTGAAGATCTGCATGTCCACTCAGGGCTTCCGTACGTCAGTTAAACTTTAACTTGTTTGCTTGTTTTTCTTTGATTTGTTGGATTTTTTCCTCATTTTTCAATCTTCTGTAAAGCACACTGAGTTTACGGATTAAGTGGTGTAAAAACTGAACAAGAGAATAATGTAATACCTCTAAGACCTCTTTAGCAGTCTTAACGGGGGTTGAAGTAGCTTCTTTGTTTTCTCATGAGAGGAGACTACACTTTATACATTGGTGTCAATGTTTTAGTCTCTGAAATATGACCGGTAAGTACAAAGTGTCCTACATCATGTCTGTCTGGTTAAGTCTGAAGATGATGATTAGAAAGTGGGTGAAGGGCAGAGAAAGACCCTTTTCCTCTCCCTCTCTCTCTATCCAGGTGTGAAACGTTCTGTCCTAGTTTTAGCTCTTTTATAGGTTATTGTTACACTTTTTTTCTGGG
The DNA here is from genome assembly GCA_020745685.1 of Tautogolabrus adspersus. Taxonomy (NCBI): domain Eukaryota; kingdom Metazoa; phylum Chordata; class Actinopteri; order Labriformes; family Labridae; genus Tautogolabrus; species Tautogolabrus adspersus. The sequence goes on along the minus strand of CM036550.1, from coordinate 23,473,090 downwards.
ATTTCTGATAAAAACTTTTGAGATGAAGTTATGTTTTTTATGTATGTACCTCACATGCATTTGGACCACATGTCTGACTCTGATAAACTGCACAGAAAAGGTCAGGATCCCTCGTCTGACTCTTTTATGTGAGAGAGCTGATGTTTAGTAGTTATTACAGTAAGCACAGAATGGGTGTGGCTGTTGTGTATTTTGTTGCAGCGTACTGGTACTGTAAGAGGGGAGTGATGACAGCAGTTGTGTAACAGCAAGACCACACTATAAACTTTTTAGGAGACTGAAACAATTGTTTGCAATAAACTGGAGCCTGGCTCAATTAAATTTACTGAAAGGCTTCACTGCTGGAGTCTTGTTTTGTCTAGTGCTAACAGTAGCTTATGGTGGCTAATGTTAGCATCTTCAAACAGACACGACAAGAGAACTAGCACCACGGAGTGAGTTCATTGACCTCATGACTCTGTTTTTAAGAGTCACTCCTCCATGTGTGCTACTTAAAAGCACACAAATGTAATGCAGCTAATTAAGAGACTTTAAGATAGTAAGCTTGTATAGCTGCAAGTTGTACAAAAATGCACTTCTTTAAAGTGTCTCAACTGATTCCAACATGATCGCACAAAACACACATATTGTAAGATTTAATGTGACTTAAACTTTCCGGGGATATCATTGTTTCTTATTTTCTACCACAAAACTTTGGTAAAAGAGCTTTATATCTGCAGAACTCCATCTAAAAATCACGACATGTTAAAGTCTGCTCAGTATCTATATGCAATCAAGGGATAGTTGTCTGTAGAACCATTGATGCATTGCAATCAGAGCTGCTAGTAGTGTATTCAGCATACTTTCAGTGGTGCAAAATTGCCAAATTCCAACTTAATACCGGCTTTAAAAAGTAGATTCTTAAAGTCCCCACGAAATGAAAGATACATGTTCCAGGTTTTAATCCAGCACTTCTGTGTTAAATGTTTCTGCCGTTATCTGCCAAACATATTTAAATCAAGCATTATCTGAGTATTTTTACGGCAAAGTAACTTTATTTCCTCCTTGTTGACCAATTAAAAAGCTTTGGAAGCCAACAATCCAATCAAATTCATCCAAATGTCCCGCCTTCTATCTTGTGATTGGTTCTAGCTCGTTACAGTCGGAAATACATCACAAACACGGCGGTGAGATGCACTCGAAGTTCGGTTTCATGGGGACTTTAATGTAGCTTTCCATGGCTGATTGTTTCCATAGCAACATCAAAATGTTAAAAAAGAAGTACAACCATAAAAATCTAGCATCCTATACTGGACGATGTGTTGCATTTTAACTGATATTTAGCTTCATTCAACAACGATTTAAAGCGAGTTTCAGAGACAAAACATCACGTATATACTCTACATCTGGCAACAACTTGCTAAATGACTTGGGAAAAGTCTTAATTTAAGATAAAACCATAGTTAAAATATTCAGCCCTAACATTAAGGGGACATGTTTTCAGGGGCGGCCCTGCAACAGTGATGACAATAAATGCAGTCCTGCAGAAATACGCATAGTGCCAAGTCAACAAGAGCGCCTTATCGTGTGACCGGTCTTTCATGTGACAGGCTCCATTTAACACAGAAACACAAATTCAGCATGATGTTCACCCCTCCCTCCTTCCTCCCCCCTTGGTCTGCGTCTCTCCAACCAGCCATCTCAGGTTTCTGTGCCACTGTGACAGACACGGGGTTTAAAAATAGCGTTAAGCACCCTACTGAGAATGTCGGCCATAAAAGGGGTTTGGCTTCTGTCGAGGCACCCTGCGACGACACGGTGACCACAAACTGCAGCGTGTGTTTCACCAGATACAGACCGGGACACCAATGTTTGTGTTTGGGACACATCGGCTAATAAAGACCAAATCCATCTGGTGTTTAGTGTTAAATCAAAACACATGAAGATGTCCAAATGAGAGATGGTCACCTGCCAAATTTAACCACTTTAAGCTGAATTTAACCAACGATAGTCAGGAAAAATCTCTAAAAAAACACTCAGCCAAATTAGGGATGCTTATACTTATAAAGCGAGTTCATTTGACAGTCTCTCCTGAGACAGGTATGGCAGATGTGGGTTGCACCTGCAGGTGGAGGAACTGAGAGCGCACACACAGCTTAAAAGTATCTTGGAGTTTGAGAGATAAGCCTTTTGAACCTCAGCACTCCTCCTCAGTGTCTACCTGAGTCAATCATGAACACACAGGCATGAATGAGACACATATTTTTAGATTTAATGTCACTTACACTTTCTGCAACCCCGAACGGGAACAAGCAGAAAATAATGGATGGATGAACAATTTTGTTTTCCAAACTTGAGTAAAATTTACAACTTGTAGCCTACAGGTCACATCACCTTCCAATTTTGAACTTTCACAATGAAACTTGGAACTACTGAACCCTCAATGACGTTAAAATCTTCATCAGCTGTTGTGTTAAGGCCCTGACACACCAAGCAGACGGCAAAGAACTAGTGGCGACGAAGGCCGGCTGTGGCGTCGCCTTACGACGCCTTTTGTCTTGGCCAAAAAGTTGCACTAGAACACACCGCAAAGACTACAGCAGACAGCCAGCCACCACGTACGTTCTACGCAATGCTAAACTTAATAAGTTTTGTTTGCTGTTCGTTGTAAAGATACTAGAGGACCATTTTCACACCGCTGTGATAAAAGTTGAAAATGGCACTGGCGTTGTCAGCCCTTGGTCTTTTAGTGGAAAAAGAAAAGACAAGGCGGAGATGACAAATAAGGAGAAACCACACTAATTGTTGAAAGCATGGATACTACAGCAGCATGCTCAAGGGGCTTTCCCGAACTAACCTGTGTCGAGAGCTGCAGATAAATGAAACCTCCGAACATCCAACCAGAGAGAATCCTCTCAACGACCGCCGATCCAACATGTCGAGTCGGACACATGGCAAAAACTAGGGCGACGACCGCTCATCGACGGTTTCACTATGACTGACGGCTGACGATCTCCTTGGTGTGTCAGGGCCTTTAGACTGCTTTAGTTGTAGGTCACCAAACGTTAAAATTTAACATTGAGAAAAATGGAACTACATCTTTACGTATGTCGACAGCTTTGCATTGGACTTGTGTATATATTAAATAAGTAACATATCAGTAGATTTTACTCATCTACTTGATAAAATATGAGTTTCTTTTTAAGTATTCTAGCTACGTATGAGTTTGAGGGATCGTACGCAGAGTAAAAAGGCAAAATATTTAGTACAATATCCCTTTACTATTCTACTTTAAAGTAAGGGGCGTTCTGAACCCCATTTTGTGTGAAGCAGGTCACTCCCTATTGTTTAAAGTTATGCATGATACATATGTATGTGTGTGCATGTGTGTGTCTCTGTGATGAGTGGGACATGCTGGATCTGGGTCAGGCCAACCTCAGGAATCCCTGGCATCCACATTTCCCCTGCACGTGTTTATACAGCGAATGTGTGTCTTTTGTATGTGTACACACAGCCTGCATGTGCCAAGGAATCAAAGGATTAAACTCATCCTAAAACAGAGGAGATTAAATACTGTATGCGTAGTAAAAGCCAAAGGACATTGTCCAAGAGAATTCACTTCCACTAAATGTATAAACGCAAATTGAGCGAGTCGAGGAACTTTGCGATATTTCAATCAAAATCAGGCATTTTGCTCATTTCTTAGCCGTCTGCAGGCTGTTTGAAGGCTAACGTGACGTTAAGCAGCATGTGTGTCTTTGTTAAACGCCTTAAACACCTCTTCCGGAAACGGAAACACTCTTGGGCAACAAGTATCCACACCCCAGGGAAAAACAGAGGAAGAACATTCCTGGGATACTGGTGCTGAGAGCAACAATGGCCAAAACACGACGCTTGTTTAAATGTATGGAGAGCTACAACCAGCGAGCTTGTGTGTAAGATCTTTATTAAACTAAATTATTATCTTCTTCTTTCTATATTCTCTATAATAGCAATCTATATTTCTTCTTCTATTGTCTTCCTCCCCAGCTAGATCTCATGACAAATACGGATCAGCTCTGACTAAACCAAAAGGTCAATGAGTCCAAATACAAAAAAAAAAAAGTCAACCACACCACAGCCTCTGAGGGTACAGATAACTTCAGGCCTGCACGAACAAATGCTTCTCAAACCTTTGAACCCCTCCAATTCTCCTGTTACGTCGTGAGAGGACGGCAGACCAACAGCTGTGTTTGTTACACAAGCAGCGACAACATGCACAGCCACTTATTACTGTCACAGAAGAAGAAATGTGGCTTCTCTGTCCTGATGAGAGAAGAAAAAAACCTTGATTTTAAAGCTTGGTTTCAATTACAGACCCCTGTAAGCTGTTTAGGACAATCCTGCTGTTTTCTCTTGAATCACTAAAAGTTCAAGTCAGGCTAAAAGTGAACATAGTTATCCACGACTCACCACTTTTAGCAAATGTTGTAGCTATGCCTTTCATGTTTACTTTTGTTCTTTTAACAATTTTTAAACCTGTACGTCTTCATTTTCCCTCAGAAATATGTTGAAGGCAAAATAACATCTTTTATTTTCAGCCAGCAAAATGAGGTGCTTTTATCAGTTTTAAGTAGCACGCAATGCAAAGCTAGCTTAGTAAATGCTAATACTAAAAAGGCTAATATATTTGACTTTTACAGGGTAATTTTTTTTACAGTTAACCCTTTAGTCGAGTTGTATAAACACACGTTTACTTTCTACTAAGGATGATCCTTTGCGATTGATTTCAAAATTGGTTAAATACAAATTTAAGTTCAGACAGTTGACTGGTTTAAAGTTAGGGAAACGCTGAGAAAACAGTGAAAGTGGAGCACAATTTCACCTAGCTAAACGGAGCATTTGTGGGTTGCCAAGGGTTACTTTGTTAGCAGAGCTAGCACCAACAGCCTATGTCCTTCTTGCAGGTTCACCTCCACATACCTGTGCTGTTTAGGCATTGATACGGTAGAATGGTTGTATGACGGTTTAACCTGTCTCAGCCAACATACAACTTTATCTTTATGTTCTAGATCAAACTACTGCAAAACCACTCCATGCTGTGAGTTACCTTCATAGCGCATGCATTCAACCCCAGTTAGTAGCGGGAAGCGCAGTCATACACTTACACACAAGATTTGACCGACACTGCAGACCTAGATTAGTAATTCTGGTGCAACTAGCAAGGGTGACCATTTGTTGTTGTTTAGTCCCTTCTATCTATACTTCACATAATTCTACAAAGTGAAGGCTAAAGCTAATATGTTGAGAACGTGTAAAGAAAGGAGTAACATTATGATTTGTAATCATAAGAGCTAGTTAGCCTTGTTAGCCTACTATGCACAGTCATTGGCTCCAAAATAATCCTGGAGTTTTTATTCTCGCCAAAGTGAATAGCAGAGTGACAACTAACGTATTTACTAGCTACTAGCAGCTGGTTAGCCAAACATGCTAACACTTTATGGCAAAATCATCAAAAACAGTTGTTAAGATTAGAAACTACAGAGTTTTAATCACTGTGTGTTTATTTACAGTATATTTATTCTGCTTCACAATGACTTGGACATAATAGTTCTACAGCTAACAGGAACAAACGTGCTAGTTTGGTTAGCAAGTTTTGCTAGCTTAAGAAAAAAACATGGTGGATAGGTTGACAATATTGTTTAAATTGTCCTATGATTTAAGTTTTGTTTTATTTATGTCATGACATTTTTGCATATGATATTTAAAATTGTATTTAATATCTTTGGGTTCCATATTTATTTGCAGGTGTGTTAAATGTATTTTCTACAAGACTCGCACATTTTAAAGCAGTTTAACATTAATGCTAGTGAAACAGTTTTGTCAAACCCATATTACCTATTTTCTGCTTGAACATTGGCCTGATAAGAAAACAAGATGCTTGATATTTATTTTGTTGGACTCTCTTTTTATCTCAACGCTTCCTTGTCTTTGAGTTCAGGGCAGAAACAGGACACTATTAAAAGTAAAACTATTTTCTAAAGACAGATCTTAGGTCTGAACATCAGAGCTGAAAAGGTTCAGTCAGAATGACGAGGAGCACGCAAACAGGATGTAAGCTACTCCACTTCAATCAGGAGGAATCTGCAGACGCTTTTAGCATCAAAGAAGTGGGTTACCCAGTCATAAAGACATAAAACAGAGCCTCACATGAATCATACATGGATAATATATTATTCACTGTTCCCTCCTTCTCTGTTCACCAGCACACGTTTGATACTAAAAGTAAGGTTAAAGGTGATGCAGTGAGAAAGGAGAAGAAGGGGAAGACTTTTGATGGCAGCTGCTGACAAAAGCTTTTCTTGGAGACACGACGGAGAAAATAGCTCAGGCGTGATTTGTTGTGACTGAGGCTGCAGTCAGAGAGTTTCACTTCCTCAGTCGTGACCTCATCGTTAACAATTATACGTCTTAGGTGATCTCTGAGACGTAGCAACGTTAAGCAAGGCATTAAATGTAAATAGGCTACGAGTCACCACAAGGTTTGTTTCTCTTCACAATGGAGGCTTAAAACAATACAGAAACAAAAAAACCTCCTCATGTACACAAACTCTACTCAAATGATTTCACAATAGGAGACGGGCTGAAGGGAGGTTTGGTAAACGCTACAGCTGAGTGACAGAGAGGACAGCAGAGGGAAAGGCCGACTACAAGTTTCATCAAAAGTTGGAAGTGAAGTACCTCAAAATGGCATTCAATGTCATGTTAGATTTTTTTTAATTATATTAAATGTGTCCAATGACTTATGAATAGTAATTTTCAATGAAGGGCCCGATCTTTAAAACCCCCGCAGCCTACATACCAACGGGTGATGTAACCGTGGTTACTTCCAGTTATATACAGTCAGTGGTGGGAGGAGGTTTGGATTTATGGAAGGGCCAAATAAACACAACACACTGCACTGTTCTGTTAAGGAGCAAAGGATAGGAGGAAGGACAATAAACGATGTTTGAGATTTGTCCACAGGGGGCGCCAAAATACACACGAACTGAAACTCCCACACAGGATATTTAAGCTAGGGCTGCTTGATTATCACATGTATTTATCAAACTTAAACTCTCTAAACACAACTATGCTATGTCCCACATGTAACTTATGTAAGAACCTAAAATTATACAACTATCATTATCGTTTTAACCTGAACCACGATCTATTCCCGGGCTGTTTTGTTTGTTTACATAACCAAACACCAGACTCTGACCGTTTCTCCATGGTAGCCATGTGGTCCATGTGATTTTCAGATACATGTGAGCCACCAGTGCTCTCCAACAGTCATGCCATACTGGAAAACAGTGATAGTCAAAGGCAATGAACTTGTAGTTCAGATGTGAGAATGTGTTGATGATTTCAGTACTCGCACTGAAAAATTGAGAAACAATGCTCAGCCCTGTAAAGCCGGAGAAACAGTTATATAACACAGAGACAGAAACAAGGGGAACAAAAGGCAGAAACAAGAAGTTAACAGAGATCTGCAGAAACAATGAGTCGCACTGCAGCTGATCTGTGTCCTGTTTATTTCTCAGAACACCAGCCTCCTGCAGACTCAGACCTTAATGCTGCTATATACGTCCAAACACATCTTTTCCTTCATTTAACGGCTTTACAGGAGAAGTCTGGCCAAAAAGAGACACAGTGCTCTGATAGTTTTAGCCAACTGTGCGTCAATATTTACCAGAAAAAAACGATTTTCTCTGATGAAACATTAAGAAAACTTAAATTTCTACAGCTGCCCTTCCACTCTTTTGTTTTGGCCTCATAAGTAGGGCATAACTCCGTCTGGCTGACTAATGTTGACCTGGCAGCACGCGGAGGTGTGATGACGGACTAAGTTTAATCTCAGCTGAGGTCTGGTTTCAGTGCAGTGAGGGGCTGAATCACAGCAGGTCAACAAGAGATGCCATGACAACTTGATAAACTACTTTCACAACAGACGTGTTAATATTGTATCTTCAGGAGCTATTATATGGAATTGTGCTCGATGAATGAACGGCTAGCAAACTTACAGATGTGTTTAATTGGACAATCAAGTAATGTTCACAAGTTATGACTGCCTGCATTGTATCCCCTTAAAGCTGCAACTGTGCACTTTTCATTGGGGCTAAACACCTCCATATTAAAGCCACTATGAGGAGTTTTTCACTACTTATTAAACAGACTGAAATCAATACTGATGTCTGTTTATGCACTTTGAAGGCAAACGTGACCAACAGGGACAAGACTGGACTTTGCTTGATAGTTATTTTTTATGTCTGAAAGTGCTGCTGCAGGGTAGGTGTCAAACTAAGTGATTATTAACAGCACGCTGCAGAAGACGGCTTTTTGTGCATTTTGCAGCGATGACTTTCAATGAGTGTTTAGTTTAACTAAATAAAGAAAACAGGATGAGATGTTTTGTATTAAAAACTCCACCTACACATGTACAGGACAGAATCAGCAAAGAGATAAGACATTGTCTGAAATCAATACAAAGAAAAAGTTCCTCACAGGAGCCTTTAAAGAAATTCAAATAGTATTTTTTGGGGTAAATATAAAAGTGAACTCTTAATTCGATGTAAGATATCTTTTGATAATAAAAATACCAGAGAAAAAAAAATCAATATCGTTCATTTTCTGTGTATTTTAATGAACATTATTACATTGATAATAGTTACGTTGGGTCGTGATCTTTTGGGGAAATGTTTTAAATCTTTTATGCACCTTTTTTTTTATCCATTTTTGACAGCTTGGTTCTCAAAAGTCATGATAAAATATTAAACTTGAAACTTCAATCAACTGGATGAGGCTGCTACAGAATCAACACAACTGTTCAACTGTTTTATGAAAAATCCTGGAGGACACAAATGAGCTTCCCGGAGGTCAGACAGCATCTACGTGATTAACTGCGTCTCTTATCATCAGACACATCAAACTTGGCAACCAAGCCCGTGTTTAATGTCAACATAAAGCCCTTCACAGGAGAGAAAAGGCTCTGCAGAGCAGCTGCAGACAAACTCTGTCAATATTTTTTGCTGTCTTCATGCTTCATCCTGAAGGAGAGTTTTCAGGAACCATTTCCGAGCATGAAACATAAAACACAAGCAATGAGCTGCTAGCTGTCTGCGGCTCCTTCGTATGTCAAGGAGGAGGCAGAGTGGCGTCACTGGAGGAGACTGCAGAGGTAATCAATTGACTGGAGCAGCAGGAAGGGCTGCAATGTAACAGGTTGAACGCCTGCTATGAAATAAACAGAAAAGGAACTTGGAAAGGTTTGAAGAACAGACGGATAAACAGAAAGAAATCCTCTGACACACCACATGAGGAAGCATCCTTACACAATAGAAAGTGAAGGTTTTGTCTTTGCAGTATGTACGATCTGCTGGTAGTCAAGATGGATGATCATAAAATGATGCTTTTTATTTTGTAGTGTTGTCGTCCTCTCTTCAAGATTAAATTAGGTTGCAGTGGAGCCTGTGGGTCCTGTGACCGAGATGTTGAGTGATGAGTGACAAGTAAGTGTGTGTGTGTGTGTGTGTGTGTGTGTGTGTGTGTGTGTGTGTGTGTGCGCGTGTGTGCGTGCGTGTATAAGTGGGCAGCACGACAAATGCTAGCTACATCAGGGTTGTTATCTGCACACACACACACACACAAGCACACATGCACTTCAAAGCAGGAGGACGGAGGGTTGGGGGGTGTGCATCTGTTAGTGATTCCCTCAAGGTTGGAATACCACATCAACAAAAACATCCAGTGCATGTTGCAAGGCAGCATGGGTAACGAGGGAACAAGCACAGGACAGGAACCAAACTAAAACAGCTGAACGCCCGAGAGGCTTAAAGAACAACATCCAAGAAAATCACACTGATGTTGTTCTTGTTTCTAATATTACACTACACATATTCATTGATGACGTCCTAAGAAGGAAGACCTTTAAACTTACGAGGTCGCCTTTGCAGCGAGCATCGTAAAAATGAACTTAAATTGAACACTTGAGATGAATAAAACAGCAGAAATATTAGTCAATTAAACTTCAGCCGACGGTCAAGACAGTAAAATCTCATGGAGCTGCAGGATGAAAGAGGAGAGAGGGTGTGCCTCGGGGTTAGCTCAACAGGCCCTGAGGACATAATCCATACTGAAGGCGTCTACTAACATCAAAGAGAATCTTTGCTTGAATTTTTAAGATAAATTCAAGTGCAGGGCAGCCCTCGTTATTAAAGCACTCCTGAAACCATCTGATAGTAACATTGTGTGATGGTCTCTGCATGGTTAGTGGTTAGGCCAACTAAACTACTTGGTTATATCTAAGAAAAAATCAAAGCTGTTCGCCTGTTCCGCCATCGATATTAATATTGAAAATGCCTGCAGAATAGCTTTAAATGGGGAATTGGGTTTTTGGTAATTAAACCAGTCTGTCTACCAATCAGAGCCAGTCATTTATAAACTTTGTCCCACCACTAAAAAATGCTTAAAAATCTATTTCTGTTCTCTTTGCTCGAAACAGTATCCTACTCAGAATTGAGTTTGTGCTTCCAACAAAGATGGTTCAGACCTTTGCTTCCACAATTACTCTACTATGGCTCCTTCTTACTGATACTGTTTGAGATTTTTGGAAATGTATTACATGCTAAAGCTCACAACAACTGTGTTTCTTCGCACAAAGCGCAGCGGGAGGGGCTGCTAGCAGAGCTGCTGCTTACATTAGCTCAGCTTGTGTCTAGGTTACGCTTCTCAGTAAGGAATAAACAACATCAGAACATCTCTAGGTAAAATCATGGTTTGGATTAGATTATTGCAGCAACATTGACTTTTGATTCCTTGGGTGACTAGTCCTGTCATTCAATCAACTCTAACATATGCTAATGTTTGTGTTCTATATCGCTTAATTTCCTGCAGGTTTTTAAAGGTGCAGATACGATACTTACTACCAGTCAATTACAAAAGTCAGCCCAAATAGAAAACATTCAATCAATGTTAATGAACCAATGGATAATGTCTGACTATTTCAGACCAGGCGGTTAACAACAGTGATTAATGTCTGAATAAATCATTCAACTTTATTTTGGGCTTTTTTTGGGATAGAGTCAGAAATAAGGATGAGGGAAGCTGGGAAGGAGCTGCAGGTCGGAGTCAAACCCAGGCCGTCTGCTAGGAGGACGATAACCTCCGTACATGGAATATGCGACATAACTGCATGGCTATCTGGAAGCTTTCACTTTTCAGTACATAAAATCCTCTGGTTCACAATCAGGAAGTGACTTGTTTTGCATTTCCAGAAGCAGTAGTGTTAGCTTGAACAGCTAGTAAGAGCACTGACAAAGACCAGAAAGGTAATATTTTAAAGTGCAGGGCTAAAACATTGTGCTTTAAAATAGTTGGATTTGGGATTTAGTGTGAAAGACTTAAACTATTTGTGTTTATTGTTGAGTCAGAAAAAGAAAAACGATTATAGTGCCTCGTATTATTGCCTCAACATGAGCTCTTAAACAGTCCCATATGTGAAGGTGTTGACTCAAGTCTATAGAATGTGATATGACAGATCCTTTTATGACTAAACTCTGCCTCACAACGCTGCCTAACAGGATTATGCTGCAAGCAGGATTATTAATATCAATGTCCCATTCATGACTTCTGCTTTTTTATTAAATGGCGGATAGGAAAGGAAACATGACTAATCTGTGCATAAGCTCTCAGGAAGCTACATCCTTCTCCTTCATCATACTGGGGCAGCAGAGTGGAGCGTTCCCTCTCCTTTCCTGTGGTGTCATGGCTGTGATTTATAGCATCTGGTCACAGGGATCGCTGACGTGGAGGGAAGAGGAGAGCGCCATGGTCTGCTCAGTCTCCTCCTCCTTTCTTCTTGAAGGATCCGCTCAAACCAAAACAACAAGTATAGCCTCGACCCCCAGCTCACAGTCCAATTTCTCAGAGTCATTCTATCCACACCCAAACCTCTCAGCAGAAATCACCGCTCTCCCACACAACCATATACAAGTATTCAAGCCCCCAAGCCACAAATGAGACACAGTTGGCAGAGCTGTGAGAACCTGAGCCAAGTCTGACTTCAGGAGTTTAGAGGGCCTTTGTGTCTGTAAGTTTCACTTTGTATCTAAAATTCAGAGTCATACTGAAAACTCGGCAGGAGTTACAAATGAAAATCAGAACAGAACAACTACTGGATTCATCAATCATTCAATCAACATATTATCAATCTGTCACTATGTCGTTTTTTTTTTAGCATATCTAGTTACAAAAGATTAGGAAAAAGCGTTTGCAGAACTAAACTATTTTTGGTTGGAGCGTCAACTTCACCAAATCCTATAAAAAGTTGCTAACGTTAGCTTAAACTCTGATGTAGGCTTGGTAGCACACAAAAATGCATTCAAATTGGGGGTGATACCAATTTCCATGAGCAGACTGTTGAAAGGTTTTTTTTTTTTGTACTTTATCCTTTGAGGGAACAAAATAATGTAATATGAAGGATTCTCCTCCTTTTGAGTTATCGCTGGATTTAGCTACTACTCTGGAAATACGCTAGTTAGCAGCTCCTTTAAACTCATGCACACTATTATAGGCTGGGAACCGTGAATGGAAGGTCGTAACCGGCCAAATGAGGTGTCAATCGAGAGGTCAGAGTGCTGCCACCATTTTGATGTATTGCAGTCAAACAAATTCATTCATAACAATGAATTATTACAGAAAATACAGTGGGAAATAGGGAACAGCTGTAGCTAATTTTAAGCAACCCTTTGATCTTTGTGGATGTAATGTGTTTGGATTTCATTTTTTCTCTGGGTTTGGATTGTGTCGACCCGTGATGATGCAGCAGGACCGTTTTTGATGAATATCATGATCTGGAGGGTACAGTAAATCTTCAAATGGTAAGTCAAAAGACAGTTAAAATGGTTGTTTCTTTGATGGTCTGACGGATGCGTAGATTGTTGCTGCTGCTGCTGCTGTGGTGGTTGAATCGACACACGCACTGACGGCCCACGGCTGTAAGTGGGCGTGTAATAAGGTCGACATAATGCAGACTACATGAGTGAGGGAAAGGATGGATTAAGTCCTATCAGAATAAATTGTTATTAAGAGTCTAGAAGACAAATAGTTTAAGTAAATGGTTTATCTCTTGTTGCATGTTGCAAATGAGAGTATGGCAAAGGACATTCAACGATCAGTCGATGATCAAACAAAATCTGACCAATCAGATTCAACTATGTAAATCCTTAGTTGGGGACACCCCTAATGTATTGGAGTATCACTAAAGCTACAGCAACAGCAACATTTTCAAGAGATCATATAAGGCTCTGGGAAACTTTAAACTTCATTTTACAGTTCTGACTTTGATTTTGATACAGTCATTTCAGATACTGAAAATAATTGTTAGTTGCAGCCCTCCTTCTTAACGATTCTTAGTATTTACTGGGTCTATTTACCAGACCATGGTTACTTCTTTCCTTGAGTATAATGGTGGAGGACAAGTAATGATAGGGGCAAATCAAAAGCTGCAGCAGGGTGGTTTCTAGGCCAAAATCTACATTTCCAGCCTGGCCCGGGATGATGGATGTGTGCCAAGAACATAACGTCAGTGTGACTGGGAAGCTCACAGGGCCAGAGGGAGTCCACGTCTCATGATTACTTCCACAGAGGAGCATTTAACTCCTCGCTGTGACTCTGCCTGCGGGGCAGCAAGGCCGGAAAAGTTGATACAGTGACACTGCAGGTATCTAGGAAAAGGAAGTCTCCACCTGGAAGGAGTTGTAACATATTCTATTTAAACTCTCATTGAAACAAGTGGAGAGGGTTTTCACTCTGCTTGACACAAAAGGGGGATTGTTTCAGCGCAGGACGGTGGTGACACTCCTATTGTGAGCCAAACACACAGAGTCTTTGAACATGTCATGTCTTGGTTTGACTCCAGGAATGCCCAGATAGTAAGAAAGGAAGTTTCAAAGTGTGTTTCCTCAAGGATAGATGTCCCTCGACTTTTCTACACAATGACGTGAATTCAGAAACACCGACAGACAACGATTGAGTGGCATTACTTTGCTTCTTGGCTGATTGAAGTGAATGTAAAGCGATGTCAGGAGAGATGAGGTCAGTAGCGGTGTACAGTGTGTGTTTGTGTGTACATGTGGAGGGAGGGTGTAAGGGATTTGGATGGTCTACATGCATTAGGGCTAAACCAAAGATCTGCAGACCTCAGACCTGAATAAATCACTTTGATACGGGATTACGATCCCCTCTTCCAGCGCTGCAGGCACACCAGGCTGCACAAAGCCAACAAACCCTAGTTGGCTTTTCTTTCCATCTATCTTTTTTTCCAACAAGAATGAGACTCACAGCTCTCAGAAAGGAGTCAGAGGAGGAAGAATGTTTCTGTTTATCTAACGCCCCGGCCTTTTTCGGCATCTAGCATTCCTCCTCATAACGTCACATGTTGATCCGCCATACTGTGTGCACGAGGCTGACGTTGGGAGGCCTGAAACCAAAACATCCTTGTTTTCGTTATAGATAGCTTATCAATGGAGGATTTTGCTCCAGAACAATACAAACTTGTTCAGCATTTCAACTACCTTTAACAGGAACTCTCCACCTATAAGCACACAGTCTCATACTTTGGCTGAATTTCTAGCACCAAAAGAAAGCCACAAAGTTAACAACCAAGCCTCAAAAACACAGGAAATCCCCACACTTATCGAAAAACAAATACGAAGCATAATTGTTCAAGATAATAACAGAACAAAATTACGAATCGCTATCCACTCAGCCGCTAAACAACAAGCATCCAATCAAATCCTTACTCAAATTTGGCAAAATATGCGGTGCCAGATAGCCTCACAGCAGCCGTGGGTTCAAATCCATTCTCGGACCATTTGCTACATGTCAGCCTCCAATTTCTCCTCCCAACATTTCCTGTCTCTCTTCAGCTGTCCTATCCAATAAAGGCAAAATGGTTTAGTCTGAGTCTTTGATTTTAAACTCCAAACACTTCTCTTTCAGCGGAGAATCACAACTGTATATGAGCCTTTTTATTTGGGGTATTTGAGATCATTTTAAGGAGTACGCTTGTTAAAGTGTTACTATCATGTTAGTTCACACATCTGTAAAGATTTTCAGTTACCGTTTTTATTTCCTCCCAATAGCTTTTCAGATAAGTGAACTCCTGTATACATCATTAAACTGCTGTATCTCTGTACTACCCTGTAACACCAGTGCTACCACTCAAAACTTGACATTGCATGTCAGCCATTGTTTTGCTGGGGGGTGTACTGGTGTAAAAATGGCCAAAATGTTGATATTGTGAGCTCTAACTGACTTCACACAGCACTATTATTGTTCACTGTGGTACTCAGCTCTTCTTTACTCATACAAAAACAGTAGTTGTCGGTGGCAGCCAAAACAAAGTCATGGAAGCAGCACGGCCAAGTTCTGGTGAAACAAGGTCATATTTTTAGACGGCTGATACGTATTTGTATCGGGCTGTTGCAGGGGAAGGGGTCCTCACCTGATTTGTCTTTTTATTACAGGCAGCATTGGGGGCATTTATACAGGTATGGTTTCATAACAAGTCTAAAAATCTGTGGGCCAATATGTAAGAAGACAGTGCATTCAGAATTGCGAGTGTAGGTTACTCTGGTCACACAATAATAAACGATAGCCTCAGATTGTTTATGCAATATGCTCATGTTTAAACCAAAGGACACGATTTATATGGACAATATAATGTTATACATGTAATTGGCTTCAAAATTCCAGTATCTATTCATCGGTCTACGTGTACCTCTATACTCCCACACATGCAGTGAGCTGTGATAGCCTGCCTCTGCTGACAGAAAGCTGCAGCAGATGCTGCTCTGTCCATTTAACACTCTCCACATCAAGTGGAAAGGGAGAAAGGAGTGGGGGCTGCCAATGAACAGAGTCACCTTCTCTACCAGAACACGGGTCAAGGAGAGATGTGTGAAGGAGGCGGAGGCAGCCCAAGGATTGTCATCTGTGCTCTCATGTGGTCTTATGGATGGATTATTTATGGGGGTTTGTTGTAATTGCATTACACATATATATGAGAATATATCTGATCCAGAGGAAAGAAAAGGTAAAACAGTCCAGAAATAAACCCTATGCACTTTCAACAATTAAACCTTCAGACCTTGAATCATTACCAAACACGTTATCTGTAGAGCTTGAGAAGTTAGAGTAAATATTCAATTATTGATGTGAAAATAAGGCAACCATCACAAGGAAAGGTCAGGATTGAATTTACATTATTTAACCAAGCACTAGAGGAGATCAGCTTATTAATCCATCATGACGAGGATTTTACTGATAATAAAGACTGCATCACATGCAAAGAGAAAACATCAGTCAGAGATGCAGGGGTTCAACATCTGCATCTCTGACTGATGTTGCCAGTATATGTGCTGTTAAAGTGCTCTTGAGCAAGACCCCAAAAGGAGACAGATGTGTGTTTTTCCCCCACCTCTGCTTTTATCTTTGTAATTTCTCACTAACATCGTAGTGTATTCGGTCTTGTTTTTGCACAGGGCTGCACCAGCTCTCCAGTGGTTGTATATATGAGGGCCATTTTTCACCC
This sequence comes from Tautogolabrus adspersus, assembly GCA_020745685.1. Lineage (NCBI taxonomy): Eukaryota > Metazoa > Chordata > Actinopteri > Labriformes > Labridae > Tautogolabrus > Tautogolabrus adspersus. The sequence continues at coordinate 23,456,499 of CM036550.1, read as the reverse complement.
AGTGCACCACTGACGTGCTTGGTAATGGAGACCAGAGCGCGGTGCAGCATTTCCAGGATCTGTGCCGGTTAGGACCCGCCTGTTAAGAGGTGCAGAAGACCCGCTGTTTGCTGCGCAGGAATTACAGCGGGGTTGCCAGGGCGTATAAAACATCCCTTATTTTCATATTTGAGTGGGAGAGAGCTCATGTGTTGGAATCCTGCAGCTCTAACATTTCTCACTGAAAACACTGACACGCATCGATTATGAATGGTAGGATAAAAAGATTAGGGGAAATAACAAGGGGATAACATGATTTATAATCGAAACCCCCACCTTGGTTCAACACTAACGGTATTCATGACCTATTTTCATATATGTCTGATACTCACTTTTATCTGTTATTGTCAGCTTCTCCTCGAAATTATGTCCAAGCTCCTTATAATCCATTGTTTCCAATCAGGCGGATCGCTGTCCTGTTCCAGTTGCTGTCATTCCTCAGAGTCCTCCCCGACTACAGGAGATGAAACTCCCGGTACAGATCGCCTCAAACACGCCCTTAGTAAATCCAACCGGAATAGAAGCAAAAAAGTGACAAAAAATATTTACAGAAAATAAAACAGAATCCGATGTAAGGACACTTAAAGTAAAAAATGTTAAATAATAAGAAGTTTGTTCAAAATGTCCTTTAAAAAATATTGTCACGTTTGAATCCAGAGGGTCGTCAGAGGAAAATGTACAGTGCGGGAATGAAAAGCTTCAGTGCGCCGCAGGATGGGATGTGAAGTTACAAAGCACGAGAACACTGTTTCCGTTACAGAATTTCAAAATAAAACCCAAATCCACTTTTTTTTTTGTGCCAAAAGCATTACACAATTTTTTCCAGAGATTTCAACAACACTTCAAGGTTATGGAGTTTGCAATGTTGATTTAGAAGATTGAGCTTAATTTGATAACAACTGAGGGCAAACCCTGAAACAATAAAAAGCAATGTTGATAAAGGTAGCCTAAGTATATCCTCAGTAGTAACAAGTGGACCATTAGTTTACTTTGTTTGTTAGACCATGGTATCTAGGGTAGAGAATTCATCTTTTGTTCTATTCGTTTTATGGGACTATACGCATTTTTAAAATATATCTAGCTTTCTGACTTACACAAAAAAGGATGTTTAAAAAGTTTTACAAGAAACAGTCTCAAATTAATCTCAATAATCTAGAAAGATGAGTTGAAAGGATACTCACAGTTTACAAAAACAATGTTGTTTTCTTCAGATGGTCTGACAACAAGTTAAGAAAATTAATTAATATATACGCTTTGTATAAAAATAAGAAAACTGACTAAACACGTTTATACTTCTTCCTACTTATGGACATGAAAGCTAAAATAGTCAGCAGGAGCACTGCTGTTTATTTTATAGCTTCTTACTATTTCTGCTTCAGTCCTTTGCTAAATGTTTTGCACCAAAACACCAAGTCAAATTCCTCGTATGTGTAAATGTAGGCTACTTAAATAAAAACAATTCTGATTAACTAAGAAAACTTCTTTTGTATTGTGTTTTTCATTGTTAGTACATATTACTTTTTCCTGTCTGTCTGCTTATTTGTATTTATTTGTATTTTCTACCTGTTCGAAATAAAAACTCAATTCAATTTCAAATGCTTGGCTTCAACATACGTTTTATCCATCACAAAATAAAACACAAAGTATATCAAACAAAGGCCTAGCATACAAGGGTCTCTGACTATATTATATCAGATCAGAATCAGAAATACTTTATTAATCCCCAGGGGGAAATCCGGTCGATTTAGTATCTCTAACACACAATATATAACTAATAAAAAGCTTAGAAACCAATTTCTGTCGTCCATTATGTTTAACCCGATACAGAAAAGACAGGAAACACAGAAAATAGTGTTGTATTAGAATTATTATAATGGTCTAAATTGATATTGTCCAAGAATACACTTTAAAATAAAGAGAAGCACTATACTGCGATGAAGCTCAAACTACTACTATAGTTTACATCAATATTTATAAGCAAATGTTGATTTAGATGGATACCATTTTTTATGTTTAAGTATCAGACTCCCTTTTTAAAATATCGATATTTAATTCTCATGGCTAAACTCTTCCATTTCCGGTTGTAGTCTTGTGTAACTCTTGCCAACGTGACGACGTCGTTATCAGCGAAAAACCGCATGTCGGACAACTGGAGCGTGCCAACTGTTTCACGAGGGAAGAAACTCATTTACCAAACAAACACCGGGACACACAAGTCACTGAAAAAGCGAAATAACACTTTATTATGCCACCGGACCTCCCTTGTTAGTTTAAATCGAAGAAACATCACTGAAAAAGTATCTGACTCTACTTTTGGACCCCCTGAATGGTGAATGGTTTGATCCATCAGATGATTTCCAGCAGCTGAAATCACCCCTGCTGCCTGGAAAGACTTCGGTTGTCAAAACAGCGAAATAAACGGAGTCTATGTGTAATGACAACAATTAAGCGCGAGCTAATTAACAGTAAAAGGGCATCTTTACTTACTCAGCTTAAAATACAATTTAACTATTTAATTAAATGACCGAGAACATTGTCTGATACTGATAGGCTCAGGTAAACAAATTAATCTTTCAAAGATTTCTAACTATACATAAATTGATGCCAATTAAACAAATAATAATCTTTAAGAATATGTTAGATGAGTAGTGTACATAATGTTGTGCTTATATGCTTTCTTTCTGAGAATACAAAGTGACAGTGCATTATGCAGCTAACAGCATTAAGGATGACACACTGGTTATCAATTGATATGACCTTCCTGTCACTGCAGGAGTCAGAGGAGGGAAATCTTCCAGGAGGAAATCTGCTGCCAAGTCTCATCTGACAACAAGAGAGACGGCCAAAGCTTGACAAACAGCCTCACAAGAACACTGCTGAATTAAACACGGTCTAACAGGGTCTTTCCTTAATGACACATCTTATTCTAGAAACCTATAAATACAGTCTCAGCATGTCAAAATGGTCGTGAGTTTTTAAATTGACAACTTTTCTCATGAATAAAGATAGAAGAGCGAAAAGGGGATGGTGTGTCATTCATTTTTTAAAAGTGTCCTTTTATAAATAGTCTGACCAGCATCACACCCACGCACCACCTTTTCACTCATCTGGATAAAAAAATCATATAAATTATGAATAAGATCAACTGTTTTCATTTTTCATGAATCTGCCGGACTTAATATGGGACAGAGTAGAAGAAACGCATGTCAAAAAACATTATAGAAAGTCTGGTAATGCTCACTGTGAGACCACAGAATATATAATGTAACATATGACATGATGGTAGAGCTGTACTAAATGCTAAAAGGACAAATGTATGCCAGATTAAATATGCATGAGCCACTTAGCTTAGAGAAGACATTAAAGACCTCGTAGACATCAGGACTCAAAACACTTGGGTCGCTGTGGTTTGTCCACCCTGTAAGTCTTTCCTATACCTTTTATTTTGGCATAAAATCAAAACGTAAACTCTTGTCTCATGACTTAAGGTTGGCATAAATCAAACTCAAACCTGACTCATGGCTAAAGAGATTTCTTTAATTCCTTTGAAGATGGTACATGAAGGTTAAAGATAGCCTCTAACGCGCTGCAACACGGTTAATCAATCCACGAGCCACATGAAAGGGAAGAGAAGCGGCTTTATTGGGGCTAATGGAGATCTGACCTATTCACGCCAGCGAGGGAGAGAACAGATCTGTAGTTGAGTCCGGAGTCAAAGATCATGAAGTTATTTGTTGATGCAGTAATGGGATTTGGTAGAAAGGTAAGCTGCACTTATCAAACCTTAGCTATGTCTTTAATCTGCCTGTGTGTCTTTCTCCGACACGTTAGGTCCGTAGTCAAGCACGTCTTTGTGACTGTGAATGTTTGTGTGTGCCACTACATAACTGTCCAAGCATTTTCATTGATTTTTCCAACATACCACATGACATCATTGAAGTCATTGTAAACTTGTGCTTTTCCAGGCAAAGGTTTCTACTGTAAGTCATGTGTTGTGAAAAGGGGGGGATGGATGAGCTCATATATCAGAGCCTATACTTCGATAAGTAAAGGTTTCTTTGTTAGACTGGTGATGTCATTTACACAAAGAAGTCATCTGAATGATAAACAGACTTCAGATGAACCTTCAAGTTCCCCCTCAGGTATCATCTGACTCTGTTGACAGTCACACTCTTTATGAAAAGGCACAGAAAAGAAAATAACAAGACTGAGAGTCTGCAGGTATGAAAACAGCTCTTTGAGGCTGAACACAGTGTTTAAACCACATGCTAACATCCACATTGTGATAAGCTCACTGAGAAACTGCTAGCATTCTGTTGTTTAGCAGGAAATATGAACACCACGGTCACAAAACTTAGCGTCCAACTATGTTAAATATTTACATCTAAATAAGTGTACGCACTCGCTCATAAACCAAAAAGTGCACAATCTCATTAAATGACGACGTGTTTGCTAATATAAAATTAGTAATCACAGTTTTCAGGATTCAACCAATTTGCATGCTATAGGAAATTTAAGGTTCATTTATTGTCCTCCTTTTCAACCAGTTTAAATTATTCTCAGAGCTCCCTGAAACATGTCTGTGAAGATTCTTGTTCTAAATCCACTCTGATCCTGTATTTGATCATGCCTATAAACCCCTCTATTTCAGCCCTGCTCAGAACAGGCTGTTTCTGTGTCTGTAGCTTTAAATGTAAATGAGCTGTGTCTGACCACGCCCCTCTCTCTGGAAGTGGATGTGGCTCGTGCTGTCTTGCACCATGCCCAATTGTTTACGGTGAGAAGGCAGACTCAGAGGTAAAAACAAACACCTAGCTGTGGGAGTGTCACCCACCTGGGGGAGGGGTTACTGCCCTTTGTGATGTCATGAAGGGAAAATCTCCAAACGGCTTGTTTGAGCACACATTTTCTGAAAAGTGGAGCAGGCTAAAGACAAAGAGGATGGACTTTTTTCTCATTATTGGGGGGTTTGTAGACAGACTAGAGACACACATTAGGGTTCCAAAAACATGGTGAAGTGTATTTTGCATAATATGTGACCTTTAAGGTAACATTACACCCCATTGTAATGTTTGGATACATCCACTGGGGACCATGAATTTCTAATCCGTCCATCCAACAAATTTCTATACTTTCACCAAAATGCCTAAAACAAAAGGCCTGACTGATTGATTTCCCTGATGGAAAAGTCAAAGGATCACCCATGTCAATGTAGGATTGAGATTAGGAATCAATAGTTTTCATCTTCTTGGGACCATGAATGTTTGTCAAAAATTTCAAGGGAATCCATCAATTTTTTCCTCAGCGGTTTCACCCTTGGTAAACTGACCTGACCTACTCTGTCACCACTAAATCTATGCTCCTGTTATGGATAAAAAACTAAACATGGTATATATTAACTATATTATAACGATTTCTTTAATGCATATATATGGCATATTATGTCCTAATCATATGACTGCAGCCTAATGATGTATTACCAAGAAAAAGACAAGTTAACATGATGAGAGCTTCACTGTGATATAGGAAACATTCCTCTACCAGGATAAATGAGTTTAACTCCATCCCCTCGGACTATGCTGTAATATTTTAGAGCCACATTATGAGCCACCACACCTCATCATATCTGGTTGGAGACACTGATTCAACCTGCATACATCCTTGAGCCTTTCCTACCTCACAGAGCTTTCTCTGTGAGACTTTCTTCGAGCGAGTGCATGTCTCTACTCGCCTGCACCTGACTAAAAAAATTGGGAGGTGCAGAGATCCTCCCAGAAACCCACAGAGGCATGCAGTTAATTGCCCCTCCTACAAACTCTACCACAAAAGCACTACAAAAAGACTCTAACCCAACAAGCCTGCAGTTATACTTAAAACCCTCCGTCTGGACCCGCCCCTGAGCACATTTCTGTCTGCAGAAAGGAGTTATAAAACACTCTTTTCATTGTAAAACCCCTGGAGTGCACAATGGTTTGGTTTTTACAGGGCAAGTACACATATTTGGAGAGCTCACGGCCGAATGAAGTCACAGTCTTGATATAACTACAGCTGCTACAGTGTGGGAGTGCAGCATGTCTGCAGTTGGTGTGGTTATCAAGAGGAGAGCTGGGGAAATATTTCCAATTGATTTCCTTGCGAGCAGATGACACTGTGGTCTAAACTGGATCGCATCCCTTTGTCTGCGCTTGTGGAAAAACGCCTGATATATAAATAACATGTCTTTGGCACCATGTAGCTGTTTTATTCTACCGTTACCAGAGAGCAGATATCACTCCCTGGTATTCATTTCCATGTAAACAGCTGCATCCAGTGAACAGACAATGCCACGTCGATGTTTAAAAATCAGCTCTAAAAAGCAGAAAAGTCTTAAAGCAAAAGTCTGACATTGTTAGGAAACATGTTGATCCTCTTTTTGGCAAGATTGATGCCACACTTATGGCTGTAAGGTAGATATGAATCTACAGTGAGCAGATGGGTTGGTGGATGGTTTGGTAGATGGATGGTTCTTCATAGCTTAGCATAAACACTTGTATAATGGAATAACAGCTAACCTTGATGTCTAGAGGTAACAAAAGCCCCCACCAGCACCTGTAAAACTTTCTATACTGGTTCTATCATTACTTCAATCCTAACAATGACAGTACAGTTAGCTGATTTGCAATTGCGAGGTAACCAGAATGATGTTTTGTGTCCTGTTTTTACACTTCTGTTATGAAGTGTAACCTCCGACGCCAGTGCGCAAGTGCAAAAATAAATGCAGTTCTCCAAATGTCCACTTGAGGCTATCTACAACTGCCAGGGAATCCCCATTAGATCCCATGTTTAAATGCCAGTTTCTACAACAGAAAGAAACATGTTTACATTTCTTTATTGATACACTCTGCACAGGGGGTTCATTCTATTTAACTAATCTGACTTGATTTGCTTTAGCGTTAGAGTTATTCATACATGTGCACCAGCAGAGGTGTGGCTGAGCTAGCTTACAGGTGGGTAGCGGTCTGTAAGAGGGCTTAAGGCCCACCCCACTTAATAGTAAGGTTGATAAGCAATTCCAATATGGCGACCGCCATTTTTAGGCTATAAAAGTCTTCTTTAGAAAGCACAGTTATGTCACTAATACAACATCCATATTTTATACTCTATGGTATTGATACAGTTAAAAAAAGTTAGCTTTCAGAGATCCGTAGCTGATTTTTTGTTTTTGAGTTATTTACCCAAATGTTTCACCTCTGCTTCGCTTAGTAACCCAGGTGCTGTCAGAGTTGAATATTTTAAGTTTCTTCAACTTTTTTTTAACCACTTAGGGACAGTTAAACACGTCATGTACAAAACAATGACATTATCTTTCATTTGGAGTCAGGTTTTAAGTCCAAAGTTTGTCCACAAATCGCTTTTAACTGTAAATTTTTCTTTTCTGTCTCCATCAACTCTTGAGGAAAATATCTGTCCCTTTACTCACCTATGTCCACCTGCAAGACTGTGTATGAATGCATTATGAGGGAACCAAGACAATAAAGTGACATGTGGGTGAGCTGCACAATGAGCATGTCGTGACGTATTTCCAACTAAAACGGGATAGAACCAATCACAAGATAGAAGCGTGACATAACGTTAGGATGAGTTTGATTGGATTGTTAGCTTCGACAAAGCTTTTCAATCAGTCGAAAATAAGTGAATGCCCCTGAGTGCATGATGAGTCATCAGCGATTTGAAACGTTTTAAAGAAAGAGAAAATACATTTATTTTGATGTAAAAATACTCAGATAGTGCTTTATTGAAATATATTTGGCAGATAAATATTTAACACAGGAATGCTAGATTCAAACTAAGAAAATGTATTTTTCATTTCATGGGGACTTTTAGCTCTGTAAGCCAAGAAGAGCTGGAAGTTGTTAGGTTGTAAATTATCTCAGTTCACAACAACCCACCCCCATTAATCATTCGATACACGTTGTTCTAAAAATATTGATTACAGCCTCAATGAACAAGAGGATCAATCTTACTCTGGAACTATGTCTCACAAAATGTCACACTTTTCCTGAAAAACTGCTCAGACCATGGATCAGAAAAGTGATGTCGCCAGTTTTCCATCTACACAACATTCGATGAAGGGAGTGATTGATGTGTCCATTTGTCTTTCGTGTTGAACACCATCCCTGCCTCATGCCCAGTCAGTCACATTGCTCACATACAGTCACACTCCACCCCTCTGCCTGCCCTGCAGCAGTTGGCACAGTGGTGTCAGCTCAAGCTCTCAGCTGTTAGTGTGGCCAACCACTGACTGCACCAACAGCTGTTAGCGACCGTACCAACACTTTGTGTTTTATCATCTTCACATTAGAGCATCAGGACACTGGCGTGAGGATAAAACAAATGGCCTTTCAAGTAGTCCCATTATTAAAAATGACTTCCAAATGATCTCAAAGGTATTCCTTAATTGCCTACGTGTACATAGAGAAAGAAAAAGAAGGGTTGCAAACATTTAATTAAATCCTTTGCTCAAGACAAACAGAGACACATACCTTGCATTGAGGCATTTTGACACAGATACTGACAGTTCATGTGTGTGTACAGGGTACATATCTGCAGTTTGCTTCTTCCTTGAAAGCTTCAAACAGGGATCCAGACTTTGGAGTCGCAGAAGATGAAGGACTGCTTTGAACAAATCTGAGGATCATAGAAACCTGGAAAGATGAAGAGAAAGTTCAACTTAATAATGTTATACTTTGTCTCTTTGTCTTAGAGAAAGTCATGTCTAATAAACAAACAACCTGAGTTTATCAAACCAAAACTAGTCACGTATTGACTGTATGACTTTATGACTTTAATGCAAATCAAGTTGCATTGTATATTTTAGGACAGGGACAAGTTGCGGGGGGGAGGGTGTTTCTTTTCTCCTCTGCTGCAGCCGATAAGAGACAGAGATATATGATCCATGAGCAGGAGCTTTGCCCTCTTGATAATATCCAAACAGTCAGGGGCATTCCCAGTTTAAATGTGTCACGGCTTTGTGTAGGTGGGGAATTCTCCCATTCAGCCCCAGGCCAAAAAGTGCATTAATGTGATACTAATCAACCTCTAACTCGTCACTACCGTTTCCCACGCTTTAGTTACATTTGTGTTTCACATTTCCTCTTTTAGAATAGACAGTGATTGTGAAATAGAGAACCATTTAACTACAATAGTTAAACTACAACTATTACACATGTAATATAAAGGTTGGCCAAGAAAGGTCGAGGTGCAAAATGCATTTATTATGTCCGGTGGGTTAAGAGAGGAAAATCCCCTGCAGATTTCAGGACTTACTGTACGATGAAATGTTGTCATTAAATTTTCATGTGCACCTACTTTTCCTCTTCCTGCCTCATTTACATATCCTCAAGTCAGCATTATTTTTGGATTTGCCTCACTGAATTTAAACAGCTCCTGGGGCAGTAATTTACTGCAGACCACCAAATCTAATCCCAAATTATTTATTCATCATTTTATCAATTTGAATACAATGAGCAGACTGGGGTGGTTTTCCAAATCACAAACGCCCCCGTCCCTGCAGAAGCTGTATTGCATAACATGCATAAAAAACATATATACAGTATCATCAGGAAAGAGACCTTTTCTCTGAGCTACATACTCTGAGTTTTGGAGAGCCAAAATCACCTGCATTTGTCAAGTTATTCACAGAAATAAGAACCAACCAATAATGTCCTCCTGCATGTATGATTATAACGAGTATTGATGTTCATGTAGTGTTTTTAGGCATTACCTGGTCCTGGTGTCGTGTTGACCTTTAGGTTTTGGAGTTTTCTTTCAGTTCCGGATGCAAATGCAGCCGTGAGCTTTGGAAACTTGGACAGGCCTTTACAGTCGTTTATGTTATAGTGCGCAGGGCCGGGTGGAGGAGGGTCCTTAGGAACAATCAGAGGAGGACCTGCTATAGCTAAACAATGTCCCCTCCTTAAAACACAGTTTACAGAATTTATAGAATCAGGCCTCAGAGAGGAAATCAGTTGTTAACATAAAAAATAAAGCTGTGAATGTTGTGTGTTTACTCACGGCAGGAGGGTCCTCTTCACTGGTGCAGGGGTCTGATGGGGATTGTAGGCTCCTGGGCCGGGTACACACTTTGCCACTGGAGCAGGTATTCTCTGAGTTGTGGATCTGAAGGGGGACGAAACCGCCTTGGGGCAGAGCTGGATTACACTGGTGTTCACTTCATATTGACCTGTTCAAATGTGTAACATAAGATAAAATATAAGAGAGATTAAAACATGAATTAAAAAGATGTAACCAAAAACACCATAAAATGAGATTAAGCATGTCTTTAAATAGAGAAATAAGAGAAGTAGAGGTAGTTACATGGTGATGGCGCATTTTTGTTTGGGTCAAAAGTGGTGCGTCTAGTTTTTGACAGGAAAGCTGATGTACCAACCGCTGAGGAGAGTCTCTCTCTACTACGACAACTGACCTGTCCATACAAGAAGAAAATAAAAAAGCAGCACATTAACTACAGGATACACATCACTGACATTAACAGCAGAGAGCATACATACATCATATTGATTCGGTGCTGGAGTCGGGTGCTTTGGACCCTCCACCTTCACAGCCACAGGCAGCCTGAACACTCTGGAGACTCCTGTGTTGAAGTCCTTCTTTTTTACGAAGGAGCTCTGCAGGTTGTATGCATTCGGTCCTGGGCAGCTTTTCACTGGGAAGCTGGAGGGTCTGGCAGTCTTTTGAAGAGAAATGCATGCAAGTCGAATTTCAGTCACTCAACCAAAACCAAACTCTGCCTCAAGGCCATCACAACAACCAAAATATGGTTTGTATTATGTCTGGAGGGTTTTTTCAAACCATGGGACATTTAGTAGCTAATTGCTAACACTAGCATGCTGTTGTTTAGCAGGTATGATGATTAAACACCCCAACTGGGCATGTTAGCATGCTAATGTTTATTAAAAAGCATTTACATTTTGAACTTGTTGATTGCAGAATACAGAGTAAATCATCAGTTAGTGAAATGTAAGCACCACATTTTATTCCAGTTCATTCAATAGTTTTGAAGAGATTTCACCATAAAGTAAAAATGTCAAGCTCAAGATGTCAGTAATATCCTGATGGCAGTAACATAAAAGACTCTTATTGATTTGAGGTATGTCAAAAGAAAGCAGCAACGTTGTCAACTTTTAAAATAACTACATGTAAGGTCAAAACCTCTCTAAAGTTGATTTCAGTACTTCTATAGCCCTAGACCCCTGACTTCTCCTTTTGCAAAAAAAATCAATGTGCAATACATTCTTTTGGATGCAATATAACTTGCTAACAAGCATTACACAATAGGCCTATATATTTTCCACCTAATTTCCTCTGCCTGTGCAATGTCTGCCACTGCAATATATTACATACCTTATTTGTACTTGTGGAAAGTTGCTTTTCTTACTATGCAATATTCATAATTAATGCAAGTTGATTTTAGCTGTTGATGTCTGTATTTGAATGAAGGTTGTTTGTAGCTGTGGATGCCTGTATGCTTGTGCACCTTAAGGTGGAGCTTTTCTAATTGCGTTGTACACTTGTGTAATGACAATATTAAGGCTTTCTATTCCTTTACCTGCTCTTGATTCACATGATATCATTGTTATTGGCAGACTTGCACATAGCTCTGTATATATATATTTAATTCCCATTTACTGCATATAGTTCTGTTTACCTCTGTCTACATCTGCTAGTCCGATCACTGTCCACACACATCTACTCTTTCTACTCTTTTTGTAAATTAAATTTTGTATGGACACTTTATATTTTTTGTCTACCTGCACTGTCGCTAATTTACTGCTCCGTGTGCCTTTGAATTGCCCCCCTGGGACAAATAAAACATTTTGAATTTGAATTTCTGAGACTTAAAGGACCTGACCTTGGATACCACAAAGCCTGTGGTGCCTTTGATTGAGAATGAAGGACTTGTGACTTCAGCGCTGGAGACACAATCATAGCTGCATGGTCCTGGATTTTCAGTCTGAAACAAAAACACATCATCATGTCTTTGTTGTGTGTTACTTTTAAAATTGTAAATGTATAATTGAAGGGGTCAAAATCCCTACCAGGGTAGCTTGAGGAGGAAACCTCTTAGCTTGAGATGTAAACCCCTTCTTTTCTGGATTTGTTATCACCACTCGTTGGTGTTTTGTTGGAAATGAAGATGAAACGGTGCAAGTCGACATTTTATCTGCTTTAAGATAAAGAGAAACGTTATGTCATGATTTCCCCGCTTGTTAAAATACATTTGTTTGACTTAAAAACTTACTTGTATTAAATCCTCGGGACGTGTTGCCCATGGTTACTATTCAAGTCTGAAGCCTCACAGATAGTGTTGCTATGGCGACCAAAAAGCGACGTGATTTGAGCTTACGTCCGTTTGCAGCTTTATTTACAGTCTGTGGTTTGCGGTCTTTTAGCGCCATCACCCGGCGGATAGGCTGCACGTCGGGCGTTCCTTTACAACCATCCGCCTCTGTTTTGTTTTCAGACAGCTCGATCCATCATGGCGATGCATGCGAAGGCGACTCCGCCGCAGATCCCGGACACCCGCCGGGAACTCGCCGAACTGGTGAAGAGGAAACAAGAACTTGCTGTAAGAATATGTTCCCTCATTTCGCTTTTGACTTCGGTTTCACACCATTTTGAGTTACAGCGAGCTATAAATTAAACCTCAACAATTGCTAGATAAGGCCTCACTTGATGCTAAGCTAACCATAGCACTTGCTAACAGTGGCTATCGCCCGGTTTGCTTCTGCACATTTCACTCCAGCTTTTGCTAACTAGCTAGCGCGCTAGCATTGGGGCAGAGGTGTAAAGGGGTAACGTTATTGGCTTTTGGGTAGTTGTTCAAGGTGGACTCTGCATGCAAATGTTTATATTAACATACTCAAAGCTCTCGATTGTACTATCTTTGATTACGCTAGCTTGTGTTGTGTTGGCGGGCACATCCACACTCAAACTGCAAAGCTACAAATTAGCCGCCGCAAGCTTGGCTGAGTTCTCGCGTTATGTTAGCTGTTATGCCATCTTGCCTTTTTCTTCTTCTTTGGTGTTTTACGGCTGCATCCATCCACATTGTTGCATTACTGCCACCTCCAGGAGCCATTCCCTTTCATTATGTCAACTTCTCAGATCGGCTTGTCAAGTTTGGTGATGATAGTTAAATATTAAACTATCCTTTTCCTACCTTGTGCACATTCTCCATAACACCCTCCTCAAATTGGCTTCCACCCGTCCTATAATCTGACTGCAAACACGACAGCATTACTTTTCCCTACTGTATGAATTTCCTGCATGATATGCATAATAAAATACCAACCAAACAACAAATGAAAGTGGCACAAACCTTTAGTAATACAACTAAATACAAGCAAGTAAACAAATCAAATAATGGTTGTTCAAAAACCCTCACACTATTAACAAATACAAACACACAACCTGAAACCAAAAAATCGTGTTTTCCACAAATACAAGAGAGACAAAACATTAGAAAAGTGGGGAGTCAAACAAGTACAATATCAATCAAAACCTTAATTAATTTCAATAATTACTGGTAAGTAACAAAGATAAAACAAGAACATTAAGTCATATTAGTAAATTAGCAGTAGTTGATTATCACCTGGGATCGTGTCTTCCTGATTCCTTCCGATTAGATAAGTCATCTGCCTGCTGTCCTGTCGGCAAAATCACTCCAAAGTGAGATTCACAGTCTGACAAGCATGTTTACCTATCTGTCTACTTACTGTGCCCTGCCCCTTTTCACAGTCACCTCTAATTCTAGTCTCTGCTGTATCATAGGAAACACTGGTGAACTTGGAAAGACAAATATATGCATTCGAAGGCAGCTACCTAGAAGACACCCAGATGTATGGCAACATCATCAGAGGATGGGACAGATACCTCACCAACCAAAAGTAAGTTCCACATACATTACACTCAGGCTTTCTGAGCTGGTTCTGTTTTTATGTGTATTTAAGAGAGGAAAGAAAGGGAAACTGTTAAACAGCTATCACGAGAGCCACAATCCTCTCAAATTAAAAACATACATGAATAAACTCTTTTTACTGCATACCTGGAAACCGGACTTATTTTTCTTTTCTTCTTTGACCTTGGTTACTATAAGGGCAAGCTGTTATAAGTGTAATAGATCCAATGAACATCGGCAAGTCAAGAACTGTTTGTCAATCCACTTGGATCAACGGTTGTTAACCTTACAGTGTGTCTACTTTTGACAGGAACTCCAACAGTAAGACTGACAGAAGAAATAGGAAATTCAAGGAAGCAGAGCGTTTATTCAGCAAGTCGTCCGTCACATCAGTTGCAGTAAGTTTCTTTCTCTGTGGATATTTCCAGGCTTATATTTGTTGCTCACTTTTATGTAACTGCACTCTCTGTTTTGTTTTACAGGCAGTCTGTGCACTCGGTGGGATCCCAGATCACATGAATGAAAAACGTGAGTTGTTTTAAGTGACTTTATCACGACAAGCAGGAGTGGAAAAAGTTTCCTCATGCACAGGCCTAGATACTTTCTGACTCTCAGTTTGTCGCGGTCTTTGATCGTTTTAATCCTTTCAGGTGAGGCAGGCAGCGGCACAGAAAGCGACGCTTCTCCAGATCTCCAGAACCAAGAGAACGAGCCGAGCCAGGAGGACACGGAAGATGTGGACTCGACATTGCAGGACCTAAAGCCCCAGAAAGCTGCCTCGTCTTCATCCTCGGGCAGCCACCACGGGAGCCACAAGAAGAGGAAGAACAAAAACAGACACAGGTACACGGTCGAAATACATGACTGTTAATGCGTGCTTCTTTTCCTGTTCTTGTGCTGTGATTGGACATCCAGTTTCAGGATTTCTTGATAAAGTATCTTAGTTTAGGTCATAGCTGATCAGCGTGTTTATAACCATATTAGAAACCATGGTTACCAGGATAAAGAGGGTTATATTTCAGCTTCTGAATATTTTTCAAAGAAGTAAAAGATGTGTTTGATTGCATAAGTTAAAATATTATAACACCTGAACATAATTATAACAGTGTCTCAGTTATCCGACCTTACGTTTTCTAAGTAGAATTCTTATTTAGACTTCACGATGTAAAGAAAGTATGATCACTTACTTTACAGTGTTTCTGTCGTTGTTTTCCCAAGTATAAAATGTCAATCTATTTTTTTCCTTGAGCCTGAAGCTAACCACATATTAACACAGCAGGTACTCCAACTAGCTAACAGTGACAGAGTGGTTCTCTCACTCCGTAACGTCTGGACTGCAGTATCATGTAGACGTAGGGCTTTAGACTCAGGTCGGTGAACTAACAGCTGCTGCTTTCTTCCTCCCCCTAATGCTGCCCCCCCCTTTCTCCCTCAGTCCTTCTGCCATGTTTGATTATGACTTTGAGTAAGTCTGGATTTTACTTCCTGCTCCTGCTGTGTTTACATCCTGTCTGCTTGTTACTCCCATCCTCAACTTTTCCACCTTTCGTCCTGCTTTCAGTCTGCTTCTGTTGAAATAGTTTAAGTTAAAGCCTGCTAGTTATTCAGAGAAACTGCATGTCCGACACCTCAATCTTTACATGTGAATGCATATCCGCATCCTGCACTCTGAACTCCATTAGATAGTCTTGCTTGCTGCTGGGGTAAATTCATATCTTTCTTACCCCAGGTTCATTTCAAAAGCGTGTTTCCCGAAATTCCAGCAATCAAGTAATAATTGCTGGTCCTGTCTGATGCTGGGCCTGCTACAGATTTGTGCACAAACAAGAACAAACACATGTTCATTTAGCGTTCTTGTTCTGGGCTTGTCTGTGAGGCTTTTCATGACACAGTAGTGGTTTGGCTTTCACCATTAGTCCCATCGACCCAGGTTATGATCTGATCCTGTCTAATGCAAACCTTCTTTAATTTGTTGCAGATTT
This sequence comes from Tautogolabrus adspersus, assembly GCA_020745685.1. Taxonomy (NCBI): domain Eukaryota; kingdom Metazoa; phylum Chordata; class Actinopteri; order Labriformes; family Labridae; genus Tautogolabrus; species Tautogolabrus adspersus. Next base: position 23,440,518 of record CM036550.1, on the reverse strand, counting down.
GACATGAAGGTGAACAAGAAACCAAGAGCTGTAAGTCAAAATCATTTTTCTTATCTTGAAAGACTTAAAGGAAGAATGTGCGACTCTTTGATCCAGTAGATGTCGTCCTTGAGCACCAGCATTAAACCGAAACAAACTGTTTGGCGACACCTCCGCGGACTGCGTTGTTGTGTTAGCAGACTTTAGTTTCCTGTAGCTTCACATAGCATTTGTATTGACACGGAATGACCGTGATCTAGAAATGCTTACGTGACATTCAAATAAGCAGTGAGTATGTTATTCTAATTATCTCTAGTCCTTGACTAAAACAGCTTTATACACAAGGGGATGAGCCGGCCATCCTGTCCATGTAAACACGACTCCGACAACAACACAGCCGGCAGGATCTCAGAGACACTTACAGAGGATATTCTTGATTTCTGCTGTTTTTGTGTAAAATGTCACACATTCTTCCTTTACCTTAGAGCTTCATTTAAGACTTTATCAATGAATTTGATAAGTTTTCATTCATCTTTTGTCCAAAAAATTGAAAAAGTAAAAAAAAAAAAAAGTAATTAATTCTAAGTTTTTTTGCTGTAACTTAAAAACACCTGTATTAAATTGTCACATTATAGAAACTTGAAAAAGCTAACACAGTTGCTATTTTGCATTTAAATGGTGATGTTTTATATGTTTTATCCAAATATATGCTGATGAATTTTTTGGCACCAGATTAACATATTTCTCGTCCTCCTGCAGGATTACTCGACCTAACAAAGACGAGTGGAGTATCTGGACACACATGAGGATACTTGCAGACAAACACAAGATTTCTGGACTTTGTGAACTTTTTATGTTCTTGTTTTTTTTTAATTCTCAGTTGTCATATTTCAGCCTGTACTGTGTGTATTGCTTGAAACCCCCACCCCTACCTTCAGGTCCTGATAACGATTCTTGACCTGCTACCATTAAGTAGAAATACGGTGTCGCATGTTACTTGAGGCCTGATATGTGGCCCATCTTCAGTAACACACCAGCTTGTATAGTGTTAAAAAAATGTATTTATTAAGTAGTTGATTCCCATGTTTCACGTTGTAAGAAAGTCATGTTTTTTTGTTAAACTTCACACAACCCATCGAATACCCTGGTGTTCTTTTATTACATGGTTTGTTTTTCAAGAAAATAAAAAAATACCAGTAACATGAAGTATATTCTGGTTATTTATTAAAAGCTCTGAGGTACTAGCAGTGCTTTGAACCCCTTATCAAAGCCTTTTAGGGACCACTTGATAGTCTGAATATGCTGTTAGTAGTTCCTTGTAGTTATTGCCTGAAATCTTTGTTTTTGGTGTCTTATTAAATATAGCTGCATGCCTGTGAACTTTAAAATTTGATCATGTGTTGGATAAAGTTCCCACACACACACAGTCCATATAAATGATGATATGGAATAGTTTACAGCCCAGATATCAGTGTTTACTTAACGTATATAGAGAAAAGCCAGGGCCTTCTCTTCTGACAGCGCTCAGTTTGTGCTACGAAAACAGTTCCTTAAATAAGCAGGCGTCCCAAAGATCGGGCTTATGACAGCAGCGTGTTATTTACACAGTCCCGCCTGGCTTTCATCAGCTGTTAACTTTGGCATTTCATGCTGTTCTAACTAATGGATGATTTAAACACTTGGTAAAGTTGTTTTGGATAATTTTTCCACAACAAAAATCGCAGCTTTTAACACTTTGCTGAAGTAGTCAGCATGCAGTATCACAACTGGTCACTAGGCTGCGCTGCAACACAACTCAACTAAAGCTCATTATGATATTCACTAACATACACCAGAGGGTTTGAGAATCTGCATTTTAGGGTTTACACACTTGGTATTCATACTTTATTGTTTTTGTCTTTATAAAAATCCAACAAATGTATTTTTTTCTAATTGAAAAAATAACGTATAAGCTCATGAGTGTGTCACATTTTCACAAGAAAACTTTGATAATAGACTTTAAAAGAACGCTGAATGCAAAATAACGTAATATAATCTTTTAAAAAAGATCAAACTGGCACAAAAATCTACCTATAAGCACGAGAATACTCAATACACAGACAAGGACAATAGATCTAAACAATGACAAGGTAACATATATGTTTATAGTTAAATCTAAGTTTATAAGGTTGAAGAAGAGTTGCACACATATGAAGTCTACTGGTGTTTAAACATGGAAGTACAAGCTATTCAGGATAAATCTTATACACCTTGTGAATACAAACCTTTCTTTCAGAGGTCGGTACACCAGGTTTTGACCTTATCCTTTTATACAATATGACTGCTCCCAATAAAATGAACAAATAAAGGGAGAACTTTAAAAGTGAAGGAGAGTGACGGCTATAGCTATATATTTTGAATGCTGCCATTGCTTTGGGATATTTCCCTGTTTGCTGCCTGAGAAAAGATCATGACCACTGTCGTATCTATCTGTAAAAAGTGTGTGACGCTAAAGCCAGCAGGCCGTTAGTTTTGGTTGGCACATGGATTGAAAAGAGATGCTAACCAAGCTCTTTCAAAAAATGTATTGCCAATAGATGGTAGCCTACAGAAAAACAATACCCTGTGAAACCAGAAGTAGTATTACTCTTTTACATTTTTGTTTTTCTAAAGTGAGCCTTGGAGGTACTGCTTTTGTTTTCATTTAGAAAGCCTGGCTAGCTGTGTCTGCCTGCGCAGAAGGTATGCTAATTTTAGCTAATTTGTTGCCGGTTACGATTCATAACTAACACATTTCGCTAAATTTATATTAAAGGGAACATTTTATGAAAAATCCACTTTGACAGTGTTTTTGAACATATATTTGGGTAACCTGAGTGTCTGCCGACCCACAAAATGTGAAATAAATCCATCCAGTCCTTTGTTTGTGGTCTGCATAAGTCTTACAACAGAAAAAAATGCTCCGTTTGCTCTTCTTGTGACGTCACAGTGGGATTCTGGTAAAAAAAATACCCTCCCCTGGTATCTCCACCCATGGACTCTACCCCCAGCCTAGAGCTAAACTTTTACGCAGGTCTTCTCGCTAGCGAAGGAGTGATGTCTACCGGGAAAACTTGGGGGGGCTCGTTGCATTTAAATAAAGAGACACACACACCAAAACGGAGCGTTCTGAGAGAGCTGGTTTATACAGGGTCACAAACTTCCTCTGGTGCTTGATTCATGTTATATTTTGACCAAAGCACAGCACAGATGTTTCATCTAGACCACAGGGGACTGTTTGAAAAGGTGGAAAAGGGGGATAATATGTCCTCTTTAACGCTGTTTTAGTGAGGCACTGCTTTATCTTTACCAATTTGGATTTTGTATTAATTACACATTTTTCATAGCTCGGTCAGTGCAACTAAAAACTAAAAACAAAGTTTTGCATTGAGTAGTAAAAAGAAGTCAAAACTAGCCTGAAAGAGCACTCCAGGTCGGGATAGAGACAGGCATCCTGAGGATCCAGAGCAACTGACAAACAGAGATGATGGAGAGACTGTCTGGAAAAAAGTCCATCCCAGGAATGCAATCCTCGGTTTCATGCTGCTCCACCACCGCATCCATCCCAGAGACACATTACTTCTGGTCAGAATGACAAAATGACTGTTTTTTACTGCTCTGTTGCTCCAGACAGCGGTTAGCTTTGTGACTGGTTTGGTCCAGCACTGGAGTTCAGCTGTTATATTGCAATATCTAGGAGGTATATTGCACTATAATTTTGATATCTTTAATTCATGGTCTCCAGAGGATTTATCGAAAGACTTTGGCAAAGTCAAAACCTCTAAGGATTAGGCCACTTGTGATCCCAAGACTTCTCCCTTGGTATTGCCAGTGAGGTTGATGTAGCCTCTTTGGCTCTTAGCATGCTTTGACATGATTGGAGTATTTTTTAGAAGTTACATCTGCTCAAGTAGCGTGTATAGCTAAATTATTGTAGCATTTAGCATGGGGTATTTGGTAGTACTCACAGGACTGCTAGCATGTAGGCTACCCAATTAGCCTGTTTGGTAAGGCTGGATTCTTGGTAACTGATTAGTATTGTTAAGACTACACATCTCAACCATTATTGCCTTAAATATTATTTGTTAGACAGTTTTTGTCCTGAGTGGACGAATCCCGATGATTTGCAGATCCACTTTCTTGTAATGGGATTCAATTTTCTTCGCTCCTCTGAGCTGTTTTCTTTTAGTTTTTGATCCATTACCAGTTTATTTTTCCCTGGTTAAGTTAATGGTGTGTCCGAAATCACTCACTCATTCCCTACTCACTCAGGGAGTTATATGTAGTGGACCATATACGGTACGACCATGCTCACTCAGAATTCGGACAGCACTACAAAAATGGCGTAGAGGGAGTGATTACGGACACAGTCAATGTCTTAATGCTGTGTTCCATTTGATCTCGGAAGTCGGAAATTCCGAGTTCCCAGTCGGAAGTGTCAACTGGAACGCCCCCTGAAGTCGGAATTACAACTCGGAAACTCTGAGAAAATTCAGTAGCCCGAGTTAAAATCCAACATGGCTGCTGCGTGCATCAACCGTAACGTTAAAGCTGTAAATATAGTGTTTATTAGCCGCTTGTTCCTCTTTTTTATGTGATTTAATCAATCACATCGTGCAAGTTCTATCTGTGGACATGTTGTTATTTTATTTTCGTGCACAAACTATCACGTAGTGTGTTGTTATCGTCTGATATCAGCTAACAAAATAAAGGTACTCCTGGAGGTGTCCATATTGCTTTTCCGACTTGCAACTGGAACACGCTCAACTCGGGTGTAACGTCATTCCCAGCTTCAAGATCCGAGTTCCTTATTTCATTTCAACATAAAAGCAGGGTTGAATTCAAACAGCAAGTTAAGTACTCTCAGCTTAAGAAACTTTTATTTTTCAAAATAAAAGCCTACATTTTTTTATTTTAAAATATTAATTTGTGGAATTTAAAACATGCGTTTAAAAATACAAATTGATCTCTATTAACTGTTGAACATTTATGATTAATTCAAATTAAATGTTTTAATCATTTGACAGCCCTAGTTAAAACAGGTACTTATTATACCTGCTAAACTTAGAACATGTTAGCATACTGACATTTCAATCAATCAATCAATAAATCTTTATTTTTTATAGCGCCAATTCATGACAAGTGTTATCTCGAGACACTTTAAAAAAAGCAGGTAAAAGACCTTCCTCTTTGTTATTTAATGTCACAAAGAGCAGGTAAAAAGACCATACTCATGTTATGCTGCAAAGACCCAGCGTTAATCCATGATGAGCGTAGCATTTAGCAACATTTGGGAAAAGTTACAGTGGCAAGAAAAAACGTCCTTTTAAGAGGCAGAAATCTAATGCAAATCAAGGCTCATGATGAACAGCCATCTACCGAAACTGGGCCGGGCTTGGAAATGGGAAAGGGGGAGAATTTGCATTAACCATTTCCGAAGGAGAGCCTGACAGAGTTACAGAGTTTCACGGCCAGCATTGTTGATTATGTGTATTTTTATCCTTCTCTCTACTTTTTGCTCAAACACAGACGTATTTTTATTTACCATCCCTTCCAGCTATTTACATCACAGCAATGTTCCACTGTCCTGTTCACATCTTTACCTGAGTTGCTGACTCATAGGTAATGACAGTGAACTGGGCATAACACAGGTTTGGAGACATACTGCACATTTTTCTGCCAACGGTATATCATTTCCTCATCTCCTCCCATGTCTAACCTCAGCCATCCAACACATAGATACTGCACAGGCAGGCTGTCAGTGAGTGAGACCAGCTTACATGTCAGCCCATGACTCACTCACAAGTCACATTCAAACCGCTCAACATCACCTACTACGTAATGCGATCTGGCTGGAAACTCACACTCTCGCACCAGAAAACATTCCACACATTTAACTTCGGGGTGTGTGAGTAATGAGGCATGAATGTCCAATGTGTGTTTCGCCACTTAACAGCAAATCTTTGTTTCATTTCCTGTCACTTTGGGAAATTATCTGGAAAGAGCTGACCAAGGCGAAGCTTTAATAGAGTCGTAACGAGCCAAAAGGATTCATTAAGTTACACATAACTGCTGCACTGTGTGTCCTTTGGGCTTCTATTATCCAGATAAGACCGTTTTGTTTTTAAGGTAGAAATTATAGTTTATTGTTACATAGAATCCGGTTTGCTGCCAGATGCTCTTGAGTTTGACTCTCCACATTGAAATGTTTCATTAAAGATGTTCAGTGTCCAGAAGTGAATCACTGCAGTTATTCTGGGAAGCTCACTGATTGTGATGAATGATCTTGTTGTGATGTTGATAACCAGCATGTGTTCAATGAACTTCTTGGCCCCCCAACAAAAGAAACAACAACAGCTTTAAATGATTCTCAGAGCAGAAAGTGAAGCATGTAAACAGCTTGATTTCAACCCTGCTGCCCTTTACTGGAAATGAAGCTTGTCCTATCTGCTGTGTTGTTGTCATTTCTTTGGATGTTTGAACTCCCTGTTGAAGGCCAGTTGGAGTACAAGTAAACCTCTGAAGTTGTGTTGATATTTGCTCATGAACTAGGTATGATGATTTTTTAAATCAGCCGTAATAAAGGTAAAAGTATGTGTGGTATTAGCAGTAGCAGATAATACATTGATCGTTCTTATACTCACTTTAGCAACCTTAATGACAATAAAATGTTCGTCATAGTAATTGAAGTTGAGCAGGCCTTCAACACTTAAACACTAGAATGAATTGACTAAGTCTCTAAACATGTTTTCCATCAACCCAACTGAAACATGATGTATATCAATATTGCAATACAATATTACATATACACTACGTGAGGACTTCCAACTCATCCTGCACTCGTGTAGTTTCTTTGCACAAAGTAGGTAGTGTTACTTTTTAAGTTATAGGTTATCCATGTGTGCTGTTTTATGTACAGTGGACGTTTTTGAATTGTTAGGTGTTTCTTACTGCTTTCAACACAAGAGCAACGAAGTATATTAAAAAATCCACATAATGAACCACAGATGTCCCCGTTAACAAGTTTTCTTTGAAGGTATCTACCAAAGAATTCGTCCCCATGTATACCTTTCATAGTGAGTTAATTTTTTTACATACTTTATTAATCCCTGATGGAGTGGGGCTGCTACACACTGCTACGCAGGGAGCGCACCAGAGTGGTCGAGGGTTCGGTGCCTTGCTCAAGGGTACCTCAGCAGTACTTGGGAAGTGCCCTGGCACCTCTTCAGCTATCAGACCAACTTCCATATTATGGTCCGTATCGAGACTTGAATCTGCGACACTCCGGTTCCCAACCCAAGGACTGAGCTACTGCCGCCCCCCGTTTCTGATCTCTTTAATTAATTTTCCCTTTGATTTTGTTGGTGTAGAGGTATTACAATCAAAAATAAGAAGCAAGAGAAAAAGAGGACAGATACGTAAAATAGTAACATCAGGATAAATCCCAAAGAAACTGATTTTGAACTGGCTATCGGTTGAATGTGAATTCTGAGAGACCTTGAATGACTATAAGAAATCTGCGTGAACTACACTGTGGAAGCTGCAGGGTCTTGTGCGAGGCGTAGCCCCCTTTCTTCTTCTGTGGTCTGTCAGTCAGAGTAATGTCCTCTAATTACTTTCACAGCCTCCAGCAGAAGATCCAGCTGAGTTTGGGCCCCTCAGCAGGCCGAGGCCGGGATGACGTGAAATCTTAAATATTCACAGAGGAGCTTTCGACCCCGTCCTTCCTCCTCCTCCTGGGACCAAACAAGACCGTTCGCCTTTATCCCCACAAACAAGGTCAGAAATATTTCAGGAAGAGTCATGGGAAAAGCTTAAACACATAACAGCACACCACAGAGGCCCTTCTTTTATTTTTCATCTGGAGTTGATCTTGTGATAAGATTTTTAACAGTGTCTATACTTTAAAAAGACAGGTTTGTTACAACAAGTCAACACTTTTACACTCGCTCATAAAAGATGATCAAAAGCAGGACGTAGCAGGAATGTAGATCACTTCTGGACAGCTACATATTTCAGTTTACGAGGGAATACCCGGCGCCGGGAGTTTAGAGAGTGCCCACAATTTGACATTATCACCTGTTAGGGCCAAATCTATGCTTTTTATCTTTATATTTAAACACTGTTCCTTTCCATGGCCTTTAAATCATGTTAAAATAACATATATTTTATGATTCAGACTAAACGTCCACTGACAAGCTTGTTATGGAGTTTTCGATGTGAGACGGTACTTTTGTTGAGTCAAATCATCTTCAAAAGACTCAAAAATGAACTTCCCGACTCATCTTTCTTAATATTAATAAATAACATGTTAACACAGAACAGTACTGGGTCGCAGATTGCCCATGGTTCGGTTGTGCCCAGTGGCATTTCTAGAGTCTGGTGGGGCCCTGGGCTAAAACTAGTTGGGGGGGGCCCTCCACCATTATGTCTGCCAGTGTCCCGACGCTTACTCCTCTTCGTCTTTTGTCCTGTTTCTGTTTTCTCTCCTATAAACAGATCATTCCTCTTCATTTTTTGTGTGTACTTTCATTGAAAAACTTTGGTTTTCTCATCAATAATACATGCAACACTTAGCAGGGGCACGAGAGTGGATGCTGTCAGAGGTTTTTCTACTGTCATTGAAAAATTTGCACATTTTTGGCCGCAGCTTTGGTTTAAGTTTGTGAGCCCTCGGGGGCCCTGTTGCCTGTTGACAAGCAGCGCCTCTGGCCGTGCCCCGTGAATGGAGGCTCCTCCAAGTGGGCAGCCCAGGTTCAATTCCGACCTGTGGCTCCTTTCCTGCATGTCATTCCCCACTCTCTCTCTCTCTCTCTCTCTCTCTCTCTCTCTCCCTCTCTCTCTCTCTCTCTCTCTCCCTGGTTTCCTACTCTATCCACTGTCCTATCAAAGACAGGCAAAAAGCCCCAAAACAAATCTTTAAGATAAACAAAATAACAGAACAGTAGATTAGATTAGATGTCAAACAGCATGTAAACAGTATTTCAGTTGCCATCAAGACCATAACAATCAAAGTACCTTAGGTCTAAACCACTTTCTTTGTCCATCTCCTTGTGAGAAGGTTCTCCGTCCCTCCTCCTGACGTGTACACCAGCCTGGCAGAGCCTCCGTACAAACACAATCAGAGCAGATCAGTACAGAGGTTCTGAACTGTAAATGTTTTTGTAGATGATGTAAGTAATAGTTCAGGAAAGTTTGCATGGGACCATCAACAGAAAACCATCTTTGGGAGACTGGGTGAAGGTTTTCTCAAAAGGAATGTTTTTCTGGTTTGATTCTAGAGAGGTTGTCAAGACAGATTTAGATGATTAAAGAATCAGATAATAACATAATAACCTTTCTCTTTGATTCACAAAAGAAATGAGGATTTTAGCTGGACCTGATTATTTGCTTGACCTTTGTCAGACAGGAAAACAAACATGACTTTGAATAGTCTCCTCTTCGTTACGGCTTTGTAGCAGCTTTTTTAGGCTCCATCATCCCTTTGATCCAGACTTGATATCTTAACACTTGTTGGGCAAATTTTAAATACATTTGGTTCAAGTTGTCACGACTCCCAGAGGTCTGAATTCAAAGACTAAGGTGTGTCTCAACATGCTCATGAAGATGATAGCTAACAAGTTTATTAGCAAGTGAAAATGCATTTTTCTTACGTGAAGTATTCAGTAACTGTAATCTCGCTTTCACACTTGCACAATAATCCTGAAAACTTCGGGACGAGCTGCATGTATGAGAGCCAGCAGCCAAAATATACCAACACATCCTGAGGAGGGCAGAAATGTCTCGACCGAGTTTCATAGCCAACAATCCAGTGATGGAGATGTTTCACTCAAAACTACGACTTGTTATCGCACGGTTGAGCTGAAGGAAATGTCATTGCTACTGTTAGCCTCACATTACTGCTAGTATGACTTTAAACACTTACAGTTACTGATATAATTCACATGAGAAATTACTTAGTCTTACACCTACAGAATATAATTCACACGACAAAAAATCATACACTTTATGATTAAAAACATGTTTACCTGATGTCGTTGTGAGCATGTTAGCATTGCTGATGCTAGCCTAACAGCGCTGCTAACATGGATGTAAACTCTAACACTGACTGAGTAAATCCCAGCAGAAAAACTGTTAAAACCGAAGACTAAGAAAATGAATTCATCTGTGGGCTGCAGGGAATCAGATATTTAACCCGTGTTGATTTAATTTCCTCTGTTAACGACCAGAACAGACAAACAAATGCCTTAAGAACTGTATTTGTGTATTGTTCATTTCATATAGAAAAAAATCACTTTTCAATAAATGTATCAGCCACCTTTTTGTTTTTTGACATTTTTATTGCATAGACGCCAGTAAAGATGTTTAAAAAAGTCATTTTAAAGAATCAAGTTTAGATAAAGCAAGAAGGGTTTGAGGTGAAGGACAGCTTTATACAAAGGAATAGTATTTCATAAGTATAAATACATGTAACAGGCAAAGGTTTAAACATTCAAATGTTGGTTACATCTAGCTGTCATGAAAATATTTTATAAAATGATGCATTAAACCTCCATGATTGTACAAAAAGTGAAACGGTTTATGTGTATCTTGTCTTTAAAGTCTTTAGTCCAAGATGTGCAAAACATTAAATAAAGAAAAACAAAGTCGTACACGTTCAACACAGGACGTATCTGCAGAATTTATACAAACATTTGGATGTGCTCAAAGATAGCAAGTATCGAGTTTTAAATGCTGATCTTTGTATCAGCTTTACGCTGTGACTGAATTAGTAACATTGCAGTGTTCATGTGCAAGAAGGAGGTTAAGGAGTTTGATATTTGCTTGGCAAGGTGCAGGCGTTGTTTGGCGTCAGTCAGTCGTCGCTGTTGCAGTCTGTACACAGGATCTGGTCGCGGTCTGGGAAGAAGCCGGAGCCGACCAGCGACACAGAGCAGCGAGAACACTTGAAGCACGGCTGGTGCCACTGCCGATCCTCAAAAGAAACGTACTTCCCATCTCCAAACCCTGTGAGACGCAAACACAACGCGTGAGCAAATAATGGAGGAATGTTTTACAAGGGTGGAAAATAGAGTTAATTACAGCTTTGCAACATTGAACACATTACATAAATGAATTCAAGATAACATCAGCTTTTGGCAGTAAGAGCATAAAGAACTGGCAGTTATGTCAACCTGCTGGCATCTAGTTTACAGCTGTGCTCAGAAACACCTCGTTCAGGTTCTCATTTAACTTTAGTTTAGAAAGGTTGTTTGCCAATTCAATCCAGAAAGACAGGAATCATGGGAAGAAAACTGGGATGATAAAAGGCAAGAATTGTATCTGTTGTGTCAACCAAACAACAATGTTGCCGTGTAGGTTCTTCGATCCACTGACCTGTGATGGCCGTGTTGCAGCCGGCACACTTTTTGGCGTACAGGCTGCTGAAACACTTGACGCAGTACGGACTGTCTCCCTGCGAGGTGAAGGGTTGTCCGGCCAGTGGAGCTTTGCAGCCCGTGCAGAGAAAACACTCTCTGTGCCACACCTCGTCCTTGTAAGTCACACCTCCTTTAGTCAGAGCCTGCGGGATACAAAAACAAAACGTGTCCATTTAAATTGCTTTGGTTCTACCAGGGAACAATTTAGTACCAAGTAGTGCCTGCTGTGATGTCTCCGTTGATGTTTTATTCCCTTATGTATCCAAAATACATATTGTCAGTTCAAGGCAGGCCACCCCCCCCCCCCCCCCCCCCCCCCCCCCCCCCGATATACTTTGTCTGCAATGTGTAACACAAAGAGACAGTATGGTGGGGCGAAGTTGTTCCACCACTAATCCCAATCATGAAGTTCCTCTGGGGATCAATAAAGGATTGTTCACACAGCGCCTCTCCAGCTTCTGCAACGCTGTAAAGCAATGTGAAACCACACACTTGGACACCAATATTACGCCACTGCGGATACAATTTGTTAGCACAAAGGCGTTCTGACGGCAGGACCTCATCATGACGATTTTGTGGAATTGTAATCCACAAAGGGTTAGAGATGTTTAAACAAAATATTTGATTTTAATTACTTAGAATTGAATAAATTAAAACACAAAATAATTAAGAACTTAATTACATCGTGGCATGTATTTCCTAACATGTTGTGGTAGACATATTTGTGGACTGCCAAACAGAACATTGGGACGGAGCTCACAAACCACAAACATGAATTAAAGAGGGAAAAAAATGATTGAAGTCTTTTATTTATAATGTTTAATTCATGTGAGTCTTTCATCCGATGATGAAACTTTCCTGTGTTGCTTTAACCTTCCACTGAAGTCATTTAAAACACTTTAATGAACATTGTCACAAAGTTATATGCATTACATTTAATTTAAGTTATTAGTGACACAATGACACGGGGAGAATTCAGCTCTATGGTCATTGTCTTTTTTTCTTTTGCTGAACACGAAAATGAAAAACGATATCAAAGGTACTGCTCGCAATTTTCGTCAGCGATTAATTCTTAACATTTCTCAAGCAAGCAACAAACACCAAACAGTCTCTGGTTCAGGCTTCTCAGTTGTGAGTATTTGCTACATTTAATTGTTAATTCAATTAATTAATTTAGGATTTGGGACAGATGGTTAGATAAAGATATTTTTTTTATCGACCAAATGAACTTTAAAAAAAAATCTGTATGCAATTTTGTGCCTAGCTTCCATTATATTTCCTGTTCAACCAGGATAGGAAGACAGGACATAACTTCAAGAGAGCCTTTGAACATCAAAAAGTGTGTGTTGTAACAAACACTGATTTACGTACACTGACGTGATAGCAGCATCAGTACGAGAAAGAAAGATGAAGTCCATGAAGTTGCTGAAGTCGTCCACTGCAAAATGTTTGGCATAACCTGGAGCTGTCAGATTTACTACTTTCCTAAAAGTAAATAACTTAAAGTCTGATAACTCTGGAATTCAGGGAAACAAAAAATGGTTTTACCCAAGCAGTAGCCTCCGGTGTTAAAAAATGAAGCCAATGCAGAAGTGCAAAAAACTGCAGTTCTTCAAGTGTCCACTGGAGGCTGGCTCCTAAAACCAGGGAATACCCATTTGGTTTTCATCTCAATAAGATAATCACTCCGCAAGCCTTAACTCCACCTCCTTGCCTGATTCATAATCGGCCTGATGTTAGTTGGAGTTTTCAAATTTGGTGACCCCGAATCGTTGGGCTTCAAAAGGCTTCTTCAGAAACCAATGTGTGATGTCACTGAGACTACGTCCATGTTTTATACAGTCTACAATTTTACACCAAGCTTTTGTGTTTTTAGATGTTTTGAGTCTTTTTTGTTTATTGGGAGGAAAGCATGATTGGATCTATCTCAAATTTTAATATTCCATCTTGACTTTAATAGTTAACGTTGTAATGCTAGGCCTGATTTACCTTCTTGCAGTGGTTGCACTGAGGAGCAAACCGGCCTTCGTAACACGGCACGCAGTAATAGTTGTTCTGGTCTGGAATGAATGCCTCGGCACCGATCGACTTGTCACAGCCGTGACACGCAAAGCAGTCCTCGTGCCATGTGGAGCCGCCGTACTCCAACATCTTTGAACCTGTCAGAAAAAAAGAGAGGGAACTGGTTAGGTCTAAAACTGACTGTAGATATCCTCCACGGTTTCCTGTGATCTCTGCCCTGTGGTTGTGTAACTTTAAACTTGAATGACATCTGAAAGCGTTCACTCGAGCATTTAGAAAACCAAAAAACTATGATTCAGTGTGACAGCTAAACCTGTTCTTTCACAACCATTCAAGAACATCAGATTATATTGCATCTAAACAATCTGGCAGGCCGTAACGAGCACGGCTGTAATGCATCCTAACAATGCTTTATATTTAGTTTCAACCATCTCATACGTGACCTTTTGTCCCCTCATGTCAGCCTTGGAGTTTGCAAAGAAAGACACATGTTATCGTGAGGAATGAAAATGCTTATTTACTCAGTTCCTCTGCGGTTTCTTTGTTTACAGATTTATTTGTGGGCCTTTTATACCTTTATTAGAGTGAAAGGACAGTGGATAGAATCTGGAATCAGAGAGAGAGAGAGTGGGGAATGACATGAGGCAAAAGAGACAGAGGACTGTAGCCTCTGTCACTTACTGTAAGCCGCGCAAACTAACCACTAGGCCACCAGTTCCTCTGCGTTATTGTCTATGTAGAGGAAAAAGTAGTAACTCCCTGCTGTAATAACTACATTAAGATATTGTTGGTCATATAGACTGGAAAAGTGATGACGTATTTTTGTAGGCCAACCCGGAAGTAGCATCGCCATGGGTTCCAACCAGAATTCGCCTATGGGATTTTTGCATTGGATTTTGGATCATTGCAGAAAATAAGCTCTGTGGCTAACACACGTGTCTGATACGTAGGCGTTTTGTTCAGCAGGATAATCTTTACAAATGAACACCACTTTTATGAAGTTTGAAGCGTTAATCCAGCCGAGAGAAGTAAAAAGCTAACGTTATGCTACAAGCGAACTACACCACGGTCGGTTGATTAGGACGTCACTACCGTTATGCTTAATCGATCTAATCAGCGGTTTTGACAAGCTAGCGAAACCGTATCTTAATAAGTTGTTTATTAACCTAATATTTGCAAGAGCACTGAAAAACATGACTAGATGCTGTAAGGCGGACTAGTGAGAGAGTTCCCGGCGTGATGACGTTTAATGTCCCCGACAACCACTGTAGTCTCATTTAGCCACCTGTTAGCAACCGCCGTTTTTAGTACGCGTAAAAACTTTAAAATTCACAAGTTGGGGTATTATCTAACGTAGTTTATCTCGTCTAACAAAACGCCAACATCTCTTAAGCTTGTGTTAACCACAGACCTTATTTCAGGCGTCTAACCACAAACCCATTCAAAATCCCCATTGACTTTTAGAGTTAGGAACCCATGGCGCTAAAATGCTAACTCACTTCCGGGTTTTAGGACTCATTCCTGTGGCAGTCTATTATGTCTCCAGCAACATCTCTTGCTTCTCTCCATTTCTTTTTCCACAAGTTTGGCTTTTTTTCTGTTATGTGATGGTTCTGTTTTGGTGGTTTTGCATGTTTTTACTACCTTGTATATGTCTCTTAAGTGTGATTTTCATTTAAGCGATTAACAGGTTTCTAACACACCCACACATGTGCTGTAATATTTAGTAATAAGTTTTGTATTTTTGTACTTTTGGATGGAAGAAAGAAATTAAACTGCACTTAACATTACATGCTCCACTGCAGGGTTAGGGTTAGAAGCCAGAAATACCCCAGAAACTGGACGTCAGTATTTAATCACTGGCCTTGTTTTATGACTTTTGAGACCTGTAATGCTGCCCAGAGGGATGACGGTGTTTTCAACTTGAACTTGGCTGCACTTATAAGAAAAAACGAGGGCGAGGACGGCAGATTTCTAAAGGCATTCCAAGTTGAACAGAAACTAAAGAAAAAGACTGCTCATTTCACAAAAGAGGTGGTGAGTGAAATAATCCCACACTACCCACAAGGCCCTGGTAATTTTCAGTCATCCGACACCACCGCTGCACCCGTGTCGTCACACAGCGCCCAGAGCAGAAAACCCTGCTGAGAGATATTTTCACCAGAGCAAGGAAACAATCATTCTGTCACATCTAAGCTGTCACGCCCCAGATAACAAAAACTCATTAGCCTCTTTATCCGTGCAAAGACAGGGTGTGAACGTTCAGTCTGTCTGACTGATTACTCAATGATCTGTCCCTGAGGAGGTGTGTGAATGTTGTGTGTGTGAGGGGGTTAGAAAAGTGAAACAGCCGGTCATTGTTCTTCCTACCTGGCTTGACTATCTTGTCGCAGGCCACACACTTGGAGGAGTACTCATTGCAGTAGCAGTCGCTGCACACCAGTGCATCCTCCTGGCTGGTGAAGGGCTCGTCTGCCAGAGAGCGGTCGCAGCGGAAACAACGGAAACAATGTGCGTGGTAATGTCTCTCCTCGTAGAAGAGCTCCTGGAAAAAGAAGGAAGTCACACTGAGCATTAAAAAATGGTTAAAGAGTCATGATTAAAGTAGCCTACTCGAAATTTCTATTAGACCAAATACATTTATGTTGTTATTTGTTTGGGAAACTACACTCTACTTCAGACAATCCCTTGTTTGTTGGATTTTGACATAAAGTCAGTAAATGGAAATGCTTAACGTGTGTAAAAGTGAAAATAAGCATCTTGTTTTGAGCAGAATCATGCTAAACCTTTTTTTAAGCCTAACCAAGTAGTCCATCCATCCACTATCTCTATCGCCTATTTGGGGTGCAGATCCCAGCTATGATTTGGCAATAGGCAAGATACAACGTGGACAGGTCACCAGTCAATCACAGGCCTGACATTTAAAGACAAAGATTTATACTCCCACCTATTGGCAATTTAGAGTCACTAGTATCCCTAACGAGCACGTCTTTGGGCTGTTGGCAGAACCCGAAGTACCAGGAGGCAACCGACACATTCACGCGGAGAACATGCAAACTTTTTAGACAAACGTTTTAGACACCCAAACTACATGGGTATGTGCATGAAACTGGTTAAATATTAAAAGTATAACTACAGGAAGTCTGAACATGGGTCTCCAAGCTGAACGTCCTGTTTGATCTATTGGCTATATCAGCCAATCATGATGCGTAAGTAAAAGCTGATTATTGTTGGTACTGTATTGGGTATTACAGTAACACATGTCAATGAAAGAAAGCTATTAATAAAGCTATCAAGTGTATCATCAAACGAGCTGATTAACACCACATTCAGCTCAAACTACAGGGCCGAGCTGTTTGAAGTAATGGAAATTAAAGTATATATTTAAGACCCGTTATTTTAAATGTATATCTTCAGTGAGAACCAACAGGCTTTGGTGAGAACAACAACCTTCTTTAGGAAGTTAAAAAGTATTTAGTGGGTAGTTCTGTGTTTTCTTTTGATCTTGTGGGTTTGTTCATGTTAAGAAAATGTAAGCCAAAAATCAGTGTCATCTCTTAAGAGTGAATAATATAGAAACTCAAGGTATTAACTATTTGGCTGTAATAAAAACACTTGATAATTGTAATGTTATTGTTCCTTACAGAAGGGTTTGCTGCTCCCCTTCTGCTTGGACGTCTGAGGTCACGGTCATCCAAGGGATTCTGTTTCCTGCACAAGGGCATGTAGGTTTTTTTTTGGATGACTGCAGACATGGAACCCATAGTTTCCAACTTTGGACAACACCCTGCTTTTCTCCACACAGGAGAGGCTTAAGCTTTCATTAATATTTTCCTTAAAAAAATCAGAATAACCCACATTGTGAATTCTTTCAAACAGCTGCTTGTGTTCCAGTTCATCTGCAGTTCAAGCAAGCGCTTTGATAAATGGCTCCATTGAACGATGTTGGGTGAAAAACCTATTTTCGAAGCATGGGGTTTCACAGTAAAAGAAACAACTACAGCGCAGGGACAGAGAAGTATGAGGGATGGATGTTGTTATGTCTTGTGCGGAGGAGGGACGGCCAAAGCAAGCAGGATCATAAATTACAGCCAATCCCTCACATGGAGTTTATAATTTACAGAACACTGAAGGCCTCATGGCGTCTGTGGGGTGTTTCCTTTGGGACAGTGTTTTTCATTTTTACCCACTTAAGCTTCTGGGCATCTTAGAGGGGACTACAGGCAATTCAAGGCTTTGTTAGGAGAGCTGTGTTTTCCAGGAATGCCAGCTGGTTTTCCTAAAAAGCAGTCAGGCATTTACTATTTCAGTGGTGGATTAAATACTCAAATCATTGACACGAGTTAGAGAAGCAGAACTACGATGTACTATGAGTTTAAGTTCTCCATTTATTTTCTACAAAGTAACACTACCCATAAAAAGTTAAATGTATTTAAAGCAGATACAGAGGCAGGACGGCCAGTTGTGGAAAAGGGGCCAAAGGTCGTATTTGGACGAACTCTGCATTGACGTAGTAAAGACGAACGGGCAACAGACCTGAGAAAGAGAATATGTTTACCGACACAGCACATACAGCAACAGTACATACATATTGTAAATTTCCAATATGTACAAGTTGAGCTCACCTTTGCATTGTGACCGATGATTTCTTTACATTCCTGGCAGGTGTTGGCGTACATGCGGTCGTAGCACGGGATGCAGTGAGGCTTCTCCTCCACCTGGATGTATTTGCGTCCACACAGGGACTCCTTGCAGTTCTTGCAGTCCATTTGGTCACTCATGATGTATCTCTCTGACTGACCTCCTGTGAAAAGGAGAATTCACAGACACAGCTTAGCATTCACTATCAGCAACAAGACCGAGCAGGAAGGAGGAGGAGGGAGGTAAGTAAGACACAGAGAGAAAGCAGATAGAAGGGAGGTTACAGTTTTTGGATAAACAGCTGGGAAGTTAATAACAGCAAGAGAGAAAAAAGGGGAGGAAAACAACTTATAAACACTTAGGAGAGCTCTTTAAGGTATCAAAAGACACTTTGTACAGACGGTTAAAAACATCCAGTAACATGAAAGTGATTTAAGGCACATGGCAGAAAAGGACTTTCAATCAAACACTCTCAGTAAAGATTTGATTTAGGCTTCTTCCTAAACAAAGACAAATCTTGGAAATCACTACATTGGCTCCCTTCCTTGGACTTTTTCCTGGAGTATAGGAACAGGTAACTGGAACAGAGGGAGTGTACTACTGGAAGGCCGTCAGATGGATTCTGAGGGCCTGTTTGTGTCTGGCTTTTTGAGAGAGGAAAAAGGCTGTAAAATGTGGAACAGGGAGCCTGTAAGTAACATTAACTTCCCTTTAGAGTGGCCTAATTTGTAAAAAGATGTGATGGAAGTGACCTCCAGAGTACCCTTCCAGTGTAGGAAACAAACTGTCCCTAGGCTGCCTCTCCAATGGAGAAAAAACTTGATCAGTATCCCTCTTAAGTGGCCTGGTATGGGAGGAAATGCAAAACAGTTCCCCCCAGGGTGCACTTCTATTGAAGAAAACATTACGAAAGGCCTAATTTGGTGCCCTTCCTTTGAAGTAAACTTCATGAAATGCTCTCTAGGGATCACTTCAAATCAGGAAAACTTGCCAAAGAGGTTGCCCTTCCAGTGGATAAAATGTTGAGACATATTCCTGAGGGTTCCCTTTCAAACAAATTGATACTTCCCTACACAGGGTTCACATTTAAAAGAAAAAAAACTTGACAAAATGTCTTATAGGTTTGCCAGTGGGCAAGAAAATGAAATTAAGTGCCTGCTAGGGTCCATTCTCAATAGAGAAAACATGATGAAGAGGTTCCAGGGTGCCCCTTTGGTTGAATGAATGTATTAGGTACAAAACTACTAGTGTGTTGAAATTGAATATTTACATTTAAATTGTAGTTTCCTGATTTCAAATATAATTTCATTCTAAACCAGGGTTGGAGCAGTTACATCAGAAATGCCTTTAAACATTTTTGCACGCTGGGTGGGTGGAGAACGGCCTTATGTTTGGAGTGAATAGGGCTGATTTGATGATGAGATTAGCCTCTTGTTTGAAAGAGATTATCTTGTGTAGAATCACTCAAAGGTCGTGAATGAATCATTAGGCAGACTTTGGTTTTAATGAGGGCTTTGGGACCTTTGATGATCATATTAAATTTGTGAGAGTGAAGTTTGAGGGATTGCTTTTATCCACGATTCAATTATTTTGATGCAGTCGTTGAGGGGGGGGAATGAGTTGCAGTGTTGTTTAATTTTTTTGGGGATGCAGAGCTGGACATCATCGACACAGAATAAGAAGAGAAGGCCTAATGACAGATGATATTATAAAGGGAGAGCGTACAAAGAAAAGGAATAAGAGAGGACCAAGCAGTGAACCCTGAGGAACACTTAGGAACTGAGGAGTCTATGAGCTGTAAATACTAACAAGTTTGTTTCTGTCTGTAAGATATAATTTAGCCAGGACAAGGAAGAGCTGGTGATGTAGCTGGGAATTTAGGACAGATGGTCACTCAAGAAAATAAATAACTTCAGTTTTGTTAGAGAGAGATATTGTAAGTGACTTTGAAAAAGATTAACCAACAACTTGCAAGGAAGGGAGATGATTTCCATCGTATTGCAATTAATGGTTAAATATTGTTCCAAATGTTCCACAATTAGAAAAGCTGTCCCTGCAGGAAGAGACATGGCTGAGTGAACACTTTAACTTTAAAGAGTCATGGCTGATTTATCATAGATCAGTCCAGTAATGATATAACTGCTTCTCCTGTTACACCATCACTCACTAATAAAGGAAAGCTTGGTGACGTCTGGCCCTCCCTCCCCCTTCATTCTTGTAAGAAACCCCCTGTGGCGGTTTGGCATCGAGAAAGAACGACCAAACAATATTAATTGTTGGGAGCTGAAGTGAAACAGTGTTCTCCATTTCAAAAGCTCTCGAGGGCTTTTTCATCTTTGTTTGGCCTGCCTCTAAAGGGAAATACCAATCGTTGATCAAGTTTATTCCTTTTGTTAACTTTCAACATGCAACTTTCTCCTGTTATCAGCAACAACAACTTTAACTTGTCCATTTGTATATCTGCAATCCGCAGCTATTTCTTGGCATTGTACTGTTTCTGAATATCTGTTAATGTTTCATATGGATGATTGTAGGAATGCTCAGAAAATTACAAAGGCTTCTCCCAAGTGCTTTACCTTTATCTTTTGAATGGGTAGGCAGAGAAAGGTTGGGTTGTCTTCTTTAAAATACAGTTTTACAAAAGGGACTCTAAGCTTTAAGCAAAACATCAACCACATCACTTTTCAGTAGCATGTAGCAGAGAACTTTCACTGGAAAGATTTTTCTTATAAAAATCTTCTGATGGGATTGTGCGTATGTCCCAAATCTCAAATGCCTCATTTTGTTGCTTCTTATATCTTTCTTTCCTTTTATTCACTAAACACCATCCCACAGAAGAAATGGGGCTGATCTTCAAAACATATCTGTAGTTATACTCCAGGCTTGTCTTTTTCATCGATTTGACTGCAAAGATGCCGCGTGAATAGTGAATTTCTACGCTTCAATGACCCTAAAAGTCCTCACAAGAGAAGGAGGAGATTTTGAATAAACTGACTCATCCAATGAGATGTTCTTGGTTGCTTCTGCTGAATATTTTGTGGCCATTTAGGACTGCAATGGGCAGCCACATGCCAACAAGAAAGAAATAAGAAAATAAGAATGCATAAACAACAGGGTCCACCATGACAATATTGAGCTAACATGGTTTATGTTTTATAAGTCAGAGACAATGTTTCTAGTTTAAAACTGGGCTGCATTTGCAAAGTTTATTTATAGAACTTTTGTTTCAACAGGTTTTCAATGACAATATTTCATAGTGTAATCATAACCTGCTTCACACGCAAATACAGTTATTGTAATGCTGTTGAAAATATAGTTATATCTACCCTTTACAGCTTATATATATCATCACTTTAAAGCCAAGATGATCCCAAATTTTAATTGGATCAGTGGAAAACGTTTGATGAAATAAAATATCTAAAAAGTATTTTCTTTTAAACACTAAGGGCCTGATTTACAAAAGGATTGCTCAGCGTTTGTGCCTGCTAAACCTGTTTAAACAAGTTTAAACGACACAGTCTACATCACAAAACACACGCATAGGGTTAAATGCATCCCTACTGTAACTGCACTGCAGAGCAAATATCATCTTTCTGCGCTGGTGCAGTTTGTGCGTATTTAAATGAACCATTATGCAGTCATCTGGAGAAAAGTTTGCACCTTTCTATGCAATTTCTAAACGCCTATAATCCACACTATCAACAAGTACGATAGGCACACCCAGTTATGAGTGAAAAACTGGCTGTCTGCTGAGAGTTGGTGGTCACTGCGCCGCAATATTTACAAGAGATTTCACACAGCTTTCCAGTGACCAGGAAAACATATCAGCCTCTGTATGTCTTTAAAATGAATGATCTGTATATAAGGTCTGGAACTATTACTTTGAACTTACTATTATTAATATAACCAGGTGGTTAAATCAGGCTGTCATTGACTCGACACTTAATCCAAATGTAGAGACAGTGTGGAGTCTTTACGAATGAAAAGCATGCCAGCGTTGCTTTTTCTTTGAGTTGCCCGTATTTGCTCCATTCAAAGAGGAAGCTTTGTTTCAAATGGTGACAATCATATTAAATTTTTTCCAGGCACGCCTTAAAATAAACTTGAAAAAGTTTCCCATCCCTCCGAACTCATCATCTTGGACAAAATTGTGCTCCGTCAGCGTGAGAGCTCAGCTATATCAGCTGTAAGGTGCAGACAGCTTTTCTCCATATTCAGACACAAAACAAGAATAAACTGCACGAAGGACACCTTTTTTGGGTATTTTTGCGCCTGAGAATTATTACTGCTTTATGCTTCGTGAATTAAACCTTGAGGAGGAGCAGATAGCAGGGGGGAATTATGTGCAATTTTTGGAGGTATTAGTGGCCGAAATCCATTCTCAGTGAATCAGGCCCTAAATGTAGTCCAAAGAAGCTTGCTGTTTCTTCCCTCTTAGATTTGATCCGACTTGACCGTATACTGCGTGATGATTAGAGGAAGCCCAGGTGGAAAAAGGCTGTGCATACAGACAGCAACATTATCCTACCATTATTAGTGAACACAGTGAGGCTTAGCAGAGTGCGCTGTGCAGCAGCAAAGGGAAATGAGCAAGGAAATGAATTGTGGGAGGTTAGAATACTCTCCTGTGGATCTGTTAAGACTGGGCAGGCTGGGTTTAGAAAGATATATACATCGTGGGTAAAGATTATGGATAAGGAAAGGCCTCTGGAGTTTGGGTTTTGTGCTCATGCTCAGGATCACAACTTCTTAAGCATTTTCAAGGGCAGACAGGGAAATATTTCACTTGGAAAAGGTCATTGTTTATAATTTCCAACCCCCTATTTTGGGCACAGAATTACTTTGACATGTTTCTTTAATGTCAAAAAAGGAGGCGGGTTCAGCAAAGTGCAGCAGACAAATCGTGTGGCTTTGAAATCTCCCTAAGGGATCGAGGAATGAGCTAATACCCCCTCCTGCTCCTGTACTCAAAGGTTGGAGACGTCACTGGCTTGGTTAAAATGATGAGAGGACTAAGGGGTCAGTGCAAACTAATGAATGGCAGTTGTTTTCCTGGAAAAACCTTTTTTGGTAAGAAATAACCATCACTCATCTGGAAGAGATATTGCGTTCCATGCTTTGTGACCCCCAAGAATTTGTATCTGGTCTGTTAAGGAGTCGTCTTGAAATTGTAGTTTACATTTCTAAAGTCTGGCTGCCATCAAACATTTTCTTTCTAATAACCAATGATGCAGCACTTTTAGATTAAACATAAAAGAATAAACAGTCTGCTCTCAGTAATGCCTTAAGGCCGAAGCAAGAGACAGAAACTCCTCCTACTCCAAGACTTTTCCCCCCATTATCAGCACAACACTGAGGACATCCCTAATACATCCCTCCCTGCAGATAACACAACTTCCTCTTCAAGGGCATCCAGCTAGGTCAACACAACACGGAGTAAAACCAAACTGAGACGAAACATCACATCCTCGTTCTGTTTTCTGTCAGATTCCTTGTCTCAATGGGGAAATCAGCCAAACTTCCCTTCTAAATCGTCTAAAGGGGTTTGAGTTTCTATTCCTGTCCATCCATGTGTACGATGAATGCAGTGATAGAACAATGGTTTTCCTTCCGCTCATAGTCTTCCTAGTTTTGAGTTTTATGTTCCTCTTCCTGAGCCCTAACATCTGTGGACACATTCTGTGGTCTCCAGCTGTTGTCTGTCATCAAACTCTCCTTTAGGCGTCCAGTCGGGAGTTCTTATGGGACTCAAGCCAAACCACAGCAATGACTAATTAAAATCCGTCACTGTTAAAAATCAACATTTTATAGCTCCCAGTAGACGGTCCATTGGAACTTAATAGCCAGCTACACAATAGGCAAATTCAGCAAGACGCATATACTGTAGACAAAGACAAGTTAGAAGCTGAGTTTCAAGTTGGCCTACAGAGAAGAGCAAAGCAGTGATTAGCTTAGCTTAGCTTAGCTTAGCTTGCCCTGAAATCTAAGAAAACTTGGCTCTGCCCAAAGCCCCCAAAAAACCTTGAAGCTTACATATTATATTTCCTGTTTCATTTATTCAAAACTGGAATATAAAAATGGTGGAAATGGTTGATTTTTGTGTTTAATTATTTCTTGGCTAACATCCTGGTGTACGGGATGTTGTTGTCACCCTGAAGGGGTTCCTCCGCAATAACTACCCACTCACTATACATCCTCCCACTACACAGCTACCTTCTAAGAAAATGTCACAAAATATTGAAATGGCTCATTGGAATCTACAGTTAGACCTGCGTTTCTATAAACAGTATACTCTGAAGCCTTCATTAAATTAGCTACACTTGCCTCCTTACTCGCACTAAATTGCACATTTCCACTGTCATCCATCTTCATATACAGTCAGTGCTCTTTACACAACACCCAAATGCATAGGAAAAAGTCAAGTCCTCACAAGAGAGAAAAAACACAACACATAAGTAAAAATACCACTGGACAGGTTGATTGCCAATAACTTACCTACATATAAAACTGTAAGAGAGAGACACAGGAACAAATGTTGAACTCTGTGAATCAGTCGCTGTTTGTCCTTCTCTTTATTTCTTTTGACCTCGCTCATCAACAGGCCAAAGTCCGCCACATCATTATTTGCATCAGTAGATCTCGCTTTAAGGTTATTACTGACAGAAAATAAACGTCTGCTAAGCATCCCTTCATTTGACCTTCACACCATCCAGACTGTCTGACATTTATAGTCTATAAAACTGACTCATGGAGTCACACCTTGTTTAGGAGGCGTTCACTTTACGCCACAGGTGTCCTCTTGGTTTGCAGCCAGGAATACTTGTCACCCCTGTTCTCCTCTTCATTTAGAGACAATAAACCAAACAGTCAACCATCCTGTCTCGGTGCTTCGTCACTCAGTAGCACGGCTGCTGAACTATTTAAACCCACTATTCACCTTGATGAGTGGACATGCTAAATGTTTTACTGAACAGTGTGCGTCCCACTGAGAGATTTACTGGAGTCTGATCTCTTTGTAGTGTTAGCCAAATGGCGACTGTCTCCAAGGATCAGCCACCAGGCCTTCTGTTTTTGTCCCTTCATGGTTTGCTGCCGTCATTTCACTCCACGACAACCTGACACCTTCTTAAGACCGCAGCCAGGATCTCTGCGAGCCGTGAGAGCTGCTGCAGGGGGGCTTGTGTTTATTTTCCCCCCCGTGCAGGAATCTAGACTGTGCCTGAGGTTTACAAACCAGATTATTCACTGTCACACATAATAAAGTTCAGTGTAAATATGTGAGAAAGTGCTAAATCTGTCACAACCATGAAATGCAATTTCATGCTTAGTAAAACAGCCTCAGCGCCTTTTAGGGGGTGATGTTATTACACCTGAAACGGAGCTTTACAACCTCTGGCCTGTTTCAAAAAAGACTGTTTTGACTGTTTCCATATTCCTCCTAATGCTCAAACTACAATCACTCCTTTCTCCTTTACTGTAACACCTACCAGACACTGATTGGGTCGTTAAAATAGGAAAGAAACTCTGTGTTTTCAACCATGATTGAGGCAGGGCTCCTGAAAATTTACCCGGATGGGCAGCATGTGTGAACCTAAAGTGTTATTTTTTTCTCCTTTACTTTTTCCTGAATTTGTTCTGTCGGCCTCAAAGTAAATAGTCTGGGAGAACAGAGGTGAACTGATTTGCAAACAAAGAAGTCAATAGACAGCAGGCGATTCACCGCCAGCGAATAGATGGAGGTGATGTTTTTATCATTCAACAAGTAAGAAATTGATGAGATCTTTGTACTCGTTTCTTCTCGTTATTAGGCATTCAATATCTGCTTTCTCTTCAGCTGGTTTACACCTTTCCCCCAAATTGTGTGTCCATTCAGTTCAAACAGGAAACTGAGTAACCAAGTTGTTTTGTTAATTACCACCCCTCTTGACTGTGTTTTTTTTCTCCCTCTGAAATGGATTAGGGCACTTCAATGGCCTCTGACGCTCAGTACAGTCCTCATATTGTCTGTCTCCTGGGTTGCATAACCTGGATTTGACGAGATGAATAAGAATATTGATGGCGACACAATACCGTGTACAACATGAAGGCAATGGTGGAGCCCTGCAGCATTGGAGGAAAAGTGACACCCTTATTATTGCAGCTATAAAGTGTTGCAGAAAAAAAAAACCTAAACAACAAGGCTGCTCTCTTATGGCTGTCAGATGACTGCGCTCCCTTTCATCCCGCAGAACAAAGACGCTCAATGTGCTGCAGCTTCCTGCGGATCACAAGGCCTGCACGCACACAAATCAAAATGAACACACATTGTAGTTTGTTGTTGTTGCTGATTAAAGATCTCTCAGGGTGAAAAGCTCCTTCAAACAGTTTCTCAAGGAAATCCTTATTAGATTATCTGTTCGCAAATATCTTTGCTTGATGTATTTGTATGTGTCATTACGCATTACTGACAGAAGAAAGTGTCACATTTGGCCTACAACACGGGATCAAAAAATGCTTTTTAATCATAAAAGTCTGGCTTCATTTACAAAAGTTTAAAAGAAAACAACGCACACTTTCTCTCCGGTTAAATACCTCAATTGAATGAATCGCTGTTTTCAATTCTGACATCGTTATCTTTTGTCCAGAACTCTGATCTTTCACGCTGAATTTAATCCTAACCTCAGTATGTTTAGTATCACTGTATATCAGCGACACATAACCTGTAAAAGTAAACCTATAACATCAGGGAATAAGACACCTCAACAGACAGAGGGCACGTCTGGCTTTGTTTTACGAGTCTCCAGCTGGCTGTTTGTTTATCCACTGAGACGACGACGGTTGACAGCTGCAGTTTAACCTCTGAGGCAGTCGAGTAAACCGGCAAACAATCTCAGTCAGACAACAAGTAAACAAGTCACCACCGTGTCATGTCTTCATCTCACTGTAACCTAATTAAAACATGAATTTCTTGCCTCTTTAATCTCATTCAGGTATAAATTCAGGGAAAAATGTGAATTTCCATGACAAGGAAACTCAACCAAACTCTGAGACCTCTGGCAAATTAGGTCATAAGCTGCTATAGGCTTCAACAATGTTTCATGGTCTTTCCTCGGGGTTTGCCTTTGCCCATTCGTCATCAAATTACGTTTCAAATTGTAGTCATATTGTTTTGTAAACTGTAAAAGGAGAACAATCTGATCTGTAATCTGTATGAAAGCTGTCTATCTCAGTCAAAATACTTTTTGTAACGTCATGCTGTATTTGGGTCACTAATCCTCATTTTTGTATGTTTGGCTGACTGATGATGTCATTCAATAAGCAGGCGTTTAGTTGGACGAAGCTTAGAACGAAAACTATTTCTACAGAAATTCTTGAGACAAAGTCTGGAATCAGTAGATTTGTTTCCCTTGGGAGCATGCATGTGTGTTAAAAAATGCACCTCAATTCATCCAACAGTTTTTTTAGATATGTTCTGGACTGACATGTAGACTCTCACACACACACATTGTGTTTAAAACATCTTCATCTCAGAGAATAACGAGGGAAACAACAGAAGTCGAGAGAAAGATCAAACAGTTTGTAATCAAGTGGTCGTGGAGTCTCTTAAAATAAGTGGGCCTCTCGTCAGTGAAGTTACTTTTGGCAGAGTTGTTGTTGCACTTGGATTGTACTTGCAGGCCGTTGCAAATAGACAGCCGGCATGATCAGCAACTATTATCCAAAACAAACACACGAGTAAACATATTTTCCCATCGGCTTCCAGCTGGCATTGGACAGTTCAAGACCTGGGTGTTATTGATAACAAACGTTTGTTTTCTGAGAGACTGGACTACTTCATGCTAGCTGCCGGGTTTATTTGACTTTGATTCGGAGCTTTTAACTTTGGATGAACGAAGAACGGCTGAGAGTTGGTGATCGGGCTGAGAACAAGTGTTGAATCCTTCTGAAATTATAGAAAGGGGATGTTTGGCTTTGAGAACCGGCAATTAGAATGTAAACTTGGGATTAGAGATATAGGACATTTAGTTGCAAATAACACTGCACTTCATCCAAATCTGGGTCTTCTTTTAACTCATTACAGGAGCAGTTGATATTTCAGGTCATTTTCTTATTGACCTTCTTTTCCAAAGTTAGATAGGCTACCACTTCTATGCTGTTCAGATAAAAATGAAGCTAGGGCTATCAGCCGGTTAGCCTAGCTAAGAAGAAGCCTTTCGGAGGAGAGGTGAAACGTCTTCAAGATCTTCAACCAAGTCCAGTTGCCTTTGGACCGAGCTTCAAATATAGTTTTGCTACCATTGAGCGTGGCTACTTTTCTCTTTATCTTAATGCTAGTTAGCTCAGCCTCCAGCTTCGTATTTTGTAAAGCTGCCATCAAGCTTGTTGTCTCAGTCTCAGCAAGAACCCAAATCAACGTATTTCCTAAAATGTCAAATGACTCCTTTGAAACTCTTCCCAGGCTTTACAGCGGAAATGGGAAATGGAAACACAGTGATGTGAGTGAGACTGACTCATGATGAGACTGTCTGTTTTCTATGACTATCACAGTCCCTCGACAATCCAGCATCATCTCCCTTTATCGTCTATTTTCTTCTGTAGCTGGCTTGTCCTCAGTTATTGTACACTGAGCCAACCTTCGCCCAACGCAAGAATTTCAGAGGAATGTGACCGTGGTCAAAACGTGGCAAGATCTTGTGGTTGAGAAACTCTGAGAAGAAGACGTAGAAAGAAGAAGAAAAGCATTTTTTTCTTCCGCCCTCTGTTTTCTAAAAAAAGACTAAAGTGAGGAATTCCTTTTTTTTTTGTGCCACACACACAAACACAGAGTCACATTTCTTTAGGTGCTGACTGCAACCAGAGCTGAGGTGTTACAATAAATCTATTAAATTCACCCAAAGGGATCAGAGCGTGATGATGGTGGTAAGGGGACTGTGTGCGGTGATGGAAACTATGAGGTGCTGAAGGGGGTTGAGGGTATAGGGGGTTTGGGGGGGTTCTGAGTCTCCAGAAGAAAATGTGTAATCCGAAACATGACATCACTCCAACTGAACAGGACTGAATGGTTTGTTAATAAGCCTTTAACTG
Organism: Tautogolabrus adspersus; assembly: GCA_020745685.1. Classification (NCBI taxonomy): domain Eukaryota; kingdom Metazoa; phylum Chordata; class Actinopteri; order Labriformes; family Labridae; genus Tautogolabrus; species Tautogolabrus adspersus. Next base: position 23,411,374 of record CM036550.1, on the reverse strand, counting down.
ATTCAGCTTTTATTCTCAGGATACAGAACCTTCATTTTTTTTGCATCCATTCAATTCAGAAACACAATAAAGCTGGGGATTATTTCTTCAAAGGTCCCCTTGTTCTTTTCCTCATAAATCCTGGTTGGAAAAAAAGGGGCTGCAGCACTTATTCACAGTATCAGTTACCTCACTTAGGACCATGTTCAGGCCCCCAACCCCCAATAACATCCACTATATCCTCGCTCTAAAGAAAGAACATCCTTTTTGGAACATCCTGGATGTGGGGGGTCAAATATTTGGCCTTGATAATGTGCAGTAATTTCATAATTAAGAGGATAATTATTTTAATGTTTGTTAACTTGGTACTACTTTCTGATAAATACTCATATCATTGATTTATAACTTTCTATGACTTGAAATGTTAATTATAAGTCATTTGTATCGCAAGGCTGCGAAACACCCTGCAGGCAGGTGTTCTTTGCTGTTTGGAAAAACCATCACAAAATTCTGTAGTGAGTTTAAATGTGATATTAACTCAATCAGGACACGTTCAATGCAAACACATTTAATCCAACCCTTTTAAATGAAACTCTCACAGCCTGCCATTACATTCATTCTCCTGTGAAAGTTATTCAACAAGTTAAATAAATTACCTATTCCCCTTTGAGAAAGCTTACTATAATTTCATCTCCCCATAGAAAGTTGTACAGTTATTGTTAAAGCCTTCTTGTGTTGACTAAAAACGTGAATAAAAGCTATTAAAACGTCATTTGATGCGTCAATTACGCGCCGTTTTGCACCAGGTTGCTTCAGGTGAGGAGCAGTGCATGCCTCAGTGGAACAGACGCTTCAGGACATTGACCCTATTCAAACTCATGTTAACGCACTTTGAATAGCATACATCTATAAATCATTGTTTCACACTACAAAGCTGACAGTAGAAAACATACAGTAAGTCGTTTAGTTTGCCGTATAAACGTACCTCTCTTTGCGCATCAGCAGCCTGTGGAGACGCTCTCAGGATTCTCCCTCTCTGCAGGATCTGAGCAGTTCGTGCGCTCGCGCTGCTCTGGTGTCTAGTATGACAGATAATTAAATCCTCCGTGGACTCCTGCGAGCTGAAAGTGACGAGTTTCCACTGACTGAAGCATGTGTGTCTTTTGCGTAAAAACCAAACTATTCCTCCAAACTCCGCCCACTCTCTCCCTCAGCCTGTCTCTCAGCTCCCTCTGAATGTCTTTCACCTTGTGGAGAGTTCAAGCACACATAAGGTAGAGTCAATGTGTTTCTTGGATGTAATTGAATATTTTAAATATATAGTAGGGTTTTTTTTATGTTTCCAGCTGCTGATACAAACCACTTTAATATCTCTGTAAGTGGAACATTCCAACGATAATCTCACAATAGGATGTATGATACTGTAATGTGCTCTGCAGCCTTTTTTTCCACACAAGTGAAGCTTTTTGAGGACTTTGGGATTTAACATGACTAAAATGTAATCCATTCCTTCTGATATTTGTTGAAAATGATGATTTAATAAGTAAATCTGAGGAAGAATGGACAACAATATGGCTGTGCACATGGCATCCACTTTTGAATCAATATGGAGATGTTGATGGAAATGTACCAGTTCATATACATAGACGGAGTTTTGTTGGAAAAAATGCTGATGAGGTTCTTTATAACACCCTCAATTAATTCCCTGTTTGCTGGAGAAACTGTGGAAACCAAAATGAAAACCTTTACCTTGTATCCTTGGAGTGTTCTGTTATCAAAGACTACTGGAAATAGTACATACATGAATTTATTTTCAATTGTGAAATTACCTTTGACTGTAAGACTAAGGATATGTAACTCAAGATGGAAAATAAAGAAATACTTAATGAATGTTCTGCTGATGGCTGGTAAAAAAAAAAGCCCTAGTGGCTATCACAGGAGAGGCCAACTTTAAATACATGGATGGAAATGAAAATGGGCATCTTCAAAAACAGATTAACAACGTACCTCCATGTAGGCCTGCTTTTAGTTTCTTAAATGAATAACTTATCCCTCCCTACCTGTGCATATTGTTCTGTAGGCTCTTAGTTGTTTACCTGTCCTATAAATAAACACCTCTCATCTGTACTTGTGGTAGAAAGGTATGTTTGATATGTAAGTGGATGAGATGCAATTTAAAGATTTCAAAAAAGTGGAGGGAAACTTAAGACTAAAAAACATCGGTATAAATGATCCAGGTCCAGGATGGTTGGAAAAACCAAAAAGGCCTTTAATTCATTGGGCTACAAGCATTCAAATAACACCAACGCGTATCGGCTCGCGCCTTCTTCAGGGTGAAGTAACACAATGAGACCTGGATTATTTATACCGATGTTTTTCGATCTTAAGTTTTCCTCCACTCTTTTGAAGTTTCCCCTTCTATGAGCACTGGGGGTTTGAGGGATATCAGAAGCGCTCCTGTTGTCTCTCTTTTTTATACAATTCAAGATGTTTGCCAAGCGTCAATAGAAAGAAAACTGATAAACAAAATGTATTTAATTCGCCTCTATAACAGTTTACTCAAAAATCCTCACATGGCATTTGCACAATATGTATTTTTGTAACGTGTTTATGATTCTACTCGTAAAAAATCACATCAATCATGTTCTAAGAGTTTATTACACATTACTTGCACATGTTTGTAACATCTATTCACTTATTTAGTTTTGTAAATGAAGCTATAAAGAACTTATTCACGGTTTTGCACACACATCATCATCACACATCATTTAAAGGCACACTGAACTCTTGACCTGTAGAGCTGTCAAAACACATGAAGACACTTTGACCTTGAAAGTATTCAGTCCACATGTTGTGGCTTAAATCAGAAGATAGAGAAGACGTAGGATGAATTATAAGTATTAGGATGAATAACTTAATGTTTAAATCTCCAGTGTATATTATAAAAAAGGTGTACCATCATCATCTTATATCGACATGGCCGAAGCTAAATGGTGCTTTAAATCTCTCTGCACGTTTATCATCCATCACACAAAGCTGGAGATGTCACACACTCTGTTGTGTCTTTTACCCCTCACTCTTGCTTCTCTTCTGAGTTTTCGGAGCTGCATGACCTTCTCTGCGGTGAGGAGTAAACTGCAGGATCTCACAGAGCCAGATATCTTTTTTCCCTCTCATTGACCTCCGTTTTCCACAGAGTGAGCAGGAGGTCTGCAGCCGATTAGAGGCTTCAGCTGTGGCTCCATCCTGCCACCACCCATTAAGTCAGGAGGAAAACTACATGTGTAGATGACGTGATGAGGGATTCAATATGTGTGTGTGTGTGTGTGTGTGTGTGTGTGTGTGTGTGTGTGTGTCATTTTGGAGCTGGTTTTTGAAAATCACTAGGCCTACTTACTTATTGGAATTATTGTACAGGCTCGAATGGAGACATGAGTTTTTCTGTAATGGTCCTGACATGTTAAATATTTACATGCAAGTATGCTGCCATCTACTGTTAAAACAAGGCAATAACAACGCTTCCACCTAAGAAGGAGAAGCTACACACACACATGCACAAACAGGATCCTATGTATATGCACTTAATGGAGAGATGTCAGAGTGAGAGGCTTCACACGAAAGAGCGCCTGAGCAGTGGAGGTTTCAGTTCCTTGCTCAAGGGCGCCTGCTCAGGAAGTTATAGGGCACCAGCAACCCAGTTTCCAGACTTAGTCCGGAAAGAGAATTGACCAGGCGAACATCTGCTTCCCAACCCAAGTCCCTACAGACTGAGCTACTGCCGCCCCAAAATCCACAAGGTTGGATTAAAAGTCTTGAAGGTGAAAGAACATCAATGAACTTGTTATACATCAATTTAATTCAGTTGTTTTTTTCCCATTATCTAGTGTTTGCAATAAAGGACAAAAAAAATGATGAGAAGCAAAAATTATCTTTGAGAGAATTTCATGTCGTATTATTTTTCCCCTGGCGGGCTCCCATATCAAAGACGCAAGTAAGCACGACTCAGCAAATTAAGAAACATATTTTATTCAAGAATTATGTACAATAATAAAACAAATCATCCTGGTGTCTGAATTATTACTCAGGTCCCGCTCACACTAACGAGGAACGTAAAAACATTTGCTACAAACTGAAACTCTGAGAAGAGAATTTGGTTTAAACATTCATCACCTACAAGAAGTCGACTGTCGACAAGCGACGCAGGATGTCAGAGAATAAGATTTGATTGGTTTTTTTTCGCCCTTTAGCCTGTTGATCAAAGCTCTAATGGTGTCACTGGCACAGGTCCCGTCTGCGGGGAGATGTTATTATCAACAGAAGCACAGAGTAGAAGAAACACAGTGCTGATTAAATCCCCTCACAGCAATCCACATCTCAAGGTTAAATATGCAGGAACATGGATCACATTAGTTTTAAAGTGTAAAGTGTAGTTTATGGAAATACAGGTCGATCTGATGTCCACGGAGCTTTTACATGTTTCTCAGTTTGACATCAAGCACGTCAACATAAAAGTCTGAACATTTTGCAGAGTACACTGAATTAACTGGCCAAGAGGGTAAACACAGCTGACGGAATTCATTGGTATTTAAATACAGGTAAATGCTCAGAGAGCAGGTTTTTTCTTTTTTGCTCCTCTCACCTCGACAGATGAGTCTGAACAACTGAACTTTAACCCTTTTTCTCCTCTCGTGAAACCAGAAGAGAACGAGCAGGTAGATCCGATTTATAGTCCGGAGCTACATTTTCGTCGTGTAGAGTTCCCCTGCAGCTCAGCTTCTTTCAAATTAAGCATCAAACAGAAAGGCATCGTTTGTCTGACAGGATACTCGTGCGCCCACATATTTTTTCCTCCACATGGTCCCACCTGTGTGTTGTCTCAGCTCCGCCTTTTAAAGAGCGTTTCCGTTCACGGAGGCGTACTTCAGGCTGGTCAGGTTGTTACGCGACGGGCTGACACACTGAGTCGAGGTGCCGACCTCAAACACTTCATGGATGGCTTTTCGGAAACAGTGGAAATTATACTCTATCAGACCTGCAGAGAGAACAAATAAGTTGTTGTTAAGCAAATACACTCAAATATACCAGGGTCAACAAACTCAAGAATTAGCTTTCCTCTAAAACAACAACATGATATTAGTTGAATCATTTAACGTTTCTGGAAAAGGGTTATTGATTCCACTTCCACGTTTGGGCAGCAGCCTTCGAGTCTGGTGCAGAATGGTTTGTTTTTGTTCTGACCAGAGAAGCAGGCGGCACCCCCACACAGCCCCAGGGGGGAGACAGCTCTCTCCAATGTTTTGAATTTGGATTGCAGTACCCTTTTTAAACACTAGGTGTCAGAGTTACACACTGCTCCTTTGAATAGCTGTACATTAATAAAGATGGCCTCTACCACTAAAGTCTTACATTCAGGACAAACATGTACAATCAAACCACTCTCGATAGTGTCAACGAAATCATTTAAAAAATCTTAAACTACACACCTTTCCTCTCGAAGCTCTCCTCTCTGAGGATGCAGACCAGAGCGAGGAACTTTGTGACCTCTTTCAAATAAAGCACTGTAGTGTTGTTGAGCTTGATGATGGCCAAAGACTCTTTGTCGTAGGCACAGCCGCTGCCATCCTCCATCAGCCTGCCCAGAGGGAGACAACAGAGAGGCACCTTTTTAACTTTGCATAACAAGGACACAGTCACTAACAACATCTTGGAAAAAAATAAAAAATTCTTCTCACCCATAAATGCAGGAGACGTCGATGACAACGTCGATCATGTCGCAGCAGATTTCATAGGACTGCATGTCAACAGGAGAGCTGTCTGTGGCGATGTAGATCTTACTGACGACATCGAACAAGAAAGCCTTCTCGATCCCAGAATGCTGCAAAACATGAAGGATGGTCACAAGAGAAGAGACACAGAGAGACTCAAATGGACTTATAGAATTCCTACAGGGTCTTGACAGTTTGGGAAACAAGTTATTATCTTAAAACATTATAATATCAGAGTTAGAACCTGCTTGAACATGAACACACTCCTTGAAAATGAATGCATCCTCTGGCCTTTAATATTGTGCACGCATGCAAATAGAAATAGTAAGCTAACTAGATACCTCATCAGCAGCTACTTAAAAACAGGTATATTTTGGGGCGGCGGATAAGTCCTGCATCCCATGTACAGAGGCTATAGTCCTCGTCGCAGGGGCCGTGGGTTTGAATCCGATCAAGGCCCTTTGCTGCATGTTACCCACCACCCCCACTCTCTCCTCCCAACATTTCCTGTCTCTCTTCAGCTGTTCTATCCAATAAAGGTCAAAACGCCACACAAAAAAAACGGTATATTTTGTTATCCCTTCAGCTACAAGCATGACTTTTAATGACAACTGGCCGGAGAACAAAAATCATGAGTAAAGGCATAGACATTTTTGTTTTAGGAACCTCAAAATTGCTTTAAATTCTCTCCTGACAATCACAATAAGTGTTGATTAACAAAGCAACAAACACGCTACAAGACTCACAGATATGAAAATGTTCAAAAGATTTTCCAGCGTCGGTAACTGAGGAATGAGCTTCTGGACCACTTTACTGAAGGCCTCGAATATGGAGTGATCGTAGATGCTGGTTAGGTAGAAGCTGAGCGGGGACAGAAAGAGAGATAAGACACGTCAAAAACACAGTGTGACCAAAGGGACAGAACAATTCAATAAAGCATCTGATTGGACGGAAGATTTGTATACCATACATCTCCGATGTGCAGGATTAAATATCATTGAGAATACCTAAAGAACAACTCTGGCATTACTATTTGGTTTTGATGGAAACTTGAAAACCCCTGTGAGGAGATTGTTTACTGCTACACAGACTGAAATAATACTTTATATGACTCATCAAAGCAAAACAGACTGTCAGCAACAAGACGGATTATTTCTTTACTGTGATTATTCAGGCCTGTAATCGTTGCCATGTGGTAGGTGTCAGACAAAGTGATCATCACGCTGAAGAAGAAGCCTTATATCTTCTATTTTCCATGGAAAAGATTCACAGTGTGTAATACATTTGACTTTAAACGGCAGGAAGAGGAGAATATCTGTCATGAACACTTACATTACAGAACAGGATTAGCAAAGAGATACTAAGGTATCACTTTGTCCACAAGAGGGCCCACAAGATCCTCAGAGGAGCTTTAAAGTTTAAAGCAACACCTGAAATGTCTGATACTGTCTGTCACTTCCGCATCCTTCTTTTTTCAGTCAAGTCTTGCCTCCTGAGAACCCCCCCCCCCCACCCGCTTCCTGTACGACAGTGATAGTTCCTCCTCTTCCTCTTCTCTCACTAACTTGAAGAACTTGAAAAGACCTGACCCGACCTGTGCAGACATGTCACATGCTCACCTGAGGTGAAGCCTCTCCAGTGCGGCGTCAGCCAGATCATCGTTGGCCCTCTGATGAATGTCTCTTTGTGTTTCTATTTTGTGGTCGTCTGAGAGACCGTCTACTTTATGTATGAACACCTCAAAGTTGATGTCTGGATTCACTTTGTACGCTCTAGAAACGGTGAGATGTAACCGCCCGAGAGCTTCGACATAATCATCCTAACAACAGGAGACAGAGATACAGCACAGAAAAAATAAGTGACATCTCAGAACAGGAAGCCTTTTTTAAACCTTCAATGTAAGCCTCATCCAACCTGAGCATCAATGACAAAGATCAGAGCGCCGGTTCCCTTGAAGATCATCTCGCTGTCAAACGTGGGGTCGAAAAAGTCCACCTGGCCAGGAAAGTCCCAGATTTGGAAGTTGACGAAAGAGCTGCTTGAGATGTCGTCTTTGTAGATTTTGTTTGTGCTCTCGAGGAAAAGCGTCTCATTGGGCGACATCTTGTGGAAAACAACCTGGTCAAAGATGCATGAAGGGAATTAGTGTTTTAGCCTGATGTTGTTTGTCCTACATTATTCCTTATAACATATTGCACTAAATATTGACACACTGAACACATTAAACTATTTAAACCTACTTAAAGTATAACAATGACAAAAGTGCTCAAGGTTACACCAATCAGGACAAATAAGAGAGAAAAATATCAACTAATAAAATCAATAACAATCACAAATAAATAACCTTGAATTAAGCCAGAGTAAAAATATGATTTGAACTAAGATAGATGGATAGAAGATATTTAAATAAATAAATATGTGCTAATAATATCACTACAGCTTGTTCGGTTCAGTTATATCATTATTGAGGAGTGTTGATGTCATTTGGAGGCCATCTTGGTTTGCTTTGCTTCAGAAGTTTTTATAACTTTACTACAGATATTTGTCCACCCCATTGTTATAAATGTAGTTCAAAAGTATGCTATTCAAAATCCTGTTTAAGGCAACAATATTTAACAGCAACACCCCTAACCTTTTTATAATTGTGTTAGAGTTGAATCAACTCCAAGCTAAATCAGCTCCAACAAAATCTGACCATAATACCTTTCATAAAAGTGGGATTAATTGCAGGATTTAAGAATTAGCTCCGGCTAGGTGTTGCTAACAAACATGCAGATATTTGAGGTGTATTTTACACTCACATATGTGCCAGTCCTGTTCCTGAGGAGGTGTGTTTGAGGGTCATTAAAAGTTATTTACCTTCTGAATAGAGGATTTGCCACTCCGCCTCAGTCCCATCAGCAGTATCCTCGGTTTGTCAGCTGATGAGGAGAGCTCCTCCATGTCTGGCACATCCTCCCCATAGCCAAAACTTTTGGGAAAAGACCCCACAACACCGTAACTCCCCGATAATGTAGGCTCGTCATACTGTATAGACATCTTGTATTGCTCTACCTGGCCTCCTCTCTCTTAGTTACACTCTTCTTAAAGCCAGTCAGTGCGATAACTTTTCAGATTACTGCCTTTATAATCCGGACAGGAATGTTGTTGTCGATGACTTTCGCAACAAGCTAGCATGGCAAGCTAATATGCTAGCAGCTTGAGATAGGGTGATTATATGTTAAAATGCTGCGTCAGGCCCTGGCGTATCCACTTGCGTTTAAAAAAATAAAGTCACAAAGAGGTTGGATAACCGTGAAGTCGGCATAGGAATCGACCAGGCAGGAAAACAGTGATCTTTTTGATTAAAAAAAACAAAACAAGCCTTGTCACAAGTTAGACATTTTCCCCGCCCCCTTAGCGGTTAACCCCGCCCCCTCACGCTGATTGGTTGTTGGCTCTAAACACAGTCATGTGACAACCACTCCGACAGACACAAGCAGGAAGAACACAGAAACGGTAAGTAATCATTACGAAAACTTAATATATTTGAGAGACAATTAAAGCTTTTTTACTCAAGGATATATGCTTTTTTGTACACTGTTGGTTTCAGTACGTTCTTCGCAGCGTACGTCTTCTTTAGTCTTTTAGAAAATGTATTTAATCAGTGATTTATTGATTAAGACTTCCTTGATTAGTTGCTTAGCCTCGTCTGGCTAACCTCCACAGGATTCACTTTAGAGTCCTTTATCTTTTCAGTACAATTTCCGGATTCATCTGCTGACCACCCTTCCTTTTTTGCTGACTTATCTGAGTCAGCATCAGTGTCGTTTGAATGAATTGAATTGAAATGTCCAATAGGAGGTCCTCATGCTGTTAAATCTTGATGAAATGGTACAGGGTGAAGAAGGGTAACTGTGTTCCCTGACCCTCTTGTTTGTTTTCAGGGTCCAGGATGACATCAGCCATCCTGTGCTTCCTCCTGGCTGCTCCAGTGCTGCTGGTTACGAGCAGCCCGCTTTACAAATCTACCAATGGGACTTTACCGCTAGTGATGTGGCATGGGATGGGTGAGGGCCTACACCATACATTTTAATACAAATACTAGTCATTTAACAAAGTTACATGTTCCTATAGACACATATCTGAAAGAAGAAAGTATTGGGAAGCCTCAGAGTAATTCTTGCAACTGGAAGGTGTCTACTTTTTGAAGTTTACTGGTTAGGAAAATGCATATATTTCAATAAGTGACCTAGCTGGGGGGGGGTCCTGCCCCTTTTTAAAGCCTTATCAACATGTTGTCAAGAGAGTAAACTGAGCAGATTAATATACTCACCAGGGAGAATGTCCAGCTGCCTTTCTGGAACCAGAAGTTTAATTATTGTTTTATACCATTCACAGAGAAATAAGGAAAGAAAGACAGAGATTTCTTAACAATCTCTTTATTTAGTGAATTGGTCAACATGAATATGTGTGCCAAGGATTCCATTTAGGTGGTGTTTTCTGGGTGTAAGGGTTAATTTCCTACCATGGCTTTTTTTCTGAAAAAAATTCCCACAAAGAGAAAGCCTTTCTTGTTTCTTTTTAAGGTTTTGGCAGGTATAGAATCCCCTTCTGGGATATTTTCCTGATATGACTGAAGCCTCACTGTCTCCAATAATTGGGTAGGAAGTCAATTCCTCCTGTAAGCGCAGAGAGGAGAAAGAAAAAAATCTTGTCTATCTTAGATCTATCTAAGATGGGACATTTATACTCTGAGCAGAGAAGAGGAGGGATTGTAAAAGTGGTCAGCAGAAGGTTCCCAGACTCCTAACAGAACGTCTCCTTCAGGTGACAACTGCTGTAACCCGCTCAGCATGGGGGGGATAAAGAAGATGATCGAGAAGGAGATCTCTGGCATCTACGTGCTCTCACTGATGATCGGAAGCAACGTCATTGAGGTACTTTCACACAGAAAACACATTTTAAAGGGAACATCATGAATCACCAGATGTATTAAGAAAAAATCCAACTTTGTCTTAAACTGCAAAAAGTAGGCTTGACACTCTCTCACTTTAACTTTTTATTTGAATCATCTGTTGTGTGCATAAATATTACATGAAGACAGACTTCATTGTCCCCTTGGGGGAATTTGTCTTGAACTCAAAGTGCTGCAACACGTCCAGCTGCTTCCACTAGAATCAATACACAAAAACAATTAGATAAACACATCCACATGTAAACAGAAAGGCACATACCAATCCAAAACAACACAACATGTATTGTACATTTCCCATAATGCCCAAGATCTGCAAAAACATGAAATCTAGTTCTGTTTACATCCGATACTTTTGTTAGTCCGATCACTGTCCACTTAAATCTCTATTCTACTTTATCTATTTTGTTTGTTTACTTTTGTATTTACAGTAAATTGACATTTTATATTTTAAGTTCAAATTGTTTGCACTGTCTTTGTGCTACTGCTCTGTGTGCCTTTGATTTCCCCCCACGGTCAAAAAAAGTGTATTGAATTGAAGTAAATCGAATTGAGAGGTGACAAAGAAATATAAAAACATATAGGAACACCATGACGCTGTTACACAGTCCACACAGCTTTACGATACATTATTCAGAACTCGGATTGACGTGGTTATAAAAGAGAAAATCAACTAAAAAAAGTCAGAAAACAGCAGCACGTAAGTCCAAACCAGATGTTTGTCGAACATAGTGGTTCAGAAGTGGCTTCTTTTACTTCAGGAACTCAAGATGTGATCAGAATAATCAGTGTGACAGATACATTTCTATAAAGGTTCCTTCATTAAATAACTAACTAGAAAATCATCACAGCTTTAGTGGAGTTGCAGAAAAAACACAACATGTGTTAAAGTAAAAGAATAAAATAGATTTTAAAGTATATAAAGATGTAAATATATAGATATGACACATTTAACTAACCACATCAAAGAGAGCCAGACAATAATAAGATATGATCATGAAAACATACGTCCAGATAAAGAACATGTATAGTATGCAGTCTGATGATAAAAACAAAAATAGAAGTGAAAACAGAAAGTGAAATAGAAGTGTTGTTCTGTGTCGGACTAAATGGCAGGGATGTGGTTTGTGGCAGCAGCACATCAGCTTTGATTGATCCATCCGTATGACTTGTAAGGAATCCTATTCTGTGACATTTGCAGTCCTAGTGGCAGAGGTTACATCAGAAAAACGTCTCCTTTACAACTTCACTATGTCGTTTCTCGCCTTAATATTCATAACAAGCCAGCGTGGACTCTGCTTTGATGTGTCGTAACACTGTGACGCCGCACGGCACTCGTTTTCTTCTTTTTTAATTTGTCTGTCATGCTCTGAACTTTTCATGTCCCTCCTCTTGCAGGACACAGAAAATGGGTTTTTCAAGGATGTGAATGAGCAGGTGTCCATGGTGTGCAGCCAGCTGGCCCAGAACCCGGAGTTGAAGGGAGGATATAATGCTATGGGCTTCTCCCAGGGGGGCCAGTTTCTGTACGTAAACCTCTGTTCTGGACACTGTACTGCTTTGTTATGACTGTAAAAGAAATTGGAAGAATTCTGTGTTTGTATAGATTCCCTGCTTGCCTGATTCTCCTGCAGAGTGAATGAAATAATCAAAAAATACAGAAATCTTTTCTCTGAGAGAGAGAGAGAGAGAGAGGAAGGTTGAAGTCCTGAGCTCCATTCACACGCTGCCGTCTGTGTTTGAGCATGTTTTATGTTCAAAGTTATTCACCTCCTGACAAGAACGAGGAAGTTTGCTTTGATTCTCCTGGTTCCTCTTTTCCCAGACGAGCCGTGGCTCAGCGCTGTCCCTCTCCTCCAATGAAAACGCTGATCTCTGTCGGAGGCCAGCACCAAGGTAACGTGACTGTGAACAAGCAGGACAAAAAAATCGCCTCACTTCTCTTTGCAGAACTTGTTTGTTTCATTTATTTGTAAAGAACAGGTTCAGAGGATGATTGACAGTTTAGGAAGCAGTGCCAAAATGTAAAGTTGATGTTTCTAAAGCCAAAAAAAATGTCCAACATGTTCCCTGCAGCGTATTCGATTGTTCTAGTAATCATTAAATTACATTTAACTGTTGAGACTCTTAAAATCAGTGCATATAAAAAAGATATTATTGACGTATTTTAATGACAATATAATCCCCAAAAAAAAGAAAGCTGATAATTATTATTACCATAAATATCTTCACATCGTCTAGGAGTGTATGGACTGCCCAGGTGTCCCGGTGAGAGCTCCTACATCTGTGACATGATCCGCAAAGCTCTGAACAACGGCGCCTACACGGACCTGGTTCAGAAACAGTAAGATCTCTTTGTTCTTTATCAATTGAGTGTTTGTGGTTTTGTGATACTGATGATAATATATGTAAAAAAAACTCTTGTTGTGTTATACGAGAAGACTGACTGGCTGTTGTGTTTGTGTTGCTCAGTCTGGTGCAGGCGCAGTACTGGCACGACCCCTTAAACGACGACCTGTACAAGAAGCACAGCCTGTTTCTGGCCGACATCAACCAGGAGAGGGTCAGTGAGAGAGCAGAGCTGCACAGCTGCAACGAATGTTTGCAGAAATATCCAAGTCAGAATGTGTATCTCAGATGTTTGAAGAGTCCTCTTGGTAGACACCTAGTCTTACAAAATAAGGGCGTGATAAAGTCTGAGTGTCAGTCAGAGGTTTTATTAGCAGATTAATCCTTCTTGATGAGATTCAGTAAAAACTCCAGTGAGCAGGTGACAATAGCATTTTGTACAAGTTTCTAAAATGTCACTAACTGCTTTATTAAGGCACGTTAATTAATTCAGCACATTTCAGCAACGAGGAGATTCAAAGTGCTTCATACAAGACATAAAAACATCATGACAAAGAGCAGAAGAAAAATTAAAAGAGGACATTTTAAATTCATTAAAACAAACAATTAGCTCAAATGACAACAGCTAAAAAATAAGTGTAAAAGTAAGAGTGCTGTGTTATTGGTTAAATAAGGTCTTAAGATGACTTTATAAAAGGCAGCTGCAAACAGGTGAGTCATCAGCCTTCATTTAAAAGAACTGAGAGCTGTTTTTTTGGGGTCTTTTTTGCCTTTATTAGAAAGGACAGCTCAAGAGAGACAGGAAATGTTGGGAGGAGAGAGTGGGGGGATGACATGCAGCAAAGGGCCGATGTCTGATTCAAACCCGTGGCTGCTGCAACGAGGACTAAAGCCTCTGTACATGGTGTGCACGATAAACTGTAGCCACAAGGCTACCTGCGCCCCAGATCTGCAGTTTTCTGGGAGTTTGTTCCACATACATGGAACATAAAATGTTGAATCAATAATAGACTCACCTCTCAAAGATGAATCATACGCTGTAAATGAGAACCTCTTTGGATTGCAATTTTGTAAAAAGAAAAATGTCGCTGCTGACCCTAACCTAAACTTACTCAGTATTTATGTAATGATGATAAACGTGAAGTAAAGGCGATACCAAAACAGCCAGAGGTTGTAGCTTATTAGTCATGCATAAAAATTGAGTAAAGGATTTAACAATTAATACATCTGTACATCTCAACGTATTCATGCAAACACTCATGCATGGAAATAATAGAGACATTGATAATGGAGAGAGAGATGCACAAAAAGAGATATTTGTGATACTTGTTCACGTTGCTGCTCATTCAAATTGTATGTTTCTGTAGCTTGAATCATGTCAGCCACAATCAGCTGTCCTACTATCTCGCTATGTTTTCTTTTTCCCGCTTTAAGGCTGTAAATGAGACGTATAAGAAGAATCTTCAGCTGCTGGAGAAGTTCGTCATGGTCAAGTTCCTGCAGGACACAGTAGTGGATCCTGTTGATACGGAGGTAACTCCCAAACACAGACACTGGACAGTAGTTTTAAATATGCTTCATACTTCTATTGAGCCATGCATGTGTGTATGTTTGAACTGTATTCATCAGATGATGAGTGAATGTAGTAAAGCAGCATCACAAACTGTTTTTGTCCCATTTCTCGCTGTAGTGGTTCGGCTTCTTGAAAACGGGTCAGGCCAAAGAGACGGAAACTCTGCAGGAGAGCGTCCTGTACAAAGAGGTCAGTGTTGATCAGCTTTATTTCTTTAGACGTTCTGTCATGACTACAACTAAATCCTCAGTGGTTTTTCAGTTACTATGCAAGTTGTTACACTTCCTCCTTACTCTTGGAGTGTGTGATCAGTCTTTCACATATTGTATATTTCTTTTAAGCCCAAAACAGACACAGTCTCTGATCATTTAGAGCATTTCATTTGTAATTTATAAAACTTCTGGGCTTTTTGGTGGTTGGCAAAAACCTGAAATAAACCACTACTACTTTAGTTCAGTTTCCGCAGATGTTGACATTAAAGGTCACATATTATCCTCCATTTCAACCAGTTGAAATAAGTCTCAGAACTCCCTGAAACATGCCTGTGAAGTTTCTTGTTCTAAATCAACTCTGATCCTGTATTTGATCATGCCTATAAACCCCTCTATTTCAGCCCTGCTCAGAACAGGCTGTTTCTGTAGCTTTAAATGTAAATGAGCTGTGTCTGACCACGCCCCTCTCTGGAAGGGCTTGGGTGGCTCGGGCTTTCTCGCTCCATGCCCTATTGTTTACAGTGAGAAGGCAGACTCAGAGCGCAGAACAAACACCTAGCTGTGGGAGTGTCACCCACCTTGGGGAGGGGTTACTGCCCTTTGTGATGTCATGAAGGGAAAATCTCCAAACAGTATGTTTGAGCACACATTTTGAAAAGTGGAGCAGGCAAAAGACTGAGAGGAGGGGGGGTTTGTAGACAGGCTAGAGACACATATTAGTGTTAGAACAACATGGTAAAGTGTATTTTTCATGTCCTTACACGCAGGATCGTCTGGGCCTGGCAGCGATGGACAAAGCTGGAAAACTGGCTTTCCTGGCCACAGAGGGAGACCACCTGCAGTTCACCAGAGAGTGGTTCAACGCAAACCTGCTGCCTCTTTTACGCTGAAACACTTTGAGTTAAACCGCCTCGCAGCAAATGTAAAATCAGACTTTAACCACTGAAATCAAGTCGATTCTGTTTCTACAAGAACTAAATTTAAAAAGCTTAATAAGCGGAGCAGGATGCATTAAGTTCATAATCCATTCCTTTTGCACTGATCACTTGTCGCATGATGACACTGTTACCTTTAGATTATCTCCTCAGTTTACTGCTGTCTAAAAACCACTCCTGAGGACGTCATATTTGACCTCAGAAATGTTGGATCACTACTTACCTTTGGGAGTAAAACTCTTCTGTTTGCATCTGTACAATATCACTTTTAATCCAATAAAGACAAAACAAAGACATTGTGTATTGCAACATTTTTAATGATGTCTCCGGTACTAATGAGCAGATCTCTGATTTTGGACCCAAAAACAAGTTCAAAATGAAGTCAAAGAAAAAGAGACCATGTTTAAGAAAAGTCGGCGAACAGCTTCACGGCATGGAGAGCTGAAGAAAACCAGAGTGCAGAGTAGACGTGGCTACCATTATTATTTAAGACTCTTCAACAGTTGTTCAGATTTATACAGATGTTACAGCAGATGTTTCCACTATAGAGACTCAGGGAGTTTTTCAAACCGTTGATTACCATCCTTTCAGCCTCGTCTTTATCTTCTTATTCTTGACCTACATCTCTTCGTCTCTCTTTCACAAACTTTCTCTTACACGTCTCCTTAAGTGGAATGTTTTTTTTTTCATATTCGGGAATGTCCTATGAGTGGGTTTAAGGGGAAAGCACATGGAATGATAATTATCCTGCAGCTTTGAATTGTTCAAACATCATCTAGATGGAGAGTTTTCTGATGTGTATAACGTGATTTCACTCTTATTTATGTGCTCTGACACTTATTTATTATCCACTATGAATGTTAATATCAATAGTCAACATCAGCAGAGGTGATATGATGCCTTTGTCTCCTGTAAGAGGGCTAAGTTGGAAGTGATTCACCAGTGAATTGCATATAATAACAGAAATCGATCAGACTTAAAAAAAACACACACCAGCCCATCCTGACCAGGAAAGAAGAGAGAAAGGATTAACAGCCTGAAGCGTCCTGATTGGCTGCAGTGCTTGTGTCCTAAGGGACTTCTTGTTCCCGTGTTGGCTATTCTACAAGTTAAATTTAGCTTAGCATTATCCTGATAGATATGAAATATCACACAGAGCATCGCAGCTATTGGCAAAACTCGGGAATGTTTTTTGAAAAGTGCTCACAGGCAAAATCATTGGAACAATAAGCTGCTCCCTGCTGATTGGCTGGAGGATTTGCCCCAGAGAGTAAAAAGCGAGCAGACCTCTCATTGGCTGATGGAAGGGACAGCTTAAGCTGTGATTGGCTGATAAAATGACAGGGGAGGGAGATATAAATGGATGAGGTCCAAATCTCAGTCTACAGTGTGAGAGTTAGCTGGTGGGGCGGTGGATCAGTCAGGAAGGCAATTTGCAAAAAAAGGGCATGGGGATGGTGTGGAGGAGGAGCGGCAGCTTTATTTGATGCCCCCTTTCTATCCGGCGATTTCTGTTGCTGTGGTGGCGAGCTTCTTGCCGTCCCAGACGGTCTTGAACTGCTCGGGAACAGGGAACTCCGACTGAGAAAGAAAAAGAGAGAGAGGGCATGCTGAGTTTTTTTTGTTCTAGGGCAACATAATAAGATGAGGCTGTCAAACAAACTGCATATCCACACGTACAGGACATTTACACCACCAGCTGCAAGAGGAAGGCATTACACTTCTCACAGGACTATTTAAACCCAACACAAAGTCCGTCTTTCCACCTTCATCTATTTAAGATTTGATGGCCTAGGACAAAGCTCTCCACTCTTCTGCCAAAAGGCAACATGCAAAACAAAGGATGTCGTCAAACGTGTTAAAAAGGTCACTCACAAAGTCGCCTTCGTCGCCTTTGGGTACCAGGATGTTCATCTCTGAGCTCTTGGCGCTGACGATCTCGCAGCTCAGAGAGTCTTTGCTCAGGTAGACGTGGCACCCGTCCGTCTTGTTGATGGAGATGGTGGGGACCTTACCGATGACCTGGATATAAAAAGACAACAACAATACGTGATGGTTTCTCAAACTGATCAGCTTTTATGAAAATAGAACAAGATGATGAAAAAAAAATCAATCAGCAAAATCAGGAGACTGTGGAAAACTTTGCACTCTTTATTCTTTGTAATATTACTGTTTGATGTCTTTAAGCTTGCTCATGTCCGCAGGTGTGCATCCATCTACACTCGTATCTAACAGGTACATATTTATTTGCAGTGTTTGAACTTTATTCTTTGCATCAAGTTTGAGCAGGGACTTTATTGTAGTTCTTCTCTTCTTTTTGTTAGGTCTTTTCAGATTTCAATAAAAAAAAAAAAAAAATCAGCATCAGCAAAGACAGAAACTGAAGAATGATGGGACGGCAGAGATCAGTGGGTGAAATCAAACACAGAGCTGACTCCCTGCGTCTGGTAGAAACGTTTCACGTTGTTCTCACCTGAATCTTCACGTCCTTGCAGTTGATGATCTCTACGATGCCCACGACATCATCGAACACCAGGCCCATTTTCTTACAGTTGTCTGAAGGAGAGAGACAAATGTGTATTCAGGTGAACAGAGATACGTATGGAGTGTAAATGTCAAGAAATGTGTGTGTTTGTGTATTTAATTTATGGATTATTTTATTTAAAATGATTTGCATTTTAAAGCAGCATGAGCAGGTGAAGCAGAATCCTGTAACCTGGTTACTCTGATTGATCCGGGTCCTTTACACCTCATGAGCCAGCATTTATACGTTTAATTTTCAGCTAGCACATCATCAAGGTGTTTTTATTACTTATTTTTTCTCTTCATGAACACTCAGAGGCTCAAGCAAATAAATCAGAAGGCACTTCCTCTTATTTGTTGTTTTTCTGATTGGTCTTATGGATACTTCCAAACATAAAGATATACATTTATCCAAACTGTTTATTTCACAGATAATTACAGTCAAGCATACTGTGTTGAAAGGTTTGCTTGCAGCCTTTTCCATTCAATGGTTTTCTTACCAGAGGACGACAGTAGTTTTAATTCGATGTATTTGTCATTTTTATCCAGCACACAGATTATTCTCTTACCTACAATGATGGAGTTGATTTTGCCCTTGACCGTCAGGGTGCTCTTGTTACACTTGTAAGCGTAAACCACCTGTTTGAGCTCAGTCTCCTCAATCACCAGGCCTTGAGCGTCTTCTTGGTTTTCCTGCAGAACGACAGAGACGAAGAGTCAAACAGAAAATAGAGAAAACTACTTCAAGAGAAAGTTTGAGATTAAAGCTCCTGTGAAGAACTTTCTGCTTCTGTAGATGTTGGCGCCCCCTTGTGGACAAAGCAGTATCTCATCTGTTTGCTGATTCTGTCCTTCTGTGTACGAACTGAAGTGTAAAAATAATCTCATCCTGCCGTCTTTCACAGTCAAACATATCACTTATTGAGAACCGTTGCTGTAAAAAAAGTTAAAAAACGCCGTTTGGCAGCGTGCAGGTAATCACATTGTCTGACACCGACCCCGCCACATCGGATTCAGGGATTAAAAATAACTTTATAGGTTGTTTTTTCTTGTCGCAGATGGTCTCATTTGCTATAGCAGTTCATTAGGAAACATCAGTATTCATTTCTGTCTGTTCCATTCCAAGAAAGAGTTCACAGGTCAGATTTCGAACCCTGTCTGCCCGCTTGGAGGACGATAGCCTCCGTACACGGGGCGCGCACTAACCCCTACGCTACTGGCGCCCCCCATATAAAACCTTTAAATAAATATCTTCAACTTTAGTTACGTTTCTTCAGTGACTGTGGCATAAAACAAATCTTCCAGCCAAACAACTCCTGAAATGTTTGAATATTACCATTTTATCCCGCCTTTTACTTTTGAATTGAAACATCAAACTGTACTAAAGTAAAGGAGACAAAACCTTTCAAACTACATTTATAAAACGCACATTTTAACAGTTTCAACTCTAGCTTGGATCAGCTGTGATTTCTCAGGTAACTTTTTCATGACGGTGAACTAACAACGCACCACTTTCCACTTCTTCCCGTCCAGCTCCAACACCGGGGGCAGCGTGCGGGTGGGGGTGGCAGACGCAGCAGGTCGGGGAGTCGGGGAGGCGAAAGGTTTGGGCCCACTGCGTACGGCACCCTGACCCCTCAGACCAGGATTCTTGTGGGTCTTCAGGTCGTCGCTGACGTGCTTCAGACCTGGAGAGGTCAGTTTAAACAGTTAGTGTCTTTCAAATATTACAGAACAGGAATTAAGTGATTATTTACAAATGATGAAAACTGAAAAACTGTCTTCAAGGTTAAGTATTTGTTCTGACTTGTCACTGCTCCATCACTAAATTCAGCAGGGAATATCTTACATTGTCCCGTACTCATGATATCTGATACTGTACAACTGTTACAATACGTATGGTAGTACAGTATGGACCGTGCACTAAACTTTACTTTTCTAACTTTCAGTATAGGCCTGGAAATACAGCAGGAAAAAAACGGATGCTTCAGTCGATATCCATCATTATTGATCCTTTTTAAAGACCTTTCTTTTGGTGCCTACAAACTTGCACAAAACTCCCGATAACTTCCAGAAACTTCCGCTGCATGTGAGAACACAAAGCTGCATTTTTCACCCCAACTTTACTTTGGAGCCTTTTCACAAATTTTCTGCCTGAAGTCAGGACGAGCCAAACACTGCAGGAAATATTCAGAAAAATGTGTCCCCAAGGGATCCTACATGGTTGTGTGACTGGCGCACAAACAAAGACTGAATGCGCGCATCTACTGTGGTCTCTGTCTAAATGACAGAAATCTGTTCAGATGAGATCTTAATGAGCGCAACACGGAGCATGTAGGCTGTTATATAGGAAAAACACAAGGATCCCTACAAACACGGATTAAAACACTTAAAAACTAACAACTTTTACAAACTGTCTGCCCGTCTACCGGGCTGTTTGGCGTTTCTAAGCGGTGATCTTTGAGTGTGAGTGGATCTGTACACTGAGCTGTGGTTCTGGGACTCTGCGTGTTGTTGTTGCGCCCACTCCCGATAATTAAATTCGACCACTTCATTCCCTCAGACAACCTACCGCTGGTGATGTCAGACCCTTTGTTGAGGGAGGCGAACAAAGCATTGCGAGTGTCAGCGCCTGAGTCGCCGCTGCCGCCACAGGATCCGCCGAAGTCTGCTGGGGGAGGAGGTCCAGGAGGAGGTGGGGGAGGACAACCAGCAGGGGCACTGGGGGGAGCTGCAGAGGCCGAAGCTACAGGACCCTGTCAATAACAATCCCATATCAGTTATTTCACTAGAAGTGTGAGAAAACAAGCCTCCTCTGACAATACGAGCAATAACAGGAAGAACAGGGAACAGATCTTTTGTCTTTATAATTTGTACATTTTAGTGTTTTCAATATTTTAATATTTCTGATGTCCTTAAATGTTCTTATGTTTGATGTAGTGTCTTTACTGTTGTAGCTGCTGTAACAGTGTCATTTACAGCAAAGAATGAATACATTTCTATGCATGTTGAACCGGATATCAGTACCGATGTGATCATCTTCAACACTAAGCCCTCGGCCTCGTGCCTACGAGCGAATCACAGCACCTGATATTTAAAACATCATCACTCCCTCTCGTGTGATATTGCTTCAGTGCAAAGCTTTGTAACTTGTAAATTATCTCTTTAGAGGGTAACTGAAATGCAACTTCTCTGCAGACTCACACTCTTGCTCCAGCTCAGCCCGGTGGTGTGGTGCTGTTTGATGTACGTCTGCAGATCAGTCCATATGAGGAGATAAGCCTTCACCCAGTCCACGTGCGTCTTGTCCCTGTGAGGACGAGATGAAAACAAGATGGCCTTTCGATTAAAACCTTGGCATTAAACGTTTCTTTTGATCTCCTTCTAGTGATGTTTTAAAGCCTCTCCACTGGTCTCTGCTTCCAACATGGAAACAGCCCATGGACTAGAACAGGAACCAAAGAGTTACAAGTGAAACATTTTTACAAAAAGAGGGAGCAAGTCTGGAGTGATGTAAAGTTTAAACAAAGTGTCATGAAGGCGATCTTTGACATTGAAAAACTCAGCTTTAGTCTTAAAATGACTTTTGTATGTCATTAGCGTTCCCGCTCTCTGTGCTCCTCTGAGCCAGACTCCTCTCGCTCCATCATTCAGGACCCAGCACCAAACCTGCTGCCCTCTCTCTCTCCCCAAACACATCCGGGACTGTCCCGACCTGCCACAGTTCAAAAACCTGATCAAACCCACCTTTTTCAGACTAGCTTTAAATTGTTAATCCTGCTTTTGTGACATTGTTTGAATGTTTTTGTTTCCTTCAACTTGTTTCGTCTGAATGTAACTCTGTAAAGTGTTTTGATTTCTTCTTTTTTAACCTTTTAAAAACAGTTGAGCAGTTCTAAACCCTGTGATATTTGTGTTTTGATAGTTTACTCCAAAGTCTTTTAGTCATAGACAACATATTTGTTCTGAATTTCTCTCTGCAGAGAATGTCAGAGGGTTCACTCTTTAAAAGCTGCATTTCTGTGAAACTGAAGAACCATCAACAGGCTAACTGGGATCACAACGACTTCTACCTTCTAACTGGTCTGTCCCTCTAGTCTGCTCGTAAACAAAGAGTTTAGTTTCAGGCCTAACACGCAGGAAGTCTAGCAGCAGCCGACGTCACATGGTCATGTGGCAGTGCTGACTCAGTGAAAATGAGGTTTAAAAAAGGAGCCAGGAGGAAGCAAAGATGGAGGACAGATGGGCTGAGCAAACTGCTTGGCTGCATATGAAAGTTCATCTGGCTCTTTCTAAATGTTAACACATCTCCAAAAACAGATAACAAAATTTAAAAGGAGAAAAAAAGAGATCATGATATTGTTTGGTACAATGTTAAAGTGTTCTTTGACAGATTTTCTGCTACGGACAAAGAAGGACACCATGGAAACGAGGTTTACTTACTTGTCCTTGTAATCCTTGAGCACACGGTTGGTGTAGAACATGGCGGCGTCCTGCATCTCTTTAACATATGGACCTGGTTTAGGATCCTGGGACAAGACGACAACAGGTCATTTAGATGTTCCTTAAGTTGTTCATCCTTTTTGCTTTCTTGTCGAGAGATGGAAAAGTCTGGAGGTAATTAGATAAGCTTTACAAGAAGCATGAAAGCAGGTGAAAAAGAATCCACTCTCTCCAAAGTTAGATGACGCTGGTCGCTCTCTGCTCGAGTTTCCT
Organism: Tautogolabrus adspersus; assembly: GCA_020745685.1. NCBI lineage: Eukaryota > Metazoa > Chordata > Actinopteri > Labriformes > Labridae > Tautogolabrus > Tautogolabrus adspersus. Next base: position 23,388,368 of record CM036550.1, on the reverse strand, counting down.
TTTTAAAAAGTTGAACCATGCAACCTTCCTCTCTTACGGTCAAAGCCTTCATCATCACATCAAGTGTGTTACTACCAAGCTGCAACGTCCAGTGTAGAAAAATGAAGCCAATGCAAAGGTCCCGTGTTCAAATGCCATTTATACAGCAGGAGAACGAGTTTGATATCAAGAGCTCATTTCTTTATATGATCTCAGTGTACTGGGGTTAACATTTTTATAACTCTTCTGTTGTGATTTCATAAAGCCTAGGAGTTATTCACACATTTGCATAATTTGGGGTGTGGCTGAGTTGACCCACAGGTGGATGCATTGTTTGCCAGGAGGCTAGGGGGCGGGGCCTGTCTCAGCTCCACCCCTTTGCCTGTTTCTAGGTCAAAGGTATGAACGTTAGGTTGAGACAGCATTTCCTATGTGGTGACCGCCATCACAGGGTTTCAAAACACCTCTTCAGAAACCAATGGGTGATTAACCCGATTGTGTAGATGAAAAACTAGCATATGTTGTTCGTACTTTAAAGGACTTTATTTGAAGTGAAGCATTTCCTGACCTTGAAACCTCTGAAGTTAAAGTTGATCATTTCCCAAACTTTTTTTAGACTTTGAATTAACTCTATACAATATTTTAAAGCCACAGCAAAAGGACTGTTAGCTTAACGTAGCATAGGGACTGGATACAGAGGGAAATGGATGCAGGAATATTTTACTTATTAGTGAGGAAGGAAGATTCTGCTCTTTGGACAGAAACGGGCCAGCTGTCTCAAGCTGTTTCCAATATTTATGCTAGGTAACACTTGCCTCAAATCAAGCATTTAAACATGAATCCATCCTCTTATCCTCCTCTTAGCAAGAGAGCGAGTGATTCCCCCAAGATGTAAAACTATTTCTTATAAATGGAGTAAAAACTGAAGGAGAAGAATTCAGCTCAGAGGCTGAGATTATCATGAGATCTACAACATACAAGTAATGAATGCGTCCATTATGCGTGTTTGAAAACTGATGAATTATTCATGAGGATCAAAACAACAAACAAAGAGTTAACTCTCTGAAACTGTAACAGTGAAGCTCTGTTCTGTTGGTCGCGTGTCAGCCAAGAAACTGTCGTTCAGCAGACAGTGATGACAGAATCCAAGTGGCTCGTTTCCGGCTTTTACACGCTCTTTTATCCTCACACATATCAAAGTACACACAGTCGCTCTCCCTTACACACAAACCACAGGCCTAAAAAAGCAACAGTTCCCCAGACTCACCACGGCAATCCATCCGATCGCTGGCACGCTCTCGCTCACGGCGGAGAGGTGGTTGAAAAGCTTCGATGTGCGGTTCTGCTCGCGAAATGTCTGCACCTGCTCCACAACTTTGCAAACCGGCTGCAGGATGGTCTTCAAAGCGCCCTGAACAAGGAAAGGATGACAAGAATTTATAATCAAAAAAAGATCACATCTATGGTATATGTCAGAGGTCAGACTTGACCCTGGGACACCGCGAGGACTTTGGCTACAAGGGGCGCACTATTTAACAGCTGAGCTAAACTGGCGCTCCAAAGGAAAATTTTGTTAAAAGATCAGGACGGGGCGCCGGTGGCATGTGTAGGTGCCTCATGTATTAAAAACAGCAAAAAAGGAGCACACTCGACAGTAAACACAGTTAAAGGTGCACGACTGTAACAAGACTAGAAAGAGACAGAAAAGTCAGCACACAAATTTCCTTTAGGTGTCCTTTATCCGGGTAAGAACAGCAAAAACAACAACGGACACGATTTGGCAGTAGACCTTCATCAGCCTCATGTATAAAGCCGTGGTCCTTTAGGCGGGCGGCCTGGGTTCGAGTCCGACCTATGGCTCCTCTTCCAGCATGTCATTCTCTCTCTCCCTGAAGACTATCTTTACATAAAAAGGCACAAAAAGCCCCAAAATAAAATCTAGAAAATAAAAAAGATCAATCTATGGTAAGTGTCAAAGGTCGGACTTGAACCTGGGACACCGCGAGGACAGTGGCCACAAGGGGCACACTATTTAGTGGCTGAGCTAAACTGATGCCCCAAAGGAAAATATTGTAAAAAGATCAGGTGGTAGATTTTTAAAGTCAGGCGGTTTTGTCTTTTTCTTCCAGCCTGTTGATTTCTGTGTGTAAAAAAGTTCTATTCCTAATTTTCTTGAAACTTGAAAATATGAAGTTTCAGATTTCCAGTCATTTCTCTGAAGCTGGATTTAAAATGGTGAAGTTTATTCCTCACTGTAGTGTCGTTTCAAAAATATACCGTTAAATATTCAGGGATGTGATCGTCCAGTAAAAATCCATCTGAAGTATTCAGCAGCAACATTAAGAGGCCCGCTTAACCAATTATGCAAACGTATTGATCAGTGTTATTCAATTACCTGCAAACGTTTACTGAATAATGACGTGTGTGTGTGTTACTCACATCAACAGGCTTCTGGCAGGAGGATGCTTTAAGGAGGACTTGTCTCCCAGCGGTGAAGCCCTGCTTTACCATTTCTGCCTGGAAGGGAAGACGAGATTCAGTTTCATCAATAAGACACAGAGATAGTGGTTACATAAGAGAGAGTGAGGTGCTTTTAACTGGAGTATTTCATACAGTTTAGCATTTTAAACTCACGTGTTTCTGGACGTCGCCCCCTATCTTCTGGCTGAGGGACAGGTACTGGGCCACAGGACCGCTGACGATCACGTCAAAGGCTTCGACGTACGCAGATACAGCTACACACGAGAGAAGAAGGGAAAAAAGCATTAAGACATTTTCTGATCAAATATTTAAATTATAGAAGTTACCGCTAACCAGGCAGCATATTTATCATCTACTCTTCATCCTCCAGAAAAGAGCCATGAGAATGAGAACACATTATCTGTATTGTTGGTGTTTCTTTGGTCTGTTCAGCTCAATTGATCAAGTTTGAAAGAAAAAGGTTATTAGGGGTACGTCCCACGTATGGAGGCTACAGTCCTCCAAGCGGGCGGCCGAGGTTCAAATCCAACCTGTGGCTCCTTTCCCGCATGTCAACCCCCACTCTCTCTCTCTCCCTGATTTCCAACTCTATCCACTGTCCTATCTCTCCAATAAAAGGCACAAAAGCCCAAAAATAAATCTCTAAAAAAAAGAAAAAGGTGATTAGACTAAATACGTTGTTTTTTTTAACTTCACCCTTTTCAAACACAAACCGGTTATTAAAGGAGTCTGTACAGAAAGCATGTTTGTTTGGTTTGCCAATATATTTTATTTGTTATTCTGAAAATGTTTGAAATAAGACATGTAGAGTCTTTCCATGATATTGATATTTTATCTTTACCTCCTCCAGAAAAGTCTCCACCAGCGCTGCCTCCAGGGCCCGACATGGACTCCACACGACCCACCGCCAGCTCCAGCCGCTGCACCAGACTCGCCAACTGATCCATAGCTGTGAGGTGGAGAAACACACGGAGGATGAGAAGCAAATAAGAAACTTGTTGCTGTTCAATTGTACGTCAGCCACGTGCCATTAACAATCCCTTGTGTGTGTAAGCGGCCTTTTAGAATTTGAAACATAATTTTCTGGAGTAAAAGTACGAGTAACAATGTCTGAAAATACCCCTGTGTAAGTTTAAGTCCTTAAAGGTACAGAAATAACATACTGGGAAAATCTCCTTGTAGTCGAACCGTACATAACTTTCAAATGAAAGGCTCTTATTTCATCCTCTAACTAACACAACATGTCCTGATGAAGGTTTGTGCAGACCGGCTGATGCTCATTAAAAGGGGTGAACACAACAGTTCAGGGACTTTCTCAAACCACTCCCTACAAACTTCAACTCCATTTGCACGCTCGCATGGAGGGTCCGCCAGATTGAGCGTCGACCAAAACCTCCGAGGAGGTAGTGAGAGTGGCGAGTTAAACCCTCTGCATGGATGTGATGCTGCTTTACTGAACAACGGGGTGTAACGCATTTGTAATGGTTGTCATGGGAGACGCTCTGCAGGCTACGTCAGTGTTCTGTGTTACCATCCTCAAAGACGTTTACACTTTTAAATTAGCGGTGTCATACAGGTGTAATTATCAGAAACTTAGCATTATAATCAGGATCTTATTCATGTTCTTAAGGTGTTTATTTTACTGTGAACATTGTCTTGTGTTTACAGGGAGTTAGAAAAACTCTATAAACATCTGATTGAAGCAATAAGATGTTAAAAAAAAGTCACAAAACATGTCGATACTGTCGGGTTATTTTAATGAGTCTGCCTAGTGTTATTATTGGGTCAGTTTATCATTTGAGTGACATAAAATCATCGTTATATAAAGTTCCTGTTCCCGTGCATGCGAGGGGAGTCGTCTCAAAGTTTGCTGCAGTATTAATAACCTCCACATTAACCAAGGGTCAGATGGAGTTCACTCCGTGCTGGAGTGTGAGTGTGGAGTGGAGCCCATCATTTTTTAACAACTAGCATAGACACAAATCATTTCCCACTTCCTGTTTGTCCCTCTTATTAAGGGTGTATACTTTTCTTATTTATCTTCTGCTCTGCTCTCCTAATTGGGGGACTGCATTTCTCCCGGGACATAATGTGAGGAAATTACTGCAATTACAAATTAGCTGCTTTGGTAGAATAACAAACAGCAGAGCTCTGGATGCTGGTTTAGTTTTGACCTTGATTTATTCCTGTGAGGCTTGACTGCCGCCTGCTTGAAGATGTCAACAGCAGTACTGTTATTTCAGTACGTCACACGTTTCAGCTGATTATCCTGAAGTTGATTCACATCATGTTATCACCTGTCCTCCTAAGAATACGCAATGTTAAGAATTATTCAAATGAAAGTTTACATTATGAGAGAAACACAGGGAAGTTTATATTCTAGGGCTGCTGCTAACATAACCATTAAAGGTCACATATAATGCAAAATACACTTCACCATGTTTTTCTAACATTAATATGTGTCTCCAGTCTGTCTACAAACCCCCCAATGATGAGAAAAGTCCATCCTCTCCGTCTTTTCCCTGCTCCACTTTAAAGAAAATGTGTGCTCAAACAGGCCGTTTGGAGATTTTCCCTTCATGACATCACAAAGGGCAGTAGCCCCTCCCCTAGGTGGGTGACACTCCCACAGCTAGGTGTTTGTTCTGCGCTCTGAGTCTGCCTTTTCACCGTAAACAATAGGGCATGGAGCGAGAGAGCCCGAGCCACCAAAGCCCTTCCAGAGAGGGGCGTGGTCAGACACAGCTCATTTGCATTTAAAGCCACAGACACAGAAACAGCCTGTTCTGAGCAGGGCTGAAATAGAGGGGTTTATAGGCATGATCAAATACAGGATCAGAGTGGATTTAGAACAAGAAACTTCACAGACATTTTATGGGGAGCTCTGACTGAGACTTATTTAAACTTGTTGAAAAAAAGGACAATATGTGACCTTTAGAGAGTATTGTTGATGAATTACTTACTAAAATATCTGTCTTCAATAATCAACAATGCCTGTAAGTTCCCATGAATCAAAACGTGATGCCTTAAAGTTTTCTTGTTTTGTTCAAACCAACACACAACATGCAAGTACAGTCTGGGCATGTGTACATAGAGTAACAGTTAAATCGACACACGTGTAATCATTAGATGATTAAGTGCAGTGTACACGGTGTGCCAAATGGTGCTAACAGAAGTACTGAAGTGAGACACAGCAGGGATTACTTATTTCTTTGTTTGAGAAAAGAAATAAGAGGAAATGATTTAGCATTTTAAAGACTTCTTTAAAAACAATTGACTCTTTCACGTATAACTTTGTGCAGCAGAAAAGCTCCTTATGGGTCCCTGTAAATGATCTAATAAATCCCTAACCACTTCGTTTTTTTAACTCCTATACTTCGGGACTTCTTCTAGATTTATGTAGTAAGTCATATCACACAGCATGACATTATGAATATGTATCTGTATGGTAGCAGATCACATCTATATTCACTGGGATTTTGTGCACACTAGCTAGTTATTAAAGTTATTATAAACGTTTCTTTCACAGACAAAGTCCTCCAGAACTAAACAACATTTTTCACTCTCTTAAGAGGCCCCTTTCGCCTCGTTATTAAAAGTCCTCAGTCCACCTTAAGAGAGGTTAAGAAACCAAAAGAAGAAGCAAACAGAGAGGAGAAAAGATAAAGACTAAGAAGAAGATTGCATCTTTGACACAGGTCTGGACTTGCTGAGTTAAAGTGTGCAGATCATTCCTTGTTGCAGCCGACTCTGCAGTGACCTGTCCCGTTATCCCAACTATGTCGTTTACAGATTCTTCTTCGGTTCACAACACAATTACTTCAAACTTGAGAGGGCAGAAGCAGCAGCTCGAGTCGTAAGAAAACGTCATTTCTACAGTCAGTGGGCCAACATGTAAACTGATTCTCCTACCTTACCCTTTTAAGAAAGAGATTAACAAACTTAATCCAAGTCTAGCACAATCTTACACACACATAAAGCTGAAGAGAGGGAGGCTAACGTTACATAAGACGGCTGTAACCCGACACCGCCTTCATCTCTGACAGTCTCAGGTACTTACACCTGGCTCACTGTGAAAGGGGGGAAAACAGGACACTCTCACTAATGAAGAACACCCGAGATAAACCTGCTGCCACCGTCTCACTTTCTCCACAAAGCGACTCAGCTGAACGTGCACAGATCTGATGGCTGAGAAAGTTTGTGGCTGCGACGGATGAAGCTGGAGACACATTCGTACGCAACTTCCTGGTTAGAAATAGCAGAAGTAAAAGTATTCACGTTTTCTTATTTGGATGATAAAGAGAAGGCCTGGGTATCAAATGTCAAAACTTTAGTTTAAAACTGTAGATATCAGTTCCACAATATTTGTCTTTTTTCATCTTTGAGCAGATGACATCTTTTTATTCAAATCACGATTGGCCAACATCGGCCTGTTTCACTCAGGCAGTCTGTTTGTGTTCTTGTATCATTGAACATTTAGCTTTTGTAAAAGGAAAAAAAAAAAAAAAGGTTTGGTTGACAAGCACGTCCCTTTATCAAAAATCATATCTGTACTAAAATAACAAAAAGAGAAGTAAATTCATCCTGATGGGAGACGCTGATGTTTGGTGCCTATAATAAAGTTTGAAATATGACCTGGTTTGAGTTCAAAGTTGATGCTGATGATTTTCTACTCAACAGAAGGTAGAGATGCACCGATTGGGAAATTCAGAGCAGATACCGATGTTGGCTTCATGACTTCTTTTGGTGTCAGACTCCCACAATGCAATACTTTCTCTGATGTTTGACAATGAAAACAAGCCAGAGTTCGTCCAACAGGTGACTCTATCTACCTGATATAAAACCTCCTCTCTGAATCAGTAGTCAGGTGTACTAGATGTCAGCATTAAATTGATTTGGCACAACAAATAAACATCGGCTACTGACATCAGTTCACATTGTTTGTAGATGTGCCGATGTCTGTCAACAGAGCCGATACTGATGTTCAACCGATGCATCGCTGCACTCCTACAAGAAGCTTCAAGTGTTTACAACAGAAAGAAATGTAACCTGCAGCTTTTTAAAAATGTATTTCAGTTATCATCCACTCTCTGGTTTAAGCCTCTATAGTGTGAGAATTGTACCTTCACTTAAGTATTAGGGAGGAGACCTCTTTACTTCTTGGCAGTAAAAGATGACTAACAAATTCACAGAGATGTTCAATTCACCTTTTGGTGCAAAATGCCAAGATTCATAATATGATTGATAATACTGTTTTCTTATCCGATCAGAAAGCTTCGTATTTAACAACATTTTTTGCTTATTTTATGTAAAAGTTTTGTTGTGTTCTTTTATACAATGACAATAAAGAGTCTAACTGCATTGAGGGACAGTTGTAGTAGAGGTGCACGTGTTTGTAAAACACTTGACAATGGGGAACCCAGTCTTTGACTGGATCCAAAAAAAACTTCAGTAGATAAAACAGATCTCCTTCTCAGAGAAGTTGTTTAAAGTTCTGGATATTAATATATCGGTACAAATGTCCCAACAAGCAGGGCTCGACTGTTTTCTTACCTGGCATAAACACAAGTTAGAGATTCTTGTTGTGTTGTGCTAAAGAGTACCTGTTTTGTCTGCACAGGATGGACTTAGTAATTCCTCCACAAGACGCAGGGATAAAATTAGATAAAAAGCAGGACACACACCCCTACTACCCTTGACCTACATGCATACATGTTCAGGGCTGCAGCAGCATTTACGGTTTACCTGCAGATACCAGAGTTCAACCCTTACGCTATCTGGTCTCAGCTGTAATGACTCACCAGCAACACAGGAAGGGAGTGGTCCCTTTAGGTGTTTGAGGGATTGATAGACACACAGACAAAAAACAAAGCAGTGAAATGTACGAGTAGGGGATATCACAGCCTGTACCCTCTTTAGAACATTAATAAACTTCATCCTGTTTAAACCCCTTGTTGAGACACACTTGAACTTAGCGGTTTCCTTTCAACAACATTTAACTTTAGTGCACTTCAGGAAATGTATCTGAATGAACACAACATATGTTCAGGCCAAACGCTGAGTTTCAGGGAAACTCCCATGCCCAAAAACACAACTTTCCAGAGACATGAGGGCAGATATAACAATGAGTCACGGTACGGAATCGTGCCTCTCATAACATTTTCCTTAGATTATCCTTTAAGACCTAAAAAAGGCAAGACATGCAAAACTGGGGTTGAGGAACCAGAGTCGGAGAAAGGTGGGTTAGTTCTGCACAGGCCTGTACATTTAAAAGTGAACAGGGGTATTTCCTGCAGTCAACAAAACCCCCAAAAGATCAAGACAAACAATGAATTCACCCTGCCAACAAATACTGACTGCATAAGATCCGCAGCGGATATATGCATCATTTATTTAGTCCTATTTGAGTATTAAAAGACATAAATGGGGTATAGTACATTTCTGAGGATTTAAAACAATAACTTTACATTTGTTAAATAATAATCATTCTGCCACAGACAAAGGAGGTTTGATCATTTTGTGGTACGTGGCCTTAAAACCCAATGTATACCATCCTGCAAATGGTAAAACATCATCTTGCAAACTTTGCAAATAAGCTAAGCACATAAATCGTATACTGTGTTGAAAGCAACAAAAAAAGAAGTAAATGTTGTGTAATAAATCTATTTTTTTGTTTGCTTGTTTTTAAGAATGTCGTTGTTTTTTTCTACAGATGCAATTTACACCTGCAATCATTCAATCCCTTTATAATATAGGTTTTACTGCAATATACATATCCATGCCAAGTGCTTTCAAATGCATACTTCTGCAGAAATGCACCATCAGCATGCAGGGCAGTGAACTGGGTTAGGCCTGTGTGAGGGTTTCTGCCTCGGGGCCAGGCGTTCAGACAAAAAGAAAGAAGCGTCCAACTCGCCTTTCCTTTTTAATCTTTCAGCATATGACAAGAATAAAATCATTTATTCTTAATGCACAGAGGAGGAAGTAGGCCACAGCTAGAGCCGTAAAGACAGCCCTTCTCTGGTGTGCTCAAGGCTCAGAGAAATCAAGTTCAAGCCGCTGATGTTAATGCGATCATTCGGGTTTCAATCAGACGGCCAAGGGAGGATGCTAGCTAGCTAACCGGGCTAAGTAGCTAGCGGAGCCGGTGGGTGTTGTGAGGAATTCTGCGCCCCGAGCAAGTTAATTCCCCACCTAGCCAATACACCGTCCCCTACAAGTTAAATATTGTTTAAATAACAGGCATCGAGGAGGACTTTTGCAGGCTACAGCTTCCATAAAAGTTATATATTTATTTCAAATTACGCTAACTTGTTCTGGACTCGTTCCCAATCAATGGGGACACAGCCAATATGTGTCAAAATCCCATCTGGGACTCTTATTACAGAGCTAGCTCATTCATTACTTCTGTTTGACAAAGCAGCAAATTAAGCTGTAATAGAGTAGAAATAGTTAGCATGACGTGTGTCATATATCTCATCCCTTTTGTCGAGTGTCTTGCTGTGTCTTTCGGCATTTCCTGGATTCTCATTCTCTCACACACCCCTCCCTCTGTTAGCTAATGTTGCTTTAGTCTGCAGGAGAGAAAAGAAGTTGCCACATATAACAGAAAGGAAGAAGAAGTCTGAAGTTAACAGAGATTTAAGCGTCAAATAGGTGTGTGTCGGTGACGGCTAAGCTTCAGATTTCGCTGCTATCAGTGACTTAAACCTCAGCTAGCCGGTGTGTGTTTTGTTAGCATCACACCGATATTAATAAATTATTTCTGAATGATTGGATGCCGCGGCGGCGAGCAGGAAGCGGCGACGCGCTGTTGTCTCTCTCGCTGAATGTTTGACGCTACAGCGGAAACATTTTTACCTACTATGAACAACAGATAGCAACAACTGCATGTAGCTTACCTGCTAAACTGGTAAAGCAGTGATTTGGTAGTCAAAATCGCTGTCAATCTCGCCGTGGGAGTGTGCAGTGTGCAGGCTCGCAGGGCAGACTGGGCTTCGTCTTTTTTTCTTCCTGTATGTCGGTGAATTTACCCAGCTGTCACCGCGCCGCGTTTCCGCCCTTGTTCGCGCAACTAATTCCTTTCCCATATAAGGAGTGTGAGAGAGGCAGAGGGCAGCGAAATAAGGGGGGAAATGAAGAAGCAACTGTTTTCCTTCCTTCTATGATATATATCTGGATGCTATGTGGCAGATACGTCACCATGCTGTTTAAATAGTGCTCAGTTTCATGCAGAGAAAAGTTATTAATAATGTATATTTGCGTGCAGGCAAGTGTTACATAATTACTGCTCTGTGCAACTCCATGCTGCATGTTTCTTGTTCTCTGTCATGCTTCAACATGTTTGCTAAGAATTTTTGGTCTCCACTGCAAGAAAGCATACTATTACTTAAGAGGAGATTGAGATACTGCATGCAATCTAATAAATAAAAGGAGTCACAATGCAGAAGATAAAAGGCCTGTGCAAGTGTGCTAGTAAAACATTGAGATGAGACATTCAAAGATGCAGCAGTGTCGGCCTTTTCCATCACTGTGACTGCAGGGAGACACTGCAGAGGATTATCCACAGTGCTCCTAAATGGACAAAATAAGTTGCGATTAAACAAAGGAGAGCATCAATTTCAAACCTTAATTAATTGCAATTAACTAGTTAATGCTGACAGCCTTATTATTTTCATGTTAAACTGGTGGGTTTTCCTGCACACTTTGGGATGCAAATGATGATCAGGGTGGATGTGGCTCAGATAATAGAGTCGGTCGTCTTCTAAGTGGAAGGTCTTGGGTTTGATCCCCAGCTCCTGCAGCTACATTTGCGAAATGTCCTTGGGCAAGACCCCAACCCCAAGTTGCTCCTGCTGCTTCATCAGTGGCGTATGAATGTGTACAAATGGGAATAGTTACTTCTGATGGTCACTTCTTCAACCTCTGCCATCAGTGTGTGAATGTGTAGGTGTGACCTGCGGTGTAAAAGTGCTTTGAGTAGTCAGAAGACTAGAAAAGCGGTATACAACTAATTGTTTCAGCTGTGCTAGAGGTATCCATAAGTGAAATTACAGCCAGTTGGAGGAGGAAGGACTACATGGGCCTGAAAAATATTAAATGGCCCAAACATCAAGATGTATTTAAAATCATTACATTTCCTATAGTTGAACTTTTGACGCTCATTTCACTTTTCACTGACCTCTGCTTCCATCATGAGGTGAAATGACATGACCTTCCTCAAGTGTTATGGACACCATCATCTTGCACATCGAGTTAATGGGGCATCAAAGGACAAACACCCAGCTCAATGACCGCATAAAAGTCAATGAGAAGTCAAACTATGGTGGCGATGTGTTAACAGGATGGTGGCTCATTTTAGAGTCAGTGCAACAACGCATAACGAAGTGCAATAATAGTTCATAATGTGCATGCCAGGAGCTCTATAGGAGACCAGGTGTGAAATACAACACAAGCTATTACTCAGGTTTTAAAAATAAGGCCATTACAGTAAATGTAGGTCAAGTTTTGCATGAAGTATTGACTATGGTGCACATGCATTTACTGTAGTTGCATTACAAACATCCTTTATAAAGAGGGAAATGCTCTGCCATTATCAGCATCTGTGTAGACTTTTTTTTATCATGGTATTCTAAAGATAAACTTGCAAATCTGTTTTTAGCTTATCGTGCATGTTCTTCCCCATTTAAGGCTCCAAAACTCTAACTTCAGGATACCGTTTGTGTTAATATAAAACAATATGTGATCTCTTGTAAGGTCCCAGAACCTTTAGAATATACCGGGATGTGGGAAGGAGGGTCCAGTTTTTACTGGGACACATCATCCGAGCATTAACTGGATGAAGTGTCGGAGTCAGATCATTTTAAAACAACATCAGACTTCTCGCTCGTAAAAATCAAGAACAAACTCAAACATTTTATTTGCATTTACAGATTATCCAGTTGCATCAGGTGTGCTCACACAGAATGTAAGGGAAGGGGCTAATCCTTCACTAAGACCTTTTTCTAAAAACATTTTAAATTAAGCTCTCTTCATTTAACAGTTTCTCACCGTTTTCTCTGCCTGCCTTCACAGTGGACTCCGTCAGAGTCGGGGTCGGTTCACATCTTTAAATCCCAAAAGTGACTGGAAATGTTGCACGTGTAACAGAAGAACCGCAGAGTTTTCTGTTGTCAATCAAGTACAGAATGATCATTAAAATGGTGTTTCTAACTGTGAGCAAAAAAGGTGTAAAAAGAAACAATAAAATGAGAGTAATCAACATCAAGTAATTGCATTTTCTTAATAAAAGAAGAAAAGTAATATCCTATGATGTGCAAATAACAAGGGAAGAATGTGACATTATAAGGAAGAGTTCAGATGATATTTCAAAGAATTGGCACTTGGGTTCACTTGGTTTTAAATTTGCAAGTTTGCAAAAAGATGGACCGATAAATTCAGTCAATCTAAAGGAAACAAATATTTATATATTGTAGGAATCTCTGCCTTTGCTGGATGTACGCCGGTTGCTTTGACTGACATCAGCATGAGATGACTTCACGGTGAGAAAGGAACTTTTTTTTCTTATTTTCGCACAAATGTTTCAAATGATTGCTTATTTCACACAAGGTACAAGTTGAACCGTGTCAACGGCATACCCCCCTTTTTTAACATTCGACAACCAAAGAAAAAGTGACTTACAGGCCAGTTTCACATCAAAAGCAATCAGACTGAAATGTTGCAGGGAAAAGTCGGCTGGTTCATTTTTTTCCCTCAGTGCAGGCTGGTCAGGAAACACCCGACGCTGCTTCAGATACGGATTTAGTAAAAAAAGGAACACAGGTGCAGCTTTCTCTCTCTCCAGTCGTTACTGCATCCATTGGGTCATGATGCATTTATCGCAAACATCCCTCCTTTAGATCAGACATTTTTTATATCCCAATTGGCAGAAAAACTAATTTTTGTATATCTTTTGTCCTGATGTTTCACTTATTCCCTTTTTTTTTTATTCACTAAGTTTAGCTAACTGAATATCTGCCAAAAGAAACCAACAATCATTTTGACTATCCTGTTAGAAGCCAAATCGACCGTTAATAGTTGTTGAAATCACACACAATCAGCACTTTTCCATAAGTTAAGCTTACATTACGCTTATCATTCAAGCCTAAAGGTATGTAACAGTGACTTCATCTGCATTAATCCAGACTCAAACACATCCTCTCCTTTCATATTTAAAAATCAAGGAGTTGTCATATTTTTATATGTGTGGTGCAGTGAATTCCTGTGTTTACGGCTAAACCATCCAACTTGAACCATCTCCAGTCTCCCTTTCCAACAAACAAGAGAGAAACTGAGACCTGGAGCTGCGGGCATTAAATCAAAGTGCATCAGACAACAAATCACAGCCTAAAGGTTGTTTGTGAAGAAATAAAAAGAAAACATATAGTGGTCTTCATGTTTCAAGCCGTTAATGAATATCAAGATGAGAGAGCAAACAATGTCCAGTCCATCCAGTTTCTTGTGTTGTGAGCGCCTCCTCATTATATCGCCTCCTTTGAGACCAAACTCATCAAGGTTGTTTATTCCAGTGTGTTTCCAGCCTTCAGAATGACAGCATGGCGTGTTTTGTTTTTTAAATAAAATTTTACCTGTGACCGCCAAAGCTGCGACTCTTCCGTTGGTTTATAACAGAATTAAAAACATACAAACTGCTCTGAAGAAACACACCACACATACACCCGTCATACAAACATGCAGGCCATCATTCAAGTATCAAATTGCACCAGAAATGCAATCTGTCACTCTGCATGCACATATTTTTTTTGTTTTCAGAGGAGCTGTTCATAGCTCTGTTTTGGTTCAAGTCACCATGTATAGCAGATTTGTTAAAGAGTTAATCGGTATCAACATGGCAGTGTTTGGTAGCGTCACGTTGACCTGGAACAGTGTGAAAACGACGTCTTTGTGCGCCTACATGCGTGTCTACAAAGAGGCAAGGTGTGAGCGTGACGGGTGGCTGGTTTTTCGTGTCGCTGAAGCAGAGAGTGCCATCAGGAAGAGGGGCGACGGTACATTCTTTATGTCTCTGTGTTAAATAAAAGGGGTTGTCTTTATTTGACTATTCAAAACACAGTGCTCACCCCCTAATTTTCAGCAAAATTGTGTTTTCTTCCCTCCATATAGGCTCAGTGTGGGAGCAGGGTAGTGTCAGTACTGTGGCGTTTGTTTTTCTGGGACTGAGGGACAACATGTTTCCAGCATGTTTGTCCTCTCCTTCTCCTCCTAAATCCCAGTACACAAAGTTTGTCTCCACAGATGAGAGGTGTGAGGTTTTTTCTTGTCAAAGAGCAACAAAAGAGAAACAGGCAGAGTGAGGAGGTGCGTGTGTGAGCGTGTGTGTGAGTGAGGGCAGCGGCAAGGCTCCCCCCTTCCTCCCTTGCTATAGCAGCTCTTCTCTCTGCTTTTTGCCTCTCACAGGACCCTGGCCGTTCCTCAGGGAGCCATTCTGGGGCCTCAGGAGATGCCCGCGCTCCTGCTCTGTCCACGGGACCCCGCCCTGCCCGTCGTCACTGTCCAGGTCTGAGTCCGAGTGCATGAGGGCGGAGGAGGTGGGAGCTGGGACTGGCTTCAAGCGGACTGGAAAGCAGGTGATTGAAGAAGTATAATGTCAAAACAAGAAAATGGTAACCATTGAAACAGGTAATAATTTTATTCTAAATATTAAATTCACAACATCCACAAACAATCTGAGACCCTCACTGCAAAAACAAGCACTTAACTTTGATTCTACTACAGGACCAATTTTTAAACTTTTCATTTGGACTTCAAAATGTGTGGAATAGTGCTCCGGTTCAAAAACACTCCTATTGCCCCATCACTCCTTGTCTCAGCTTCTACACGTGAGGAGTGAAGATCAGTAGGACGTAGTGATTGAGTCAGTGTGTGTCTCACCTGCTCGAGGTGGTTGGAGCTCCAGACTGTCTTGCTCATCAGCTTCGAGCATTTTGTACCTGCTTTTGCTTCTTCGCACTTTGCTTTTACGCCTTTCAAGTGAAAAAAAAAGAAGCCACAGCAGATTTCATCAGTAAGAGCTGATACAATACAATACAAAGAATTATATTAATGGTGTGCTGATGGTTGTCAAAGTCAAAATTACAAAAAACAAATGAACTTCAGCACCAAGCAGCGTTTGACGGTATGTCTCAGTTCAAATTGATCTTATTACTTTTCATTTGAAGCTTTATTTTACATCTTGTGTTAAAAAACAAATCAGAACAATATTTGATACTTTCAGAATTATGCTCACCTGTTGCAGCAACACACCATCCCCCAGACAAGCGTTGCTATAGCAACCACAATCATAAAGGATGCTATAGTCACATAGAGCACGCTCCACTCTGAAAAACAACATATTACTGTGTTATTACTGTGTAATGAGTAACGTGGACGGTAGGAGAACCAGATTATACTGGGGGGGAAGGGAATCGCAGGGTAACTCATGACACGATATCATTGGATACCATACGATACAAATGTGGCCGACGATAACGAAAACATCATAATACAGAAATTCTCAGATAATTGATGTATTGAAAGAAGACGCTATAATGATACGTCACAACATCTGATTCTTCTACTTCTTCTTTGGCCGATTAACCTCTGTTTACGTGTCCTTCTTTTATTTCATAAGCTTCACAGAGAGGAGTCACGGAGAAGTGACGCAGTCAGTCAAATTGACAGAAAAAGAAATTATATTTTGCACCAGCAATTTAATAATTCAAGTCAGTACATCAATATATGGCCATATCAATATTCTATATGCATGAATGTATGAGGAGCTTTGGGCCATATGAACTCTGTTGTAGAGCACGGGAAAGGAAAAAAAAAAAACAGTAATCTCACCACAGTTGCTTTCAGCATCTCCAAGCTGAGCCCTGATGAAATTCTCCATCCAGAAAGGGTGGCAGACGCAGCGCCTCGTGAAGGAGTCACACTCACCGTGACCCGAGCAGTTTAACTGGCAGACTGAAGGAAAACAGCAGAGAGGGTGACGCAGATTAAACTAGAGCTTAAATATCCCACAGTCTGCTGAAACAGACTATACTGTACAGCATACTCACGTTAAACAACATAAACCTACAACAGATGCACTGACTAAGATAACCGTGTACAGGTTTCAGAAGTAGAGAGAAATGTAGGATGTAAATTGTAGAAACAGATTAAAGATCTTAGACATTTGATCTCTGACTCCTCTCGTTATCTGACCATTTTATTGGATAACAAAGGTCAAGATGTCAAAGCAGCTCTGCTCTTATGACCTGCCTGTTGCTTCTGATTTAAATTAAAAATCCAGAAAAAAAGTAAGTTGCATTCTGAAAAGACGTTTTGGAATTTAACTGCAAAGCCTTTGATATACTGTACTGTGTGTACAGCAACATATGCTTAAAATCCAATCTTAGGAGCCCTGGTGGCCGAGTTGTTAGGGCTCGCGCCACATGTACAGAGGCTGTGGTCTTTGAAGCAGGTGGCTCCAGGTTCAAATCTGACCTAAGGGTCCTTTCCTGCAGGTCATTCCCCACTCTGTCTCATACAAACTAAATCCATCTGATACTCACTGACTGTATCCACTCGTCGGGCCTTAAAGATGAGGAAGTCATTCTTCTGTTTGCGCAGTTTGTTGCGAAGACTGAGTGCAACACTGTGACCTGACAGTGGGGGGCGCCCTGGCCCGCCGGACACCAGGAAGACCAAACGAGTACTTTGGATGAAGAGAGACAAAAATGCTTAGTGCGTTAAATTTAGGTTATAGGTTATAACAAAAACAAAAGTTTGAGGATAATATGTGAAAACATGCAGCAGATTTTTCTCTCACCTGTGCTCATTGAACGTACTGATGTCTCGCACAATGATGTCGCTGTCGAGCACGCCCAGTAACACCCCGACCTGGCGCAGCAGCATGTCCCGCTGACGGTGGGAAACTTGGGATACAGCGATCTCTAGCACTAACTCCACCAGGTCATGCTCCCATATGTCTAAAAACAGGAAGAGAGATGAGAGACAGGTGAGAAAAAAGGAGATTTAAACAGAGAAGAGGAAAAAACAGGGGGGGGGTTGTGGGAGAGAAAGATGAAAGAGGTTGATTGTAGGATCCATCTGACACTCTGAAATCTGGGAAAGAGGCCAGAACACCAAGCGAAGGATTAGTTTCTGGCAGGGTTCGAGTCTGTTCACCGTATGTTGCAAAGTGACCTGCTCAACCTTCTGCTGTTGGCTGTCGAGTCTCTGGCTGTGATGAAACCATTTTTATGCACAGACTTGTTTAAAGGGAGAGATAACCTCTAATGCGTCTTCGGAGACGTCATGTGCTAAAATGTGTGTGCATGTTATTTTCACTCTACCTGGTTTGACCTCCACGGTGCCGCTGTCAGTGCTCATCTGTCCTTTACTGTCAGTTACAGTCAGGGTGAAGCTGTACTTCCCCTCCACCAGGTTCCCAAGAAACAGCACTGCCTGGTGGTCAGAGTTGTTCAGTACATCCTGTTGAAAAGAAAAAATATGTTTGAAGGTGTCAAACAACAGTGATTTGTAATATTCGTTCAAAGCATTCATACATCAGCCAGTCTCACCCCAGCTGCAGGACTGCTGTCATCTCTGGTCCACACGTAGCCGACTCCACCTTTGTCATCAGTGGAGTGAGATCCGTCCAGAGAGGCGGTCCTGACAGGCAGAGTGATGGCTGGACTGGATACCACATGAGCTACTGGAGGCTGGTCCAGTTCTGATAAATACAAAACATTTAGAAAGATGAACTCAGAAAACTAGATGTTGTATTCCTAAAGAGGGATACAATGCTGCTGCAGGCGCTTTTGGGGCAGGTGGGGAAAAAATCGATCTCTAGGAAGTGTATAAATCCAGTAGCACCTATTCTACACGAGTGGATCGTGATAATTTTAGAAATATTTGAAATGAGAGTTTTGACTTTGAGGATCAAAAACAATATTTGGAATAAATGGATCAAACGTAAAACTTAAGCACAATTTGCATTATAGATTGTACTTGTTCATTCTTTGTTCATCACATATGTATCTCAAAACATCAATAATCCTCACCTGCCCGGCTTCAATCCCTGTCTGTTATATCACTAAATAGAAGGGGGATTATCCCAAACACACACATACACACACACTCATCTCCTAACCTTCTCTGACGATGACAGAGACCATGTCGCTACTTTGCAGGTTTCTCTCATCCGTCACGGTCAGGGTGAACTCGTACATGCCGACCTCGAGGCCTGTCACCGTGGCAACAGCACTGTCTGCATTCTCAATCTTCACACCGTCGGGACCCCTGGTGTAAAAACAGACGGACAGAAACAGAAACACAGAGCATGAGAGATTCTTCACTGTACCAGGAAATATAAAACCTGATGACAGTGATCAACGTGGAGTAATGGAGTTGGTTTTCTTTTTTACAGATTATAATGTGTTCACAATAAAGCTTTCTAACTGACTGAAAAAGTCTACTTCTCACTGACTTGGTTTGTATCCAGTGGTAGGTGGCGATCTTCTGGTCGTCACTGCTCTTGCTGCCATCCAGCGTGGTTCGGTCGACAGGCAGAGTCAGCTCTTTCTCTGGTCCTGCGTCTGCTACTGGTGGCTTATTGTTTTCTTTAGGACAAAGAGAGTGAGAGAGACACCAGGGTGAGGAAACTAAAAACACCTGACACATAGATAAAGGTCAAAGTGAATTATCCAGTAAGGCCCCGTGTCCATCTAGCGTTTTTTTCTAAGCGCCAGCGTCTTTTTTCAGTTCTCAGTTTCGCAGCAGAAAGCAGCCGCCTGGACGAAAAGTGCAGTGCCCAGTGTCTTTATTCCAAAGATTGAAAATCTTTCAACTTTTCAGAAAGGCACTGTTGACGTCACTGGCGCTCTTTTCAGAATGTATGATATTACCGTATTTTAGCCTCCTACGGATCGTATCTTGTACCCACATCCTCTTTGCTCCGTGTCTGCTGGGGTAAAAAACGATCTCAAATATAAAACATGCAGTATAAAGAGACGGAGCAGTGTCGGTCATACAGCGGCCGTTGTCAACAGACTGTTGTCATAGAGACAGGACGGGCGAGCAGCGCTTTTCTGCCAGGAAAAAACGCTAGGTGGACACGGGGCCTCAGAGCATCTGACCAAAAACTAGCTGCCTTTCCCAAACATTTTATCACTCCAACATCTGACCTCCTCTGACCTTGCAGGCAGATTTGTGTTCACAAAGCAGCTCCTGTTCAAACACTTTGAGATCGTCACACCAGCGTGTGTGTTTGCTGGACTGCAGTCAACACAAGCTGCTTATCAGGTGGAACGTACACGTGCACCCACTTTTACCTCCATTCACAGTGTCGTAAAGGTTTGAGCAGAGTTTAGGTATGCAAATAAATTTTTTTATCAGCAGCTTATGCCTGGACACCAGCTTTAAACATCAGAGAGGGTAAATGATGTACTATTGCTCATGTGCTCTTAACACTTCATGTGAGTATTTGTATGAAGACTAATGGAGATCTTGTAAGTGCACACAGCTGAACAAACAGACCCAAAACCACAAGTCAATAACTTCTAAAAAAATGAGAGAGTGATAGCTGTAAGTAGCTGTAAATCAGGCCATTTGCATCTGATGCAACAATTCTTCCTCTCAGAGTTCAAATATGCACAAGTGGCATAAACGGGACTTTGTTTAGCCGTCTACCTGGTTGCACAATAACAGTGACCTGGGCGGTGTCCTGCTGTCCAGACGAGTCCGTCACCGTCAGCTGGAAAGTGTAGTCTCCCTCCTGCATAGCCGACAGCTGCAGGATCGGAGTCCGTACGCCCTACAAAATACAAAAAAAGATATCCCTCTTAACCTTTACTCTTAAAAATGTAACTGAAACATGAGAATTTGTAATAAGCCTGAGTGTCTCACCTGCATCTCCACCACCTTGTCTTTGCTCTCAGGGCTTAGGGACCACTCATAGGACAGAGAATCGTGGTCGTCGGTGCTTAGGTTGCCGTACAGAGAGATGGAGTTGCGCGGCAGCTGGATGACCTGGATTGAGTTAGAGGAAACACCACGTATCGGTGAGACGGAGTGCGCTAGTTTGGAAAATAAAAATATTTTCTGCAGAGTCATGGAGACAGGAAATGTTTCAAACCTGGTTAGGGCCTGCGTTGGCTACAGGCCGGTAGTCCTTGGCTTTGTTGACTGAGAGGCTGGCCTGTGTTGAGTCTTTGGCTCCGTCTGAGTCTGTCACTGTCAAGCTGAGAGAAGACATTCGTTACAAACAAGTTCAGCCTGTTTACAGAATTACAAACAATTCACCTACACAAGCCATGAAATCACAAGTTTGATTTATTGTTTCCTTAGTAAAGTTATATTTGTAACTTTTCTCCAGATATGTATCTTGTCAAGATGTATTATTCATGGAAGACAAACTGTTATTAAGACATTAGACTCAGTATTATGGATGCTAAAGCAGTACTAGTGTTCTTCAATAATATGCTAGACATGTACCTTGCCCATCTGAAATTATCTGAAACTTTGCCACTTCTTAAACTTAAATAATCTCCTCCCTCTCTAAAGGACAACTGATGTCCCCCTGTACCTGAAGGTGTAGTTCCCAGGCACCAGACTAGTAAGGGTGAGGACGGGGGTGTCAGCAGAGACCTTCTCCTCCCTCAGGGGTCCTTTAACCTCCTCCCAGTGCCACGCCACCACCTTGTCATCGTCTGTGCTCTCTGTAGGGAGGAAGGCAAAAGGACACAGAGAAGCCAGTTAATAGAATGAGACTACTTATAATTTCTTCAACTGGTTTAGAGGTCACATATTATGCAAAATACACTTTACCATGTTTTTCTAACACTAATATGTGTCCCTAGTCTGTCTACAAACCCTCCAATTATGGGAAAAGTCAATCCTCTCCGTCTTTTGCCTGCTCCACTTTTCAGAAAATGTGTGCTCAAACAGGCCGTTTGGAGAGTTTCCCTTTGTGACATCACAAAGGGCAGTAACCCCTCCCCCAAGTGGGTGACACTCCCACAGCTAGGTGTTTGTTCTGCCCTCTGAGTCTGCCTTCTCACCATAAACAATAGGGCATGGAGCAAGAAAGCACAAACCAACCAAGCCTTTCCAGAGAGGGGCGTGGTCAAACACAGCTCATTTGCATTTAAAGCTACAGACACAAAAGCAGCCTGTTCTGAGCAGGATCAGAGTGGATTTTTTTCAAGAAACTTCACAGAAATGTTTTGGGGATCTCTGAGGTTTAATTTAAACTTGTGAAAAAGGAGGATAATACATGACCTTAAAATGTCTGTGTGTGCGCGTGTGTGTGTGTTTCTCATGTGGGAAACTCACGGCTGCCGTCTATGACCGTCGAGCTGGTTGGCAGGGAGATCTCCTGGTACTTTGGGGAAACCACGGCAACAGGAGGCTTGTTTACCCGCGGCTCTGTCAGGTGGAAAACAAGAAATTAACTCGCTTGCTGAGCTGTAAATGAGCCGAGGCTTGTGCACAGTTTGCACTAGTCAGCAGCTACCTCCTCAGCAGAAGTCACAAGCATGACTGTGTGTGGGAGGAAAGCTGCCTCATCCCCCAGCAATAAGATTTAAGTTTGCGCTGTGAAAAGGAGGCTAAACTGAGGATTCAATCATGATGATTTCATGTTATACACTCTGATCAATAGGAAAGAAAACACCACTAATGATGAGACATCACTGTCTGAAGACCTTCAGTTAGACACTGTTAATATAAAGACGCTAATTACTAAAAACATGGAAATATGATCTCGCCTCATCAACATGAAAAGCTTACTGCACCTTTTAGGAAAATCCATGACTGGAAGAACGTGATCAATTTTGAGGCCCTACGTCGCCTGTTTGTTAAAAACTTATCAAATTCAAACTCTTCCCCATGTCATCAAAATATCTTGAGGCATTTCCCTGCAGGCTCTGACACATCACAGAAGTCAAATCCAGTCAATTTTATGTATATAGCCTCAGCCTTATACCACACACATCACAAATGTGCCTAAAGGAGCTTTATAGTTTATACAGTATGAGACTCTCACACCCTTAAACCCGGATTAAGAAAAGGAAAAGCTCCAGGAAAAAAAAAAAAAAACGGAAGCCCGGAAAAAAAAGGAAGAGTGACAGAAGAGGGATCCATGTTTGAGAAAGAAATGCATCAAGATCATGTGCAGAGAAAATAAACAAATTGGAAAAAATCACAGTTTTCACAAGCAAGAAGATGTGCAACTTCCAGGTACCAACTACATTATGTACGTACAGTACTGCCATCAGCCTTCAAAACCTCCAAATACACTAAACTAACTTATGAACTTCACTGTTTTTGTCTACCTTTGTGCAGAAGCAGCTGCATGAACTGTTGGTTGAACATTTGACCGTATCAGAAATGACTCTCCATCGTATTGTATCTTGATTAACCAAGTAAGGTTTTTCCTGTAAACATTTCCGAGGATATTGTCTTGTGTTTCCTTTATTTCATTTCTGCAGAAACCTTCGTTTTGAGCCCTTGGGGGCTGATAAGATAACATCAAGTTGAATGAAGTTTTAGGACATCGGTGAAGGTCGGACCTTACCTGGTTTGACAGTGACATTGACGTAACCTTCTCCGTGGGCCCCCTCCCCGTCCACTGTCACCTCAAACTCATAAAGGCCCACAGTCAGCTGAGAGAGAGGAGAGAGCAAATCAAGCATGCAGAAAGAGGAAGTCATCTTTTTGAAGTAACTAAAGAAACTGTTTATAAATCAATGGTGCGACAGCTGTATGTTTCATATGTAGCAGAGTGTGTTTCTGATGTTTGGTTTATACCTGGCTTAGTTTAAGAGTCGTGCTGTGCTTCCCTTCCATCTCCCCGCTGTAATCTTTGGGATGAGTTTTCAGACGCCAGTCAAATGCATAGTTTGTCCCTGTCAAAGAAGAAGCAACATTATAGAAAGAACATTAATCAAAACTGCTCATGCAGCTAATTAAAATCTATCAGATCATTTAAGGTTGAGAGGGTTTTGTATCATTGGAGCCTCTCGAGGAGGGATCAGGGGATTAACTAAGTTATGACGTGCAGTCCTCCTCTCAACTTGATAATCTCCAGTCTGGGTTTAACATTTCCTGTTCAGCATGACGTACAGAATGATTGTGAATACAACTGTCAAGCAGCTTGTGCTTCAAAAAATAAGACAGCATGCTAAAGTAAAACAGTTCTATCTCATATACACTGGAGAGCATTACAAAAATCAACCTTCATGAATAATAAAATCCTGCTTCATGCTAATGATAATTACAAACAAGGCAGCTTCTGGGTAATGAATCTAAGATTTCAATGGTTTTACCTTGAGGGGGCGTAGGGACGACAAAGGCGTTGAGTTCGACCGTGTTTCGGGGCAGCGTCACCTCCACACTCTCTCCTGCCGACACCACCAGCTCCCTCACTGGCATTGAAAACAACACATAGGATCAGAGATTGTGCCAGAAATGATATCATTACACAACAGACACTGGTCAGAGCACAGGAGATGGAAAAATGACAAACATTAGGTCAACTTTGTAGAGAGAAAAACCGCTCGTTGTTGTATAAAACCTTGTGCGTGAAAAACTTCTTGTATGTAAGGTGCGTTTCCGCTCACTGTCTGCAACGCTGATGAAGGCTTTGCGCTGAGAGGCGTCCGTTCTGTATCTTAAAGATCATCAACCAAGTCCAGCTGCCTTTGGATCCAGCTTCAAACTTACCATGACCTGGATGACTGAGAAGCTAACTGGCACCCTGACACGTGGTCAAACTGTTAAAAATGCTTATACATCCCCCAGCTTCTCTTAGTTTAAAAGCTAATGCATCAACATTTTAAAGCTCCTGTGAGGTACTTCACATTTTGGCTGCCCCCCCTGGACAAAGCAGTACCTCTGATCTCTGTGCTGATTTTCTCCTCTACATGTGTAAGTAGTGTTTTTTTTTCTTTAACCATAAATCTCAACCAGCTTTCTTTCACAGCCAAACGTGTCACACACTGTCGGTCTTTTGTTGTGGAAAATGGAGAAAGGCTGTTTCTGCAGCATGCAGAAAATCACTGATGTTAATCTTAATACTGTCTGTTTCATAGCCGGTTAAAATCTCATCACAGGAGCTCTGGGAAAGAATCACAAATTAAAGTGTTGGCCTGTAATTTAAATATTGCATCTCAACAGTTTCTATTAACGAGACCCTCACAGCCTGCTTTACACTTAGAATAATATGTCACTTGTTCCACAACCTAATTCATAACAGACTTTCCACTTTATACTTCTCCAAACCCTATCTGTGATTATTCAATCAACAGGGACATTTTCTCAGACTTCACGGCATCCTCCTCAAACCCACAGGATATTACGCAACCGTTCTTCTCACACACTGAATCCTCCACATGACTGATAAACTGATCACACTGTGTCAAATTGATGTACCTTTATAATCAAACTGTGAACTGCACAAAGTAGAATAAATAATGTGAGACGTCGTCCTCTTTCAGAGTAACTGAGTCCTGTTTCTGTAAATGTAAGCAGCTCATAAACGGTAGCTGACCTTCGCACTACTTGTGTCGTCTTAAGTACCAGCTCAGCTTGTTGCTGTTTGCTCGAGTAAATCCATTGTTAGTCAAAACAGCTGAAAAGATTTCCATCTGTATAATAACATTCATTGTTTTGGTGAAGTCCTGAAGGGATACAAAAAGTGATCGTACGAGCTATTCCTGTTTGTAGAAGCCCTGGATGTCTCAGCACATTCCTGCAGATTACTATAACCCTCATTTCACTTCACACCCACAGCACATGATGCTTCCATCTGGTAAAACAACATCGGAGCAGCCTGCCATCAAATGTGTGGGCTTTTTTCATGTTGTTGGTAATAAACTGAAGCAGAGGCTGAGATCAAACAGTGAGGAATCTTTTGCAAGAATTTAGGGCGTGCAGCAGGAAAATTCAAGCTTTTGCACACTCCCTTCCTCTCACAACACCATTCACACTCCTGCACAAATCTGCAGCTCTCTCTGAAAAGCGCTATACAAATAAAGTTGCCTTGCCTTGCCTTGCCTTCATGCACCAGATTGACATAATTAACATATTAGAGATACTTAAATCCTTCTAGTGTTCATTTTTAACCTATGCACGTTTCTCTTCAGTAGGAGGACTAGTGTTCTTGACGGGAATAAACCCTGATCATGAGCACAACGTTTGTATTTAAGGCAGCTCTAAAAGGGGGATGAGTAAAATCTTTCCTCAAGGCAGCAAAACTAAAATGCTGCTACATTATAAATGAGCTCATAATTAATAAATGAAGACATATTACTGTACAACCCAGAAATAGGTGATCTCTGTCTGGGCATGAGGCTCCATCCTTACCAGCCTGTGTTGGAGTTGGAGTGATGGCGGCAGCAGTCGCTGTGGGTGTGCTGACTTCACTGCTATTGGAAGACACAGCTGTGTTAGCGGTGTTGTCCACCGCTGAGTCCTGCTGTGATTTAGCTGCAGCGGTGTCTGCACTCCCATTGGCTGTCAGGTTGTGGTTCTTCTGGGCTGTTTGGAGAAGTGCGAGGGTGCTGGGTGCTGTTGGAGGTGAGGGAGCTTTTTCAAGTTTAGGACTGTCCTGTAGAAATGGTTAAAAAAAAGAAGATTTGCATACTACAATAATCGCTTGTTTCTGAATAGTGTGTTTGCAACAATGAGGGTGGGATGGATTTAGAAAGAGTGACAAATGAAAAGAGAAGTTTTAGATGGCTTTAGCTTAGTGCTGGTGCATCAGGCCAACTAATGAACAGAATCTACAACAAGCAAACAATGTTCTTAGAGTTGACTCATATCCTGTGTTGTTACCGTGCGGGCTGATTGTTTGTTGTTCAGTCCTTGGCTTCCTGCAGTCTGTGCCTGGAGAGCTCTCCTGCGTCTTCTTAAGACAGGACCCTTAAAAGGTACCACATAGAGATCAAAGTAATGATACACTAATATTACAGAAATAACAATATTTGTAATTGAACTCTGCTATTACAAACTCCCACATCAATTCCAGTGCTCTTTATTAAAGTCCAAAATCTGAATACTACACCGCCTGGAAATCCTCTTTGATAGGAATTACAGCTCGCTCTGTTCGCAAGTAAGTCCAAAAATATCTCTGTTTTTCTTTTCATGACTAACATTTAACACAAATATACACACATCATTTTGACATATCCCCTATCAAAGCTCCTGTACCGGTTGTCATAGACCCTTCTTGGAGGCATCATTGGACCTTGTAGAGCTCATGCATCAGTGATTAAACAATGCAACCTTGTTAATTACTCATAAACCATTTGTCTGAGGCTCTTTGTCCACCAAGCTGTGCCCACCTGTTAGCACCTGTTAGCCCACCTTGCCCAAAACACTGTTGGTTCTAAGTTAGAAGGCGTACTGGTTTATTGTGCAAATAATTGAATAAATACAAAACTGATCAATTTAGTTTCAGCTTTCCTTTCTACCTTTGAGAGCAGCTGGAGGAGCCCGAGGGACTCCTGGTGGGGCGGGGGCAGGTGGGAGATGGGGCATCCCCTATCCAGCGTGCAACGGAGGAGCACACATCGCCCGCCGAGGCTCCATACGGCGTTGCAGCTCGGCTCCAAGCAGCAGAACTCCCAACATGTCGCCCCGCCTTTCCCCAACGCCAGCGGGGACCAACCCAGGGTGATGACGTTGCTCCAGTGGATCCCTAGCAGCCCGCCGGTCACGCGGCAAAGGTTTGCTGACACACCTGGACAGAGACAGAAAAAAATGCAAAATGGTTAAATGTAATGGAAGCAAGGACGTTATAAAAAAAGATGGAGGATATTCGGTGAAGGTTATCATCTGTATTCCCTGCAGAGAAAATCTAGAATCAGTTTAGTCTTGCAAAAGAATCTGCCACATGAGACATCTTAGATTTGCCACTGGGCAGTCCTTCCCAGGCTTTTTTTCAGATCTCCTTGTGTTTTATCAATCAAGGCACTGTTGTGTATTCATGGCATTGTCAAAGGCAAAGGGGCAAAGTGAAACCAGCAGCTCATTCCGCTCCAAACTTGTGAGACTTTTCACAGATTCGATTCTCTGTAAAAAGCTGACATGCAGCCTCGGTGTGAGCAGTCAGCCAAGTCAGAAGCAGAAAGAGGAAGTGAGGCTTTTCCCTGACAAAACAAGACGCTGATTAAAACCCAAAGCACAGTACGCAGTACAGACAAAAACCCCCAGCCTCTGAGTCAGACCTTATCAGACTCATATCAGCAGAGCAGGGAGCTGGTACAGTTAACAAGAAGCAATGCCCATGGTGGTAAAATCAAGCTGCTGAAGTATCGAATGAGCTTCAATCCATTCATTGTTGCCCATTCATTGTGATATCAGTATGAGTGACGTAAAGCCTAGCTTCCATGCCAGCACTCAGATTGTTTCCTCAATAAAGGGGCCGAACTCACTGGCATCTCCTGTGGGTAATACACTTACTATTGACAAGTACCTCATTCAACCCCACTTCAAAAACTCTGAACTATCCCTTTAAATCTTCTCAAAAAGCTATTTATCCATAACTGTGGCTACCATGGCAACACTAGACCTAAGACTGACTTTATGGGATGTTAGTGTGACTTAAGTCTGGGAAAACACAGGTCCTGCCACAAACAAAAACACACAAAAGCATTACAGTTTGTTTGGAAAAGGACTCTTTGGCCTGTATTTGGTCATCCCAGCCCTTGTTCGCTCTGTCCCCCACCCCTCAACACACACACACACACACACGAATGTCTACACACAGAGCCCCTATTGTCCCGCTTCACATTGTAACCCACGGAGCAGAGTGGCATCAGAGAGAAGGCACACATACACACACACACAGTAGGGGTGGCATTAGTCTTCTGTCTCTGGGCCTCAGAGTAGAAGGACAGTAAACAACAATTAACCTCCTAAAAGCAGCCAAGAGTCGCAATAAGATTGCGAGAAGGATGAAGACCCACCCTGAGTAATCAAAGGCGTGTGAATCCACTGTGCACAAGACTGCTGGTATTGTTCACAGACAAACATTTATACATTTCCTTATCAGTTCTCAGTGAACAAATGTGGTATAGGCAGTTGGGTTCGGCGTGACTACTGGTTTATTTTACCTGTGGGAGGAGCCAGGAGCAAGAGGTAGATCAGCGGTAAGAGGAGGACTTGAGGTAAGCTCCAGGTAAGCAGCTTGTGATGTGCATAGGACATTTTACACCGGGACCAAGGACCTAGAAAAGGAAAGAAAACTCCATTAATGTGTTTGTAATATGTAATTCAACAGAAGTGGGCAATTAAACAGCAAGATACTTTTGGAAATACGGTTATTTGATTGATATGTGAGAGTTATCGAGACATCAATGTACAGTTCAGTATGGCCTGGCTTCTTCTGAGTGGATAGATTTGGGGATTAACCTGAAAATGTGATGATTCACTGGTGCCTGGAGAGCTCTCCTGCGTCTTCTTAAGACAGGACCCTTAAAAGGTACCACATAGAGATCAAAGTAATGATACACTAATATTACAGAAATAACAATATTTGTAATTGAACTCTGCTATTACAAACTCCCACATCAATTCCAGTGCTCTTTATTAAAGTCCAAAATCTGAATACTACACCGCCTGGAAATCCTCTTTGATAGGAATTACAGCTCGCTCTGTTCGCAAGTAAGTCCAAAAATATCTCTGTTTTTCTTTTCATGACTAACATTTAACACAAATATACACACATCATTTTGACATATCCCCTATCAAAGCTCCTGTACCGGTTGTCATAGACCCTTCTTGGAGGCATCATTGGACCTTGTAGAGCTCATGCATCAGTGATTAAACAATGCAACCTTGTTAATTACTCATAAACCATTTGTCTGAGGCTCTTTGTCCACCAAGCTGTGCCCACCTGTTAGCACCTGTTAGCCCACCTTGCCCAAAACACTGTTGGTTCTAAGTTAGAAGGCGTACTGGTTTATTGTGCAAATAATTGAATAAATACAAAACTGATCAATTTAGTTTCAGCTTTCCTTTCTACCTTTGAGAGCAGCTGGAGGAGCCCGAGGGACTCCTGGTGGGGCGGGGGCAGGTGGGAGATGGGGCATCCCCTATCCAGCGTGCAACGGAGGAGCACACATCGCCCGAAAATGTGATGATTCACTGTCCCACACGAGGAGAATTAAGGACAAAGTTCATACGCATATCTGAAGGTTTATAGCTGGTATGATCAGGATCGCATTCACAGAGACGACTTTAGTGAATCCATCGCTCAGACTTTATAAAACCTCATAGATGTAGAAATTCCTGCATGCATTCTTATAACAAAAATTAAAATATATTTCATCCTTTCACAGATGTTCCAATTCTTTTTTTTTTTTAAAGATTTATTTTTGGGCTTTGTGTACCTTTATTGGAGAGACAGGACAGTGGATAGAGTTGGAAATCAGGGAGAGAGCGAGAGTGAGGATTGACAAGCGGAAAAGGAGCCACAGGTTGGATTTGAACCTGGGCCGCCCGCGTTGCGGACTATAGCCTCCATATATGGGACGCGCGCACTAACCATTGCTCCACCACATCCCCCGGTTGTTCTAATTCTATATGAGTGTGTAATACTTTTCCACACATGCTCAAAGTATTTCTACTGCTTAAAAAACCTTGAACACATTCACGCATCATTTTACAAGCTCACAATCTTTTGGATCCTCATTTGCCTTCATATCTGCTCAGCTAAGTTTTAGTATCAAGCATTTTTCTTAACATTTTATTTCCCCCCTCAGAGTTGGCACTCTGACCTCATTGTTTCAGCGAACCTGCAAGACATGTAATTAGATTCCTCAAACATAGAACAATGAGCACCTCATCATTTGACCATGATGCAGTTTTGCTGGCTGCCATCTTTTTAAATATTGATCAAGTGTATAAAAAAAGTTGCTCCTCATAGATGGTGTCTTGTTATATAAAACAGGTTTGTGCAGGATGTCCTGTGCTACACATATGAGGACCTAAGTGACAATCCTCTGGGACTCATCTGTGTTCTGCAGGGTTTGACTCTTACAATCGGTTTGGCTTGAAAGAGGACGATACAAAAAATCTAAAACTATCCAAAAGTTTTATCCAATGAACACAGAATAGAATTACTCCAAGCAAGTTGACGTGAGCTCACAAAACTCTTGATTTCTTCCATTGCTGTATAGGTTGCAGCCAATTAGCTTAACAAAGCTGAAAATGTGAAACAGCAATGCTGGCTGCGTCCAAATGAAAACACTCCAGCCCCCCCCCCCTGAATCCACAGATTGTTTACTCAAATACCTGCCCAAATGTATTCAAGCATGCCTACCAAAACAGCGAACACCCCATGTTTACCTTTCCTCCCGGCCAGGCGATGGAAGAAAGAGAGAGGGAGCGAGGAGTTAGGTCGGCAGCAAGGTGCTGCGAGGTGACGGGTGAAGACAGGTCAACACCAGCGCTCTGAGAAAAAGATCCAACATGGCCGCCTCCGATGGCCTTCACCGGCTCAGCTGCTCAAACACTAAACTGGGAAGAGCAAGGAAAGGAGATAAAAGGGATTTAAGATGTTGTTCTTTCATAAAAGGATAAATGTAATATATACCTAGTTCACACTAAAGTGTTCTGACTTTAGGTGGATTAGGATTGTGATATTTCAAATATTCTGTTGTCCAAATGAATGATTCCATCAAAACAGAATGAGCTTTTTCACAGATTCAGATTATAATGCATTAAAGTACAGAATAGTGATCAGGATACATTCTTATGAATATTTTTTAATGATAGCAGCAGTCTCCCCTCCATTTGATGAATTCTATTCTATCTTTGTCAGTGTAGGTTCTCAGTCTTCCAGGTCATAACTAACTGGACTTTAACCAAGTCCCGTTGCCCATGCATCCCTCTATCTTCCCCTTGACGAACAAAAGCGCTTCATCCCTTGAAACAAGCACTCCTCAGAAGTTGAACCACCTCCAAAACATCAACTTGATAACAAAATGTTATGCAAATCAGATTCAAATGTCCCACAAGAGATCCTCTGCAGAGAGTAGGAATCCTTACGATAAACATGAATAGGACATATTGGATGTTGTGCTTAATACAAAGACAGAAATATGGTCTGAGAGTAGTGGAACAAATATAACAGGTCGGTTTAATCATGCAACTATTCTGTTTATATCCTGTTGACAGTAACATGACTCACACTCCTGTGAGCGCGCTCCTTTGAAGTGTCGGCTGAAGCAAATACATTAAAACAACAAGTTATTCGACATACCTACGACAGGTATTTAATCCCTCTGTGGTAGGAAAAGGTATAACTCAACATGTTATGTGATACATGCAGTCATCACTAGGCAATGTGTATTCATGTTTCATAACGATCCATTCATTTACAAATAATGTGAAAATGAGAAAGAGCTCATGTCTTGAAATGTGCACAACACTCTTGAGTACCGCTGTATGCAGAATGTATCATCTCCACCTCCCTTGTTAGGTCTTAATTATCTCTATTGTTCAACCATCACAGCAATCACTCACTACACAGCAGACTGAGTCTCTCTGTGGAGTTCTTTGACTTCTTTGTGACACTTTGAGTTGGTCTCTCTGGGTTAAAAGGGTGAGACATGGGTTAGTCTAATGTGGGATGCAAAGTTATGCTATCTTGCTCAGGACACAGTCACAGGTCGCCAAAGCTCTGAGTCAACTTCTTAATGGTTCAGGAATCCTTTTCTTTCAGGAAGTGTGAGGAGGAAGTTTCTTATCCAACAGTAATTGGGAGTGAAAATAAAAGTCACGCTAACACGCTGAATGAGTCACAAAAAGCAGCAACAAGCAGACTGTATCGTGAAAATAGTTGTCATGTTGTTCTGCTTGCATAAGAATCTAGTTTCTTTAGGTTCAAAGTCAAACTTGAGCTGGTGATTTGATAAGAAATGCATGGAGCTATAAGTCTGAGTATAAGAGCCACTCCACACTTTTTCCCCCTCATGCAAGTTCCTACAGCACAAGGGGAATGAAAAAAAAAACCGAGTGGTTAGGGGGGCGTGAACAGTGCTGGTCCTGGGACACTGTGTTCAAGATGTTTGCAGACCTCTTATCCACAACGTCTCACCAGGAGGCTACTATAGCGCAGAATGGTTATAAATCAAGGAGCTCTCGCAGGCACATGCTGAGCAGACGGTCTGTAAATGTTAGCCAGGTGTTATATATATCAGTATGGTTGGAGAAAAAAAATGGTACGTTTTCTTCATTGGTTAGCCTTTAGAAACATGAAGATGGTGATAGTCTTTGCAGAACTAGAACTTTAGTGAGAGCCATCACAGCCTGAGAAAATCTACAACACTTCAAGCAGTTAAGAATTCAAACACAGAGGAGAGGTAATAACGGAAAAATGACAATAAATGCTCAGCAACAACCGTGGTGAAACGATGACGAGCTAAAAATAGATCTTTGGCGATTAAAACTCTGATGATAATGAATGTTTTGCCCAAGCAGTGAGTGAGTTATGTCTACATGGCAGCATAACTTCAGTAACCTTATGAGGCTAAACCTTCCCTTCATAAAGATGTTTAATAGGTAATAATCTGTGTAACAGGTTTAATGTGCAGCTCCTCAAACACACAGAGAAATGTATACCAGGGGTAGTCGTAGAAGAACTCTACGCCTTCCTTCATTCAGAGTATATCAGTACTGTCACCAGCATGATGTTAAAGTCTTTAAATCATTGGTCAGTCAAATGTTCCCTGTGAGTTAATATTACAGCTGCTTTAATATGCATGTTGCTTTACGTGTTTCGGGTTTTCATGTGTTTGTGAGTTTAGAAAAACAGCTAACACAACCTGTCGTCTTTCTTCTAATTTCTTCTCAGGCTAATTGAATTATTTTCAGGAGAGAAAACGTCTTGACAGAGTATCTAAAAGTACCTATAAGTAATGACTTCAATGTAATGCTGTTGTATGGACCTAAACTGGACTAAATGTTGTTAAAGACTAAACGGGACTAAAACTGACAAGCAATTTTGTCTTGAAATAGTAAGTGTGAAACAGCTGCCAAATTTAACACTGCTGCAAAGGAGTCCTTCATTATTCAACGATGGATATCAATACTGAATTTGGAATGAAGTCGGCCTTCATAACACACATTCTTACACACTCAGATAACAAGAAGAGCAGTCACAAACCTGTAGGACCTTCCTCCATATGTGAACCTGCATTCCTGCATATGGATGCCTGAGCCCCAGCAGCTTCCACCTGTGCTTTAATCAGACGCTCAGTGAGAACCAAATCCACAGCCACTCATTTGTCCTCCTGCACTTGCTTTTCTCTCTCCAGGTGAGCCCCCAAGAAAATGGTCCTGGGTTGAAGTAATCCAGACGAACAACTCGAGGATTTCAGTTGATGAAGTCACCACATTTTAGATTCGATTTTTCTTCTGCGCAGTGAATTCCCACAGTCTGGTGGAGACATGGAGTGTGTGCAGCAGCAGTAATCCTCAGGTGCACTCGATCATCTGGGCTGATGACAGCTCAGCCATTATGGACTTTTCAAATGGCTACTTTTTCCCTTGAGAAACTTCTGCAAGACAATGAACTCTGTCACCAAAAAACCCTCTTATATCCCAAAAAAGGACAAGCTCTCTCTCTCTCACTCACTCACTCTCTCTCTCCTCCTCCTCCTCCTCTCTCTGGCTGTTTTCTTCCTCGTTCACAGTTGCTGCAGTCAATAGCCCACTTGTCAGCTCTGTATTGGCTTCTAGGCCGACAGGTCGGTGGAGGTTCCTCTGTAACGACACCAAGTCCCACGCACAGTTTTCTTCTGGCTGCAACAGGGAAGGAAAGTTAAGTTGGTTTTATATTTCTCTCTGAGCCCTTGACAAGCAAAAACCAACAACACAACAACACAACCCTCTCATTATCGAGTGACAGGTACAGAAACGTAGAAGCTTACGGTTACAACTATTCTACGGGTGCAGCACAACTATTACAGCATTGCAATTAAACCCACTATTAAGGAATGTAATAGGAGGTCAAAAAGGTATGAACTAATAATTAAGCTGTTGTGGTTAAAGCTTACAACTGATTACGATAAGTAGTCACCGTGTCTAATTCATTTCACCTATTCTGTGTTACAGTATCTACACTGTTTGTATTGTTGGCAAATAGAGATGAACATTTGCGTGCCTATTTGTCATGTTGCCACGTGGTGTTGTCTCTGCTACTGGAGGTCACTTTCTGTAATTAATGGTTCTCATTTTGGTTACTGATGGATGGGCCTGTTAGGACGTCTCTGTGTGTGTCATGGTGCAAGTCAAATATCAGAGAACATTTAACTCAAAGGTCAACCAAATAAAGAGTGGATAAATATAAAAGCCAGTGATTAACATGAACTGTTTTCTGGTTAGAGCTTACCGTACAACATCAACCATTTTCAACTTGAGAATAAACCGAATATTAGGATTTTGAACACTGATACTGGTATCGTTTTAAAGGGGACAAAAGTCTGCTTGGTAAACAATGTGATCACATCATTAACAAGTCGCTGAAATATCGTTTTCTGCATCATGTGTTCTTGAAAAAAGCTTTCATCACGTGCACATCAGAAAACATACTGAATCAATTCATGAGAAGCCGTATCAGCCTGATATTATCAGCCATCAGATATTTTGGTCAGGCTCTAATTAAGGGGGATTTTTTTTGGCTCTTTCTCGGATTTATAAAAGAGCAACACTTCAGGCTTTTGGCTTTGTTGGTTTGAAACTTTGAGTTTATCAAGTGATGATTAAATTGATAACACAAAGGGGGAAAACAATCATTAAGATAATGGCTAGATAAGTCCTACTCCATAGGTATGATTGATTCTTTCACAGTGGGGATTTATTAAAGTGCAAATAAGTGCATGACTGACTGAAGAAGTGCAGGTCTGCCAGTCCAATGAGAGCAAGAGGAAACGCACTTAGTGTTAGTATCACTGAGATATTTCATCCAAAATGGTGGGCTCTTGCAATGTGTATCTTACCAGGCTGAAAACTGCAGTTAGGTCTAATCAGGACAGGCTTTATAAAGCTGACAGTTCATTTAATAAAGGCCAATAGTTACAGCCTGCGTAGTAGGCTGCACTGCACTATCACAAAATTACAAACTAGGGCAGGCTGAATCAATAATACAACACCTACCTCCTATCTGGGAACTGTTTAACAACGCATACCGCTGGCCACGATTGTAACATAAAGGTTGGGGTTGAGAAGCATAAGGTATGTTACCTGTATAATCCAGGATCACCCCAGTTTGAGGCACCTTGAGGCTAACAGCTGCTGGCACTCGCTTTCACTACTACACACCGTGCAGGGACACGGATCCATCCTGTGCGCTTTTACTGGCAATTGTCACGACATTATTTAACGCAGAAAAAAAGTACAAGGACTTACAGCTGCAGTGAAATTGCCCAGGTTTCTGCGTCCGGTCGCTGTGGTGTGTTGTGTCGTCCTTGTTGTTGTCCCCTGTACAGTTAATTAGGTCAGTATTTCTCTCGCTGGTACAGCTGATGTGACTGTGAGACCGTTGTCAAGTTAACCAGAGTGATAATTCTACTTCCGGGCACCAGATTCAAAGTAAAGCCGAAAGTGACACAACCGCTTGTATTTTTCCAATCACCGATATGGGCCCACTAGTTACTGCTAACGCCAGTTTTGTGAGTAAATATGATTTAAATTTAATCAGGCTGCATAAGTTTTAAACAATTACGTCCTCCAATTTTAGGTTTATCTTTACTGGATCGTAAATTAAACTGAAGACGTTGGATATTAATCCGACTACTTCCGCCAAGCGCCACCTGCCGAGCAGATGTCAAAAGCGAGCGGATTCGTAAACATTCATAAACAATTGGCCTGCTTTACATTCTTCTTGATTTGTACGACTCAGTTGTTGTAATTTTAAACAAAAAAATAAGAAAATAAAAATCTATCGCATGACCTCAAAATTAACGCGGCACCGTTTCTTTAACGTTAAAGGCACAGACCAAAATGGCGTCTCCGCCTAACAAGTATCCCTATTGTGATTGGTTACTTGACATTGTCAGACAGTTTTCATTGGTTACTTCCACTGCAATATAGACGATTCACTTCCGGACAGTACTCGTGTGCTGCTGTCGCGCCTGAAAGGACTGTCAACAAAGTAAGTTATTTTTCGGACGTCCATTCATTCAAATTTTTAATGTCGTATCCATAACAACTGTTTCTAAGCGATACCTAGCACAGCTAAATAACAAAATACCATTTAATTAGGTCGTTCTTGTAGGCCTCAGCGGTTTTGTGCTAATGAAATGTGTGTCTGTTTGGGTACCAATTCCTTATTTTGCTCAATTGTTCATCGCTCCTTTGTTTAAATACCTACGCAGGTCACAATGGCTGACAGTGCTGAGGTTAACGGTGCACCTGTCGTGAGCAGCCAGCCTCCTGGAAAAGAGGAGCAAGGAGCAGGAGAAGGTGGAGATGGAGGTGGCGGAGGCTCAGAGAGGGATGCAGGAGGTGGTCTGACTGATTCACAGACAGAGGTGTTGGAAAGGTGTCTTCATACACTCAAGCAGGCTAAAAATGACAGTCACACTTTGGCTGCTCTGCTACTGGTAAGTGTTTGTCTTTCTCTTTTGTTTTTAAGTGTAATGTTAGCCAGAAAAAAAAGGCATTTCCACTGATCCACATCATAAATTCTAGCTTCTCATAATATGGGGCCTTTATCCATTTCACATCACTGGTTTTCAGTAACGTGGGTCTGTTGTTTAAAGAATTTGTTTTAGTTAAATTAAAGGTTGTGAAAAGAAGCTGTCTATAATGCAGCTCTATCCAGGCTACAGACTAAAGTTTTTAGACACTTTCTTTGAATTTAACCCTCATCCACTGAATATTTTATCTGTTGTTATACACTTAGTTGTTGTTTTTTTCACTTATACTTGATGTTCATTTGTGTTGTTCTATTTTGCACTGTAATGTTAGATCAACCTGGCACCATCATTTCCGGATAATAAAGTTCTATCTTATCTTATCTTTAACATCGGGTGTGTGTAAATATAGAAACCAAGTATTGAAGGGTTGCCTGCTCAACACTGACAGGTAGGGGTTGTTTTCCTCTCCTTGTCTTCAGATAACTCGCTTGTGCCCAGCAAACCAGCTTGACAAACCCACCTTGAGGCGCATCTTTGAGGCTGTGGGCCTGAACCTCCCAGCCCGGCTTTTAGTGACAGCAATCGGAGGGAG
The DNA here is from genome assembly GCA_020745685.1 of Tautogolabrus adspersus. Classification (NCBI taxonomy): domain Eukaryota; kingdom Metazoa; phylum Chordata; class Actinopteri; order Labriformes; family Labridae; genus Tautogolabrus; species Tautogolabrus adspersus. The sequence continues at coordinate 23,350,640 of CM036550.1, read as the reverse complement.
CGAGAGCTCCGGCCTACCCCCGCATGAACTCCTCTCACTGGGCATGGCTCTGTTGGCTGCGCTGAGCACAGATCCAGACATGGCCTCCCATCCCCAGCTCCTCACCACCATTCCGCTCCTGCTGGGTCTTTTAGCTAATGGACCTGTGAACCAGCTCAAACAGGAACCCCAAGAACAGAGCAAAGAAGAAAAGATTGGGTCGGGTAAAGTCAAATCAGAAGAGAGTGCAAACACAGAAAGTAACCCTGCTAATGTGGAAAAACCTGCCAGTGAGACCAGGAAGCAAAAGGGTGATGATGGTAGTGAAGCAGTTGGAGAATCATCATCTCAAGAAAGTTCCTCCTCCTCCAAGCTAGACAAGGCCATAGCGGCTGACTGCTACCTGATCCTCACAGCTGTTTGTGCCTTACCCAGAGGTCCAGACCAGCTCCTGAGTAGGGGGGGGCATTCCTGCGCTGTGCAAAGCAGTGCATCAAAATCAGACTTTCAGCCGTGAGAGGGGGCTTACCTTGCTTGGTTGCCTCCTCTCAGGTAAAACCAAAGAGAAAGCTTGGAATAAACACCTTGCAGAACTCCTCTCTCTGCTGGTCCGGCTCTCCAAAGACTTCTGCCAAGCCAAAGACCAGACCAGGCTGGACATGTGTGCCCAGTTGGTGCAGTTTCTGCCTCCAGTAGGAGTGGCAGTAGAGAGTGAGGAGTTGAAGGGAGGTGTAGCGCAGATATGGGGGGCATTGAGACCCATGATGCAGGCTAAGTTAACACCCAGACAGATTGGGCCGATCCTGGTCCTCAGTGCTTGTCTGCTGGATTTGTTTGGGTGGGAGTTGGTGGGACCGCCAAAGTTCTGCTGCTTACTGGTGAACAGAGCTTGTGTGGAGGTTAGGATGGGGTTGGAGGAGCCGCCTGGTAACGACCTGAGCCCTGAGCTGCAGCACACACTCACAGGTATGTGCTCATACAGAGCCTGATTCTGAACAACTGTCTATTTGCTCTTATCAAGATTTCTTCTTAAACTGCTTTTTAATTAGTTTAAAACATCTAAACCTGGTCCTTGTTTATATACACGTTGTTGATTATTGAATGTTTTGGCTGTCGTGTGTTGTTTAGTTTTTTCATGGTCCAGTTCTGGATCATGCATCAGGTCTACACCAAGTGTCCTGAAACCATGTTGGTAAGGTTTTAATGTAGAACCTCCTTTTATAACGTCAAACGTGTCTTCCTGTCCTTCCCAGGCTGTTACCGGATCATGGAGGCTGCCATAGAGCAGGCTTGCTGTCTGGGACTATCACAGACCCCTGCGCCTCCTCCTCCGAGCTCCTCCTCTTCCCTCAGTCTGCAGCAGAGCAGGCAGGTCCTCGGGGTGCTGGAGGAGGCCTTCTCTGCGTTAATGTACCACCTTCAGCAGGTGAGAGGATGAGCTTCTATTCACGCCCACCAAACAGCTTATTGTTGCTGGGTCTGGATTTATAAAATCACTCATTGTGCACCAATGGGTTCTTTCTACTTCTGTGCCTCTAAGTATACAATATAAGGAAATAACATCATGGCGAATAAAGCCTTTTAAATTTCTAGCAATGTGACACAATCAATTAAAATAACATGCTTAAAGCTGGAGCTAAAACTAGTTGCTGATTTGAAGAAAATGGCTACCTTTCTTCAAGAAATACTTCAAATAAATCAAACATTAAAAAAGCCACCGCCTCTCTTTGTGCTCTGTGGCTTGGGGGGTAACAAGGCCATTGTGATGGTCATTTTCACTGTTCTCCTTTTTTAATATACTGTTAATACTCTCCCTCTTCTATTCTTGGTCTTGTAGGTGGATCCAAGCCGCTACGGGGACCCTTTTATTTTCGCCACATTCCGCTCTCTGTGCTCGTGGCTGGCCGAAGAGACCTCCTGTCTGAAGGAGGAAGTGACAAGATTGTTACCGTTCCTGATCGGATACTCCCGCAGCCACATGCAGGGTGAGAGCGCAGAGCAGGGCCTTTCTGATTGGATGGCTGAGAAGTCATTCAAAGAGGAGAAAGAAGCTTGGACTGGTAAAGAAGCTCTGAGGTAAAATAATTAAACACATCCGAGGGTTTCAGTCAAATATCAGAATATATTAAACAGTACTTGACCTTCTGCCTTGCACTCCTCTGCCTCTCTTCAGGTATCTCCTCCCCGCTCTGTGCCACCTCTCCGCAGAAGAAGGTCCCAGGAAGGTGCTGCTCACACTTGACACTCCGGCCCTGCTGGTGGACTTTCTGTCTCAGTGCTGGACTTCCCTCAAGGGGAAAAGTGGAGTGGCATCGACGCGAGATCCCAGCATGGAGACCGCCTGCTCTGCCCTCCTTAACTTTGCTGTAACCGAGACAGAGAGAGTCAGGTAGCTGGTTTGAAATAAAATGAAACCTTCATGTTGATGATCTCAAATATCTTGAATTTGTTGACATTAATAATGCGATGTAACTGTTACTGCTGACAGGTTATGACAACGTAAACATAAAGTTTTTCATTCTGTTGTCAAGGAATGACCCATGCTTCAGAAAGCTGGAGGCCGTTCTGAGTGAAGCACTTCCTGTTTTGGTGCATAAACCACGCCTGCTGGTCCTAGCAGCAAATTACTGCACATTGGGCTTAATGATTGGTCGACTCAAGTCAGCTCCAGCAGGTGATTTTTTTTTCCCCCTTCATTTTGGTTAACACGCACATCTACACCTGTGTTTTGCCTCTTGTTACATGTCATCTTAACTGAATAGAGGATCCGTTTCAGGTCAACCAGAGAACACAGACATCACTAATACTGTTAATTACTCTACTACTATTCCATCTTTAACTGTCTGGATACACAACATACTGACTTAGAGTTGTCAATGTTACTTTTTAAAACACTACCTTCAACACAGGATTCATTACTTCAGTTTTAAGAGCTGCACACTTCCCCCACTGCATGATTGATTTGGTCTGTCCTCTCAATATTAGCTCATATATATCAAGCACATGTTGCTGGGTCTGTGTGATGGAGAAGTTGGTCTCTATTTTATAAAAGATGGAAAAGGTCTTAGCTGTAAATGTGTCATCTAGCGCTGATGTTTTCATGACCCCTAGTGGCCAAAATTCATCCAGTTGTGACATTTTAAACTAATGAAACCTACTCATAAAATGTTTTGGTGACCTACTGTGAAATTTTATTTTTACATTGAGCAATATGTTCCATTTAGATTTAAATACGTCAACAATAAACCGTCTGTTAGTGGCGGCTTCACTTCAGAAGTATTATAATACACTAACAGTGCATTTATTTTCTCCCAGGCTCAGTTGAAGCTGGCCAAAGGCGTTTCTTCTCCTCAGCTCTCAGATTCCTCCGCAGCGCCATAGATTCGGGCTCCAGCCCCGGTCCGGTTAAGGTGAGCCTGAGCTGGGAGGAGAGTTGGGACGAGGTGGAGGAGCTGTGGAGGCTGGGTCTGCAGGCTCTGGGAGGCTGCGCCCGCGCTCAGCCCTGGATCCTCACACTGGTCAGAGAGGAAGGTTGGCTCAAACACACACTCACCATGCTGAGTCAGTGTAGCGCTCTACCTGACAAGCACACACAGGGGGCACTAGAGGAGGCTCTGTGTGCCATGGCAGACCAGTGCCCGGTCTGTAAACGTGAGATCGTAGACGTGATGAGAAATGATAAAGGAGCTTTGAGCTGTATGAGGAGCCTGAAGAAGTCAGTAGGAGTCAAGTAAAAGGAACAATTTGCTCACTAAGGGTATTTCTAACCTGCAGAGTGAAAACAGACGTAATAAAGGAGGGCTGTTACTAAAGCCAAACTTGTGTGTTTATTATTGAAACCAATCAGACACGACTGATGTGTCACCTATTGTCCCAGAACTTCTACTGAGGAATAACTTAAGCCCCCGTATATCTCTTTCAAGATTATGAAGTGTTTTGTCCAGTGTAATCAAATGTAAATGTTTGGCAGCTGTGCTCTGAAGAGAAACAAGCTGCCTTGTAGATGTTTATTGTGAATGCTAATGCCTTTAATAAAGAGCTACCTGTATTTTGTTAGAAAATCAACCGGAATTTCTTCTTCTTTTTTTTGTTCTTTTTGTTTTTGTAGCATCTACCAGCATTTATCATTTTTGCCAACACATCTTGAACTATTCTACGGAAGCCCAAAGTGGACATACAGTACATCCATACATTTGATTAATTCTCCTTTCTCATGATAATGAGTAATATCTGGTTGTTTTCTCGTGGTTTCGACTTATTTATCTTGAGATAAAGAAGCTTGTTTTCTCATGATAACGGGATGATTATTTTTCGGATCATGCTGAAGCTCAATGACGCAAGTAATGGCCGCCCTCCCTCCAGGAACCAAACAGGACGCCACGAACCAGAGATGCTAATCATGGAGTGGATTTCTGGAGACAAGAAGAGGAAAATGTTTTATGTGTATTGGGTTGTTTTTTTTGTACTTTATTTTGTTGCTTTATAAGCAGGAAAAGCACTTCTAACGAAACAGCAAAAGGTGGCCAAAAGCTGCTTCTGTTTGTGATCAATTTCAGAAATGAATTAATTGAGACCTTTGAATCTTCATGCAGTGTCTCCAGCCTGTCAAATCTTGTATCATGTGACGGAGATGTTTTCTGATGTAAGAGTTGACAAGAAGGTAAGTAACTGTTACTAATAGCCCTGTTGTTTTTCCTCTAAACCACCACAAGATGGCGCCCTGAGACTTGATTGCTTCTAATGTGCCTTGAAGTTCACTTGATAAGTGACTAACGGTGACAAAATCCCTGTAAATTAGGAAAACAGCCCTGTATCATTATTTTCAACCATTACATGCAACAACAAACAACAATAATAAAGGGGGAAAAGTATATGCTAGTCGTTTAATAGTGAGCAACATGGTTTCGGTTTTGAGTAAAGTGCTTTTGTTGAAGAGCAACGATGAGTTTTACAAAAGTTGCTATATGCGGATAATTGGAAATATGCAATTTCTAAGTTTGGAATATGTTTATTCTGATCTATATAAAAGCTTCGAGTTGCTTACAGATAGAAAATCACGTTTTTGTTATTGTCTTCGCTTATTTCGCCACCATGCAGCGATTACCCTCCTTGTTCTCCACTTCACCTTCCTCCTGCTCCATCAGTCCATGCACCAACCGTGAAAAGTTTTTAGCCACCCCAACCGCGACTCCTGTCACCTCCCGCCCTCTTTTCTTCTTTACCCCCCACCCCCCTCCACACTCTACCCATCCATACAAACTCCTGCATCGTCTCTCAAAGTAACTCACTCCTCTCTGTACCTTCAGCCCAGTCTCCTCTCCATCCAGCGCGTCACATTAACCCCCTCAGCTGCAGCCTGACACCCAGACTCAGAGCCTCCATCTGCAGCACCAACATGCTCTGGAAATCCCGGACCAAGACTGAAGTTTTACAGGTAAAAAAAACACCACAAGTTGTTTTTTCTTTATTTTATTAGTGCGTTTCTTTTCTTTCAGCAGCCTTATGCGAGTCCATAATTTTTGCTTACAAAGCTGCACATAGAGGGCCTATTGGGTTCTTTTTAAGAGAAACTGAATCCAGGAAATTAACTTCACTGCGTGAACGATTCCATGTGGGGAGCATGTTTGGAGAAACTCCATCATTTAAGTTAAAAACCAAGATATCAAGCTATAACTATCAGGATATCCGTGCGTAAAACGGCTGCGTAAAGTAGATGTTAATTTTTTAGATTTTCTTATTTAAATGTGATTTATAAACGTTTATTTTGATGTAAACCTTGTACATGAACGACAATGTAGAGTTCCAGATTGTCCGTAAAACCCTGGAAAAATTCTGTGCCATTTCCCAAACGAACAATAAATGTCAAAGTGCGCTAAGTGTTATGAGTGAACTGTCTGAAATGGAATGAATATAGAGTATCTCTTTAAGAGAAGTGGACCCTGTCGACCCCTCCCCTCCTCGTTCTGCCGGGCGTGCGCAAAACCTATAAGTAGTGCGCTCATGGAGAGACAGGAGGACTCCGTGTGTGTTGTGCGCGTGTGTGTGTGTATCTGGCAGCAGCTTTTCATCTGTGCGTAAAGAGCTCCGTCAAACAGAGATAAAGGGGAAAGTAAATGAGACGTTTGAGTTTCATGGACCGGTAAAACAGTCTGGATTACATCTCGGAGCATTTGGTGACATCTGTCAGTGTTTGGAAAGCCAGCGCGTCCTGTTGAGTTTTATATTTTGTGGGAATCCAGAGGGTCCAGATGTTAATCCACACCTATTCGGCAATGGTGAGTTTGACAGAGACTTAATTTGGGGGCTTTTTTATTACTGATGTTTGTTAATTACTTATGTAACTTTTATTTGAAAGGAGTGTTTTTTGCAGTGTCAAATGACTACCTTTGAAAATCGATAAGGAAATTGTGCAATGATTTTTAATCTCTTAAAACGGCTAATTTCTGGTCAACAACTACAAATGATTCAATCAATGTGTTGCATTTTTAGACTAAGGTTGTCAGCTTGCAGAGTTAAATCGTCCTCTGTGCTTTTTTTGTCTGTCAATTGCACACATTTCTGATTAAAAGTTGGTTGTTCTCCGCTCTCTACTAGAATCCTAAGTGTCAAGTGTCCACACTTCCGAATGAGCCGTTCTGACACCGAGTTTAGAGCTGCGGCGCTGTGCATCTGTCTGCGGAGATGCTCTTTGTCTGTGCAGTGTCACAGTGCGTGAGACCAGATGACAGTGAAGTGTCCACTCTGTGCACACACTGAGACATGCCGAAACAGAAGATGGAAGAGAGTTTCTGCCTTTTAAAGCTTTAAATATAAACTTTTTTGAGAGAGAAATGAAAGAATAAAAAAAAACGACAGACACAGAGAAATGGATGGATGACAGATACACTGTGTGTGCTTTTGGCCTCTTTGACTGGCACATAATGGACATTGTTCAACCACAACAGCATTGATCCGGCTGACCCAGCTTTTGCAAAAATCCAATTTAAACAGGAAGTGTGTGAGCACAAATGTAGGCTAGTGGACTACATTGCTTCCCTTGTACACGATGGGTTAAAGTCCTAAAAGTCCAAATCACATTTTCTTCCCCTTGTCAATCTCGATGAACCTTTTCCTCTTGTTTAATTTTCAGTTGCGGTTTTGTTGACACCTTGGCAGATTATTTACAGGTGCACCCCCCACCCCCACCCCCCTCCTCCTGCAGCAGCAGTGTGTCGTTGTTGTGTTGGGTTATACCTGTCCCTTCCCTTTGTGCAGCTTCTTGGTGGCCGTGACCTTTCTGACACTGTTCAGCAGCGGTGCCAAGGGCGTCTTCTGCCAGTGCGCATCACTTCAAGCCAATGCTGCTATTTCCAACCCTCTCAAAATGGAATTACGTTGTTTTATGGCTGTTTTGTGTTACACTTAAAGCGCTTGGTACATTTTAAGTGTGCGTTTTTTTGTGACGTTTTTCCGTATATAAAAACAACTATTTCAATTTTACGCAACATTTTTAGAATGTATTCATTTCCTGGAGGAGGGAAGTTTTGTTATCGGACATTTAATTTGATAATGTCGTTTTGTCACCTTTTGGAAATATACACGATATGAGAAAAACTTTTCAATCTTCCTGCAGGACCGCGCAGACGGACTAAGCGGCTCATCGCCGAGTGGGCGCCTCTCCCAGCTCTCCTCCCTGAACCAGGCCGCCTACTCCTCGGCGCCCCCGCTCTGCCACACTCCGGCCTCTGACTTCCAGCCTCCGTACTTCCCTCCCCCTTACCCCCAGTCCTCCCTGCCATACTCCCAGAGCCAGGACTCAGCCTATTCCCACCTGTCAGACCCCTACCCCTCCATTAACTCCATCCATCAGCATCAGCAGGCGGCATGGCACTCGCAGAGGTCGCGCTCCGATGAGGGGGGGGCTCCTGTCACAGTCGCACCGGGCTCTGAGCCTCGACCCCCGGCGGGAGTATGCAGCTGTCCCTCGGCTGCTGCACGGTCTCGGGGAGGGTGCAGCCGCGCTCGGGGACGGTCCTCTCGGGATGCACCTGGGACATCACGGCCTGGAGGATCTTCAGGTGACTACATTTGTTTCTTCATTCCGGGTTTTCATCCTTTGGTTTTTGAGATACGCACTGAAAGACCCATGCGTAAAAGTCACCCGGTACAAGAACAGTGCGTAAAAACTTGAACAAAATCTATTCTGGGCCTCCTTTATTCTAACCCTAATCTCATTCTTTTATAATAACCAAAAAATATGACTAAAATAAGAGCCTGTAAAAAAAAAAAAGTGTGTAAAATACGAGAAGGCTGACAACAGGGCCTGAAGGCAATTTATAAATCAGTGTCCTTCTGTTCTTCAATGATCAAATGTCCCACTTTAAGTACAATTTAAATTTAAATACACTTAACTAAAATATTATATTCCAATAATTTGCATTTATACAGGTAGGATTTTTGCTTTTCCTTTTTAATTATTTTTGTAGAAAATTCTACCTTATCTTTCCTTTTTTATTACAATTTCTCAGAAATGTCCACAAACACTTTGGGCGTCTTTAAAAAACAGAAATAAAACTTTTGTGCGTCTCATTCTCCAGACTTTAAAGAAACAGTATGTCATAAATCAACCTTCATATATCGAATTGAGATGTCTGATCTGAAATATGAATTTAAGGGAAATATCTTTAATTTTCTCCGTAAAATTCGTTCATAAATAAAATAAAAAATGCATATTTGAGGAAAATTCTCAGTTTGCCTTGTTTACATTTCAAAGGCCGGATGTAAGCGTTATTATTTCACAATTATTAAATGTAGTTTTTTGAGTTTTTAAACTTTGGATGTGTTTGGAGGAAATTGAACGCTGAGCGTAATGGATGGAAATCAGATTGTAAACGTAAATAGGGAACGCTTTTATGAGCTGTATATATGAGTAATACTTTACAGATATTTAAAGATTTAAGTTTACAAAACGGTGCCATTTGTCCGTCTTGTTGTTCTCCTGATAGTCCTGCTGTGTTGGAGACAAAGTGTTTGTTCCACTCTGCAGTTTTTTTTTCATATTGTGTGAGAAGAATAGTTTGTGAGCTTTATTGAGCAGTCAGCTCCCTGCAGCAGGTGCAGCTGCAGACGCTGTTTGTTGCCTTATGAAGAAGAAGAAAAAAAAAACACACCGAGACCAATTGATGTTTACGGTCATTAATAGAAAAGAAACGTTTGAGAGGCGCGCAAGGCGAGGAGTCAGCGCGAGGCGTGTTGCTGCTAAACGCTCCCACATGACGAAGACCTTTATTTGATTAATGGATTATATCCTCCGCGTTTGAAGCCTCGATTAAACTCCGCACAAAGACACATCCGAGGATCACCCTGAAAGACTTTTTATCCGCAGAGAATGAAAAGATCAAATACAATGTAAAGGCTTTAATTCATTATTATTTGAATCGGAGCTACAGACGCTGCTTTTATTTAATTTTATTAAATCCAATTTTCATTTTCACGAACCAATTTTTCCTAAATTTGCCTGCAGTGAAGGAAATGCCTGCAGTTTTTGTCTTCTAAGCAATGGGGGGAAATATTTCTCTGCAATAAATAAAGAACTATTTAGTCTTTTTAAACAGTTTGAAATGTGACATTGTTTATTTAGTTCAATTTTATTTTTAGTAAAAAGAGATTTTTCAAGTGTTCATATCACTGTTCTTGGACCAAACAACCCTGGACGAACCAAACCTCGCTTCACAAGCTGCCCATAAGAACAAGAATAAGTACATTTATTTAATTCTATTTATTTTAAACCCAATATAAAATTAAAAACCTCATGTATGGTGTGTGCAAAAATGTAAAATGAACCGAGTAAGAATTTAAATCCATCTCAACTCCCCTCAGTTCTAATCTGCCTTCATTTCACACAAAGAAACTTGAAGAAAAATGAAATGATGGCGACGCTTTTTGTTAGTTATGTGTACAAATATGACTTAAAAGATAATCATCTGTAATAATTGTATTGTCTGATTTCCTCCTTTTTCACAAAGAAAATTGATAATAGCAACATATTTTATTCTGTACTTTCCACGGAGAGTGTTTTTTATGCTCTGTGAGGGAAAAGCAAATGCTGGACCTTCCATCTTGCTTTGGCCTGAGAGCGAAAACCTGTGTGTGTGTGTGTGTGTGTGTGTGCATGAAATGTGTATTTAAGTGTGTGTGTGTGAGGCCAGTGGATAAATGATAGTGACTGTCTGTCTGTCTGACACAGGGAATGGAGGAAGGATCAGCCTTGGGCATCCTCGACCACTCTGTCATTAAAAAAGGTAAGAGGTGGGAGAGCTCTGTGTGTGTATGTGTGTGTGCGTGCGCATGCAAGTGTGTTTGTGTTTGTGCGTGTGTGACACAGAGAAAGTGTGTGTGAGAGAGAGAGGGGAAAGATTGAGTGTGTATGTGTGCATTTGTGTCCAAGTGTGCACCTATATAATTGTGCTATACATGCTGAAGGGGGTTTTGTGTTTAGGGGCCCTCCAACACCAGTCTCTCTCTCTCTCTCTCTCTCTCTCTCTCTCTCTCTCTCTCTCTCTCTCTCTCTCTCTCTCTCTCTCTCTCTCTCTCTCGCTGTCTCTCTCACACACACACACACACACACACACACACACACACACACACACACACACACACACACTATAAATAATTCTGTTTTGCTATTTCATTTGAAGTCAAGAAGTCCTCTAATACTCAGCTGCAGACTTCACCCCAAAGGCACACATTCTTAATGAACTGTTCATGGTCATATGAGAGTGTGTGCGTGTGTGTGTGAGAGAGAGAGAGAGAGAGAGAGAGAGAGAGAGAGAGAGAGAGAGAGGGTTGGGGGGATTAGAGTGAAGAAGAGGAGAGAGAAGTGGGGCAGAGAAGAAAAGGGAGGGGAAAGTGATAAAAGAGGAGTTGTGGGGAAATTTTGCAGAGTACGATCACTCTAATATTACAGAATCAAAGTCTGCGGGAGACACAGGGGCACGATTAGGAAATTCAAGTTGGATTTGTTGCTGCTGGAGTGAGATACTGAAAAACCCTCGCTCAGGCAAAAAAAGAAGAAAAAAAACCTCCAATTTTAAATTTATATCCACATTCAAATATATTTTGGGCTCCTCGTCACAGATACTTTAGTGATCCAAACCCCTGATTAGTCAAAACCTTTCCATTACGACAAGGTTTCCTGGCCATTTAGAAAACTGTATTTGAGAGAAATTGATCATGCACATTCAGAATATTTAAGCCTTCATTTGTTGGAGCCTCTCTGTGCCATTAAGTTTTCACAAACACAAGGACATCATTCTCTAAATCAGAGGCCTAAAGAGACGACAAGGCTCGTACTGTAAATTCCTCGCTGAGTTCAGTGATGCTGCTGCACACCAGCACCAGCAGTCATTTGATGAAGTGACAGTGATTCCACTTGTTTGCCGAACGCTCAGAATTGATCCATTACCGCAGCGAGGCTCTCCAACCTAAAGGCCTCATGAATACCGAAATCCAACAGGGAGAGCAGAACGAGACAGAATATAGAGAGTGAGGGGGGAGAAAGAGACAAGGACGGGTGGAAGATAAAGAGAGGGAGAAGTGAGAGAGTCGAGGAAGAAGATAAGAGAAGGAGAGAGGGAGGGGCAGAGAGACGACAAAGGAGGGAGAGAAACTCTGCTCTCTCTCTCTCTCTCTCTCTCTGTGGCCTCGCCGGCTTCCTGATCACGCTGCTTGTGAATGAGGGCATTTAGAGAGATTTTTGCAGCTCAGGGGATCTGTGCGGAGCAGCAGGGTGTCTTAAAGAAGCCACTGATCACCCATAGAGAGAGGTGAGAGCCAGGGTCCCAGTGTACAGTTATACGGATTATAAATTAAAATAATAATAGTAAGGAAAAGGGAAAAAATCGCAGGAGATACCATCAGGAGAGAAGAGATCAGAGAGAGAGGAGAAAATAGAAAATGTTGTAAAATAAACCCATTATGCCTCATCATGTAAACAAGCCTCCTACATTAACTTTAATCCAATCACTTTTATTGTCTTCAATGATGTTTCATTCCCTCTAAAATCTGATTCTCCCTCAAATCCATCAGATAATCATCTGTTTAAGTTCCCTCCCCTACATTTATTCAAAAACATCTTATATAGTTTCTCTGATCGACATATTTTATTATGGTATCCAATTCAAGCCCCACACCAAAAATACAGCAGAAGTCCAAGGCAACCAGTGCTCACAGCTAAAATACATATCTAAGAAAAACATTGTTTAGGAAATGTTCCCAATAAATTCCGGACAGTCTACTGAATATGTCGTCACTAGTTTTCATCAGCAGTATGTCCTCAGTAGAAACAGTTTGTGAAGCCTTTCTAGAGAATCCTTTTTCAGAAAGCCACAAACACAATTCAGCTCACTTCCATAGTTTTGGACTGGAGGTCAACATTTCCTGCATGTGCGTCTGATAATCTAGTGCACTTTTTGGAAAAGTAGAAAAAGTTCAAAACATCTGTGTGGCATTTAAAAAACAAATTTGGAGGGCTGTCCTTTTTTCCAGATTCAGCAGCCAGTTGTTTTACGTTGAAAGGGAGTTAAGCAGGTTTTTTTTCTACCATTATGTTTGAAATCTCAACACGTTAATGAAAGTAATGTAGAAACTGTACAGGTGACATAAGACCTGAACATTAGCTTATTCACATAAAGCGATGAGGAGCATGTTTGCAGGAACAGACGCTCCTCACACGTCTAAGTAGACGATAACAAACACAAAAGGGGGTTGATTTCTTTCAGTCTTCACTTTAAAGGATTTCTGCCCACACAAGTGCAGATCGCCTTTAGGATTCAAGACTCCAAATCGAATTTAATTTACATCGATTACCACCTCAAAAGATGACATAAGAGAGAGAAGGAAAAGCCAAGTAGACGTTAAATGATTTTAAACATTGGAACTACAAATAGTCAATTAGATTACATCCATTAAATGAATTCAAGGAACTGTTTTGATAGTGAGTTTGGGAAGTTTTCTTTGTGATTACAGCTTCTGTAAATGTAATTTTCTTTACCTTCATTTATTTACCGGTCAGTGACAGTAACCTGTAAACCTTTTGGTTTGATTAAAATGAGACCATTGAGGCATAGCTTATAGAAAATGTGTTAAAAGTTTTCTGACCATTTAGAGACAAAACAAAATATCAATTAACCCAATCCCAATATGTCAGATGAATTGACAATGAAAATGATATGTAGTTGCAGCCCTAGTTGATTTTTTTTAAAGAGAGAAATTAGTGCTGCATTAGTCAGTGCAGCAACAGGTATTGTTGACAATAAGCCGATCAGAGTGAAGATTCTCTAAAAAGGGCGTGCTCCTCTCAAATTTAAACCCCTGAAGTGGCGTCAGGTGATTCTCTATGACCCCTCTTCCTCCTCCTCCTCCTCCTCCTCCTCCAGAACCTTTTCGGATTTTAAAGTTTACCGCTGTGCAGAAAAGCGCGCGTGAATCGAGCTCCTCGAGGTGTGAACCAGAGCTATTTGAGAATGCGCAGCTAAAATGTAACCACCTGCAGTTTAAACAACAGAATCAACAAGCAGCGCTCCAGAATTAGAGCTGTCGACGCGAGGGAGAACATTACACTGAATTAATCAGGAGGAGGAGGAGCGCTGTCACACACTCATTCACACAACAATACTGTCACTGCACAAGACATATGTTTAGATTGATGACTTTTATTCATCCCTGATCTCTTAGTTCCACTTTGCATCTTGATTTTGTTACTTTTTGTTGACATTTTTTTCCTTTTCTGAAGTATGTAAAGTTTGTATACTAACTTTGTTTTCTCCTTTGGACTTTATTTTTCCAATTTTCACACCAGTTCCGTCGAAGCTCAACGGCTCGTCCCTGTCCGCCTTGTCCCTCTGTAAGGAGGGTCTCGGGATGGGAGCCGTGTCCAACCCGGCCGAGGTCTTCTGTTCGGTCCCGGGGCGCCTCTCGCTGCTAAGCTCCACCTCCAAGTACAAGGTGACAGTCGGGGAGGTGCAGCGTCGCCTCTCCCCGCCAGAGTGCCTCAACGCCTCTCTGCTGGGTGGAGTCCTCCGGAGGTGAGAGGAGTTTGTCTGTGGTTATAGAGTTGTTTTCAAACTGGGGCCACAAGCCTGCACTCTTGAGCTATTCCCCCAAAAATATCCTTTTTAAATCTTTTATTCGAAACTGTAAAGTTTGTCTTATTGACTGTATATAAAGATGGACAACACGTCTCCACCTCTTCCCCTTGTACAAAAATGAAGCCAAAATACAATAAAACAGGCACTGAAATATTGCACATGCCGACGTCATTTGGAGCCTGCAGGACATGCACTGAAGGGATCTCTCCTGCCCATTCTACTAACCAAAGCACACATTTTCACTTACGGATAAAACGTCAAAGATCCCTCGGGTTGGTACGGTCCAGTTTCTCGTTTCTGTTTGAAGCGGACACTCACGGTTATGGAAAGTTCAATAACTCTTTTGTTAGTCTTCGTTACGTTTCCTCTTACTCTTCCTACTCTACTCCTGATCAGGTACACACAGCGCCGCAGCTGAGCTATTACACATGACGTCATACCTTTTGTTTTTGTTGCATCAAGTATCTACTGAAATATAAACTTCTACACAATTTAAAAGTTCGACAACAATCTGCATGATACGAACTAAATATAGTGTCAGAAACCTTGTTGGGGAAAACAATAGCTTGACATGTATTCATCTATTTGACATGTCCCATCTGTTAACATGTAGGAGGTGGAGCTTATGACCTGTACTAAAGTCAGTCAGTAGGGGGAGCTCTAAATATTTTGGCTTCACTTTCAGTGTGCGGTTGTGCTGTCGATCTTTTTATACAGTTAGTGGATTAACCTCATGAGGCCTCGTTGTGTTCATGTAAACAGGATGAGGAGAAGTGTTGTTGAACTGATACAGCTTTGTTGCTCGACTTTAAAAGATCACAAGCGTGAAAGGTTGAGAACAAATTCATGAAATAATTTGATTTGGATAAAAAAACAGCTGTTTTTGGTTTCGTTTTAGAGCGTCCTGGCTGAGACAGGCAGCACCGTTAAACAAGTAAACAATGACTCGCCTTACATACAAACATTATACAAGATACATGACAAATATTTCTTTTAAAAAACATGAAATAACAAGGGGGAAAGTAGCAAATGTTTAAAATCATTTATTCATCAGACAGAACATCTACAGCCTTCTTATCTTGATAATTATCTAATCTAACAAATCCAAAAGTAGACTTGAAGAGTCAAGGAGGGAAAGAGCGCCCCAAAAGCCGTGAATTGATGTACACAGACACAAAGAATGAAAAGATTTAGAAGCTAACACTCCAACCGTTTGTACGTAACGTCTGTTTAACACTGATGTAATGCCCCCGTTCAAAACACCAGTGGCAGCCATCTTGGTTTGTTTACGAGGGAGATACCTGAGCAGCGCTTTAACCTGCACCTTGTAAGTTGTGATCTGTTTGTGCAAATAACACATGAGCTCACAGATTTTTATTTTGAAAGCAGCCGTGGATGATACCGGATATTTATTCTTTCTTTTTGTGAAAGAGCAGAAAAAACACGGAGCCAGGGTTTGACAGTCAAACAAACAACAGTGCAGGGGAGAGACAGCCGCTACAAAAAGATCTTGAGCTTCATTTTGTGTTAAAAGTTGTATAAATGTAGCTCTAGTAAAATGGTGAAGCTGAACTTCCCCGGTGTACCTGCAACAATGTGATGCAGGCTGCGTCCTTGTATTGAATTTGTAAGTAAAGATTGTTGTTATCATGCTTTAAGCCACATGACAGAGGTGGCTCTTGGTGTACACATCCTTTGCTATGAACCGCGTCCTCTATTCTCCAGAAGCTTTCAGAATAAAGCGCTTTAACTTTACTATGAGGCCTCATGCTGAGGACCCAAAATGGGTCATGGGACTAAATCACAAGAGGAGCAATGTGTTTTAATGAAGCACAGCCCCGGGGCAAGAGAACAACTTTATGATGCGGGTAGAGGGCTGAAATTCTTTAAAAGGACATCATTAAAAGATCTAAAGCGTAGTAAATATTATAAAGCGTCCTCAGCGGAGACAAACAGCTACTCCCCTGATAATAACACACGACTGACAAAATGAGTCTTTTGCAACTATTTCAAAGCTGTAATAAGTTGTTTCTTGGTAAACTAGGACTTATCATATGTTACGTTTAAAAAATACTTTGCTTTTGTATCGATAAACCACCGAACGCTGCATGAAGCTGGTCAAATAAGCCCCGCCTCACACGAATACAACAGCAACTTAATCAACTTCCACATCAACACTTACCCATGTCATTTATGAATCTAAAATATAAGTAAAGAATCTCACAAGGGGCCGTTATCTACACAGTGTGCTTTTCCTTTTTTTAATTATGGGACATTTTCTACTAATTAAGGAAGCCCTAAGCGAACATGCATCCTTACATTTTATTTACTCTGCTTTCCTGTGAGGACATTTCTGGTTGGTTTCTCTAGATCGCGACTTCATTATCTCGTATCCCAAGAGCTGCAAAAGCACAAAAAAAACATAGAAACAGGCTTAATTTACGTCATCGGTGTGGGCAGTGGCAGCATGGCGTGAGGTTGTCTGGCCTATCGTAGCGGCCAGACGATTGTTATGTTTACTAGATCATCATAAAAATATAAAAATAAGTCGAGATATCAAGCTAGAAATACTCGTTATCACAGGAATGTTGAGTAAAGGACCTGTATGGTTTATGTCCACTTTGGGCTTCCGTAATCATTACTGCTTTGCTGTTACTTAATTTTGAATGCTGGGAGTATTTAGATTCTATTTATTAGAAGATGAATCAAAGAAAAAGTCTCTGAATGTGTCTTCCCTTACTGCTGCCGATCAGATGAATAACTTTAAAATATATTTTTTAATGGTAATTATTAAAATGTTCTTACATTTTAAATATTAAAAAGAGAAAGGGATTAGTAGAGGCAAAAGAAAGTCGAGCAAGAACTGCAAAAAAACACCAAAAGATGCAAGATCCTATCAGTGTTGACAGGAAGCATACTGAAGGAAGATTTCAGCTTCACATTCACTTACATAAAAGCACACACACACACACACACACACACACATACACACACACACACACACACACACACACGCACACACGCACACAGCATGACAAATCTCATAAAGACAAACAGACACAGAGCTAAGATACAGAAGACACACACCCACACACACACACACACACACACACACACACACACACACACACACACACACACACACACACACACACACACACACACACTGAAGCAGCATCTCCTAAAAACTGCTCTCTGTCTCTGTGTCCCCCCTCAGGGCGAAGTCAAAGAATGGTGGCCGCTGTCTGAGAGAGCGTCTGGAGAAGATTGGCCTCAACCTGCCCGCCGGGCGCCGCAAGGCCGCCAACGTCACTCTGCTAACATCTCTTGTGGAGGGTAGGGGAAGAACACACACACACACACACACACACACACACACACACACACACACACAAAAACAGTGACCTGCATACATGCTGACAGAAACAGACACATATTCACATAGAAATATCTCTGCATGAGCACACATGAATAAACAGTCAGAGCACGGGTGGCTGCTTTCGTGCGGGGCCACACACAAGGGAAGGGTGGCGTTTGTAAAGTCAGTGTGCGCCCGCCACACAAAGCCAAAGAGCAATGAACTGTTTGAGTGGTGAAAGTGAGAAAAACGGCTGCGGAGTTTGTCTTGTGACCCGGCCTGACGCGAGCACTCACAGAAATCGATTGTGTGTCTTTTTAAAAGAGTTTCTACGAGGTTATTTGATTTACATTTAAAATGAGACCTAACTAATGCAGCACACTGTTCATGATTCTTCTAAATAGTTCTCATGTTTTAATAGACACACTCTCATCCTCTCCTCCTGCAGGTGAAGCCGTCCATCTGGCGCGGGACTTTGGTTACGTGTGTGAGACAGAGTTTCCAGCCAGAGCCACAGCTGAGTATCTGTGCAGGCAGAGCGAGCCGGACCAGCTCCCAACACGCCGCAGCATGCTGCTCGCCACAAAGTGAGTGCTTCCTCCACACGTTTGGATAGCCTAACACGCTGTTTGTCTTTAAAGGAGAACATCAAAGTCACTTTGCTATTCGTGGGGACGTTTGACTCTAACAGAAACGCCTCTTGAAATAATAAAAACAAATATGATATTTAAATCTTGGAACATGGAACAACAATATCTTTAAAAGCTTACTATTGTGAAACTCTAAATTCCATCCTTACATCCTCGTGGTTCTGAGTTTGAACAGCTTTAAAATATCGTCTCAGGCAATTCGTCAAGTCTTAGAAAATCCAAATGACATCCCTCATGTCATTTTAAAGTCGGCTTGAAGACTACAAGTTTCAGGAAGCTTGTGAAGGGCATGTAGTCTGAAAGAGGGTCTAACAGGATTCTAGTTGCATTCTGGGAAGTGTAGGATCCAGTTTACTTGGAGCTTCAAGCACACTAAGGGGTCAATAAATTAGCCAGGATGTTTTGTCTTCTGGTGCTTCAGTTTGGTCCTTTTTTTCTACTGTGCATCAAACTGTTTAACACCAAGTGTAGACTGATGAAGGGAGGTTTTAAAGTTTAACAGGACAAGTAGTGCTTGATACCAGGTTTAACTTTCAATTAAAGTGAAAATGCCTCAGGCTTTGATTATACCCAGTTCATTTGTGAACTGGAATGTCATCTGTTTGAAAAATGATTTGATTCAGTTTGAGGATTAACTTGTTATCACTCACCTGACCTGACCAAAGACGCTCCACATTTTGGTCACCATATGAATGTGACCGAATTGATTTTCAGGATTTAAATGTATTTTGTTAGAATACAAAAAAATCTTGTAAGGCTACAACGTAGTTTACCATATGCATATATTTATTGTACCATGTAGGATGGTCCAAAGGCGTGAAACAATTTTTAAAAAGGAAGTTGCTTCACTACAGCCACAACATTTTTAAAGAGATGCACATTTTGTGCTCTCTATACTTTGATGAAGCCAAAACCATCCGAACTGAAGAAGAAGAAACATCTCGTTATGTGTTCAGTGTTTATTTGAGACACTTTCAGACCCAGTCAACCTCACTGGCCTTTTTTATGCGGGTTTGGAGACTTTCTTTTTGGCACCTGTTTGAAGTTTTCAGATTCAGTTGAATTAGTTGAATTTTCTGTTACCGAGCATGAGGTGGTTGACAAAGAGGTTAAAGGTCAAGAGCATTCAACAATAAGTAGAGACCATCTTGGTATGATATCAAGCTGATGTCTCCTCTCTTTTCTTTCTCCTCTCAGGGAGATCTGTAAGGAGTTTGTGGACCTCATGTCCCAGGACCGCTCTCCGCTGGGCGGCAGTCGACCCACCCCCTGCCTGGAGCCCGGCGTCCAGGGCAGCCTCACCCACTTCAGCCTGCTCACCCACGGCTTCGGCACCCCCGCCATCTGCGCCGCGCTCTCCGCCTTCCAGAGCTACCTGATGGAGGCGATCAAAATGCTAGACAAGGGCGAAGGTGGAGGGAAAAACCACCACGAGAAGGAGATGAAGCACCGCAAATAGGCGGAGGACGGACTGCTGTGTTAATGTACGAGAGGCAGAAAGGAAGAGAAAAGAGGGGAAAAGACTGACTGTTACCCCCTCGGTGTCTTTTCTTTTGCCCTCAGGATGAAAACTGTTACCTCCCAGAACCCCTTGCGGCCCCTCTGGTCGAGGAGGCGGGGTTTACGATGATATCTGTACTGTAATGTGTTTCCACCTCACTCGAACATGACGCATGGACCTCTCTTCTCAGTAGCTGGTTTGTGTCATGATGGCGTCTACTAAACATCTATTCAGGATGAGTTCCTGCATATGGCTGTATAGTTTTATTTACCCCCACTTCTACCTTTATTTAACATTTTTGGTAAACATGTCACCTTTATCAGTGTTTTAGAAACCCCTGCCTCCATCAGTCGCGCTCCCATTCACACATTCTTCGGACTGAGCTCATCTGGAAATTGTCCTAAGCCATATCTGAGACAACAAACCTGCTCTTTGCTCCTTTGGAACTTTTGGAAGACTTTTAACTCCAACTGATTGGACGAGCAATGCTTCCATATGTAGTTCTTTTTAAGTGGTGGTCATGGGAAATGGAGTTCTCTGGGAGTGAGAAAAGGAGGAGTCAAAGGCAGCTACAGGAGATTTGTTTTCTTTTGTTTTGAAGTGCTGCGTGTTGGTAACTTAAGAAAAGAACAAATCATTTTGTACTTTCTGTGTATGTTTATTATTAATGTTATTACTGTTGTTATTATTATTATTGTATTACGACATAAATGTAATATATTATTAAACAATTAAGAACAATCAGTCTAGTTTCACGAGTGTGTTTTTACGTTGCGATGTTTCAACTCAGATGTAAAGAAAATGAAACAATGGAGATCCCTTCAGGTACTTTTTAAATACAGCTACCTTCCTTTAAGTCCAAAGATGAGATCGGCTCTTTTTGTAAATGCTTTCTCTTTACCTTTATACCAACACTGACATGACAGTGAGAGTAGCTTTGTGAGGGTCACGAGGCTGCAACTAAAGGTACAATATGCAACATTCTGACTATTAATACGGCAAATATCAAATGTACCCTATTTATACCCGATGTAAATGTATTGTGGAGTAAAAACAGAGTGAAGTCAAACTCCCTCTGGGTTTGTTGTTCTCAGCTCTGTGTTCACATGGACGGACGCGTCCTTCAGCTTGTTTACGTTTCGCTCAAAGGCTTTTTTTTTCCGAGTTAATCCCTCCCTCTCCAACTGTCAGTCCTGCCGCCATGTGGGGTACAGTGACACGGCCACGCCCACTCGGAGAAGGTCACAAGAGTTAAACTGAAGGAGAATCAGTAAACTTTCTAATTCCAAGGAAAGATTTTCTATGACCTAAAAAGACAAACATGCATGAATATCATAACTTGAACTTGATCGCAGAATCCTGTTTTCAGATGTTTACTAGCACTCATGTGCTGCTGTCGATGCCTTACAGAACCCCGCAAGTGAAGCAAGACAGGAGGGGGGGGGGAAGTTTGGAGACTGGAGGGGAGGGGGCAGCTGAGGGATGAAGAAGGTGTCTCTGATGAGAGCATTGTTTTGATCTGAAAAAATGCTCTGAAAGTTGTATAGTAAGCCTTTAATGTTTTTCAATAAAATGCTTGGATTAATAAATGTCTTAGATCGACTGTCTTAGATTATTAACAAAAAGTGTTCAATATATTTCAGGTAATCAGAAATAATCAGATTGGTGTCTATTGAGACTACAGTTAACTCTTCTAACTCTGCTAGTCCATCTGAACAAGCATTATATTATGTGTTATGAAACAAAGCATGTTGCTTTCCCCTTGAAATATTTACCAATGTCTGTCTGGATTTTCCTTAATCATTATCCTTACAGTTGCTGACCAATTGTTGAGTTGTTTCAGGTACAACCATGGTAAACATTAGCATGTTAGCTTTTAGCCCAAAGCCCTAAGCAAGCTCATTTAGCGCAGACAACTGTTTAACCCTTTGTGAAGATTTAGCCTAATGGGATTTAGAAGTGGAGCAGGGTGTGAATTAGTGGCCTTACTCAATACTCACACCATGCACAGGACACATTGCCTGTGAGCATTCCAAGGGCCTTTAAAAAAAAAAAAAAGTCATGGCCCCTGTATGGATGCCGGGCTCCAGCGGGGGGCATCACAGCTGCAGCTCCGAACCGAGCACTGAACCTGGGACTTCAGAGACAGTTGTGCGACCCCCTCTGCCACACAAACCACACACCTCTGTTCCCCCCTCACCGCATCTGTTCTGCATCTCTCCCACAGACCACCCCTCACCTCTGCGGCACTCTCCTTCACTTTGTTTAACCAGGACGAGATGCTCAACACAATCACTGCTTTCCAGGGACTGCACACATACACGTGTCGCACACTCTCGAACATCACTCATCTCTAAACCTGCCGTATGTCCCTCTCTCTCCTCCTATCTCATTACCCTCCTGTGTCAACCCCCACCTAACTCCCCTCCTCCTCCTCCTCCTCACCCCCTCTCCCCTACTCTCTCCCTCTATCTGACACTCAGCGGGGCCGCTCTCCATCTCTCCCTGTGCCTGCAGGCAAACATATGCTGCTCTTCCCGTCAGATTCCGGTGTGTTTGAGAGAGGAGGGATTGTTTAATGTTTATTAATCACCTGTCTGTGCAGCAGAGAGGAGACGGTGATGATAGAGCCACACACACTGGTTGTCTAACTCTGCCTATCTCTGACACACCTACACACAGACAGCCTGTCTCCCTTCACACACATACACACATTTATGTGATGTTACCACCTTGCCGGCCTGGATTTTCCATTTACAGCTTATTTATTGTAACACTCTCTATGCAGTCAAAATATAGTGTTTCAGCAGCTACATATTAGAAAGCTGCTAAAGAGCATCCTGCAAACCCTTCGAAACATATTTCACTATCATGTATAAAGAAGGTATTCAATTCTTGCACATATACTGTGCTTTAAATGAAGACCTCATGTGGCCTGACTGGCCTCTAACCCACAGCCCTTCTAGTTAGTTATTTAAGTGGGCTCTAATTTCTCTTTAAATGATCTTTAAATTGAACGCCAAGACAGACAGAAAGTGTCCTTATTGTGTCCACAAGGTCTCTCATCGTGTCACGCTCATAAATGACTGTAAAGCTGTTGTTTTTACGACTCCTGAAATGTTCTGGAAATTCTCAAGCAGCCTGCCCCTGAAAACATCCTGAGCTGTTTGTTCATCACAGCTTGAAGTTTTCGCTCTCGACACTGTGAGGGGTTCGGCTGAGGGTCCCAGGTGGATAGACATGACGTAAAAAGAACACGCCAAGATGGCTGCCGAAAAACAAGAGTCTGACACTATGACGACAGTTTTTGTGCCTTCACGTGACTACTGCGAGTAATTGGAAGTATTCACAGAATCAACGAAGGAGAAGAACATACTGGATTTTTGTCTTTTTGTTTTCCAAGTATCTAAAAAGTGTTTTTGTTTTCAACTTTATTGTCGACCTTGGGAATTGTTGCATTAGCAAACATAGCGAGAAAAACAGTGAAATAAAAATGTCCTTGAGTTGAGATTATTTATACCAATAAAACACACAAGCATACTTTAGTTCGACTGCATCTTCAGCTTGTTGACCTTCCTGTTGGTGAAGTAGACATCTGATAATATATCTCACACTAATGTATTCACTGCAGTTCTTACTTTCTCCTGTTTGGACTCCAGGTTGAGGCTCACATGTATTTAAATTCGGGGTGTGTGGTGCATCAGTGGGTGGTTAAACAAACAGAGGCTCTAAAACATTGAACAGGTACAATATTTAAAATATATATTTTTCTCCTGAAGCGACGTGGATTTGTTTTGAAAACCTGGCTGAGGTTACACACGCTGAATGACAATCAGAGCACCTGTACAACATCACCTGATTCATTCGTTCTGCTGCTGCTGATGCACACTAACTGTGCTGGTTATGTTTATTCATTCACTGACACTGCGTCAGAGGTGTTGATACAACTCTATGGTAATTTTTTTTTAGGGCCCCATTTTCTCATGTTTTAATTAACTTCAAGGATATGTTGCTATTTTTAGTTTCAGGGTATCACGTCGGGGGTCAGGGGTATCACTGAGAACACAGCTCGGTTTGATCAACAAAACGTGAGAATATATTCACTTATATTACAAATAAAACGAGTACGCCATGTGACCTTTATGCCCTGAACATTTGAACCAAAACTATTGAAAGCACAGAGCCCTAAAATACTATTTTCACTTAACCTGCTTTTCTTTAGCATCATGACAAAATGCCACAGAGTTTGGTCATTTAGCAGATTAATTTAAACGAACCCTTTCTTTCAAAGAAACACTATATATGCCTGCGTGTCTTGTTACACGTGTACAAGCATGAGCGAGTGTGTACATTACACACAGTCGCTGAGTACAAGTGCAAAAGTACACAGCCAGGAGGCTGTTCTCTTTCCATGTGCAGATGAGCAGACTAGAGAGCAACGAGAAAGCACCACAGGGACAAAGAGCTTGTATCTGAACTGTGTGTCACTTTTTATTGGAACAGAAAGAGCAAGGAGGTCAACGGTACAAAAAAAAAAAAATGAGGAGAGAGAAAGAATCGAGGGCGTGAGGGGTTGGTAGTCAAGCAGAGAGCGGTCACTTAGCGCCAGAGGTGAGCTTCTCCAGGTCATGGATGCCCTCCTTGTCAATCAAACGCACGGTGAAGGAGGGGAGGTTGAGAATGAAGCGCTTGTTCAGCTGCAGGAGGGAGACGGAGACAAGACAGAGGGAGAGGTATTAGAATAAATTCACAGAGAGAGAGAGAGAAAAGATGAGGTGGAAAAAACAAACTATATAATAAGAATCAGAAATATAAACAATAAAGAGGAAGACTGACTATTTTAAACATGAACACCTAGCTTTATTTAAATGGTTTAAGAAGCATTTCTTAACTCCTGTCAGTCTTTCTGTCCTAAATATGCCACAACAACTAAGATATTTATACACATCTAGTCTGTCTGTTTGTGTCTCCTGGCATGTGTATGAATAGTAATCTCTGTAGACAGCTGCAGAAATGATTTTAAAGAAGTTAGTGGTGTCTGGGATGGTCGGTCGAGGCTTTCAGTGGCGCTAAGGGCTCTCTGGTTTCACTGTGGGCAGATTCCAATAAAGTCAATGGATCAATAAACGAAACAATGCGGATAAGTTTGCATGAAAACTTTTTTTTCTGAGATACATGTCTGCTGTCAGAGAGCCCGGTGAAGGCTGGCAGCGGTCCTCTCGGCTCCTCGGTGAGGTCACAGTCGTTGAGGATCGAACTAAAGAGCCGCTCATGTGTCACTTTTCAAAGTTCAACAGTCAACTTTTTTGTCAATTGTGTTGTTACCAAGGGACATATGGAGGATCGAAGAGCCATTTCTCTGACACCCAAACACAAAACCAACGAGAAGATTTGAAAAGTCCCAAACTTTGTGTGCTTGTTGTTTGATTGTGGCCGTCAGAGATAAACAGTTTAGTATCACCAGGAAAGAAATGCGAGTCCCTGAAGTATCCATCACTGTTCTAGAAAAGTGATTTATACTTAATGCATTTCTCTTCTCTCTTCATCCTATGGTGCATTTTGCTCTGTGGTTTGTTCATCATTTATATATAACAATGGTTATAAAAACATAAGAATTTAAACGATCTAAAAGTTATTTAAATATCTGCAAAAGTAGGAGGGGGCAGATAAAGAAACTGTGATGATAAATACTTTAAAGTAAAAGTCAGAGTTGAGATGGAAAGTGAAATGCAAAATAAAAAAATAAAAAATGTGATTTTATGCGAATTATTCACATTTATATCTTCAAATTAAAACCGTCTTTAACTCACCTCCTCGATGCACTTCTTCAGCAGATCCATGGCCTCTTCTCGGGTCAGATCTTAAACAAAAAACAAACAAAAGAAAAGGAGACGACTGTCAAACTTATCAAGAATACATTCACGACAAACCACGAATTGAACCTACAAGCTGTAGTCTGCTTTCTACTGTAATCACTTTCTTTTAAATACAATGGTTTTATTTACCAAGACTAACGTCACATTTGCAATACGTTAATTCTTTTTGATACCACGTGTTTTAAAATGATACAGTCCCCGTTATTTTAATTATTGATATTATTAAAAATAGAGACGCACCGATCCACCTTTTTCAGCTCGATCCGATATTTTGATATCAGGACTAATAGTGTTCTTGTTGTTGTTATGTGTGACTGTGAGGATACACAAAGCTGTAGTAAACCCAGCATTGCATTGAGCTGGTTTTTCAAATTAAATCTTTTAAACTGAAGTGTAAGAGTTGTACTTAAGATCACATAGAAGGAGCTGACCCATCTGGTCTGAACGTCGTCATGGAGACTATCGTGGGTCACTTCTTACAGTTCAGTGTGAACGTCTTCAAAGTGCAACTGTGATAATGTTTGAAGTGCCCAACCATATTTCTTGATCAGTGACGTGGATCGGCGCTGTCAGTCCGAAACGCAAATAACGTCAATATCGGACCCGATACCGATATAAGATCGGATCGATCCCATCTCTTGTTAAAAAATACACCGTATCACCGTGTTTGTGCAATTTAGACAGTTTGCCTGTAATTTTTGGCATTAAAAACAAGAAATGACTCGATATATGGGGCTAAGGACTTTTCTATCATGGTCTCAACAGGTACATTATTTGATTTTTACTCATATCCAAGTTTAAGACCCTAACCAAGACCCCTCTTCAGTGACCAGAGTATAAAATAAACTCCATTACCTCGTCAGTGAACACAGACTCAAATCATTTCTCTCCTTTGTCTCTTTGCGCTCCGTCTCGAGGGAACGGTAAACAGAAAATAACATGTGAGGCATTTCTCTGGACTGACCTGGTCTGTAGTGCTGGTCGAGGATGGACAGAGTGAGGAAGGCTCCGTAGCCGTGGGCAGCGAAGGGGGCCTTGGCCAGGGAAGACAAGTAGTCCATATAGTAGAGACCCGGGCCGTCTGCGTCATCGTAGCCCGCCAGCAACAGGTTCACATGGTAAGGAGTCTGGAGAGAGAAGGGGGGGATTAACATTCAGATCTATAAGAAGGATTTTAAAGGGATAGTCATTCATCGTTTATTGGAAAATGTGGATTTAAGAAATGTTAGCTTTCACTTTTTGGATATATTTGGAGTGAAAATATTTATTCTTTGTGACCAGTGCAAAAGAGGAGCACCGTTTCACCATCAGCTGAATCTGAAGAGATCTAGACTTAGAAAGTTGTGAACATGAGTACCCTGTGTGCAGTAAACTGTCACAGTGCATTTATACACTTAAATAGTTACGTCTTCTTCTCTCCAATTAGAGGTGACAACATTACGATTAGCATGTGGCTACAAAGATGTCAGCCGAAGTTCAGTATGTCGCAAAGTATCTATTTAAACGCCTTTCATCAACAAGTTCACGACCGCTTAGCACTTGAAAAGTACAACTTGTTCCTCAACTTCCCAAAAAATGAATTGCTTCCAATAAATTTTATTTTAAAATTTGGCGGAGAAATGGAGTGACGCACAGAGCGGCCATATTGACGCAGCATAAACAGCGGTGAGATGGTAGAGGGTGGTGGAGGGAGAGGAAAGGTGAAAGGGCGTCACAGGACAGAGAAGGTAAGTGTGTGTGTGTGTGTTCGATAGTGTCACTGGCAGTGTGACATCTGCCGGGAGTCAACACCCCTGTTGCTCCATCCTTTGCGCCCTCCCCTCCCCTCCCTCTTCATCCCTCCTCTAACCCCCTCCCTCCCCTCCTCACCCCGTACCCTGGAGTAGTGCCAGGGCTCATTAAAAACTTCTGAAGTCGTTTCTCTTGCCCCTTCCTCCCCCCTCATCTTCTCTTTTTTAAATTACATCTTTTACGCTCGCAGCCTCTTCTCCCTTCTCTTCCTCCAAAACACTAATTTTCTCTCTTCGCCACTGTTCCCCCCCGTTTAGAAAAAAATCCCTTTAAAGCAAGACAAGTTTTAGGGATTTCAAAACAACTTATGGCCTAAATTTGTGAAGAAATGCAGCAGTTTTTGATTAAAATGCAAGAGGAAATTAAATGTTGCGTTTTCAATGAGGCAAATATGATTCATATGATGCCAGACGAGTTGTGATCTACACCTGGCCTCTCATTTCAATTTATCTCTCAGCCGACCTGCTTATTGCTGTGACTTGTGTGCGTTAGCGCCGTATTTGCCACAAGGGCAATAAGGATTGTTATGCTCCCTGTGGAGAAGGCTTTAGTGTGCGTGTTAACGAAGGTTTGAAGCGCACACACACACTCCTGAGAAAGAGGTGTGTTTTTGAGGCGTGAATCTCAGGATGAATATCTAAGTATGTGTGTGTGTGTGTGTGTGTTTATGTGTGTGTTTTAACTCCTCTGTGAGCTTGTGAACACTCCCGTGGCGTCACCCCCACCCACCACACACCTGTCTCACTGGTTACAATGTAACAATAATACGGACTTGGCATCAAAATAACCTTCGCTTCCCATGTCACCTCTGAGGGAACCAAGCACCTTGTTAACCAGCCACCTGAACTCACACCCAGCTTCACATGCAAACATTTCACATATGTTTTTTCTTTATACGTTTTGTACCCCCCGCTGTGACTCCGTGCTCACAGCCAAACAAGACGACCGTAGAAACAAAAGCTCTACCTGACATATCACCTTTCAACTCTGTAGCATAGCTTAGCACAATGACTGGAAACAGATACAAACTGCTAGCCTGGTTCAGTTCAAAGTTAAGAACCAGTAGCCAAGAGTTTATCAGAAACAAACCACTACGTTTAGCTCTTACAATTTGGCTTAAAAGAGCAACATATTAGTACTGTTCATTCATTTGTTGACTTAAATCTTCCACTGTTTTGAAGTCAACTGAGCAGTTTGAGTAATTTTTTAACCCCTCACACACGGCTGTACTCACACTCCAATCCTAGTGGCGGTAATGCTCGTAACTATTCGCTAACCTTTATCAAACAACAAAAGAAAAAGAAGAAGATGCAGACGCAACAAAACACACAAAGAGAAAGAGTAATATACGATAGCCAGATGACATGGCGGAGCTACAAGACCTGCCTGCTTCTTAAAATGCGTTGTGTGGGGAAACAGCAAGGTACGTCATTGGACACACGTCAAACATGCTAATGAATATTAGACTGCATCACCCAGAGGTGTCAATCACTGCAGCTAAGCAACAGAAAACTGGTGTCCAACAACTTATCCCCGCTGTTTTAAAAAGCCTCTGGATGTGAAAGCAGAGCGGGTCGAGGACATTAGATCTCTCTCTCTCTCTCTCTCTTCACACTACAGGCTGAACCAACCATCACAGGTATTTCCAAATAACACACCATGGAACAAACTGTAACGTGCACCACTGTCAGTTCAGAATAAATTAGAGAAACCTAGAATTATGCACCCGAGGCTTTTTGTTTGTTGTTGAACCAGACTCGTCCCAAATCATGATCCCAAAACCACGGTGCAAACTGAACCTTCACCTCTGTGGACCGTTACATCCTTATTGTTTAATCTTCAAAACCATTAGTAAATATGTCCAACCAATGTTGTAAACACACATTTTGTTCAGCGTCCTGTTCATTTGAGACAAGAAAACTACAAATTTGTGAGTGTAGTCTGAGTAAGTTAAACACTGAAAGGTGTGGACGTTTTTGCTTGACGTATAACTCATCAAAATGACCCGCGATTAATTTTCATCCTTATTGTTTAATCTCTGATGCTCAAGTTCTATCAGCGAGCTAAAGAGGTTCTGTTAGGCTGGTTCTGTAACCTTTGGAGAAAGCCATATGTTTAACCATTTCCAGTCTTGAACCAAAGCTAAGCTAGGCTAAGCTAGGCTAAGCTAAACTATCTTGGCGGCGCTAGCTTCATATTTAGTGTACAGATGTAAGAGTGGTATCAACCTCTCCTTAACTGTTTGTAAGAACGCAAATTAGTGTTAGTGAAAAAGGTCGCACTATTCTTTGCACATTTGTTAGTGGAGGATTTGGAGAGAAACACGTCTAGTTGTGACACAAAATAAGGTCAGGGTCTTAAAAGAATCATCACAAACTCGTCCGCAAAACTCGACTCTTCCACGCTCAAGCCCTCGCCCCCCTCCCTCCCTCCATCTCCCCCTTCCTCCCCCCTATTTTTGCACCCTGCCCCGGGGCATGTTCTCTTTATTGGCATTTCTCCTCAATCTGCTGTATTAATTGTTCATCTGTGCAGGAGCAGGGGAGCCGTGTGCAATATGGCGCCAGTAATTATTTGTGCCCATTGTGTGCCCGTGCTACAAAATATCTTACGAAGCCATATGGGGCCAGCTGTAGATCAGCAACACAGCAGCACGAAGGCAAACTGTTGCTGATCTTACTTACAGAAAAAAACACACCAAAATAAACTACTCCAACTTCAGGAGCTTAAAATTTTAACTTTTTCAACACACTGCAGATAAAAATCCCCCCGTAGACAAAAACTGACGGCTGTGAGGCCTTTAGGCGTCATGGTAACGTCCAATTTTTATATCTATTAACCATCTGCCTTCACTGAGTTTTGCTGTAACAATTTAACCCCATTGATCCTGCTAAGACTGCTGCAACATTCAATTAACTATCAGTGTAATCTTTGTTTTATATTCGGTTTGAGCAAACCTTTCAGCGCATCAGTCAGTCAGCTAAAACAAACAGATGCTGAGTTTCTATGCCCCTAAAACTTTGCAGTTGTTGTTCTGCTTTGTGGTGAATTTCATGTGTATCATTACTGATATGCATGCAGCACAGCCGAGGCCTCAGGTGATTTTATTTACTGTGTGTGTGTGTGTGTGTGTGTGTGTGTGTGTGTCTCTGTAAAGCCTGAGTGAACGCTGCACTCCAGAGGTTAGAAGAGTTGTTTTTGTGGACGGCGGGCTGGTAAGCAGCACACGGTCGTATGTGAACGGGGGGTTTCGCTTGCTCTGCGCCGACATGCTCTGCTGACTTTAGCTAACTACACCTCCCGGAGGTCTGCAGCCACTCGGGTATGACATCTTTCAGACTAAAGGACTCATCTGTAATTTATCCTGCAGGAATAAGGCCATCAGAATTAACAATATACCACTGATTAATTTATCAGCCAGTGCCTTTTAACCTAGGGGTTTGGACATGCCAGTGGGATCATGTGATGATTTTGGGGGGTTCAGAAGATGATTTAAGGATGGTAGAAAAAGAAAGAGAGATGTGATGTACAAAAGCAGATCATTATCTCTCCTCTCTGTCTGGGCTGAACTTTAATCTGCACTGATTTAATCAGATTAATTAAAATAAACTCAAACATATGCAGCCAGTTCCCCCAGACAGGAGCCGAGCGTAGTCTTTGGGACTACAGGCGTTTTTTGTGTGTTTTTTAAACAAATACACATTTTGTTTCATTCAAAAAATGAGCTTAGTCTCCGGTTCACAAACCAGCTCGTGGTGTCGACGTTTATTTTTGCTGCTGAACATGTTGCATGTGATTTTTCTTTTAAAGTTGTGTGGACCCAAAAAGATGAAATACACAACCGTTCACCATACACTCCGATTTTTGGAGTTTTTTGTGATGTTTTTATGAGAATTTAAATGACGGATATGCGTGTGCAATAAGAATTGTTTTAACTGATATGAAATCAGTCCAGACAGGCCGACCCTGATCAACTTAGGTGACCTCATGCTGTGTGTAATGTGACCATCCTCACGTGATTAAACTGTCTAGCCTTTAACTTTGAGCCTGACAGATCTTAATACATTTATATTATGTTTTTATAAATGCATTGAGAGCTAGTTTGATTGTTTGTTCTTCATTTAAAAAGATTATCCTATTTGAGTGCAATTAAAATGTTTATTTCCAGTAAAGTGCTCACAGTATGTTTCAGAGTATGAAGCTGTGATTTAATCATTTCCAGGATTATAAAATTAATCACTAATAATTTGGCCAGATTCATAAAACACGTTTTCGTATTATCTCATGCCTAATGAAAGCACAAGTGTTAAATTCCTGTAAAAGACATTTGGAGGAACATTTTGTCAACATTTAAAGCTTATGATTGTGAAGTTGTTTCAAGCTGAAATTATTTTGAATTTCAATTCTGACAACTTTCGTCAAGTTTGTTTCAGTATTTTTCTAAATCCACTCGTTCCAGATTCTGAAATGTGAAGATTTGCTGGTTTTTATTCTCTTTATTAAATATTATTTTATTAAATGAGCTTTTCTTTATATTTCAGGCAAAAGAAGCACTTTCAAATACGTTACGTTGAACTCAGAAAAACTCACATAATCCAAACTCTATAGATTAAGATCAGAGTGTAGAGTGATCAGTGATGAAAAATAATGCACATTAGTTTAAGTCACAAACAATCCAGACACTTTTTCAGATAATTACTATAATACACGCATCTTCTGCGTATTTGATATAAAACTTTGACACGTTATTCAACGATTCAAGACCTTCATGGAGGATTTCTCTTAGTTTGACAT
Organism: Tautogolabrus adspersus; assembly: GCA_020745685.1. Taxonomy (NCBI): domain Eukaryota; kingdom Metazoa; phylum Chordata; class Actinopteri; order Labriformes; family Labridae; genus Tautogolabrus; species Tautogolabrus adspersus. Next base: position 23,318,565 of record CM036550.1, on the reverse strand, counting down.
CCAAGTGGACAGCACACATTACAGACTCTACGAACTCAAGATGTTCTGGGGGTAAAAAAAAACACACCGTAAAAAAAAACTGTTTATACAACATAATTTGCAAATGTCCGTGTACTCTGGAGGTTGATGAATGTGAGAGGAGCATAGCTGCAGGAAGGTGTGGGATGCCGAGGAGAAAGTGCTATTGCTTCAGTTTCTGAGCACTCCTGAGGACGCAGCGTTAGTAAATCCTGCACTCATAAAACCAAATTCATAACCGTGAGGCACGAAAAAATAACGATACACTCGCCGCTTATGGCAAGACATGAATATAAATGTTATCCTCCGCAACACGTACAACCTTGACAGAATGAAAACGATCCTGATCCTATAGGTCCCTCTGTGCGCCGGCTGTGTATTGTGTTTGTGTGTGTATGTTGACTCCTACTCGTTCTCACACTCAAGTTTGTCTACTGGGCCTGCTTGCCTCCCCCCTGGGACCCCCGCTCCTCCTCCTCTATCCCCCGTTCGATGTGTCCCACATTCCCTCCTCTGCCACACTAATTGTTTTTTGTAATTATTTTCACCCTTCTGCTATTGTGACAAGCAGCGGCTGCACGGCTCTTAACAAATTAGTGCAAGAGACACAACGTGCGGGTTCGAGCAGAAGTGACTGGAGCCGAGCAGGTTACAACTTTAAACACAAGCAGCTGTGTAGTACAAGTTCAAATCAATGTCATATATGCACGACTGAAATGTTCTACTGAGAAGTCAACGACTACTTTGAGCTTAGTTCATCCATGTGTGCGTGTATGTGACCACTTGTGTGTTTGGTTGTTTGTGTGGCTACGTTTGTTTTCTCCACGTTTTTATTTGACTTTCTTTATGCTTTTTGGTGTTTGATTGCTATGTGGTGTGCCTGATGTATGTTGGGTGCATGTTTAAATCATTGATTTCTGTATATTATCCATGATGATTGTAGACTTAGGTTAAATATGTGTATGTATTTGGTTTTACCCCTCAGTGTAAAGCATATTGAGCTTATCTGTGATTAAAGCTGCATATATTATTGCTACTTTAAGGTGTTTTTGAGCCAAAAATATATAATATTTCCTTGATCTGGCTGCACAAATATATGATATCAAATTTAAGATCGGTCCTTTTTTAGCCCAAGTAAAAAAGTGGGTTTTAAAGTTGGTTAGCTGGATAAATATTACAGAATGAGTTAATTTGCTTATCCTTTGAACATATATTCAACTGAAGACAGCCCAAAACAATACATCAAATGTCCCCTCTCATATATTTGATGTGACCTAATAATGAACTCATTCTAAAACTGGAAAATCCATTGATCAACGAACACGTTCAATACTCAGTCTGGAACTGAAACTCCACTGAACGTAATCCCTTCTGGTCGTAAAACAATTAATTCATTAATAGCTTTACAGGAAATGTTGGGAGGAGAGAGTAGGGGATGAAGTGCAGCAAAGGGCCGAGGTCGGATGCGAACCCACAGTCATTACGACAACGACTCAAGACTCTGCACACGGGGTGCGCTGCTAAACCGCTAGGCTATCGGCGCTCCCGAGTAAGTTATATTTCAAGCAAATTGTAAAGGATTTGGTGGTTCCAGCTTCTTAGATTTGAGAATGTGCTGTTTTTCTTTGACATTTTTTTAAATTAATGAGGAGTATTTGGGTTTGGACTGTTAGTGAGACAAAAGAAGCGATGCAAGGACGTCACTTTTAGGGTCTGGGGAAAGTGAGATGAGCAATCTTTCCATATTATAGCTTAAATAATTAGTCGATTAATCAAAAATAATGCTAACCATAAGTCGATGCCCTACTTTGCTTAGTGCTCAGTGTATTTATATACACCTTAATCCAGTCCTTGTTTGTGTATTTCTGACTCTCCTGCCAGGTCTAAAGGGTGTTTTGCTTCTGGAGCTATCTCAGTTCTCTGCAGGGCCTTAAGGACACACGTAATAATTTTAAAAAGCACTGCAGTTTCTTAAGACGTGTTCTGCATAAATAAACAAGCCAACTCACAAACACACAGACAGATAAATTAGCTGCTAACCTCGCCTGGTTGTAAATCTAAGCATACACAGGTAATGAGGAGAATTCTGCACCTTCATGTTTGTGTTTTTAACTGTTCTTTTTTTCTTTAAATTTGGATGTGCAGGTCAAAATGCTGATATTTTTGATGATACATGAATAGTGAGTGAGTGTGCAGTTGGGATGATGGTTTGGGGGGGGGGGGGGCAGCGCTGCGGGCTCAGGTGTTCTCATGAAGTCTCAAAGGGAGAAACCTCCGTCACCACTCACAACAAGCTGACAAATGTACCTGGCTCTGTCAAAATGCATCAACGGGTTCAGCTCAGATGTCTCAAGCTGATAAAGACAAGAGTATAATTGCACCTGAGACTTAATTCCCACCTTAACTTCAGACGAACGCTAACTCTCTTAATACGTCATCAAGACGAACAAGGTCTCTGTTGTGTTGAAATGATTCAATTTCCTGTTTTGACCAAAAAAACAAGTCATTTCAAGCTGATATAGAAACGCATTTATGACATGGTTGAGTAATCTCTCACATACAGACACCAACCCTTCAATTTGAAGCGAGTATTACTTCAACTTATGGGAATTAATTTGTGATTCTATCATTGGTTCCCTGGAGCTAAATGAGATTGCAAGTGCTAACAGAGGAATGTAATTAAGTTAAAATAGGAATTAAAATGGTTATAGGTATGTTCACTCATCAGTCCATGATGAATCTGCTTAATTCAGAGGATGACCACTGGAACACAGGATTAATTAGCTACTGAGAAAATGTGCAAAGATAACTGGTGTTGAAAGTAAGTGCATTTGCTTTGCTTAGGCACAAAAGGTACAAATTAAAAAAAAATAAAGTCTTAGACGAGAAGCATAAAAATGAAGCAGAGCGGAGAAGACATGATGACAACACAAAGTGCACCACAGGGGCGTCTTTGAAGGATGAATTTACATTTGTGGGGGCACCACGCGGCTGTTCAGCTTGTCTTCTGTGACTAACAATGTGTGGTCCGAACTTTCAAGGACAATTTTCCTTCGTGTATCAGTGTCTGACCCTGTTGTACTAGGGTATCGCATTGTTTTAAGTAAAACAAATATAAATGGACGCCTCAAGTTTATTTGGCAAATAATCTGTATTAAAGTATACATTTAGGAAACTTCATTTTTAATAATAATTTATCTTTCCAAGTTTGTTGCTGAGGTCTGAGACATTCAGTTTTTTCCCCAGCTTTTCAGTGTATTGCCTGGATTAGTTTTGTGCTGCCGAGAACTGATAAATCAATTGTCCCCAAATTTCCCCAAAGAGCACATCATGTTTATGGGAAAGGCCCGAATACATCAGCCCCTCAACCCATTCAAGTCGCAGTAAATCAGGACAATGATGAGCCAAAAGCAGTCGTAAGTCAAAAGTTAGGCGCTTCCAAACTAGGCGCAGACAACAATCGCTGCAATATTTACTATGTGTAATCAAAGCAGACAAGGGAATCAGGTCTAACCTGAGGACACATCTGGAGAGGAGAGAAGGTTGTATACAGTAATTTTGTTAAATGTTCGATTTGAAACAAAAACCAAATACTTGTGCCTCTAAGAAAACGTTAAACGTACAGTATGTAAAATCAGCCGCTAGGGGGCTCTCAATCAAAACAATAACAAAAGATGACGTCGAGGCTTGCGGTGTATTATGAGAGTAAAAACAAACGAATCAATACGAACGGGCAAAACCGACCTGAGAAAGACAATGGGCCTCATTCACTAATATGTGCGTAGAAATGCTCTTACCCTGCGCATAAAATAAGTGCATGCGCAAAATCACCGTCGGATTCATGACACGTGCGTACCAGCCAATTTTGTTCTCACCACCATGCGTATGTTAGTGAATCAGAATCATTCTAAATCGTCAGGCGCGTGCCCGCAACCTGCAATCAGCATACTACCACGCCCCCATCTCCCCATATAAGGACATCCGATTGGTGTATCAGGACGAGAGCGGCGACGTGGAGACACGTAGAAGTTGCAAGGGACGGCCCCAAAAGGTAAAAAAGAGCGCTGTGTCCACAGCAATTCTGTACGTGCATTGGCATCCGGAATCAGCTGATCAGTCACTCGTCACACTCTTCACACGTTGTGACGGTCTGATGCGCTCTCTTCTGAAGGCACCGGCTGCAATATCTTTCAGCAAGGCTGGATCTTTACACTTTCTGAGACGTAAATCACAACCATGTATTTTCCCTTCATGCTCTTAAATAAGCTCCAATTAATCAGCTGGTTTTGGTAACAGATGCGATATTTCATGGCAGTATTAGTGGGAGTGATCAAAGATTAGATTCAGGATTTTAGATTAAATGATGAAAAGGCATTTCATGATTACTTAATACATTTAGTCAATGCATTAGTTAATTCATGTTTTTAATTCTTGTCTTTTCAAAAATAAAAATACATTTATATATATATTATTTTTTACTGAATGTATGTTTAATATGTCATTCATTTAGTTAAGAGTGTACATAATCTGAAAAAGCTGGTCAATCATTTGTGCGTACGCATGGTCTCAGGAGGTTCTAAATTGTGTTCGCAGAGTAGAACAAATTCAAGTAAGAATATATTGATGAATCACAGATTTGTGCTTCAAACGTTCGTACGCACGGTTTAAGCACATATTTGTGCGTACGCACTGTTAGTGAATGAGGCCCAATATGTGTACTGACGATGAATCCAAGTTTAATTTACATTACGTTTTTTATCACAGCAGCACATACAGCGACAGAATGTCAGCTTTCAGTAGCAGCTAGCGCTAGCTTATGCAGCGGTCTTTGACGTAACATCCGGTGTTTCCTTGACAACGATCAACATTTCCTGTCTGTCATGGCGGCTGCCTACAAGACACGGCACGTTACAACTATAAAATTACGGATTTCTCTGGCTTTCATAACTTTTGGAAATATTTGAGGTGATGTCAGTACTTAATTTAAGTTAGATATTTTAATGTAAGCATTAGCATGCAATTCTACATACTGTACCTTTAAGTCCTGAATAATCCCGTGGGTTTGAATCCGACCTCGGTCCTTTGCTACATGTCTTCCCCTACTTTCCCCTCCCAACATTTCCTGTCTGTCTTTAGCTGTAGTATCTAATAAAGACAAAAATGCTCGAAAAATAAAAAACAAAAAGGCTTCACTTTTTTACATTTTCATGCAGCTATTTTAAGTTGTTTTCTTTTTTACAGGAAATGTGCTCCTCAACTCAAACAATTATTATGTTATGCTTATTTTTACAGTCACATCTCTCCTCTTACTGTTCTATAAAACATCCAAACATTTTCCCTGGGCGTTTGAAAAGAATACTCACAAAGTAATGGTTAGTGCCGTCGCTTAATGGGAAGCGGATGGCGGTTTAACAGGCTGACAGTAAAGGACAGATTTTAAATAAAACATCAGTGCAAACAGGGACAAATGATTTATAAGAACAAGCTCAAATTAATACTACTTTATTCTTGACAAAGCTCCCAATGTATTTATGATTTGGCAATGTAAGCTTGGTTGTTTCTTCTTTTTTTTAAAGCAATTTGTATGTGATAAGTCAAAATGGATCACAACAGTATCGTGTACTGACCTCACATCAGCTCATGAGCCTCGAATAAATCTCTAGTTCAACTCTTACTAACTACAGGCAGGACGCTACAGGGTCTTAAGTTTTCAGTATGCCCCCATAGGTTATTAAAATACATTTTATAACTCGTAGTTTAAGCTGTTATATTCCACCTTAAAAATCTTATTGCTGGCAGTTATGTTGTTTAAACTATGAATGGTATTCACAGTGCCCACAAAGCGGTTTTCAGTCAGTGCATGGACGCCCCAGGACACTTGTCTATTTAGACGACTAAGAGCACAGATTGCATCTTTATGTTGGTAGTAAAACATTTAATTTCTTTCAGAGATTGTGTCGTAAAAGACGATCGTTATATTGTGTGCGTTATGATAGTTACCCTGCTTCGAAGGTAGTCTGCAAGGTTCTTTCGTGTGAAGTTCGCTGCTGCTGATGGACTGAGTTCATAACCTAATAAAATAAAAAGAAACACAAACTTTAATTTTGAGTGTGACACCATCAATAACTTTATTTACATGGACACAAATAAAGAGAAAAAACCTTGATCAGACAAAAAATGCTTCACGTAAACACATCAATCCAAAGAGATTAATCTGATCCGGCTCATTCCAAAGAAACTTTATAACAAAGGAGAGGGGTTGTGTATGCAAATCGTTGTTCAGATCGATATCCATGTGTACACACTTGATCTGATTGTGTCTTCCTGGGTGGGGTGAAATCATTTCTACTTTGCATATCTGCCCCTCTCTTCAACTGTGCACATCTGAAGGTCCTGCAGACTTGTACTCTCCCCGTTTATCAATTGCAGGGCAACTACAGATACTGCTGAGCTTTCAGCTTAATAAGGAAGAGGAGATAAAAAAGTATGAAAAGGGAAAAATGAAATACAGAGATCCTCAGTCACAGACGCGAGGAGAATAAAATCTATGTCGCACAGTGAGGAGAGTAGAGGAGCAACATCTGGAGATTTGCAGCAACAGCTTTTTTTGCTTACAACCCAGGCCGTCAACTTGCACGGCGACGTGCAAACTAGAAACTAGACTGAAAATAATAAAGGGAAATAAAACAGCCGGCCTGAATTCTGCTTGAAATGGATCTCACTCCAGAAAAAACTTACTGCCATACGCCCAGGGACACAAAACATACCTGATGTACCAAAGAACAGAGATACATTTCTCCCACGTATGTATTTATGTACGTATGTTAACAGGAAGGAACACCTTATTTTGCTGCAATTTCAGGCAGATTAGACCAGCAGGACAGCTTTGTTTATGTGAAAATGGTTTTAATCTTAATACATGTTTGATGCATGTACACACATGTCCTAATCTGATCACTTTGTTAACACCCATCTTTAAAGTGAAGTTAAAATCCCCAATCTGAATCATTTTAATCTGACTGAAGAAATTTCGCAGATATAAACATAATTGTTATCTAGACATTGTGGAGTTTCAAAGGAGACTTCTTAGCAGTATGTTGGTCAGTTTTTTAACAGAACCATCATCTCATAGCTGCTTACCATTCCTCATTTTGTAGAGCTGGACATTCTTCTGGATGTACTCTGCAAACTGTACTGTGTCTCCTGCCTCTCCAACACACAGGAGCAAGATCTTCTCACTCAGTTTGAACATTTTGTCATAGTCTGAAAAAAAACAAGGTGCATTATTTCATTATTATCCTTGCGCTCATATTTTTAAGTGGCCATTGGTCGACTAATAGCGTGAGCAACAATAAATCAGCTACTTTCACTTTCACTGACAAGAAACCAGTTTGGGCAGGTCATGCTAACTTTAAAACAAGATTAATACATTTTATAAACACAGAAAGTTACATGACAATGCCTCTTTAAACGCTGTTATTGGCAATAGAAACATAAATCCCTCAAGTAAGCTAACAATATTAAGTGAGGTAAAGCCGCTAACGGTTCCTTCAACTAGCCACAGCTACATTTGCTAGCACAAATTACATTTAGAATTTGTGGTAAAATTGAAGTATTGGGAGGGGCTACACCTTAATATTAATCTTAACATATTAAAGCAAACATTTAAGCACTTATTGTGATGACAAAACGTGGATTTTATATTGAACAAGAACTCTGAAAACAGGTATGTTAGCAGGTGTAGCTAAAAGAACCGGCTAGGTGGCTAACCGCTAAGCTAACGCGTTGTCATACCGTGTTTCATCTGAAGGATGCTGCTGGCTGCCACATTATCAGCTGCGACCAGGACGAAATCAGGTCCTTGTATCCCGATTAAGTATTCCATTGTGTATAACAGGTATGAACAAGAAGATTTGAGTAATTCTCTGAGAAAGAAGACGAATATGAGCCTCGTCAGTGCAGATTACACAGCAAAAGTTTTCGATTGACGGCGCGGATTGATGTCGTCACCGGAAAACACCAATACGTCATTTCTGTGCGACTCGGGCGGGCAATTTGAGCGGATTTGCAGTTGTTGTGGCACCCGTGTTCAACTACTTCTCAGACATTTGTGAAGAAAATCAAACTGAATCGACTATTTAACCAAAAAGGTCAGTATGGACGACAGGGAGCCTAAAGTCAAGATGGCAGACCATAACGATGTTAACTGCTCGCAGCGAAGACGGTCACCGCGGTTAAGTTCTCCTCAGGCTAACATACAAAGTGACAACAAAATGGCGCTGGTTAAACGCTCCATCACTGTGAGGAAAATAGCACCCAGGAAAACAGTCGCACCGTCGGAGAACAATAAGGAGAACACACCGAGGCGGTCTGGGTCAGAAGTTATCCAGCAGAAGAAGCCTAAGGTCTCCACCCCAGATGCTGTACCGCACCGTAGGGGCTCCTCCTCGGCCAAGAAGAAGAAGACGGCCGCTATGCCCTCGCCGATCCTCCCATCTTCACCACCTCCCGCTTCTCGTCCTCCTCCTCCGCCGGCAGCAGATCCAGTTGACGCGGTGTGGTCGCAGAAAGTGCGCAGGTCCTACAGCAGGCTCAGTGACAGCTCCTTCAACAGCCCCGACTCCAGGGAGAACATGTTCGGCTTTGAGAAGCTGAATACCCCGGAGGTAGTCAAGAGAGTCTGGCGATCCAAACCGGGTCTGGAGGTTTCTGGATCCTTATCTGGCCTGAACTCTTTCACATCTTTGATCGAGGCGGATGACTGTGCACCCCAGGTGGACACACACATCCCAGGAGTAGCTGTGGTGAAGGAGAAGAGGAGGAGGAAGAAGGTCCAGCAGATAGGCACCACAGAGATGGACGCACTGGCTGCCAAGATGAACGCTGAGTTTGATGAGGCAGAAGTGTTTGAGTTGTTCGTGGAGTAGATATGCTCCTGACAAAATGACTTTTTAAAGCATGCTGTTGTTGTTTTTCATCTGTGACATGCTGAGAACACACAGACTCTGGGAGGATAACACTTATCTGTTGGATTCATACTCAAAAAAATCAAGTTTTTGAGTTGCTGTAGTTTCAGGCTCTACAAATTCAGCATTTTTATTATTTTGAGATGTATTTGTTGTTGTTGTTTTTCTTTGAATGCTCTTAATGTGGTTGTTTTGGTCACTATGTGATGATATCGTGGCAAAGTTGCATGTGAGTGTTATTGAAAATCAATAAGACCAGTACTTAGACAAGTAAAGCGTCTTCTTTGATGTGTGAATTATTGAAGAATACACACATCTGGTGCCCTGTGGTCTTTCAAAGCCTAATATTGTCTGTTTTTTTAATCTACTTTTTAAAAACTAAGTTGGTGGAGGCGCATAAAGCTGAAAGGGAAAACATTTGACATTTAAACCTGGGTTGTATTGAAGCTGTAGTTAGAAAGCTTTGAACATTTGCATTAATAGTTAGATCTGAGTAGAGCTACAACAATTAATGGATTAGCTGTTAAATTCAAGGTCAACTATTTGGATCATTGTTTTACACATTTGAACATGTCTTTTTATATTCAGATAAAAAGACCACATTATCTGATTCGAGCTTCTTAACTTCTTTTCTTTGATACTATCTCGGTCTCTACTATTGTTGTTAACTTCACTAAATATGTCTATTAAGGGAACTGATTGAGCGAAAGTGGAATTTCTCTTTCCTGAATGTTCATAATATTTTCATCTTTCAAAATCATAATTTCAGAATAAGACTATAAAGACAGCACATATCAAGACTGTCATTGGATGTTTACATGCTGCAAATGTAAATAAATATGCAACCAATTTAAAGGACCAATATGTCAGATACTTACTGAATCAAATGATGAAATTACCAAATCATCAGACGTTAAGGAAACATGCTATGTTGAAGTAGCAGCCAGTAAGTCCTCATTCTAAGTTTAGATTCTGGTGCTCAATGGTTTGTTTTTGTTTTGACCAGAGAAGGAAGGCGGTTTTAAGGCACCTCCACCCCTCGCCCGGCAAACCAACAGACGTTGCAGGGATGGAAAGGTGAAGTGAACTGGTTCAGATTTAACTGATTGTAGCTGACCAAAAAAGGCCTCTGCATTTTTCTTAAAAGCTCCACAAGCAGAAACGTGGTAAAACTAGAATAAATATTGGAGATGCTCGAAAAATGGAAAGAGGTTAGAAGGCAGAAAGGTTTCTAGACCGATGCAGGGCTGGCTAAACACTGAAGCTTCAGTGTCCGTGACACAGCCGTGACTCTAGGGAGGAGGGGGCGGGGGGAGACAGCTCTCTTTAGTGTTTTGAATTTGGACTTTGGTACTCATTTTAAATGCTACCTGTCAGAGTTACATATTAATCCTTTAAAAATCAGTTTTGCTAGCAGACTTACCTGTTCTCTCAGGATGATACCGTCACATTTTGCAGAAGTCCTTGATTATACTTTTAATTTTTTTGGTTGACTATATAAAAATGAGTCAAGAACAGCTAAGCAGCATCCACTGCAGGTTAATCTCATTAAAGGGCATTGTGTCTTTCAAATATAAATCTAATGAAGCCAAGTCTTACTTTATCACAAATAGCTCAGAAACAGTTAAAACCTCATCCTATCCTTCACTAACACTACTCTGAGCTATATGAGGAGTGGATGTGTACAGCTGATTTGAGGGTATGATGACACATGCTAATAATTTGAACATGCAGTGTGTTTAATAAGGTCGTAGCCTAACTTGATGGCGAACAACACATTCCTGTAAACAGCTTTAGTCTCCAGTGACTGATGAGGCTCAGTGAGCGAGTGAGTGAGCGATGTGTCTCGATTTAATGAGAATGCCGGACAGGTAAAATGTTTCCCTCTAGAGCCTCTTAAAGGTGTAAGTGGATATGTTGCATAATTTGTACTAACAAGAGGAGGGATGTTATTAATCCTCATGCCTGCCTCTTAACTGTGCTGCCTATTTTCTCAACTGTATGGATCCTAGATTATTTAGGCTGCATATGGTATTGAATTTGAACAAGGGACAAGCTAAATAAAGATCTGAATAATTAATTGTTAAGACATGGGGTACAAGAGGTCAAAAAGTCTTTTTATAACATGCCAATTGTGTGAATTGTCCTTTAAGGACTTCACAGTAAACACATCTGAGCCCAGTGTCTAACATCAGATGTCAGTTTAAAAAGGTCAAAATCAGTACAGGGCGCCAGTGGCCTTGTGGTAGGTTTGAGCGCTCTATGTACAGAGGCTGTAGCCATCGAAGCAGGCAGCCCAGGTTCTCCTTTCTAGGATGTGATTCTCCACTCTCTCTCTCTCCACACCTTCCTGTACTATCCACTGTCCTGTCTCTACAATAAAGGCACAAAGAGCCCCATAAAAAATAAAATAAAAACACAACACACCTAAAAGAAAAGGGCTTATCTGTCCTTAAGCGTCAAAGGGATTTGTTCTGCTTTTCAATATCCATACTTCCAAAGAAATAACGAAAAAGACGTAAAATGAATGCTATTTATCACCAAAGTCACATGACCAAAATAACAGTGCATGGTTGCATTTATATAGTGTTAGACAGGAGACATCCAGCAATCCAGACTGAAAAACAAAACCTAACTTTTAACGTAGAATAGTCAAGTCAAAACCTATTTATATTACATATTTTATACAACCTCAAAGAGCTGTATGGGTTTAAAACACAATATACAAAAATAATGTGAATACAATTTACAGTAAATAACACAAAAACAACTATTTGTCTAACCTGTCCAACAATGTAGAAGAAGATACTCCACATCAACTGAGCTCCCAAGAGAGCAAAAACATTAGAGCTTTATAATCTGTCAAAGAGGCTAGAAGCTGATTTGTAGCATCATGGTGGCCTCACACCAGCAATGTTTGTGGTATCTACTCAAACAGGTCATCTGTCTGCGCTTGTAAAATTGTTGAGCACTAGCCGTGTACCATCTTCAGCTAAACTGTCGCTAAGAGGTCCAACTCCTGGTGGTTTTAATTGATTTATTTGTTCCTAAAACAACTCAGTTACTCATGGGTTTAAAGATGAGAAAAGTACAGAGAGTAGAGTTTTTGTAACATATTTTTTGGACATCTCGAGCTTTAAGATTTGGTAAAAAGGCTGTCAACCTGGAAGACACTACAACAGGGTTCTAGAGAGAAAAGTGGATCTTTATTCAGTATTTCACTTATAATAAGCCGAGATACAGTACACTTTCAGTTTTAAGTGTAAGACCTTATTACGATATCTGTTGTCATGCCCAATTAAAATGCAGCCACCTTTACAGCTTTTACAGAACAATAATTTAAAGTGGAATCATGATAAATAAACCTCCGAGATCTTTATTACAAAGTTAAAGAAGTGATGCACAAGATGCCGACGAGCACATCTTCACCTGTTATGCCAACCTTGTCTTCAAAAGCTCTGAAGTCTGTTATTTACATCTGCTGAGAGCACGTACCCATGCTGATAGTATTTGTGTGAGCGTGGAAGGAGGAAGAGAGGCGAGATAATGAGTGTGTTTGGGTGTTTGGTGTGTAGCAGCAAGTTAGTAAATCCACAGTTTGCTCACACATTTTCGGGTTTGCAAAGCGCGCTCTGTTTTCCTCCTCAGGTGCCATTTCATGTTCATACCCTTCATTTGGCATTTCAGCTCCCTGGGAGAGGAGACTTTTTTCCCTTTTTTCTAGCAGAGCGACAACACCTGACAGCTTGGCTTCTGTATATTTTTAACAAGGTATATTATTGTCTGCTGTCAGTTTGGCTGAAAGTTACAGACAGAGTGAAGCAGGAAGGTTTTTTAAGCTGCTGTTGTTTCTGCTCGTGCTTGCTTTTGAATCTGTTCATGCTGTTGTAATGTTGTATTACTATATTGCACAATAGAAGTCTTGAAAACGTCGCTATCAGGCCTTTTTTCATTTTAAACCTAATGATGAACAACTACAAGAAACAGATAGGGAAATTACAGAAAGACGTCAGGCCATATTCAAGTGAAACAAAACAACACAAAGGCCCACCATAACCTAGCTTTCAACCGCTAACTGGCTAACATTATTTTAGCTAACATTACGTTAGCAAGGGATATGCTAGTTAGTGATGTTCAACCAGTTCTTAACTAAAACCTTAGCTAGCATTATGTTATCTCTGAAGTATGTTAGCTAGATATTTTCTTAGCAAATAAAATGTTAGCTGGAATTTAAGTTTTTTCCTTGTTTTGTGTAGGCCTAACACTACCAAACAGTTATAGTACCTGTTAGCCACTTCTTAGCTATTTTTTAACAAGAGCAAAACACGTGGCAGCTTGGCTTTTATATAGTTTTTAAATTGTATTTTTGTCAGCTTGTAATTTTGGTTGAAAGTAAGAGAGTGAAGGAAGAGGTTTTGTTGGCTGCTGTTGTTTCTGTTTGCTCGAATATAATGTTAAGTGTAGCCTATTGCAGGTTGAACGGTATGGCTCCACTGGTTCCGACGACGGATAGCGTCTCAACGCTTTCTATTCTTTTCCTATGGAGAGCCGGAGAGGCAGTCGTATCATTTTTAACCAGTTCTTAGCTTACACTAGCTAGGTATGCTTCCTTGTAAGTATTATGTTAGTTAGGAATTTAAGTTTTTCTTTTCACTTTGTATAACATAACCAAAGTTTTACCTTTCAGCCACTTCCTAGCTTACAGTGATTTTATTTTTTGTACCGGAGCACAAGGCGACTTGACTTTTTAAAACGTTTTTACAAAGTCATTGTTTCTTCTTGTCATTTTGGCTGAGAGTGTCACACGAGTGACGCAGGAGGGTGTTTTGTAAGCTGCTGTTGCTTCTCGCTTATTTCACTTTTAATGTTTTTGCGATGTTATGTTGTTGTATAACTGTATTGTAGGTTTTAATTGATATAGTTCTGTCAGTGGTTATAATTTCATCGCTTCTGGATTCATGAGCAAAATAAAGGGACTGAAAAGAGTTGACTCGTGAAAATCTGGAGGGATGGCAATTTTTCCAACTTAAAACAACACATACGGTATGCTACCTTATGCTACCAACAGCCTGCATTCAACCACTTTCTAGCTAACATTAGCTTCCACTTAGGCTAAAAGTTACCTCAAAGAAATCTCCAAATTAGCTGAGTTCGCTTTTCCCAGCAATTCATTTCTTAGCAGTGATAATACCTTACAGCCCCTTCTTAGCTAACAGTTATCACTCACCCAACAAGTCAGCTTTTACTTTTGTATATTTTTAACAAGATAGTCATGTCTGCTTGTCACTTTGACAAAAAGTTATAGACAAAGTGAAGAAGAAATATGTTTTTTTCAGATGCTGCTGTGTCTCCTTGTGCTTGCTTTTGCTTTTTGCATCTGTTCATGCTGATTTTTTTTTTGGGTTAGGTTGGATGTTTTACACTAATATTCATGTGTTTTTCTTTCCTCTCCTCTCTTCTTTTTCCTCTCTTTTCTCCCCCCATCCCTCCTCACCCTCCCACATTTCACTCACGGCAGTTGTCGCTGGTTCAGCTTGACTGCTTCGTTAGGGCTCATCATTTGCATTCAGATTAATTATCTAATTACCGACAAATGTCCGGCGGCCACCCCACACTCCGGCTCGTCAGCTCTCAGCCTGTAATTATTTTAATCATTTACTTTCATCTGGAGCGTTCCTGCCATACTCCTGTGTTTAGAGGCCATTCTTAATTACCCTGCCAAGACACTCTTTTCATGAGAGGGAGGGAGGGGAGGAATGGGGGAGGAGAGGGGAGGGTTGGTTTGAGGGGAGAAGAGAGCAATTGGGTGAGGGAACATGTGTGTGTGTGAAAGAGAAAAAGACCAATGGGGACATGATCCAGAGGCTTTGACAGCACAGAGGAAGCTCCCTGCTCTGCTGGATGCTCATTCCTCTCTTTTTTTCCCTCTCTCTCTTTCTACATACACCCCCCCAAAAAAACCTCCCCCACATCTCCCCCGCCTCCCAAACCAACTTCCTCATCTCTTCTCTCACCCCCACCGCCCTCCTCTACTCTACACCCCTGTTATACTTCCTCCCTTTTTTCCCTTTATCGCAAGCACACACAGGAATCGCCCGTGGGCTTCAGTGCTCTGACTGCTAATACACTGACACACACACACTTTTATACACACACTACACACACACAAAAAAAGGCAGACAAGAGAGAGTCATGTGCCCTGTTTGTGGCACTCATCAGGATGCACAGATCTTTCCACAATCTGCCTGGAAAATCTATACTCCTCTCTCTCTGCTTGTCTACTCTCTCTTTTTTCTGTCTCCCATCATCCCTCCATCCTGCACACGTCTATCAGCCTCCTCTTCATCCCTCTTCCTCTCCTTCTTATCCCACCATTTGCAGGCCTGCTTCTCCCGGTCCTCCCTTTACCATATTCAAGCGCAGAACATTTTCGTCTGTTGTAAAGCTCAGGGTGGGAAGCTCTAACAAATTTACAATGTTGTATCATTGTATTCAAGAGGACGTTATGTAAATGTAGAGTGTCTGACAATCCATTATCCATTCACTACTTGTAAATTAATGATTAACAGAAAACATAATGGATAGTGAATATCTGGAAGGGTGTCAGGCCTAATTGAAAGTTAAAACAACATATTTCACAACCCATTACACAACAGCTAACAACCTAGCAAAAACATATTTGCAAGGAATTTAAAGCTTATCTTTTCTATCCTGTTAAACCAACAAACAGTAATATGATCTGTCAGCAACTTCATAGCTAGCGCTGACATTAGATATGTCAGATATGCCAATGGCTGGATGCTAATATTAGCTGTTGTCTAATAGTTTATCAAATGTGATGCCTTTCATTTTGTATATAATACTACCGAGAGTTATTAGGCTAAATTTCAGCCACTAAAGCTGTTTGCACATATGCACTCCTGAAAATTACTAGAGAATTTCAGGAGGACTGCCCCTGAAAGCCTCCAGATCTGTTTGTTCACACATGCACCTCTGAGGCAAGACATGATGTAAAAAGAACGACGCGGACAAAGCAACAGAGTCTGCTATACGACACTTACGACACAATATTTTCCGTAATATCAATGCTATTTGTAGTTCGACAGAATCACAATATCAACAAAACAGCAGAGAAGAAAGTAATGCATCACTTTCATTACGTGCACAGAGATTGCACTGGTTGCATGCATGCAGTCTATGGTCGCGCATCGATCACGGAGAATAAATGTCGTCACCCTGTCCCATTCATTTGCTGGTGAATTATATCCTGCTGCGTTCACGCATCATTTCACTTGGACTTTCTGTGGAAAAAATACTATGGAACTGGCAGGAGAAACTCCGGATAAAGTTGAAGTGAAAAATTCAGCTTTGTGTGAAAGTAAATGTGTCTATTTAATGGCTGGGTGCAATAAAGCGAGTTTCCGTTCCTCTTTATCGTGGATCACTTCCGGGTAAGTGTAAAATTATCTCATAAGCTGCTGAATATTAACGTAAGCTGTTGTCTAATGGCTTATCACATATGTTGCTTTGCCTTTTATTTCATGTAACACGATCAAACGGTAAAACATTTTAGCCATTTCCTAGCTTCTCTAATATTATCAAGTTGTTGGATGCTAATGTTAGCCATTGTCTTTTATAAAATATGTTGTTTTAGTTTACAATTTGCCAGTGAAAAATATGGATAGTGGAAGTCTGAAGGGTTCATATTTAATAAGATATTAGCTTAGGATGATAGACAACACCTTATGCTAATATTCAACTAGGCCTACTAGGCATATTTTCTAGCTAACATAGTGTTAGCTAGGAAGCATGTAAGCTAGTTTTTTCTACCATTAATATTATGTTGACTAAGAATTAACATCTATATTTGTGTTTCATAACACAAGCCTACCAAGCAAACTTCATAGCGAACTATAGCATGTTAGCTGTTGTTACCGTCATTGTCTCTTCAGTTTCTTATTAATGTTGAAGCGGTAAAATTTCAATTTTGAGAATCTGTACGGCATGTAGCCTGGAACACAGCAGTAGGCTATAACATTATGACTGCATGCAAGATTCCCACCCCGTGCATTATGGAAGAGGAAAATGGTGGCCATGTGAATATGGTCAATGAGAGGAGACAACAGGTCATCTCCTTCCCCCTCCAACCCGAGATCACTCCATAATGATGCTCTCACTCAACCCTTAAGCAACTCAGCCCTCTCTCCCTCTCCTTCTCCCCTCCTCTGACTGCTCTTGTTAAGAAAAGGGAGAATATGAGAGAGAGGGAGAGATACAAGCTCTGTAATTGGGCTCTTGAATATTTAAGTCACTGGGGATGAAAGTTTAATGAAAAGATGATTATCTACCAGTTTATCACACCACTGTTTCATATTTCATTTTCACATTCTCGTTTCCAGCCACGTTGTCCGTTTTGGCAGCTGTGGGTACAGTTTCTAATCCAGTCAGTGTGTGTTGGAAAATAGTGAGTAAAAAGGCAGAGAAATACGAAGATTGTGACACATTGGAGACACTTTAGGTAGATACAGGGGGGACTTTTTGTTAGCACTTACATCCTGGACTTTTACCCTTTGTTTTATGGGATTTCGTCACATTGACGATCAATTATTTCTCCTAAAAGCAAAGTATCCCATTTGTCTTTACTAACAACGATCTAAATTTTGAAATGATGTACAGCGGATACATTTTATGTTCCTTTTGGGCAGCTGTGGACTGATTTATTATCTAGTGAATGTAGGAAAAAAATATTCAGCAACATTCAGATAGAGACAGAAGTGTGAGGAGAGAAATGTCGGGGCCATGATTGGGGGAGACAAAAGAAAGAGTTGCAGATTGGGAATTTGTCAACACTAATGGCAAAAAGGTGTCTTCAATGATTCATTTTAGTTCATTCCCTTTATTGTCTAAGTATTCCCTTTACGTTATCACCCTGTCCACAAGAGGACTTTTTACAAATACAATGTATTTACACATCTGTCCATGAGTGACCTATAAAGGCAACATTTCAGTCAAACAATTTTTATTGAATGTGTCGCAGTAAGGCCTCGTTTCCACCAAGCGGTCTGGTTTGGTTCAGTACGGTTAAGGTAAACCCTGACCTTGCTTAGGTCTCCACAACTGTACCCTTACTTGGTAAGCGGAGTATAAGCCAGATGGCGATAGCGAGGAGCAGTGCTACGCGCTGATATTAGTCCCAAAAAAAACAAAACACCCTTTTTGTGTTTTTCCTTTGTTAGTGCTGAAGCACGGGAAGGGACGATTATTTCGACCAATCAATGGACTGCAGTGTGTCAAGCGCCACCCTTTAGGGTCAGATCGATACGCTTAGAACCTCAACAGAAGGGTAGCAAAACAGTAGGACGGTAGGGATCAGTTATTTTGGTACCATTCCTCTACTTCTGAACATGGAAACCAAAAGCCAATAAATGCGTACCGAACAGAATTGAACCCGACCTCTTGGTGGAAACTGGGCTTAAGAAGGCTGAAGTCCCCACATTTGGATTCAGCAATTGTCATTTAAAAAAAATTATGTCTGAGTCTTTAAGTAAAAACAGAGGCCTTCATTTATATATTAACATTAATATATGAAATAATCAGGTAGTCTAAATAAACATAAGATACCTGTGCTCCAATCAAAGGACAAGCGTCCAGTGAAGAAACCCTCCTTCCCAACCACTCCCCTAATGCTCCACTGAAAATAACCAGAATCAATTTATAAAACAACAACTGTTTATGTCGTTTGACACCATACATTAACCCCCCTCAGCCAGGTTACTAAACCCCCCCCCAAAATACACAAAAATAAACAAGATGAACTTTAATTCATGGAGTTCATGTCCTCCGTGTTGAAGGCTGATATTGAAGAAATCTGATATTTTGTGGCCTTCTCTGCATACAAAAACAAGAACAATAAAAAAAAGTTATTTGTTTTGACATTAATTAGGAGATGAATTCTGTGGGGGTACTTTGGCTTAACGCATGAGATGGTAACTGAACACACACTCAATAAACAGTTCAGTATGAGGTGAAAGGACACTCTTTCCTTTATTTAAACGTGTGGGATGAACAGACGGCTGTTTGTTATTCATTCCCATTATTCATAATGGTGGGGACATTAATCCCTTTTTGTGAGAAGATGGTGTGAAAGAGCTGCGTTGACGTGTAGCACTTTCGCCAAACCCCATTGGAATAACGGGGACTTTGGAGTTTTGAGGGGGGATTATGTTGCGGTCCCACACATAGCCCCGGGCCACAGTTTGGAAGCGGACACAGTTTGGACTGCAGAGATTAGACACCAAGGTACGGTGCAAAGAGGCCATTTCCAGGCAGCAGCCTCTACACGGGTCAACATGGGGGATCTTCTCTGATAAACCAGTTCTGATAATGACACGGAGACTGAATGCATGAAAATTAAGATAAGAGGTGATGCTCTTATAGGCCACATGATGACAAAAGATTAGTTTGTGAATTAAAGTGGCGCACAATTTGCATTCTTTGTGTTATTTGATTAATTTTTGGCAAAGTTGCAGAGATAAATTCATGAGCTGCATTATTAAACAGCTTCTTCTTCGTCTACAGAGCGCCATATGTTGATGTGTGCGCCTAGAAAAACCTGAAATCCAATAACCTGTATGAAAGAAGCCTCTGGGGACCGAAGTGAGACGGAATTAAAGAGTGTGTTAACCCTGCCTTATGAGTTACTCTGCATTCATTTAGCCCCGAAAAACTCCCTCGAAAAATGTGGGATCTGTATCGTTTTGGCTGCTTATCAGTTTAATCCACAATTTCACGGCGCAGAGGCGGGTGTGACCTGCGAGGTTTGCTGCTTTTGTGGACAGGGTGTCACCGTTTAGCCCCCTATCTCTGCAGCTTGGACGTGGGAGGGAAAACGAAAAAGGGGGGGGAGCCCTTCTCCATCTTTAGGTCAGGAGGGGAGGGAGGAGAGAGGAAAGAAGAAAAAGAGCAAGTTAAATGGAAGTGACAATCTGCAAACATTCCTGCCAGCAGCTGCGTAGCATTCTGCATGGTCACCACCGGGTCCCCCTATCCACCCCCCCTGCGACCCCCCGTGCCTGGCACACGCACCTGCCGCTTTCACCGACAGCCAGATAATCTATGGGCGGGTCCCGGCCGGGGCTCCCCCTCAATGCACTCTTGAGAAAACCCCTTATGCGTGAAAAAGCTCCCTTTCTCCCTCTTTTGTCCAACACAGTTTTATGGGACAACATCGGGCTTTATGAGGTTTGGGGGATTTTTCACGGGACTCTATAGAAGGCGATAATCCTTTCAGGCACGGGACGAATAAAAAAGTTTTAACCTGCTGTTTTCATATTTATTAGCTGGTTAAAGCAGACGAGGCAGCTGAACCGTCACCACACACACCCCCCTCCTCGTCCTCAAACACACACACAAGCGTCAAGTCCTGGAATCAAACACAGACACGATGCTGCGTCTTAAAGGGGACCTCATAATGGAGCTGATTGCTTTAACTGAATTAGTCCAGAGAGTCAAGTGGGCGACTGACACTGAGGTCATTTAAACGCTCTCTGTTTCAATCAACAGGTTGTTCATACTCTGTAGTAGATGAAAATTGTCCCAGAATTTGACCTGTTTTGTCAATTAAAGTTTCAACAGCGTTTAGGTTGGTGTTCATGGTTTTCAATTTAGGCTTCAAATCAAGTCACATTACGCCAATTTAGAGCACAATGAGTGACAACTGCAATTTATTTAAACTCAATAATTGGACGCTGCAGGAATGAGCAAAATAACCAACAAATGTAATAAATAGTTTGGCATTAAATTAGACTTTTGGGGAAATTCTAAAAGGAACTTTCTCCTTGCTATTTGAATTTTACTTTAAACATTTCACTTGAACTACTTGTTTTTATTTTCAATTTAGCATCAGAGACATGTCACAGGATTTATTTTTGGTGTTTCAGTCAAATTGGCAGGTTGATTATTATATTAAACAAACGTACACAGCAGTGACCTGTAGGCTATATGTCATGAACTGGTATGAAGAAAATGTGAAAAATAAAAATGAAGATAATCATAAGAAATATAATAAATTATACATGCTCCCTTTGACCTTAAAAACCCATAAAATGCTCATAATTTTAAACTGACTGAAAGTAAATAGTGTCTGAGATTGTTTTTGTTGCCAATATAAAGCAAATAAAGCTCCTGATCACCTAAAATAATTGCACAATTATGTATGAAACATTGGCGTGAATTTCCTTAAATCTAATTTAAGGTGAATTCTTGAAAATTTAACTGAATTTTGGGAAATTTTCTGAAAGTTTTTGTTGAAAATGTTCATATTAAGCAAAGTAATTTCTATCTATCTATCTATCTATCTATCTATCTATCTATCTATCTATCTATCTATCTATCTATCTATCTATCTATCTATCTATCTATCTATCTATCTATCTATCTATCTATCTATCTATCTATCTACATGTTATGTTGTTTCTCCTCTGACGCCGGGTCTTTCTATTCAGTTCATCATACTCAGGCCTCGGGCCCGCAAGCCTCTCCTCCTCCCCTTCCACCCGTCCTCACCCCTCTCTAACTCCCTTCATCCCTCCCCTCTCTCCTCTGCCTCCCCTCCACCACCCCCTTTCTGTCAAAGCTGATTGTTTCCACGCCAGCAGAGTGCTGCGGGCGAGCGCACTGTCACACTACATCAGGCAGAGGGAGGAAGGGGAGAGAGAGAGAGAGAGGGAGGATGATAGGGTGTATATGTGTTTGTGTTCGGGGGGGAAAAAAGAGGCTGCAGCAGGGATTCCCAAACTTTTTCATGTCAAGGGCATCCAAATACAAGACCTCGGATTGTTTGTCCTGAGGAATCTGAATCTGAAGGGACTTTTAGCCGGACGGAGTGATGTATCTTAGAGTGGACAGGAAGATAAATCTGATATTAGGACGACTAAAAGCTCCACACAACCATGAATATACAAAATAACAAGGGTGGATTTTGTTTCAGTACAGGGATTGGGTGAACCAGGACATGTTCCTTTGGTTTGTTTTACATCAGTGTGTTCTCACCTTAAAGGAAGCTGGAGAAAAAATGAATGCAGAGAAGCATTTTTAACTTAAACTAAGAATTTTACAAAATACTTGACTGATTTTATTTCGCCCTATAAATATTGTCAGGTTATTTATCCAGTTTGAGTACTAACCGATCTTTTGTTCTTTGACACAATTACTCTGAAACTGTCATCTATGTTTCCTAACATTGTAAATAAGACATTTAAAACGACATGTTCTCATCAACATTAAAGGTACAGTATGTAGAATTGCATGCTAATGTTTACATTAAAATATCTAACTTAAATTAAGAATTGACTAAACCCATGTTATATATGTTTTAGATGAGTACTTACATCACCTCTCAAAGCCAGAGAAATCTGTAATTTTATAGTTGTAACGGTACGTGTCTTGTAGGCGGCCGCCATGATGAGCCGCCACGATAGACAGGAAATGTTGATCGTTGTCAAGGAAACACCGGATGTTACGTCAAAGACCGCTGCATAAGCTAGCGCTAGCTGCTACTGAAAGCTGCCGTTCTGTCGCTGTATGTGCTGCTGTGATAAAAACGTCATGTAAATTATACTTGGATACATCGTCAGTACACATATTGTCTTTCTCAGGTTGGTTTCGCCTGTTCGTATTGATTAGTTCGTTTTTACTCCGATAATACACCGCAAGCCTCGACGTTATCTTTTGTTATTGTTTTGATTGAGAGCCCCCTAGCGGCGGATTTTACATACTGCACGTTTAACAATACAGCAGTTATATATGTTTAAATGCGTGAAAGTAGATTATTACAGCTCGCAACAATTCACTTTGGCTAATTCAGCCAATAGGATTAACACTATATCATCAAAAAAAACAAGCCACTGACTCCTACAGTGGGTAAAGTTAACCCTTTAATGTGTAATGGGGTGAGTGTGTGAGCATGTCTGATGTCAGATCTGTTGTTTGAATTCTAACGACAAACATTCAAAAGTTACTAAACGTATATGAAGAGTGAATGAAAGGCTTGATCAAGCATGAAACACGTGGAGGTTATGATGCAGTCAGACGATTAGGAGTTTAAACATCTCCAAATTTACGGAGTATTGAAGGTAAATGAAAAGAGAAAACAGCATATAAGGCGTTTACATAATAGATAGGATCAGTGGTGTAGTGTAGGGTGTATGCAGGTATACAGAGTATACCCACCTATTTTTTAGCCTATTAATTATACCCACTTCTCAATCCCCTGTGATTGCTCAGCGTGATCTACATGTGCAATGACACAGCCCTAGGATTCAAACAGTGCAAATATATCAAGGATGTTCTCTTTCTTTCGTGGCAACACAAGGACCAGGGAATACATTTTAAAGTCAGGCTGCTTATTTGAAAATGTAACTATACATATCATATTACTTGAACTGCAAAACCATTGTGTCATGTAACTACTTACACAAAAAGTAATGTGAGTAGACTAGTGCATTGTTTTGTGAAGCATTACCCCCAACACTGTTTAGGAATAAGGAATAGTTCACTCAAAATGCATCGCTGTGTAGTTTCAGCCTGAAGTCTGTTGGCCAGTTTAAATGTCAAAATCTGTCTATAGCAGAGGCTGTTTCTCCTCTGCTGGACGGGACACTTCATAAAACATTTTGAGAAAAATTACAAGTGTACCCACTTCTTAAGGCAGCACTATACCACTGGATAGGATACGATGTGTAATAATGATAACATACAGGAGAGTTTGTGAATAATATCAGAAAGATGTTGCAGATATTTTAAATTGTAGATCCACATTTGACAACAGACTAAACAAATGTTTTATACATGAGAAAATGATATGATTTATCATTGATCTTCTGAATGTTTTTTTTCTTTCCAAGTAAGTTTGCACAAAACAATTCTGCGTTATCTCGCTCCATACATTGAGCATTATTTTACATCTAAGTCTATTCTCTCTTTTTGGTGGAAGAGCAGGCCGAGATGACAAACCATTACAGCCAAAATGGTATAAAACAAATTAATTGACACAAAAATGTCAAACTTTTTTTTTTAAATTAGCCATTTTTCCTTTCTTTCTCCATGAATGTCTGTATCATTTTAGGAAGAAATCGAACTATTAAACTAAATATTATACTTAAAGATCCTCGTCCTCTTGCATTTTATTGGTGTTTCCTCACTCTCTGACGTGTGAGCTTTTCAAACAAAATCATTTAGACTTTCAGCCACTTGCAAAATTCTGCCTCGTAAAATCTGTATATTTCTCAAATAAGTGAGGAAGAAAGAGGAAAACGTAAAGCTCATTGTATTTAAATAGGGTTTTTTTTTCTGCTTCCCTCTCATGTTAATAATATTATGATCCCTCTGATTTCACTGCATTATATCATTCAACATGTTGAGAAAAAATGTCTCCCAATGGGAATCCTTTCATGGATCCCAGGTGGTCCCTCGTGAAGTGCACCACAGCTTAACACACACACACACACACACACACACACACACACACACACACACACACACACACACACACACGCACACACACACACACACATAGAGCTGCAATATCCACTTATATGCACACTGCTGCCCCCTGGTGATAAAACACAGACACAACAGCAGGTGGAGGTCCGACCTGTGTGTCTGTGATGGAGTGTCTCCCCCTAGTGGACAAGGTGACTGCTGTCAAGTTCACAAACAAGCCTGTGTGTATCTTCTAGTGATTCACATTTTGCGTCAATGATGTATGAAAACGGATTATCGTTTCTCCAGCAGGAAAACAGATGCTCCCTGAAATACTCAGATAGTGACGTGTTTATTTTACTTTTTAAATTGATTACATGTTTTCTCCTGCCATTGTAGCCTGCACTATACTATCCCACACATATTTGTTTTCTTGGAACTGGATTAACATATCTTCAAATGTGTGTTGTCTATCACAAATAAAAGTGTTTAATGAAACTTTTTGCATTGAATGGTTTTGTTTTTGTCAAAGGTCTGGTAATCCAAATGGAAATACAGCAGTCAGCTTTTATCTTTCATTTGTTTCTGCATTTAAAGACACAGAGACAAATATTCAACTATACAGTCACTAGATTTGTTACTGCGGCTCTCTGTAAAGTTTTTTTTTTAAATGATCTGTAATGAAAGGCTTATCAAAGTGTCAAAGTGCGTGTGCATTTAAGGAGGTTAGGGAAATGTTTCTGAGGGGAAAAGAGTCAAATCTTTGTTTTGGGAATTTGTTAAAAAAAAGAAAGAAAAAAAAAGCACCAGAAAAAAATGCAAGAATAAAGCCTAACATGATATAAATCAAACACTTACCACAGTGTGATATTATTATTTGGGAATAAAACCCTGCATAGAGAAGCAACTTTTAAATCAATGAAAAAAAAGACTTGTGGTCAAATTTGTAACAAGAGAAAGAAGGAAAACAGAAAACTTTCTCCACTCATGGCCCTCATTGTTGCCCTGCAGGAAGTTCTGCATGTTAAACTCCCCCATCTCTAACATGGGCTACTGTAGTTTTTCTATCCTCTCTGTATCTTATTATTTTATTCGTACAAAAGGATTCAATACCATCACAGTAAGAGGGTTTTTAGAGTGCTCAAAGTGCATCCTACAAAGTTTACATCCCCTTCTAACATCAAATGGATATTGGTAGGGCTAATTCAGACCCTCCCTCTCTCTCTTATGCATGCTGGTACTGCTTTTCAAAAGGAAGTTATTATACGCTGTAATAATTGGCTTTGCAGATCAGTTATAACTGTCAAGAACAAATGTTGGCTTGGTAAGATCTGAAAACCCTCTGTGCTATATGATCTTTATCCAACTCAAGAGAAGTGATTTATTTGTTTATAAATCACTTTATACTTCCTGGTGGAGATGTAGCTTACTTTTCATTGTACTGTTTAACCTTTGACCTTTTAAAAAATGCTAGAAAACCTTATCTGGGTCACAGTTATTTGACATAATAGATCATTTTAAGAGTAGCAGGGACTTCTGTATTGGTTGACTTGACTACTGTATATTTGGTACTCTCAAAGGGGAGAAACAGTTAACATCAGTGTACCATCAGTGAGATTATGAAACACCCAAATCATCTAAAAATAGTTATTTCTTCTGAGGCGGAACTGATCAGGTACAGCACTCTCCTCATGTGAATGACTGCAGCTCATTTATCTCCATGTTTCATGAGCTTTGTTTGGATGCATTCACAAGCTCGCTAACTAGTCTGAAATCACGTCTCGGTGGTTTACAAAATCACCATCAAAGGCGCGTTTGTTCCCTCTGTTGTCCCTTTTCTGTGAGGTGGCTTCCCGTATATCGCTAACAAGTCGGTATTCCGGTGTAAACGTGTTATCCGCGCGCTCTCACGCCTCTCAAACATCCACCTTCAGCCAGAGAACAAGGGATCAATATGGAAATCGACTCAGACTTTCAGTGCGATGCCTGCGTCCAGGAGAGGCGATAAGCTGGAGAAATAAAAACGAGTTAGTCGGGAGGCAGCTAGAGCCGGGGATTATCCCAAACTTGCCCCGGGGTTTGGCTCTCCTGCGCGCGGACCGGACCGGCGTCTGTTCACCGCGGCCGGGTAGAACGTGCTGCCCCGGGCGCAGACTGACAGGCTCCCCGGGGGCCCCAAGCGCGACTCTGTATGGAGATTACAGGGTGGCAACGCGGCTGGTATCTCTCTGAGAACACACACACACACACACACACACACACACACACACACACACACACACACACGCACATAGAAAGAGGTGAGATGATCTTGAAGAAGCCCGCGGGCAGCAGACATGCCCATAAAGATTGACGCCTCAGCCTCACACGGCTATCACAACCCCCTTAGAAACACACTCCCTGAACCTCGTGTGATGAGCCGATACAAGCCAACTTTGTTCAGCTGACAAAGAGGCAATTGTTTGCTGGAAGGTCATACGCCTAAGGGCTGAAGTACAGCAGCAAGAACAGCTCCAGAAGATAACAACTAGCCTTTTTTTCTTCTTCTAAAAAGTCATATCTGCACTGCACTGTGAGGGCTTTGATAAACCTGCTACTTCAAATCAACATGCTGGTCTGGAATTAAATGAAGCCTCCGGGGCACTTAAAGTGGGTTTATCAGGCAACCCATTGGACTTCCCCTCAGTTTAATCTATTTTGAATGTGATTACAAAACCACACATTTCATAAAATGTAATTTCATGGGAGAATAAATGCACACAAATGGTTGGATATAAGATCATTTTATTTATGCTTTGTAATTCTCTTATCATCTCTCTATATACAGCGTTATCTCAGTGTATAAATCATCTCTGATGTATAATCTCTGATATTTGCAATACTTTTTTGGTACAGCAGGTTTTTTTTCTACACAAACATCAATTCAAAAACAGACAGCATAAACACTTATAGAATATTTTTGACATAAATATCATATTTCTCACACAACATTGTTCATCATCTCCAAAGTACATCCTAAATCAGACATTTTGAGGTTATTTCCAGTTTTCTGTTGTTGAGTCGGATACATTTATTGATGCTCTGGGTGGGAAACAGGTAAAGAAATTGAAGTTTGGGGACATTACAATCAGAAACATGAGTTTGAAGCTCAAACCTGTCAGACAAAATAATGGGAAGTTGTCTGTTTTTTTTTTCTAGGGAGATGCTTAACAATTAAAGAAAACAAAACAAAAACACAGTTTTCCTTCACTTTGTGTTTCAGTCCCTCCTTTTCCTCTCCTCTCTTTATGATTGGCTGACAGCAGCAGGGGGTGTGGTGTTAGCTACAGCAGCAGCGGCGCCCATACGCAGCAGTTCCTTCCTGTGCGTGAGAATGACGTCAAAGCTGGACTGCAGGCGGTTCTGCTGCTCCTGGATGCGGCTCTGGAGGGTGCGGACCCAGCGGATCAAGGCGAGGCGGCGGTACATGGTCAGCTGCACCTGGTGCTTCTCCATCTCCTGGGCCTTGAAGTTCTCGCGGTCTCGCAGTGTCCACACTGCGTCCATCAGCTCTGGCATCTCGCTGTCGGAGTCTGAGGAGCGATTATCTTCGTCTTCTTGCTCCTCTGCTCCTTCCTCAATAAGATTCCCCAGGTTCCTTCCAGTCAGAGACTTGCGCGGGACACTTCTGCGTCTTCCAGATAGTTCTCTGTTGCTGTTTCTGGTTTGGTTGATTTCCTGCTGGGTCGATTTTGGCTCCCCAACTCCGATGCGGTCCCAGCCTCCCATGAGCATCCCTTCGCCTGCGCAGTCCATGTTGAGCGGGGACATGCTGCCGCCAGACTGGTAGCTGAACTCGGACTCAGAGTCGCTGTCACCCCATTCGTCATCATCCTCTTCTTCTTCCTTACCTTTCCTCTTCTGCTTCTCCCTTTTCTCCCTCTGCTTCTCCTCGTTCTGACTCATCATCATCCTCTTAACTTCTTCTTCCATCCTACCTTCCTCTGCCCCGTCAGGAGGAACCCTACCGTACCCATCATCCCCTGTCTCGATTTCAGGCAGGGGCTCCAGCGGGCTCCAACAGGGCAGGCGGGATCGTGGCGACAGAACGCTAGAATTGTGGTGATACCCAGAGGATGGCGAGGAGTTCGGAGGATCACGACCAAGCGGGCCTAAGTTGCGGGGACGCACCTGGTTTCGGTTCTCGTCCCCAGCTCTGTTGCCTGTGAGGACCTCGTCGTCCTTGCCCGAAAGGAAGTTGAAGTTGCCATCTTTGTCGCCTTTCCTGTTTTGCAGCGACGAAGAGGAGACATTTTCAGAGCCTCCCTTCCCTCCATAGGCCGAGTTCAGAGGTTGGTCCTGATGAAGCATCACTGACCTCGACTGAGACTCACTGAAATGACAAGAGACAGAATATCAGAGCAGTCGAAGAACCAAAACATGCTGTCAAACATATTCCATTGCAAAAGCTGCAGTTACAGAAAGTCGTTGAGTTCAGTGTTTTTATCTTCTAAGCAGCCAAAAGTTCAACTTCATGTCAGTACACTTCAAAATAAGAACTTTTCCTGGTTTGATTCTAACCAAGAACTATTGTCGCTTTTTTTTACCCTCTTTCTCGTTTCGAATACTTTCTGTATCAAAGCTGACACATTCAATTACAGCAAAAAGAGCCTCTGAGAATTAAAATCTCAGGAAAAGTTATCAATTGAAGTTTCAATAAGGAGCAGGTCTAGCTCCTACCCTTTGTAATAAGGGTAGGAGGGCAGGCGTCCCTTTTTCTATGCAAGAAAAAACACATCATTTTAACGGGCAGAAAACTTGAGCAGAACCAGACTCATTGGTGGAAATCTGTCTTCAGAAAGTGGGATGGAGACAACGATTCCTACTCTTGGAACAAGTTTTTTTTATTTTAACGCCAAAGTATAATGTTTGTATCTAAGGTATTGTATCAACATTACAATACAAAAGTTTGAAATGCTACCAAGAAATCAATTGATATCTAGGGTTCAAAAGCAAAAACAGGCAATTTAAACCTAAAGTTGTTCTGCTCTAATTCCCTTCTGTTCGCCTAACAACAGTTATTTTCCTGTTATTTATCCCACGAGTTCGATTTCCAGACAAAACTGAGATAATCATTCAAGAGGCTCAAATGGAGACTTTCAAGAATCTCAAGAGCTCCCAAAACTTATTATCTTATTTAGTCTTGTACATATTAGTCTTTAATTATTTGTTTATTTTTTAGCTTATTGTTGATATTTAATGTTTTACCTTTGTACAAAGAGAGCACAGTATACCAAAGTTAAATTCCTTGTGTGTTAAACATACCTGGCCAATAAATCTGATTCTGATTCTGATTCTTCTGATTCTGAACATTCAAAGCTTTGAACAGCATGATGCACCAGAAGTAAAAGAGCTTTTGACAGCAATTTTCTAGTGTCTGCGAGTTCATTTTTGAACAAAGATGAGTCAAAACCTGCTGCATGAAAGATACAAGAACAAGCAACAAGCTGATGAAAAAGTGATCTTCAGCTTTGGGAAATTAGATGAAAAAAACGTGAGGTAAATGCATTAATTAAATGGATTAAAAACAAAACAATAGAAGGAACAATCAAACACTACTGGATGAGCCATAACAGAGTAAAAGAGGAAAATTAAATCTAGTTCAGCAGTCCATCCCACCCCAAACACACACAATCACAGTCTAACACACACATGGACACACACTCCAAACTCCTTCTTGTCTAGAACTACAGGCTGGTCCCCACACTCCATTTCTATTAGCATCAAATATTTACATGTCTCCTCAGAATGGAAATTTCTCTAATCCTGACTTCAGGCTGCTGTCAATCAATCCCCCTCTCCTCTCCACTGCATGCGCGTTCACGTGGTGCTGAAGGACAGCGACTGACTGTGGCTTTGACGGGAGCGCGCGTGCAGCGGGCACACACTGATGCCTGACGATCACGAGGCGAAAACACAGATTATTCGTGGAAAAGCGACACGTTTATCGCTACAGACCTGATGTTAAAATATAAAAATACAACGTGGTGCCTCAGAACCATGTGTTTTCTACATAGGAACACATCTACAGTTAAATATATGGCACATATACCCATAAAAAACGTAAACACGCGATGAAAAAAAGAGAAAAATAATACCAAAGCGGTCCTTCTGCTGGCTGGATGTTTCGCAGCTGTTCAAAAACACGCCTGTCTTTGCACTGAAGACGGCAGGAAGCATAAAAAATGCGACCAATGGCGTTAAAGTGTTGCATTTTACCGCTCAGTGATGGACATAAGGTTAAAAAAAACACCAAACACGACAGTCTTACATCTTAATTCGTCCACAGCGAAGCATAAATGTGAGAAAAAATACTCGACGTTTTCTCTTAACGCGATAAAATAAAGGTAAAGGCAATAAAACAGGTATATTTCATGTCTACGTTGGGCGTTATGTAACGCTCACCCCATATCAGTGCTGTCTTCTCTCTCTCCTCAGTAAAAAAAACAACCTCAGTCTCTTCCTTTCATGTCTTATTTGCCGATTGGGAAAGTCAAATGACTGACACAGAGCCGCATGAATGTATTAACATGATGTTCTGGATTTTTCTTACCTTTCTGCTGGTTTTCAGTTCGCTGGAGAAGCTGGACGCTGCGCCCTCCCAATTTTTCCCCCTCCTCCTCCTCCGACCCTCCTATGTGATGTTTATTTTCCTCTTCCTCTCTCCTCCCTCCTCCTCCCTTCCTCTCTCTACCGCGGTGATTCTGGGAGAAAAAATCAGAGCAGAAAGGACCGGAGTGACTAATAGCTTCCTAAACTGGGCTGGGACTGCAGTGAAGAGGAAACTGTGCAGAATGGACACTAACAATGTTAAGGACACGGAGTGCTGTGGTGTAGGTTTGAATGTACATAAACAGGGGATTATATATAAATCACAAGCCTACAGACACATGATTGCACGGTGTTAGCTTCACAACAAGAGTGACATCCTGGGCTAGTTTAGCTGACTCAGCCCTATAGCAAATAAACATCTCATAAACCTCCATATTATGATACATATTGTCTAAAAACAGGTAAAGCTGGTCTAAATTTGGTGTAAAAGCTCAGTTGTGTTGGAGTGAAACTGAACTTGAACTCATTAAGCAGTAATAAATTGGTTATAACACACTTTAAAGTTGTTGTAAGGCGCTATAGGGACATTTTAATTCTTTATAAATGTAGCCTACATCTTAGAATCAGGGACAGTGTACACAATAACATTAGTCTCAGAAGAGAAAAGATGCTTTGTGCCAGATTTAGCTAACTAGCTCATTTCCATGTGTTGTCCCTGGGCAGATGATGGCAAAAGTAAAATACAGATCAACCAGTCATCTATGCAAACACACACACACACACACACACACACACACACACACACACACACACACACACACACACACACACACACACACACACACACACACACACACACACACACACACATTTCAGAAGAGAGAAGAAGACCCCAGAATAATGTATAGATATTTAAACATTACACATACGTGCCCCTGTAGTTGACTAAGTTGTCATTTAGTATCAGTATGGCTGCAGTCTTCACTTTTTTGTACCCCGGAGTTAAAGTTGTTGACAATCAAAAAAAGAGACATTTGAATCTTTTACTGAAAGTGAATGTTAGTCATTTCTAAATAAGGGGGTTTGAATGGGTCACATGTGGCTTTTGTTTAAATCGTATTTTAATGATGATTTAGGTAAGCCACACTAGTTCAACTTTTCGTGAGTTCATGTTCTGCATATTTTTGTTGTGTAACGTAAGTTATGAAAGCTCCTGGATACCCAATAGCAGAATAACCTGCCTACATAACAAACAGCCCCACAGTGACTGTAGAGTTAAAGAACCCTGCCGGACACATTTTAAGATCGATTGCGGTACTTTAAGAACTGACTGACTGTCAGCTGACTGACTAAACACTTAAGCCCCTTTTTTGACCAACGGTCCCCGGAACTAAATAGTTCTGGGGGGGGGAACTATAAGGAACTGATACAGTTCCTGTGTGGGCATGTTATAACAGAGGTTCTCAAACTTTTCCTGTCATGCTCCCCCCTTTCACGCCCCCCGTGTTATATTTTACACTTTTAACCTTTAAA
Source organism: Tautogolabrus adspersus (assembly GCA_020745685.1). Taxonomy (NCBI): domain Eukaryota; kingdom Metazoa; phylum Chordata; class Actinopteri; order Labriformes; family Labridae; genus Tautogolabrus; species Tautogolabrus adspersus. Next base: position 23,285,977 of record CM036550.1, on the reverse strand, counting down.
ACACACCTGAGTGGCAACATTTAGTCTTCTTGGCTTATTTGTTAAGGTATAAAAAGATGTGCGGCAAACATCAGGTTTAAAGTACTATAACTAAAGCAAATGTGCCGCATTGAAAAGCAAAGAAAGCTACGATCAGCTTGTTGCCACACAGCCCAAAAAGTAGATTTTTACAGAAGTCCAGCCTCCTACAATGCAAATAGCCAATCATAGTTTGAGAATTTTTAGCGGCACTAATTTCGGTGGCCTATCAGATTTAAAGGTGAGCCAAGACCACCTCTGGCCATGCCCCTGCCCGGGCCACCCACTCCCCCTTGTCATGTCTTAGTCGCTGGTGCCCCAGTTTGAGAACCGCTGCACTAGAATAAGTTGTACTAGTATTAAATGTGTTTTCACAGGAGAAGACTAAACAAGTTATTGAGTTCCTTACTGCACTTTTACTCCCACTCCCAAGAGTGAAAAGTGGGGAACGACATGAAGGAAAGGAGCAAAAGGTCGGACCCGAACCCGGGCCGTCCATCTGCAGGACTGCAGCCTCCCTACATGGGGCTCGACCCAACCGCCAGGCCATCAGAGCGTCTACATTTGGACCTTTTTGACCTGCTCAAAGTGCCTCTGCTGCTTCAGCGATAGTCAGTGAGTGTGTGTTTTTCGTTTTAATGTTACATAAAGGGGCATTTCATAATAGCAGAAACAATTGAAGGCTTTGAAACTTCAGTGAACTCTTGACCCAAACAAATGACAAACCTCACTTTCACTCACTTGTTATGAATCCTCCTCTGTTGGTCTTACGCCATGGCTCTTTTTCTCTTTCCAGGTTTTTCTTTGTGAATACAACAAGCAAGGTCACGCCTGTCCTCTGGTGGTCGTTGAACGGCATTCTGGGAAATGGAGGACGCGACACAGTGGATTTAAGGTAAAATCCTGCAACACTTTCTGGTACTTTCTCCAACATCTATTGCTTGTCGAAAGTCTTATCACAACATCACATGATGTCTAGAATTACTGATGGTTCAAAGTGTCAAAACTTTTACCCACAATGCAACAGTGACAGGCAACATATTTTTAGTCCTCGCAAAGATGGAGGATTTGTTGCAGTGTGATATTTCTCCAGACTGGTGACTGGCTGCTTTTGTGATCGTCAATCCTCAGATCTAAGGGCACTGCAGTTGAATGTGTGTGTGTGTGTGTGTGTCACAGTGTGTGTGCGTGTATGCAAGTGTGTTTTCTGGAGGTGTGTGTGTGTGTGTGGTAGCCTTTAGAGAGGCTACATCAGAAAGACTTAACAAGTGTTCACCGACTCTCTCCACCCTGCTCTCATCCCCCTGACATGTCGTCGCTGGCGGCAGAAAGAACCTCACATCCTCCCTCCCTCCCTTTTCTACACGCACAAACACACACACACACACACACACGCACACTCCCCCCCCATCCCCTCTTTTCTCCTTCAACAACATCCCCATTCAAGTGCATCAGCTCCAGGCGTCCTTCCTCCCTCCCCTCCCCTCGCTCCCTTTCCTCCCCATCGTTCGCTAGTAGCCTAAGCACATAAAAAATACATCAAACACAGCCGTCTGCCCAAGGCCTCGTCACACGCAAAATCATCTCTCCCTCCATCTTTCTTTCTCTCTCTCTCTCTGTGCAAAAAAAAACTAGTTACAAAAGACAACTACAGAGGACACTGATAGAAGGAGAGATAGACTGAACTTGGGTCATCTGTATGTGAGGCCCCTGAGAGGGGAGGAGTGGGGGAGACAGATTATTGTAATGGTAACACTCGCACGTTAAAAAAAGGAGCATGACTTACCTTGTGCATAATAAGACCTTGTTTGGATTGTACACAGCCTGCAGCAGCGTGACCCACTTCCCTTCAGTTCAGCTCCACATCTGCTCCAACCACCAGTCTCTGCTGTGACAGGGGCCGAGGGCAGACATCGGGGGTTGGGGGCGCCGGCACCAGCACCCTTGGGCCCACGCTGTCAGATCCCCAATGCTGAGACTGTAACAGAGAAAAAGCCTGCTGGACCTCAAGAAAAACAAAAACAAAAAACGTTAGCCAAATTAGCCAAGACGTGCTAAATTGGTCCACTAATCCAGCACGAGAGGGCTGCTTTGCACACTAATTCCACACTTTCATTTAAAGGCGTAGATGTGAGCAGACACGCAGTCATGACACACAAGCTTGCACACTCCCTTGGGTGCTACAGCTCATGTTTCTCTTCAATTATTCCACCCTTTGCCCTCTCTCTCCTCCACTTCCCCATAAATCTGAATAAAACCAGATCCGTGTCTTGTCCTCTAGATATTTAGAAGCCGTGCCAAAACGTGTAACCTTCCTCCTCTTTCAAGTGTGGAGAGAATTGGGAGTTCAGGGGTGGAGGTTTAATGCGCTGACCTCGTAAATTTCCTCTCAGGGGGGTTAAATAAAGTTGTGAAATTCAGTTTGTGGTGTTGATGCACAGAAGAAAAAAGAGGAATAAAGAGTAAATTTATGCCGAAGCTGAATTACTCTCCAACTTGCAAAGATTTTATTCCTATTAAATTCCAATTAGAATTGATTTCTTGACCCTGAAAACAGACCCTCCGGACTTGGAGTCAAGTCTTTCTCTCCATTAATTGCATTGTAATGGCTCAAAGATAATGATAGACGCAGCATAATCGGATTTCTTTGGCCTAAAGCATCTTTTGCTCTTAAAATGTCCTCAAAAATCCAGAAATGTTTTCAGACTTAGGATGACATTTTTTTAAACAAAGGTAAAACTAATAACGGCTCTAACAGGAGGATTAAGCTGGCCTGCCTGCAGGTAAAGCTGCATGCGTTATGCAGGTCCCTCCATGGGGTTCATTCCAGACCCTCCTGGCGTTGGCCCCTAATGATGTGTAATGGGGCCTCCTGCGCCCGCTCCTAACCCCGGGACCTCCTCCTAATCACCGCGGCTACTAATGAGATGGAGACATGAAAGGGCTCGTTAGACGACCCTCCATTTAACGCCGGCCTATTATTAGCCACTTAGCAAATCATTAGTCTCTAAACTGCAATTATGTTTTAAAGCAGTTAGGAAAAAGTGAGATGAAGAGTCAGAGGAGTCTCAAAGTGTGGAGGTTTACAGCAGGTGGAGATATGTTGACTTCTGGAGTGGTGTGGGTTAACAAAGGTCGAGAAGCATTTATTCCCCACAAACCACCAGTGAAATAGTGTTTACTCTGTTATCATCACCTCAAGTTTTCTTTTAGTGACCTGCGATTATTGAAGACCACTCTCTCACTCTTAAAAGTCAATTGGTGACACTACGTCTCTTTGCTGTTGAGAGATGAGTGCAGATGTATGCACAAGACGCCTGACCACCATCTGCAGTATACAGTAGACAAAGTGGTATCTAAGAGTGGTGTTGGAAACAGAAATGACTGTTACAGCTATGTCTGAATCCCAAGAAGCAGCATGCAATGACCTCAGGGAGAAGAGAGCTTTTAAAACGGTCTTTGTTGATGAAACACACAAACGGTTAAAGCTACTAAAAGGAGGAAAATCCCCCAAAGTTACATAACCAACACAACTAATCAAAACAAAATCCTCAAACAGACATCTACAAAACTATCTTAAAAGGGAGCCTTTGTAATGTTGTCACTAAAGAAATCCAGAGGGAGTTTAGAATGAGATGAAATGGGTTAAGCATATTTCAGCGTTCTCAACGTTCTCTAAATGAATATTTGCAGAACCCTGATGTCTGAATCTTTACATCTAAAATTTGATGAGTGTGCAACAACAACAGAAAAAGTTCATGACCCTTTGAGAGGCATCCCTCATTGAGTCTGTGTTCACACCTGAGCTGAAGTGGAATAGAAACATGTCTCCTTTTCTTTCCTGTATGTCTGGTGTTCAGTCGAGCCTCACTTGGTGCCTGGTATGGAGGAAACCAGGAGACTGACTTATAATAAAAAAAATTAGGATTAGGTCATTTCAAATATTGTAAGATTTTGATTTACAGGAGTGTAGAGTTAACATCAGATTATGTTGAAGATAGAGATGAACAGATTGTAAAAATGATATGAAAGGTTTGTCTAACAGGCGACTTCCTCTGCCCCCCCAAAAAAATCATCTTTTGTGAATCAGAAGTGGACTAACATGCCAGCGTTAAATTTGAGGGGTCCCAACAGATACAAATCTGACATCAGTGCAGGCCTGCAACAGGGACGACATCTGCCGACACTGTTGCATCGTGATCCCTAGTGGAGCATCAACAATTCTTCCAGGTGTGAATTTGTAATTAAGTTTTTGCCCAAACTTAAAAGCACAACAATTAAAATCACCTATTTCCTAAACTTTATATGGATGCTATGCTGTTAACAGACAGCTCTGTGTGGCTGCCTGTTGGTACAGTCATGGTTTGATCGAGTTTAATTAATTCATTTTATTTATATACGATATTAATCCCTGAGGGAAATACTGGTTTACACTCCGTTATTGAGAGACATGCTTCTCACACACAGACCTGAAACACACACACATGCACACACAGGACCTGTGGACGTGCATTAAGGGAGAGATGTCAGAGTGGAGCTGCTACACAGGGAGCGTGCCAGAGCTGTTGGGCGTCGGTGCCTTGCTCAAGGGCACCTATCCAGTACTCAGGAAGTGACCTGGCACCTCTTTAGCTAAAAGACCTACTTCCATATTTTGGTCCGCACCGGGACTTGAACTGGTGACCCTCCGATTCCCAACCCCCTAGTCCCTACAGACTGATCTACTGTCGCCCCTAAACATGTTAGCTTACTTACATTTTGCTAATCAGCACTTAACACTTAGTAAACTTGAGTTAGATGGGAATGTTATGAGATTGGTATGTATTTAGTCAGACACCAAAGTATTGGATAGTTATTGGAGCTGCTGCACTCACACAGCGGAGCTAAAGAAGCTGGTCGCACATAAAGAAGACAAAAAGGTGATGAGATCAAAATGTCTTAAAATACACTTTTATTTACAGAGTAGAACACAAACATTTAAATCATCATATAAACGTATCCCTAGTCATTAAAAACAAAATAAATCCTATTTACATGATAAAAGGTTTGAAACTGGACCTCTGTGAGTCAGTCCACATTGAGTCAAGTAAGAGGTGGTCATTAAAGGCGTCTGATGGATTCATAAAGTAGACACAAGCTGAGAACGTGTGCAGCTAATGTGTTTAAAATCAAAAGACGCCTCAGTGGTGCTCTTCAGTTTGCCATTCAAGGAAATGTAAACATGTAAAAACACAGACGGACATCTGCATTTGTGTTTAAAAAAATTGATCCAGAGGGAAGACGCTGATCAGACGGCTCGACACGTAGCCGCCATTTCACCTCCTTCATTTTCAAGTCCTATCGAGCACTAGTAAATGCTTTCCTTTGTCTGTGTGCTTTTTCCGGCCTGCTGATGATTATCTTTAAGTTAGTGTGTTATTGTGACCTCACTGGCCCAGGAAGTTGAAGATGCTCCTCTGCGGGCCTTTAGTCTGTGCAGCGGGTTTGTTCTCTCTGCAGACCCTCTTAGCTGCTGGGTTCACCGTTTCCACCGCTCCCCTCTTCTTCATCATCTGAGGGTCAAACACGAACAGAGTCAGAGCTTTTAGTTTAAGAAACAACTGTACATGCACCAAAACACTGCATGAAAACCTTTGTTTTAATGTGTTAAACATTACTTCTATGGAGTCAATGGTTGATTTGTGATGAATGATCTTTGGGAAGAACTGCCAAGCAACAGTTATTTTTGCTTTTGTGCTTAATGGTATATAGGAGGAGCATTGGGCGTTGGCTCCCCCTAGTGTCAGAAATGTAGAAGACATCAGAATCAATAAATCACCCGTCACACTCACATGACTGTCACAGTGTGCAGCCTCCACAGTTCACAACTTTCAGTGTTATTCTATGTGCTTATTTCAGAACAGTCACATCTTGAAACAAGCAGACGCACGGGATCTGTTTAATCCAAACTGTTGGAGAATGTTACGGACACTTGTGTAGTCGAGGATTGGACGTCGGTAAATATTATAGAAATAAGAGGAAGAAAACAAAGACAGCACAATCGCTGCTTGCTTGCTTTACAGAGGCCTGCACGATATTGAAAAATATCAAACATGCATGTCCTATACATGCTCTCATAACGATATGAAGAGTGATAAAATTGGCGCCAATTAATCTGATGATAGCTGATCGATAGTTTGAGCTTCATCTGACTACGCGTGGTGTAAAAGCCCCTCTATTCAATCTGTCACTTTGCAGCTTTAAGAACAAGCTAAAAACCCCGCTCTTTCATGAACACCTACGCAATCATGGACTTCTGTGATTCCTCTCACTCACCTGTTTCTGAGGAGCGTCTGCGGTTTTGCCGTCCTTCTCAGGAGACAAAGTTTGAAACAGGAAACCTCGGCTGTTTCTGGGCGCCAGAGGATTCCCATCTGAGATGGAGGCCAGCTTCTGCAGGACGGACTGAGGCTGGCTCAGGAGTGAGCCTCTCCTCACCTGGAGGACGACAATAAAATATAAATCTCAGATTGAAGTTCAGTACAGATCACAGGGAATAATATGTCGTTAATATGCACCGGTTTAGATCCTTTTCAGTGAGGTTTTTTCTCACCCAGCAGTATTTTTAGTTGCCATAAATGTTGAGTATAGAAAGTATTCTACATGATTGGAGACGGCGTCGTCCACAGATCACCGGTTACATCAAAATCTTTAACATTATAAATGAAAGGCCTCCATATATTTACATTCAGCCTTTAGTATGTCAGTTATCCTCTGTAATGGGCGGCTTGATAACATCTCTCATCCTCAGAAGTTTTCAGTAAAAAAGTTGAAGTTGAGAATTCTGCCTTTACTCCATTTTCACACTTGCTGGTCCTCGAAGAAGCCGTTAAACCTTTTAGATTCTTTCTCACGCCGTCAAAGTCTGTGGTGGAGTAAACACACCTGCTAATGTGTTCTGACCGTCGTCAGTGAAGATACGACAAGAGTCACAAGAATGACTTCAGCATCAAGTGAGGGGATTCAATCTTCCTTTATAAAACTGATGTTTTTAAAACTACAGATTTTATAAAAGAAATATTTACACTGCAGTGACAAACCTCCGACACACATTCATCAGAAACTGTAGTGACAGTGACGTACCTGTAAGGGCTGCGAGGGTCTCTGGAACGGATTGAGAGCTGCTGTCGACTTCTTTTCTGGTTGTGGCGCCGCAGGAGGTTCTGGTTTAAAGATATGTGAAAAGTCAGGATGTGAAACAGTTTGAACATAACCCGTCAATTAATCTCGTCTTCCTCTTAAACCCAAGTCATTTACACGTTTTTTTTGGGGGGATGTTACATGTGCAGTCCTGAAAGCTCGTATGCGATTTCATAAATGTTTAACTCTTTGTTTTCAAGATGTGCTTAGTGTCTCGAAGGCATACAGCTACAGCAGTACTTTCAGCTAAAATGTAAAAAAAAAAGGAAGAAGACTAAATTCCTGTCGTCGAGCTCACTCTGTAATGTGGATGTGATGATGCTGCGAAGTGTCCAGTAACATAAACTCATGAATATGACATGAAGGCGCTCAGTTTTTAGTCATATTTCTTCTTCCAGGAACACAAGAATGAATCAACCGTCGGGGAAATGAACAATCGGAAGAAACTCTTGGCAGCACTTTCCCGTCTGTGTCCGCTCAGTTTAGCTCAGTCTGCTTGGACAAACGCCAGAGTTTGGATCAGACAGAGTGTGTTTCTGATTTGACTTTCTGTCAGGGATCATTTTTAACACCAAAGATTCGATGATTTATTCATTCTAGGATTGTTCATATGTTAGTAAGTGACCTCTTTAAATAAACATCTGGACCTTATTCACAGAAATGATAAATACTTCTTATGTATTCATGAACAGCTGGACTTAAAACAGTAAATGTCTGTTTAAGCAAGATTTCAGCACTGTTGTATTTCTATCTGCAGCTGTGAGTGTGGACAGTGAGTACGCAGCCTTGTATGAACTTGAGTTTTGTACAATTGAAAATATTGCAGAAAAAAAAGTCTATCAAAGCAGAATGCAGAGCGGAAGAAGCGCACGGAGCAACAGAGTCCGCTATATGACGCTGTAATGAGAATATTTCCCTTTCTATCAATGCTACGTGTAGTCCAACGGAATCACACCGTCAACAAAAGGGCGGAGAACAACATACTGACTAACAGCAGTTTTTTAAAGGCCATGACACACCAAGGAGATCGTCGGCCGACAGTCCTTGAGGGGTCATTGCCCTAGTTTTTGCGGTGTTGCTACCTGTCTGCCTTTTTTTTGACGATTCGACATGTTGAATCGGCGGTCGGTGAGAGGAATCTCTCTGATTGGCTGTTCGGAGGTTTCATTTATCTCCAGCTCCTGACACAGGTTCGAAAAAAGCCCCTTGAGCATGCCGCTGTAGTATCCATGCTTTCATCAGACATTATTCTCGATTAGTAGGCTACCTATAAAACGAGTGGTGCGCGACATTGGTGTGAAAATGGTCTTCTCGCATCATAACAACGGACTACCAACTCGCATGTCTTGGTGTTTTTAAAACTCACAAGCTTCTCCTTCTCGTGAGGTCCCGTATCACACTGACCTTTTCTCTGCAGAGTCTTGGCAGTCAGCTTCTTGGCCAGCTTCATGAAGTGGCTGTCTTCCTCTTCCATCTTCTCGTCATCTGCGTCCAAATCTTCCCCTTTCTTGGATTTCTGTTCAGACTGAGACGAGACAGAGAGAGAAAAGTGAGGACAAGATCACAACACACTCACCTGCAGAGGAAGGGAGATGATACAACCACGTAGTAGACTGGTCACTCACATTTAATGCTTATTGTTTGTTTACAGGGAAAAGAGCCGTGTTTTAAGTCTGCATCATTTCACAGAAAGTACCATCTTAAAGAGGTGTATTTAAATAAATGTCTCCTAACCATTAAGCTGCTACAGAAACATATTTCTACCACCCACCTGTTCTCTGAGCCATTGCTCTCTCTCCAGTCTCTCTTTCCTCCTCTGGACCTCGGACTGGTCCACATCTTCATCCTCCTCCTCCTCTCCCTCGCCCTCTGCTCCCGTCTGCTCCATGTCGAAACCATCGTCTGGATGAGGGATTTAAAACAGAAACTCTGAGAGGCCTGTTGGAGAACCTTGACAGAAGTTTAGATGTGTTGGAGAATTTAAAAGAAGATTCGTCTGTCTCTTTCCAAACTGTTCGTTGCTTCTTTTTGTTGTTTTAATATTTAGACTCATTAAGTTCTATTGTACATATATAGAGCATGAATACACCAGAAGACAGATAAAGGGTTATATACTCAACTTGGGGGGTGGGGGGGATTTGTATGAGTGAGATGAGAGATGGTCATGTAACATGATGCAGATTGATGTTCGTTTAGAGGCAATGTTTTATTATGAACATTACATCGAATCATAAACAAAAAGTCGTCAATTATAGTTTTTTTCAAGAAATACAAAATCGGAATTGGCAGGTTGAGCCTTTTCAAAAGTATCGGAACCGGGCAAAGGCATGGCAGTCGGAACATTTTTGGGCTGTTGTGCTTTTATTGGAGAGACAGGACAGTGGATAGAATCGTAAATCTGGGAGAAAGAGAGAGTGGGGAATGACATGCAGTAAAAGGAACCACAAGTCAGAATTGACCCTGGGCTGCCTGCTTGGAGGGCTACAGCCTCTGTATATGGGGCGCGTGAAACTGCTAGGTCAGCGGTGCCCCATAAATCTACAGTTTTAACACCAACTTCCTGAAGCTTTAAATTCACCAACAGAGTGTGTTGTAATGAAAGTAGGGATGTAACGATTCACTCAACTCACGATACGATACGATTCATGATACTGGGTTCACGGTACGATTCTCTCACGATTTATTTTGAGAGAATCGGGAGGTGATTGGAGCTTCTCATTGTGGTGTTGATTAAATGCTGCATCATGTTGGTTGTGCAATTTGTGTAGTTCTCTGTCTTGTTGCAATATTTGCACAGTTTTTGTCTCGTCCATTATCTTCTCACCTCTTTCATTTTCTGTATTGGGAAGCAAAAATGCTTCCACTGCCATGATAACGCCTGCTTATTACAACCAACCGCCTCTGCTCTACAGCTGCTGACGCTCACGATATTACTGCGATTCATTTTTCAGAGTACCGATTCGAACCGTGACACTTTTGAATCGCTTTTTAACTGCCTCACGATTAATCTTTACATCCCTAAATGAACGGTTCAACCTTTTTCCCTCTTGTGTTCCTGCTGCCACCTTTAATTAAGCTGACTAGAAACTGAATTGATATTAAATGTTACAACACAAACTTCTGTCTTCATTCTAAACTTGGTGTTCAGGTTATTTATTCCCTCCTCTCGTTTACTCACCGATATTTTTCCAACGGAAGCGTCGTGCTCTTCCAGGGCCGTCGGAGTGCAGGTCGCCGTCAGCGAGGTAACGCTCCTGGTAGAGTCTCAGACGACGCTTGTCATCATCCATGATCTGCTTCCTGTAGGGTCAATTACAGATTACTTTCATCTCAGTTTAAAATGACCGTGAAGCTGATTCTTTGGGGGAAAATAAAGTTGTTTAAAAAGGGTGTATGGACGGAAAGCATCAATCAGAATCTTTATATATCTGACAAGAATGTTTATCTGCTGATTGGCAACAACTACTGATCCAAACTGTAAGAGAAAGAGTCCAACTTCAGCTTATTGGGAGTTAAATTTGATTGTGACTACTGAACAGTTGAGTATGCACCCATTATTGTTGCTATAAGCTCCCAGAAGTCAGCCTGAATTTCTGTTTGTTTGACTACCTTCAGATGTAAAAGCTGCCTCTTTGCAGAAGTTTGTTGAGTTGTTACTCACATGTGGATTTTGTTGACCTGGTCCTGCAGCTCTTCATCAGAGGGAAGCTCTTCTAGAAGCTCCTCTTCCTCGTACTCACTCCCTCCGCCATCGTCCTCATCCTCGCTGCCCAGATCGCTGCCCGACAGCTCGGCCTCCGACTCCAAGTAATCAGCCAGACGCCTGTGAGGAGGATGCAACAGCCCGTTTAAACCTGTACTTGAATCTAATTTTCTAAAGAGAAAAGTCTGACATCAATTGATTCTCCACTTACATTTTCTTCTTCTTTTTCTTCACCCGGCGATGTGCGAACATACCCTCCATCTCCTCCTCTTCTACCTCATTGTCCTCCTCTTCACCAGCATCTGCCCCCTCCTCTTCTCCTCCATCTTCGTCCCCACTGTCGCCATCATTGTCCTCCTAAATCAAACAAACATTTAACTTGTGATTTAGCTAATATAAGACGTATATCCAGCTATTCTTTCAACATGAAGTGGCGCTTATGGAGTGAAATAACGGAGGTGATGAGGCCAACCTGTTCACTGTGACTCTCTACGTCTGACAGAAGCCGGAACTCGCAGTCCTCCTCCTCCTCTTCTTCCTCTGGCTTCTTTTCACTTTAAACAGAGAGACAACTTTGAGAATCTTATTCTGCATGTACATGTTTTCTAATACTCTGAAGTAAGGTATGACAAAGATGAGATATTGTAAAAAAGCACACTAATAGAAGCTTTGTAAAATATCACAAACAGTTCTAATCTTTTAAAGACAGATTTGTGTGTCATGTCAGAATCATTAGATATAGAAATAACTCTGTCTTAATACTGTACCTTTGTTGTGCTGGTGAAGCTGTGTGGGCAGAACCTAAAAGTGGCAGCAAAGGAGACAAAGGTACGTTCTGTTTATCTCGACAGAAAACAACTCAAAATAGACGTTCAGAACATCTCGAGTCTGAAAATCTGAAGTTTGTATCTGAAGCTATACATCCTTAAAGTTCCTCAGACTTAAACAGACTCTTTATTTGTTTCATTTCTTTTACTGTAAGACCTGCTCTCTGGTTTTAAAAAGTATAAATTAACTGCTTATAACTGAGATACTGGACAGTATTCTAGTTTTTACCTGTCAGCTACTTTCAGATAATACACACTGCTGTTCTTAAAGAAAAGAAGGACAGGCCGCACTCCTTTACCTGGACTAGGAAACTTCCCCGAACACAGCCCCAGCAGCTGGTCCATGGTATGATCGGACTCTTCCTCGTGTCCTCCCTCTTTACTCTCTTCTGTTCCCCTCTGCTTCTCTCCTGCCTGCGTTGTTGGAAACGCTCCAGAGCACAACCCGAGCAGCTCCTCTTCCTGCGTCTCTCCGAGGCCCGCAGCCTGACTCGAGCCGCTTTCCGCTCTCGTCCCGAACCCCCCTGAACAAAACCCTAAAAGCTCCCCCATGTTTGCATCCATGGCGTTTTCATCCAGGCTGTCCAGGATCAGCTGTCTCTTGTGGGAGCGAGGAGCACCAGGACGTGGCCCCACGTTCAGAAAGCCGTCTGCGTCCAGTAACTGGGAGTGGGTGTCGTCCTCCAGCGAGAAGCGACCTTGGGAGTCTCCTCCTAGACCGGGGCCGGATGCTGCTCCACCCAAGGGCCCAGATTCTGCTCCTGGGGATGGAGGTGCGTACAAGTCTTGGGAGTCCTCAACGGGGAGGCAGAGAGAAGGCTCAGAAAGTTTGCCTGAACTCTGAGGGGGAAAAAATGAATAATTTAAGCACTTAATTTTGAGGTTTTAAAGTGATGAAAACTCAAACGCTTCTTTGTTGAGCAGCAGCTTAAAATCATAAAGAAGTGAGTTTTTCTGTTTTGGGTACAGCTACACTGAAACATCTTTGTTTTACGCTTTCATCAGCTCTGAGTAATAAACAAACATGACTTACCTTAGAGGCAGAGCCCAGGAAGCTCGGCCTGAAGAGGCAGGGAGAAGGGGAGCGGAACATGGAGGAGTTGGAGATGCATCGTCCTGCAGAGCGCTGATGATTGACAGGCTGGTAGGAGGTGATCATGGATCCTGCCAGCTCGAAGCTGCTGTTGTGGCTGTTATCCTTCACCAAGGACAGAGAGTCGTCCTCTTCTATGGACGAGATAGATGACAGAGCATTCAGCGATGTGATTGGCAAAGGACAAATTACGTAGCAGCCTCTGCCATCAGTGTTGGAACATGGCGTGAATAGGTGAATGTGACATGCTGCGTAAAGCGCTGTGAGTAGTCAGAAGACTGGAAAAGCTCATACAAGCTCAAGTCCATTTACCAAATGTTCTGATAAATGAGTTATTTTTGAGTGTTTAAAGAATAAACAAACATCTTTCACTCTACGCACCCATCTTGTTGCCGCTGTCCTGTCCAGAGGGACCAGACCTTCTAACACAGTCACTAAAAAAAGGAGAAGGGAGCATGTGAAGTGTTAGCTAAATGATTTAGGTGTATGCTCTGGAGTTTCTTAAAAAGGTATATTGTTAAAAACATTTGAGACACACACAACCAGAAAGTCCGAACCCTCTTACCCGGTGCGAGAGCAGGAGTTGCCGGGGAACAACATAAGTGTGCAATCCGTGTTAACTAGGTCAGGAGTTGGAGACGGTCTGATCAGAGCCACAGGAGAAGTGCTCCTGATACTCTGAGCCACACTGCCTTCCTCCTCCTCATCCTCCTCCTCCCCATCATCACCTCCCAGTAAGTCATCCACACCCTGATACAAGAGAAGACCGAGTTAATGTGAGCCCAAGAGTTGGCAGTTCAAATTCAAAATGTGTTATAAGTAAGGTCACTCATAGTTTCCCCAATTTGAACAACCTCAGTAATGACTCATTTGATTGTTCCAAATCTGTAAGACTCAAAACATCCTCTTACTTCTTCTTCCTCGGAATCATCCGTCATCTCTCCTTCCTCCTCTTCCTCATCCCCACAGTCCTCGTTGTCCAGGCGATTCAGCTCGGCCTTGCGTACCCGCTCCTCCTGTCTGCGTTGGGCCATGGCGAGCTGCAGACGCTGCTTCAGAGTCAGCAGCTTCTCTCCTGTGAAAATCAGAAAGAAGGATAAGGTTACAAAACTGAAAATCCAGCCCGAAATTTACCTATTCTTTATCTTTTTTTTTAAAAGACCACAGTTTGGTCCACTGGTCTCAAGTATGCTTATTAAGTAATAAAGCCTTATTGTTTCCAGAAACCCTGTCTTCTATGTGCACATAACATGTATCCATAATACCTGGTTTGTTTGCCGCAGGCTCCTCTGCGCCCTCTTTAACAGTAACAGTGACCGTCTCGGTGTGCAGCTCCTCCTGGCCAGAGGGGGTGCTGTCTTTGCGGATGATGTTGAGCTGCATTGTACGCTCTGCTTGAGGGCGTGCTGGTGGTTGAACATGACGGAGGTAACGCACTTTAAGGGCTTCCAAACCTAGGTGAAAAAAAAGAAAAAGAAATTAAATACAAGCGCTCGATCTAATAGTACACATTTATTTTCACTCTCAATCTTTTGTTTGCTGAAATCCCAAAATGGATCAGTTCCCACCTGGGTTAAGCTGAGGAGGCTCCAGCTGAACAAAGGCCCCGTCATCTGGACACAGTTTAGCAACAGGTGGAGGGTCCAGTCCGAGCTTCTTCAGCATGGCAAGTCTGTCCTTTTTGGGTTTAGTTGGTTGCTGTGCAGAAGGCTCTATTGGAGCTGGATTCTCGCTCCCACACTGAGTTGCTAACGGCTCCAACAAAGTCCCAGATTCAGGCTCTTTTTGCAGGACTTTAGAGTCAGACATGGCTGAATTTGGACTCTGTTCCAAACACACAATAGAGGTTTCTTCTCCTGATTCAGGTCTCACTGATCCATCTGCTGTCTCAGATTCCTGCAGGCTCTCGGAGAGGTAAAGCATCGGTCCAGATTCCTGTTCAGGAACAAGGCTTTCGGGAGTTTCTCTGGCCTTGCTTGGGCTCTCCTTCTGCGGGGATGAGGTGGCGGCAGGCTCAGGGATGGGCTGGATCTGAGTGGAGGACAGATCCAGAGAGGGAGAAGAGTCCTGCTCTGTGGACGGCAGCAGAGGCTCGCTGGGTGGATCAGTGGGAGGAGGAGGAGGAGGAGGAGCTGGTGGTGTCTCCAACATCACGGCTGAATACTTTGAAGATCTTGAAGGAAAAAGATTGTCATTAATTTGTCCGTTTATCAGAGCAGCCTTTGAACTTTTAAAAGTGCTTATGACAGAAATAAATTGGAAACTTTTCACAAAGGTAATTAGTCAGATAAGAAATCTTAAAATCAGATTTCTCTTGTAAAATTGTGACCGTAGATCGTAGTTTTTGACGTTTATCCGTTGTGTTTGTCCTTACTTCAGCAATGCCATGGCAGGACCCTCTGGTCTGACTCTCTTCTTAAAAAACTGGTCGATGGTCTTCGGCTCAGGGATGTGGTAGGGCAGGCCGAGAGTAGACTCTTCAAAGAGAAAAGAAAGTGTAAAGGACACACTTTTGATACCAATTTTTTCATCTAGAAAGTTGGCTGCATCCTATATACCGGTGCCACCAATATACCAGTTTAAAACACAGAAGCACGCACCGTCATTAGTGCAGACCTCACCATCACACACTGCATGCGACATGACGCAATTGTAAATTCACTCCTATTCTTTGTGCTTTGCGAGCTGTGCTGGGAAACATAACGACGCTGACAAGGATGGCAGTGCCACTTTTTACCATCTCTTCTATGTCATATGGTCATAATGGTGCATTTAAAGCAAACGGTGGCATACTGTTCAGTAAATGCAGCTTGTGGAGCGCTGGTTTGATTGAAAGACTCCACAGTTGAAGTCAAAGAGTGACTAGTGGAGGTGGGCAGCACGGCTCGAGGGACGAGGGTGCCCACCTCACAGTATTTCAAGAGAATTTATTCAGGATAAAAAGAAAATTCTATTTATGATCCAGATCAGCATCATGAAAACACACAGAGAGAGATTTAGGGGAGTGAGTCTTGTGAACTGACCTCTGACGAGCCTCTGAGACTCACTGTGGAGCTGCTTCATCGCCTCTTTGCTGGCGCGTGCAGCTTTCCTCTCCTGAATACAAAGCACATGTTGAGAATGAAGCTGTTTTTTTTTCTGGATGTGGTATTCATTTTTAAAGTATTTAAAATACATTCAAGGATCTTGGCACAACATACCACACGCTGGGGTTTCTCCAGTGGTTCCTCATCGTCTTCCTCCTTGTCCTCATCCAGAAGAGGATCCTGTAGCAATAATTCACACTGATTACACACATGCCTTTCTAAGCATTTGCACACATTCATACCCAATATTGTGCCACGCTTTCACTTTTTCATCTCCCCAACTTTGACTTTTTCTCTAACAGTATTTTGTTTCCGTAGGCTGAAAAAACCTGTTAGAGCTTTTTTACCCCTTTGAGTGAAAATAAAAAACAAAAATAACATCACAGTCTTAATAACAACGTTGAAGTATAGAAGAAGTGATATTAATTGCAAACAGCCATCGTTCACACCTTGTGCTTTTTCGTTTTCTGTTTAACAGCTGCTCTGATGGCCTCCAGGGACTCTTCCTCCTCCTCTTCCTCATCGTTCAGTCCAGTGTCAAACAGGTCTGTGTCTCCCAGCAGGCATCCACTGTCGTTCAGGGCTCGAGGGAGCGGCGTTTCCTGAGACAGAGGGAGCAAGTTTGTCTTAATTATAGTACATTTGTATCCATTATTCTAAGACAATCCTCGGCACCTGTTTCTGCAACATTTCACCTGCAGAATTTGGTAATTTGGGGGTTTGAAGTTAAAATTCCTTAAATTGAGGAATTTGTAGTCCAGTGCAATTTGTGTACCACATTTCTACTTTATCATTTAAATAAAGATGAATTCTTTATGTTGGGGCTTTTCCTCTATTTAGATAGGACAGCGGATAAAGTAAGAAATCGGGGAGAGAGAGAGAGAGAGAGAGGAGGGATTGACATGCGGATAAGGAACCACAGGTCGGACCACAGCCTCTGAACATGAGCGAGACCTAATCGCTAGACCATCAGCGCCCAAAAAAGATTACTCCTGATGGCTGCAAACATTCAAACCATTAATAATGATCTAAATATATATAAAAGTGGTAAAATGTAGTGTATGTAACTTTTGCTGCTTTGCTAAAGTGCTCATGATGGATTAAGCCGGGTCCTTATAATATAGCATGAGTAAGGTCTTTTACCTGCTTTTTGTAACATAACAATGAGCATGGTCCTTTTACCTGCTCTTCTGTAATATTAATAGACAAAGAGTAAGGTCCTTTACCTGCTTTTTGTAAAGCGTCTTGAGATAACACTTGTTATAATTGGTGCTATACAAATAAAGATTGACTGATTGATATAAAACACCTTCTAAGGTTTGTGTATGATTTCTTTGATATTGACAATGTGTTTTTTTCCTTCGTACATTTAAAGACAAGACTAGAGTAGAAAGCTTCATATACAAAAAATATATATATAAAACTCTGCAGCATAAGAATGAAAGTATGACTCAAAGAAATAAGCAAACTGCACAAACCTCACTCATCTCAGAGAGTCTGTTTTTCTTCTTCTTCAGTTTTTCCACTGCCTTGCTTCGTTTCTCCTTTTTCTCCCGATGTCTCTGACTCTTCTCTCTCTTCTTCAATTTTACTTCCTCCCGTTGCTCCTCCACTTCACCACATTTCGCTTGCTCGGGTTCACTATCTTCGCTGTCAATGGGAGCACGGCTGATTCTCTTGGTCTTCTGCTTCCTCTCGTTCTTCTCTTCTGCCTCCCCAGTCTCCATCTCGTCTCCGCTAGAGGCAGATAAAACCAGTGCTTCAGTCATGTGCACACTGTTCTCTGCGGAAGCCTCCTCTTCCTCACTGTCACTGTCTCTGATGGCATTACGATGAGGCTTTCGGTGAACTGCGACATCTTCATCGTCATCAGAATCTGAAAAGAAGAGTAGATTTAAGAAACAGTTAAAAGGCAGAATGGTCACCAAAATCATTTCACAGTAGTTGAGGAATGTTTTTCAAGGCAGGTCAGGTTCCCTGTAAGTACCTGAAGTGTCTAATGTAAATGTAACAAGTTCCTCTTATTTCAAAGACATTAACAAATGGATTCCTCATTTGCACAGCTAAAGTGTCTCTGCTCTGTCTGAGGCTGGATTATCACCCATTGTTGTGATACTTCACCTTTAAGTTCTTCTCTTTTGTTGGTTGTATCTGTGACCATCTCCTCCTCTGGAGAGCCCATCCCGCTGTCTGAATCACTCTCTGCTGCCGTTTGTGCCACCGCTGGGAGTCCCTCAGCCTGTGAGAGAAAATGCAATTTAACCATCAACATGTGTACTTTCTACGGCGTATGGGCTCTGCAATCTGTGTATTGTACAATATTAACCTCGCCTTCAAGGTTAATTTTTCTCACTTCCAGGCGCTGAGAGTCGGCAGCCTGTTGCAGCAACTCTATTAATCATACCGCGTAACTTTAACTTGCCTTTTACTGCACAGTATGTCTTAATTGTCCTGTATTGTTCGCTCTACTCCTTAGTATACCAGATGTACATACATCTTATTTTCATTTATCTTATCTATTCTGCTTCCATTAGGTTTTGTACTACTTACTAGTGCTACTTATCTTTGTGTTGCTGCAACGCCCAAATTTCCCCTTGGAAATATCTTACCTTTGTACTTTTTATATATATTTTATAACTCTAAACATGAGACCACTCATATTGGATGGTATAAGAAGGGGTTGTTCGTCAAAGAAAGGCGCACTGTCATTCACTTGTATGTTTTGACATTTGCATTAACTTGTAATTTTAGAAGTCAGACAGGTATGTATCCCGTAATCCAATAAAAATCCTCCTTTTTTTATAGATTTGAGAGGAGTGTGTTCAGTAGTGTTGTTTAGGGTTACTTATTGTGCTGTGGGTGCTTTAACAATACTAGAATTAAACCTAAAAAGTAACATCATCTTACGTTTTGGCGAGGATAGCTCTCCAACAGATTGCAGAACTTCAAGTTATCGTATGTGAAATTGTCAAAAAAATAAGAAATACCCAGTGAAAATAATATATATGCGACATGAACATGAAGCATGCAAGTGTTTTTTAAGTAAGTTAAGGGACCCAGATGGCTGCTGGCTTGTATCAATGGCGCCCTGCAATAAACTAAACAATGAGCACGTACGTGAGCTAGCGTCTTTACGTCTTTTCCACTTTGGTAACTAAGATAACACACATGACAAAAACCCTTCATGTGTACTGGTAGATGACTCGTATGAGTAATCACTCGGATAATATGGTTCGCTTTAAGAATTGTTCAACAACATACAACGCATCTAATCGATGGGACCAGGCCTAGACCAGGACCACTATCCCAGCTGGTTTAAGCACAACCCTGAGAGTTAGCTTCCTAGCTAAGGCTAACATCACCTGAAATAGCAAATTAATATTATCTAGCATAATTTAGTGAATGCTAATCTATCCCCATAACTCATCACTAGCAGAGGCATGTGTGCAAGTCCGACATTTTGGCGTCTTTCGTCCAAACTAGCAAAATGTTTCCTCACCTGCTGTTGAGAAAGTACCAAGCTCATCTTTGTCCGCCGGCTGCTTGACGCTCTTTAGTGAAATAATCCAGCGGAGACAAACTCTTCCTCGATTCACGGTGCCAACAAAAGATGTCAAAACATAAATGTCTGCGCGACAAAGGCTATTTTGGATGTTTAAAGCACATTTAGGAGGTGTTTTAGCCGGGCAGCTCCTCTTCCTCCCGCCTGTTCCCCACACACCGAATAGAAAATTTGATCTTTCGCGCGCCGTGACAGCTGGCCCGCAGTTTTTCGTCACCGGTCACCGGGGTGTCAATCGCACCGTTCTCGCTTTCCCATTGGTCCATTGGCGAAGTTTGTATCCGCCCACTCTGACGTCACATCTTGGTGGGAACTGATTTTAAATACCAGGAATTTTCGGGCGGGCGGGGTTGAGGGCTTGTGTAGAGGGGTTGATTTAAAGCTTGAAAGAAAGAAAGAAAGAAAGAAAGAAAGAAAGAAAGAAAGATTTTTCCACAATGGACCCTATAATGATGAATCATCTAATGAAATGTATTTATTGGTGCTGTAACATTTAACAATGCACAAGTCCCAGGTGCACTGCTCTTAGTGTTTTTAGCAAAATGCTAATTTGCAACACCTGTCCAAATAACAATAGACTGTAAAAAGCATGTTTAATGTTCAGTAGGAGTGCAATTATCTCATGTAGAACTCCTGAAAAAGTGGTCAATGCTGTGTTTTTAATAACAAATAATTTACATGAACAAAAATCACACTTCATTTTAGTACAGTCACAATTTTGGATATTAAGCTAATGTGTAGTAATCCTGGATGTTGCATGACTTTTTAAAACATTCTTCGCCTTGAAGAAAACACTCTGATTTTTATCATTCAATAGCAGGTCCATGATAATTATTAAAAGTTAATCTACAACGAAGGAAAACCTGCAAGGACTTACAATGCTCCTAGTTTGAAATTCAAGACTAGAGTACTGTGTAGCATCTGGGCTTCATCATTTCATTTTGTGTTACAAAACTGAAACTCAATGTGAATGTGAGAATTTAAAATGAATGACTTTTTCTTACCTGCTTGTTAACTAATTTGGCACTTTTATATTCTATAGGTCAGTAAAGTATAGTGTAATATAATTGTTTACATACAAAAAGTTTAGGATTTTAGAAAGCAGTTGGCGATGATCTGATAGATAACACTTTCTAGAAATAAAAAGTAATTCAAAATAGCTTCACATGATGAGCTTTTTTTATGAACAGCAGTTGAACATTACAATTTCTCATAGGAATGAAATTTGCATTCCTCAGTAGACAGGAGCAGACTTTACATAAACAAAGGAAAACAGCAAGGCATTAACAAATACATAAATAACGATGTAGAAAAATAAAACTCACATAGTTTATACAAAAATAATGATAAAATATAAATAAAGCAAAGGCAAGCTCGTGCGACAATTCTCAATTTATGTTTAACTTTTTTCTTCCTGAAGCCATAATGAAGACAATGATACACCAACACACAGTTTTCAACATTTTACCTTCACTATGATTATTAAACATATTTTGTCACAATAGCTTAAGGTTACCTATGCTTTTAAATGTAAAATGTTTACTTGTTATATGCCTTTATCTTAGAAGCTATGATAAAGCTAAATTCTATATTGTTAGGGCTTATTTACTTTGTATTTATTCTTCTGTGGTTGTATTTATCTTGATAACCTGCTGCTCTAATTTCCCAGTTTGGGATGGATAAAGTACATCTATCTATTTATCTATCTTACAAAGTTTTTATTTAGGTAGGCCTACAGAATCTGATACAGTGTTAGAATAATAACTTAAGATATTTGACTTAAGTAGGCTAAAAGCTGATAATGGGAGTAACTGGAATCAGTATTGAATTTTTTTTAATATATTACTGTTTTGTACTTGATAATGATCCATCATGTGATGATCCACCAATGTGTTAGCATCATGTTGCAGCTCTTAAAGGTAGGCTACATGTACTCCTAAAGTACCTAAATCTATGACAGTGCACAGAATGTATTTGAAAGGAGCATTTATAGAAATGGAGTTATTCATTAGCATATCTGTTTACAGGATCAAAGTACAGAACATGTGTGCACACAGACACTTTACTTCCCACTGCTTATGTGTAGATATTGCTATAACTACTTCTTTCTCAAACACTTATTAATTCATACTTGTTTGTATTTGTCTTAGCACCTCATTATTCTTCCTTACTTTGCATTAACATATCTTTTAATTGCCAGCATGTTGGTTCTATACTGTACCTCCACCTCCCGCTGACTGTGATCATTAAAGTTTGATCTGCAAGTGCGGTTCAGGAAAATTACGCATGCGCACAACGGTGTCCACAGCCTCTAACTGGCGCATGCGCACTTACAAATCCCCAGAACCAGCAGCAGCAGTGGTAGCTCAGGTCAGTCAGTCCAGTCAGCAGTCATCCACGCACCTATCTATATTCCCTTTTCTTAAATTAGCCACTTTAAGCTTCGCGATACCGCCCCCAATTTCAGCGTCGGTACGGAGCCGCCAGGCCGGGACAGAGACGGAGAGCGAGGCCTCGGCCATGGAAGCGCTCGGACCCGGTGAGTACATTTTTAAGAAAATAGGAAACGAGCGAGGAGCGCGAGCCGTGTGTGGGGCGCGTGTGCGCAAATGCGTCGCTTCACTGGGGGCCGCGGCTGCAGCGAGGCCTCGGCGAGCTGACGGGGAAAACAAACCGAGGCCCAGCCCGTGTGTGTGTCTATGCTTTTTTTTTACGTTTATGTGTCTACGTGAGACGGTTCACATCGAGCGGGAGCGACGTTTCTTGTTCGTACGAGGAGTTTTTTTGGTTTTTATCGGGTCTCCAGAAATGTCTGCGCGGTTTTATTTACGTGAAGCTCGTCGTGTCGGGGCTGGCATTGTGTGTGTGAGTGGGGATTTAACTAGGACCTTCCTTCCTTCCTTCCTTCCGCGTCGTGGTGTGTTTACGTTGATGTTTGTTCACGATGTGTTTTCTTTCCACTTTGACCACATTGCTACGACCTTATTTGTAACATTAGACCAAACAATCCGGTCGAAATTATCCCACCTGTGTGTCGATTCTGTTTCCCTGCTAAACCATGTAAATTTGTACCATCGCCATCGGGAACAGTGCGTCTCTTCGGGCTGCCCTCGTCCAAGATGACAGCGATGGGTGGAAAACAAAATAAATGCCAATAAAACACATGTTACTAGCTGCAAATGAGAACGCGTGCGTATTTTCGTGCCTCGTAATTTGCTGTTTTTATGCCTCTCTGAGAGCACAGCGGGGATGGATGGCGCTTTTATCGATCACATCTGCAGGCCAGCTCCATATTATTCATCCGCTATATGATAACAAAGGCACTTACTTTGCAGCGATGCAGCGATCTGATGGGGAAAGCACGCGGAAAAACATCAGCAACACACCTATACACCCACCAATGCAATGCATCTGTATCGTCACAACATGGAAAATGTGTGTTTAACTCAAAAATGTCCCCATATGACTCCAGTAGTTCTTAATTTTATTTCGAAATGCGTTTTGAAAGGCATGAGAGATTGATATCAGCTTGCAGGGAAAATCTCACGCATTGCCCACATGCTTTAGTTGAGACAAAAGGTGGTGGCATTAGGGAAAACATAAATGCATTATTTAAGGAGGGAATACCCTCAGCAGCAGCAGCAGCTCTGAATGTATGTTAAACAGATGCATGGTGCTGTGTGAGGGGTCCTGGAGAATGTTTGGAGACCATCCACAGGTGTGTGTGTGAGCCTCAATGATCACACTAATCAGTGCAAACCATCAAATGATTGTAAAAGACAACAACTGCTGGTACTTTTTGCAGGATGGAGTAGTATTTAATGAACGTTAACCTTGCAAAGAGGAGTGTGTGGATGCATGTTTGCCTTTATTGCAGACATATATAATGTTAAATAGCTTAACAGTCGAGTGCCTACATTAGGCCTTTAACGCTCATGCTGACTTACACTAGGATGTAACTTTAAAAAAGATATTCAACAGTTGTATTCAGATTCAACTCTGTAATCATCAAAGTGATGCAACAACAACAACAGCTCTATATTGCTTTTTAAAGCTGATAACAAACTTCCAATCTAGATATGACTGTGTGTAATATTCCTCTGGAGGACACAGTGTTCAGATTGCATTCATCAGCCTCCTCTGGACCAGCTGTAGGTTATTTCTTCCTAAATTTGCACTTTTTTTTGCCTTTACCTGGTTGGTATTCCCTCCCAGAGGTTGTAGACCTGTGGTGTCCTCACATGCATCCAGTTTATGTTTATTATCCTAACGGTGTGCGATGCAACTGTTGAAGTTTTGTCAAAGCAGTCGGCACAAATGTCTAGAATATTGCGGGAAAGGCATAAATAGATGCAGATCGACAACATTCAAGTTATTCCTCCAGGGATTAATGAAGTATATCAAGAAGTCAAACACAACTACAGCTGCAACTAACAACTTGTTTCATTTTTGAGTGATCTGTTTATCCTTTTTCTTGATACTTTGGTCAAATTAAATCTGAAAGTGGCCATCAATTAATCCTAAAGTCCAAGCTGACGTCCTCGAAATTAACTTCAGTTTGCTGCCCTACAAGAGTTAACAATGAGGGTTTTAGATGCTCTGGTTTGAGGATTGTCATTTCTTTCTTTAAAAATAACACAACTATGTAAATACTTTGCAGTTAATTTGATATTTCACAACATGATCGATACATGTTTTAAATTTGGCAAAAAGTCATTGTTGCTCTGAAATATGTGACTCAACTTTGTGATTATTTATTTCGAGAGGTTGAGGCTAAAGGGTTCAAAACGTGGATGATAAATAAAAGAAAGAACTGAATGTCCTGGTTAAATTTGAGTGTTTAATGTAACCCTCTGTATGACTTAAAACGCACAGACTCAGTATGTGTGTAGTTTGAGCAAACAGCTGTACTGCCAGTTGGGGTAATGCATCCATCGGCTTGGTGCTGCCAAACTTTGACTGCAGAGGTGAAATGAATGTAAACCTTGAGTCGTAGCTGACAGGTTAAAAGCTGACATCAGTGGCTCCTGAGGAAATGTTTAAGAAATGATCTTCCCTGCATGGAAAGGAAGACGTTCCTTTCTAAGAATGGTCTATTTCAGTACGTCAGCCTTTCCCACAGTAGTCCAACGTAGTTTACCGTAATCCAGGTGATTTGCAGGTGTGGGTGTCTGCACGCTCCCTGCTCAGTGCTGCTTGTCTCTGACTCATCAACCGGCCAAGCCTTCTCATCCTCATACTTAGCTTAAGCCCAGCTGTCTCTCTGCCTGTGGTAACCATGGGACACTCATGGCCCTAGTAACCTACAGTGCACAAGTAGCATACACTTCCTTGCAAATGTGAGAAAGCGACACATACCCCTGCGGTTAAAAGCTGTAGGTAAACAAAGAGTAAATTCAGCACAGTTGTAGCACACACGGGTGACATTATTTGTACTTTGCTGTGTTGCTTCATAAGTGTGCTGGTTGTCCAAACAGACAAACTCACCAGGACTACACGAGGAGCATAAACACTCCAGTTGGCCTCCGGTGCGTCTGTCATTTTCTGCGCCAGGAAAAGCTAATTTCACTTCCTCTGTGACTCAAAGTAGACACAGCTCTGTGTCACTTGGAGCAGGAGAAGCATACAACCGTGGAAGAAGCTTGCTTGACAGGTCGTTTAAATTAAAGTCTAAATAAATGCGACGTTTGACGAGTCTGGAGGGTCTATTTCACGCGATTTATAGCTCTAATTGAAATGTTTTATTAATGAGTTTTTCTGTGAAACAGGAAAAAGGAATCTTCTGCCTGCTCAGTTTGTACACTGGATTCCTCAATAATGCATGACAGGGCTGCTAGATGGGATGTTAAAAAGGACCAAACCGGTTATTCTTTTAAATTAAGATTAGATATATCAGAAAAGACATAAGCGAGGGTCTCTTGTAGCTTGACATAATGTAAGCTATTTTTTGATTAAGTACATGTTACACTGTCTTGAGGGTTGTGTGGAGCTTTTCCCTTGCATTAGAAACTGTTGATTTTAATCACATTTGAGTGCTGTTGCTCATCTGTCCTCCATGACTGGTCTAGTCCAGGTCAGGTCATCAATAATAGTAATGGTGGCCAAGTTTCTCTCATCATAGTGGCAGAACTAAACCCTGATTTACCCCAAATTACAACATGCATTACTCTAGTTGCTTAATTTTATACAGCATAGCCATTTCTATTGGTTAATTACTTCACGATCTCTTGTCTCTTGATTTGACGTTGGTCCAAAATAATCTTTCTTTCTCACAAAAATACTGACAAGTTTAATTCTAAGACGCTTGAAGAAGTCACCATGGGCTGGTGGTTTGGCAGATTTTCACTTGTGAGGCTAATTGTCAGCAGGATAATCAATAATAGACTTAATCATCAATTTCAGTCATTTTTGTGTTTGCTATGTGTTGTAGCCATTTTGGTTGCACATTAAAACCAACCTGAGACGATTGCTTGATGGAGAAACAAAAATATGAACCCAGTCTAATTGGATATTACAAGTTAGAAACGTATTCAGGGCTGAAACTACTGGTCTGTTTTTTCCAACAAGTTGATTGGCAGAAAGTTAAACTGCGTTTGTGTTGCTTAAAAAATAATCTTTTTAGACTCACGCTTCCTCACTCCCGCTCTTCGTTTTTTTTTGTCTTATTTAGTTGTAAACAAAATCATCCTTGGGCTGTTGGGCAAGAAATATCTGATTCAAGACATCAACTTTCCCCATTTTCTGACATTACATAGACTAACTAATGAATCCACCAATCCAGAAAATGGTCACGTAAATGCAGAAATAATTGCGAGTTGCAGCCAGATTCTGATAACTTAAAAACTGTGCAGCTGAGGATGTCGGTGGTGTAAACTTCGATTGGTAGATGCCGGGTTGAGGCCTTTCACGATGAGACCCTCACATTTCTAAGTGTAGTAGTGTAGCAGCTGAGGAGCCTAAATATAGGTGCAGCTCTGTTTTTGGTTAAAGTGGAAGAGGAAGAGCTCACACTCACTGTGCCTCTCACACATCGAGTGAAACGGTTTCTGTTGTACCTGCCGGTGCTTGCAGCGAGCAGAGGAAGAAGAAAATAGAAACCCTTGTACACAGTCAGACAATCAGTCCGCTGCGGTATCTGCAGGTATGCAAAGTCTTAAAGACATTCAATTTAGTTCCTTCAAACAAGCCTTGGGAATGAATACAAGTCTTAAGTATTTTCTCTCGCCCGTTGTGGGCAGTGATGGGAGTTATTAAATTATTTTGGTATTGATTGAGGGCTGCTTGATAAATAATTCAATGCCTTAAAGTCCCTGCTGACCTTCCAGCATACTTCCAAGAGTGATCTCAAACTGCTGCCATAGATTTAAAGAAAGTTCAGATAATTGACTTTTTGTTTATGGAATTGTTTTCCAAATGTTCTCGAGCATCTGCTTCTCCATTGAGAGTTATTTTTATAATATTTTTGGGATGAGGTCTGTTTCAAATATTTTCTTCTGCAAAATTTTGAATTTTTTATAAACCCAATGTGTCCATACCTTTGAATGCATCCTCACCACTGAGCTCATTGGTTCTGTTTTGGGTATCAAATCAAACAGGTCTGCAAAAGTCTTAAATTGAACTCGATGAACTCTGCAGATAACCTGCATAATGCATTTTATCCCTTTTACGTTTATGGGATCAGGTAAACAAGGTTTAGACTCCGCTGTATGTCCATTTTTAGATCATACTTTGATGTTGAACTGCTTTATTCAATTATTATGTCCATCCCTGTGCATGTAGAAGACAAACATGTGCTTTTAAAGCTTCTTATACACATCATAAGCACCAGAATGAAAGCATTAAATGCACACTTCTGAATCGCGATGCACTTGAAATGCTTTAGTTTGCTTGTGATGCACACAATGTTCAGCTTTCAGCCAGGCTCAGAATACTTTGTACGCTTGTTGTTGCCATCGGTAACAGGGCCAGTAGGACAAAGTGGAATGAATCATCAGATGGTTTTTAGTACAAGTCGTGATGGAGACAATCGCACGTGGCTTGAAATGAGGGATTTAACATGATCAGCCTGATGTGGAAAACACGGATGTTCTAATGAAGCTGTTTGTATGGCTGTGGAGGAAGACGAGGAGGAGGAGGAGGAGTAGTGGGTAGTGTGGAAAAGGGGAGACTATTTGGGGCCCGGGCTAGATGAGGGCATGTTAGGAAGCGATGGGGAGGTTCCTAATTGTCCGTGCTCTCGCGCTTCACTTGCTAACTGGAGCGTGTGTGGGTGCATGGAGTTCAGGAGGACCCCCGCAGTCCCCTAGCTGTCAGTTGACAAAAGCAGTGAGCACCCTCCTCCAAGCCTCCTTCGATACCATCAACACAATATTATTTTAACTTTGTGTGTACATTCTGCCTTTTTATTATGCTTTCAGTCTTTGTGCATGCTTTGTCTCCTTTCCCAGAGATTTAAGCAGATCGACTGCATCTGCGAGTGTTCGGCTGATGTTCTCGTATATAGAATTATTCATAGCAGCCCAAGACAACGGATCGAGTAGGGAAGAAAAAGCGCTTTAAACCGCCTTTGTCCTCTAATGTTCATTTAGTGTAATGTTTGAGATAGTATGTCAGTAATATGTTCGCCTGCAGCAGGATGAGGGCTGCAGTTGTAAGCATGTACGGTATACATGCTTTTTTTTTTACTGATCACTTAAGCATCAAGGTGTTTCCTCCACGTTTGAAAGGTACCTGCGCACATGAACGTGCATACACCGTATAAATGTGTGTATGTGATGCATGCTTGTAACGGTAATCCCAGACTGTGTGTGGCATCCCCCCATATGGCCCTGCTGCTGTCTGTCTGAGAGGAGCTCGCTCTTTGTCTCAGCATGAGGGGTGGGCGCCCTTGTGTGTCTGGGTGGAGCTGGGGGCGGGCCCAAGGATAATTGGGGGTCATTGTTTTGCCAGACCCTTGTTGACCCATGTAGGTCAGGGGGCAGAGTTAGGGATCAATCAAACAGTGTTTGTGGGTACGCGAGGCCATTTCAGTGCATTCAAGCAGGTGTCACTGATGAGATGGTTTGGAACAAGCTTGGCGTTGCGTCGCGGACATTCATCTTTACATTTGACATTGAATGCAAAGATGAGCACACATGCACTCTGTCCCAACCTTTGTTCTCATTGAAAGAAATGCCAAGCATGCTTAATTTAAGCTGTAGTATTTAATGGATGGTGACCGCATTAAGGGAAACTGTGTACTCTCTGGAAAAATATTTATATCAAGCAGCCAGTGCCATCGTAATGTAGCTGCTTTATACTCGGTGTGTTCACGTTTGTTGATACTGTGTGTGAATACATCCAATTTCACGTAGCATTGATATTGAGGCAAAAACAGCCTGGCATCAGACCTCTGTTAGCAGAGGACTACTGTCCGTCAGCAACTTCTGCTGCTTCTCTCTCTCCCCCCCCCCCCCCCCCATAATACATACACATACACCTTCTCCAAGAGGAAAAGTCTCTTGGAGAAGGTGTAAGGTGAAAGTATTGTTTGTATCAAAGACAAACTCTGGAAGATTTAAGCAAGGGCAGGCTGCTTCTAGGAAGTTCGAGGAGTGCATGTGTGGAAAGGGCTATTGTGAATTAAACCTTTGATTTACACTCCTATAAAGTAGGCTGGTGATAATTTCTTGTTATTAGGGGAAAAATCAATTAGTAAGAGACTTTGTCGATGCATATTTCTGCATATTCACTTCTCTCTCTCTCTCTCTCTCTGCAGGCCCGCCCGCACCAACCTCTCTGTTTCAGCCTCCACGGCGTCCCGGCCTTGGCACGGTGGGGAAACCCATCCGGCTCCTTGCCAACCACTTCCAGGTGCAGATTCCCAAGATTGATGTCTATCACTATGATATCGACATCAAGCCTGAGAAACGGCCTCGGAGGGTCAACAGGTAAAAATCTACCCTTGAAAATACACATGGGGATGGGAGATTAATTTTGAGTGGAGGTTTTGTCTGAGAGGTAAAGAATATTAAAATGACAAACTCTATTCTCGGATGTTAATGGAGTAATGAGAAGAAAGAAGCATTTGTTGACCATTTGGGTTTTCATCAGTGATAATACGTTTGTGCGTTTTGTTTTTGCCTCACCATCCTGTTGTCCCTGTTTGCTCCTAGGGAGGTGGTGGACACCATGGTGCGGCACTTCAAGATGCAGATCTTTGGAGACCGGCAGCCTGGCTACGACGGGAAGAGAAACATGTACACAGCACATCCACTGCCGATTGGGAGGGACAGGGTGAGTATTTCTGCTTCATCAGCATGCACACAAATCAATTGTTACAGGTCTTTTAAAAAACAATGTGTAAATGATTTTGGCACTTCTGAACACTGAAGGGTTTTTGAATGGAGAAACGGTTTGCATATAAGAACGCAGCCCCAGTGAGGAAGCTGTCCTGCAACTTAATGGTTAAGTAGATAACGTTGTGGGTCTGTTAGTATCATCCTGAAATCTGTAAGAGGAATTTGAGACCAGTACTGAATTCTGTGCAGACAATTCGCTGCTCTCACATTTCTTTACTCCGTCTGGTTATTGCATTGTGTGCAGAAGTTATCTTGCAGTCAGGAATTTTGAACGTTTTTTATCCTCCACTGAAGCTAGTTTGAATGCTTATGTTGCATCACAGAGTCGATCTGACAACGAGTGTTGATGTTGGAATAAAAAAAAAGAAGCCTGATCAAGTGTCATTGGCAATGGCCTTTAAGGGATTATTTGCCAATTTACTCTATCTATTGGAGATAGGTAGAATGTAAACACCTGGAGGAGTTGCAGATGTTCTGTGTCTCACTGGTAAAATGTGTTGTTCTTCGTCTTAGTTTATGGACCAGAGAACTAAACACTGCCTAGTTTTTGATCTGTGATCTCTGCCATAGCTTGTCAGGTTAGGGTTAGAAGCACCATTCACTAAAATGAAAAGGGGCATCTCAAAATGTGGGTGTGGAGGAAGGACAGGGACATTTTTGGAGGTATCCAGCCATATGTATTTTCTTGATTTATAAGGCCGTAGAAATACAGCTGAGTTACACCAAGGCTGCCTCTGCTGGCTTTTAATGCATGCCGTTACAGACCCCATGTAGCAGGAGCTTTGTTTAAGTAAGAAATAAATACTTAAATGACAAAATGAACCTTCAACACTTATTAGAAATCTGAACCCACAAAGAAACATGTGCCTGCAATGGGTGTGTTCTCTGGGAATAAGGGAGGTTTACTATCAACATGAACTTTTGAAAATAATGACAGAAAACAATACTAAAATCTGTTTAAGCTGTATAGAGATTCTTCAGGGTTAAATGTTCCAAACCTTTTTGTCATCATAACAAAGAAAAAGCAAGTCATCAAGAGTTCATTCGGTGTTGCTCTTTTCAGTCCACTTTGCCTTTGGTTATTATTGCCACTCGCTCCCTGTCGCCAGTTCTTCGACCTTTCCTCCTCGCCTCACCTTTTGTTTCTGTCTCTTCGTCTCTCTCTCTATCTTCTGTGTCCTGTCCTTCTCTCTCTCTCTCTCTATAGGTGGACCTGGAGGTGACTCTGCCCGGTGAGGGGAAAGATCAGACGTTTAAGGTGTCCTTGCAGTGGGTGTCTGTGGTCAGTCTTCAGATGCTGCTGGAGGCTCTGTCAGGCCACCTGAACGAGGTCCCCGAGGACTCGGTTCAGGCTCTGGATGTCATCACACGGCACCTGCCCTCCATGAGGTACAGACACTCACCACCCCCGCTCATCTCACAAACGCACCACCCGCACCTGTTGACAGTTATTGCTTTTCAGCTTTTATTTGTCAGTATTATTTAATTTCCTGCTGTCGTGCGTCTTCCTGATCAAACCATATCACAAAATATAATTATGACGTTCGGTGAGTCACGCAGGAACAGAAGCTTTTGTTGCATAGAGCTGTTACAGCTGAACCTCAGGGCAATGCAAGCCTCATATGTTTGTGTCCATCCCTGAATGAATGTAAAACACTGTGGACTTTGTTTAGGACTGTTTCAAACAGGACATATACTTCCTGTGCATTGCCTCTGTGCACTGCCTGTCAGCACCTGTGTGTCCAGTCGGACTGAAAGCTGTTTGTTGACACCTACTGACGTTTCCTCCTTTAGGTCCTTGCTGGTGCTGTACTTACACTCAGATTTACGTCACAAAAGCGTCAGCTAAATGAGTTGGAGAATCGAGGAACAGAATTGTAGGACTTCATTATGAGAAAAAAACTGATTCATTGCACACCATCAAATTCATTTTTTGGGTTATTAACTTGCGTCCACACCTTTTCAGACACATGCGTTACTTTTTAAACCCCTGTGTGCAAACATTAAATTTTGTATTGAACATAAAAACTGACCCTCGAACTTTAATTTCTTGTATAAGTGTCTGATTATTTAACATGACATACTGATTGTTATGTATCTAAATCTAGTGGTTGTATGAAATGTACTCTTGTTAAAACGTCAATTTGCGTGGTGATGCATGAACCTATATTGATCTAACTTTTTTCTTCTTCTGCTTTGTTTTGCACTTAGGTATACTCCTGTGGGGCGTTCATTTTTCTCCCCCCCAGAAGGCTACTACCATCCTCTGGGTGGAGGAAGGGAGGTGTGGTTTGGTTTCCATCAGTCTGTCCGTCCTGCCATGTGGAACATGATGCTCAACATCGATGGTGAGACCTGGTCTGTGTGAAATTGGGGTGGGCTTATGTGAGACAGCAGCAGGAAAGAGTCAGGAAAATTCAGCTCCAGCAAGAAGAAGGGGGAGATGACGTTGAAATACTTGAAACGGCGCATGACCATAGACTGTGTGCACGTAACCACTGCAATCGCCTTGCCTACATGAAATAGCTGCATTATGTTTTCTGTTCACCAGTTTGTTCTTCTCCGCTCTTTTGTTGATATTATGAACATGTCCAACTACACATAGCATTGACATGAAGGCAAAATTCCCCCACTCCCGTCCGACAGGGATCGTCTCTTGCTGTGAGGGACATGTGTGAACAAGCTTACGACATTTCTGTCAGTCTCTAGCCTCAGTTGCTAACAGCTATGCAAGCTAGTGAACAGGCACCTCAATGCAGAATGTGCAAAGGCAAAACGGCGGAGGAGAAAGATAAGGCTGAGTAATGTGTGGAGATTGTCATAACGTCAAGAGAAAGGTCACCACTTCTGAACTTTTTCCAGAAAATGTCCACCAAGAAGCCTGTGAATATTTTGAAAAGGGGTTTTAAAGCACAACCTCATTTGAAGGCATCTCCGCCTTTTATTGTGAAAAGTGTCTTACTCAGAGAAGGGGGCTTTAAGGGTCACGTGGTCACCACTGTATCCTCTCCCTAATTACACAGCTGGGATAGATGCTGCCAGTGATACAGTCATATATGGCTTTCTTATACTTGCTGATTCATGGGATTGCATAGCTAATGATTCGAATGTTTATTTTTACCCCTCAGTGTCAGCC
This sequence comes from Tautogolabrus adspersus, assembly GCA_020745685.1. Taxonomy (NCBI): domain Eukaryota; kingdom Metazoa; phylum Chordata; class Actinopteri; order Labriformes; family Labridae; genus Tautogolabrus; species Tautogolabrus adspersus. The sequence continues at coordinate 23,253,033 of CM036550.1, read as the reverse complement.
ACAGCCTTCTACCGTGCTCAGCCTGTGATCGAGTTCATGTGCGAGGTGCTGGATATACAGAACATCAACGAACAGACCAAACCCCTAACCGACTCGCAGCGTGTCAAATTCACCAAGGAAATAAGAGGTGAGCACTCCACCACCAACACTCCCACGTATACATCAGATATCGAACAGCCGAGATTAACAGACATGCACACAGTATATGCACAACTTCTGTGACTCACCGCGTACCTGCTTCCCCACGGAGATGAGATGAATGTGTGGGCCTGCAGAGCACATGCATGTTTGTTTTAAAGCAGTGTGTAAGAACTGAAGAATCTACACCCACTCCTAAAACAAACTCATGCTGTATATGCCCACTACACTCTCGGCACACAGCTTAATCTACACAAATGCTGAACACTCATCCTTAACCTCAGGCTAACTAAAGACTGTGTCTCTGCAGTTGACTATTAAGTATTCATAATGCTTTTCCTTGTTGTTTTTTTATGCAATAAAATACTGCCTTAGAGCTTCTTCAGTCTATTTGTCCTCACTTCAGACACTACAAAGAAACCTTGCAGGAGCTGGTGGCTCTTTTCAGATTTTGAACACTCACTTTAAAGCAGAATTTGTGGAATTTCTATCGCGTATTTACGTCAAGAGAAACTTGTAAGCTTTGCGTTGTCTCCCTTTTTGGAGTCTTTTTTTAAAAAACAAGCTGTGACATATTTGAAAAAGAAACTTCAGAGTGCAAAAACACTTAAAACCATTTTCTGCCTTGTCAGCATTTATTTGTATCTTGGCCTGAAAACAACAGAAGAGGAACAAAAAGTGAAATTGCAACCCATTTAATGTAAAGATGTCAGAATATGAATATGCAGTTGTGAAATATCTATCTATCAATGAAATATCTATCTGTGTTGTTTGTGTTAATGGCACCACAACTTGCATGATTTTGCAACTTTCTTTCAAATGTTTTTTTTTTTTTTTTTAACAGGCTTGAAAGTTGAGGTCACACACTGTGGTCAAATGAAGAGGAAGTACCGTGTGTGCAACGTAACGCGCCGACCTGCCAGCCACCAAACGTGAGTGAAATCCCTTCACTTCTTCGTTTTATTTCTCTCATATGTCAACGAAGGCGACCTTGCATGTGTTGTGTAATGCACCAAAAAAGGCAAAACCTTGTAAACATCCAGTTAATGCAGCTCTGGTCATGTTTTCCTTTTGTGTTTTGTTTTATTTCTCCTGTGTGGACCTTATGCCTGCTTCGCCCACATTTTCCATTTGTTCACAGGTTCCCCTTACAGCTAGAGAACGGCCAAGCCATGGAGTGCACAGTTGCTCAGTATTTCAAGCAGAAGTACAATCTGCAGCTCAAGTATCCACATTTACCGTGCCTGCAAGTTGGGCAGGAACAGAAGCACACCTACCTTCCCCTGGAGGTGAGGAAGAGAGACTGAAGATTAAATAACATTTCTTTATTTTAGATTTAGGCAACCTTTATGCAAAAACAACCTTCCTCCTTTGAATTTCCTTATGTTTTTCTTCTTATCTGATACTTTTTTATTTTTAATATGTCTTGTTTCCTTCGGCTCTGTAGGTCTGTAACATAGTCGCAGGCCAGCGCTGTATCAAGAAGCTGACAGACAACCAGACATCCACCATGATCAAAGCTACAGCTCGCTCTGCCCCCGACAGACAGGAAGAGATCAGCAGACTGGTGAGTGCTGTTTCCCTCTTGGGGTGGGAGTAAGAAAAGCAACCGAACCAGCTCTCCTTTTGTTAGTTTTCTTTAAAGGACTTTTGCAGCTTGTACTATGTACTCAGTTTTCCCTAGATGATGAATTAGAAAGAAAATCAACTTTCTTGTGTTCTTTCTTGTGATTTTCTTTTTTCAACCCCTCCCCCTCATCTTTTGCTTTTTCTTTCCCAGGTCAAAAGTAACAGCATGGTCGGGGGCCCGGACCCTTACCTGAAAGAGTTTGGCATTGTCGTGCACAATGACATGACCGAGGTGACGGGCCGTGTGCTCCCAGCACCCATGCTACAATATGGGGGCCGTGTGAGTACAGACACAGGGCGGGACTGTGGCAGGGTGAGTACTGGGAAAGGGGGCTGCACTCTGGGGTTGCATGCATGTTTGGGAACACACAGGGGTGAGGGAGCATCACAGAGGGAATGCGAGGACATGAGGGGACATCCATGTTTTAACCCCCAAAAAATGTCTCCATATTTTAAGCCTATAGGAGACAAACTTAGAATAGGGGGGAATGTCTACCGAATCCGCAACACCTCTAATTGTGCCAGTCTGGGCTGTAGATGTGTTTGTCCACTAATTAGTCCCACAAAGTTTACTGCTTCTATTAATTCAAGTTGTGACTACATAAATGATCCATCATAATATTGACCTGCGAGACCTGGATCTCCCTCTCTGTGATAACCCTGAGGTGTGTCTCTGCAGTCTGTTGTGTGCATCTCTTTAAACACTCATTCTTTTCACTAACACAGCTGTAGATCAGTCTGTAAATACGACGTTGTGGCTGTGTCAGTGGAGGAAATGAGCCAGGAGAGGCAAATTTCGCAGATTGCCAAGACTCACCCACTGAATCTCAAATCAGCCGTTTATAGAGATCTCATTTGTCGGTGCGTGCAGAGAAGAAAAGTAAACACTATCGAGCAGAAATATAAAGATCTGAAAGGTAACTATTTGCATCGAGCTTGCCCACAGAGGAGAAAGCTGGGGGATGTATTCATGACTAGATATTTTCCCTTTTTTCTGGATATTAAAGATGTTCTACCTCAACATTTCTGCTCGTCTGGTGTAAGAGGCTGATTTGGGATTCCAGAGTTGTGTGTATGGGGGGGAGAGAGAGAGAGAGAGAGAGAGAGATGTGCTGCCAACAGGAGGAAGATGAGACTCGTCGTAACCCAGCATTAAAGTAAAACCTAAAAGAGTCTCCTTAAAAGCCTGGGGAGTGACTGTGACTTAATCTGTCATCTGATATTAAAAAGGTTCATATAAAAACTAAAGGTGCTGGAATACAACCCACCATTGAGCAGCAGTGTTCAGTGACTCTGCTATGATACGATGAAAATTTAATAATCCCTGTGGGGAAATTGTTTCAGAGTTAGCTGCCAGCCTTATTTTAGAGCAGATTGTTGCTTAAAAAAAAAAAAAAAGCACTCGTGCCCAGTACCAGGCTGTAATCCCAAATTGGCTTTCTGAAGTATACGTCTGTTAATTTACACAAGATCCTATCACAGCACTCTCTCTCTCTCTCTCTCTCTCTCTCTCTCTCTCTCTGAAAGGCTTTACCACTTGCCTGCTGGGATATTGAGTCTAATCGGCTTGCAGTGAAATGCCCTTAAATGTAGACTCAAAGCTCTTTCTGTGAGCGTTTAGCATGAATGAAATGCACACATTGTTCGTTTTAAAATGTTTACGTTCATACAGTTGCATCATAGTTTTTAAAAACGCACGAGATGGGAAGCAGCTGTGTGATATGCACTGATTGTTTTTTTAAATTAATGAACTTTTAAACATTTTTCGATTCTATAAATTTGATTAATTGGATGACAATCTTGTAATGAGATGGTGAGGCTCTTACTTTGCTTCGCATGCTGCTCTGAAGTAGTTCATTGTGTTCACTTGTGTAGAAGAATAAAGGCTCTTAATGGCATTTGGAAAATCTTGTTAACTTAATTGAAAGCCACGGCCCTTTTGAATTAGAATTCACAACCACACTGAGTGTAGGAGCACTGGCCTAATGATGCGTCTGTGAGTAGATGCACTGCTCTGTTGACTCCTGATACAGGAGGCTGTAAAACCAGCATGAAAACAGAGCGCTTGTCTCCTCTAAATAAGACCCACAATGCTGATGTTGCATTACTTGGGCAGGTTGATAATTGATGCACTGTATATCTTGCTACACACATCATCATGTGAATGTAGAAAACCAGTTTGAAGCCTTTTAGTGCGTAAAGAAAAAGTTTCTCTCTGTCAAGCCAAAACGACAATGTACAGCGTCTGCAGACGGGGTGGGCTTTTTAAGTATGCTTGTGGTATATAAATCTAAATGTGTGTTGGGGTGTTGTATCTTTTGTGTCGGCTCATTGAACCGAAAGGTTGACTAAGAGGTTAGGGACTCTCTCCGCAGAATAAGACCGTGGCCACGCCCAACCAGGGCGTGTGGGACATGAGAGGGAAGCAGTTCTACGCCGGCATTGAGATCAAGGTCTGGGCCGTGGCCTGCTTCGCTCCGCAGAAACAGTGCCGGGAGGACCTGCTCAAGTGAGTCACGGCATTCATGGTTTTGTCTGTTTTTGTAACGAGGCTTGTCCCAGAAATGCTCTTTCAAAGGACCGGGGTAAGGGGACAGAGCAAGGCAGAGGAGCTTATACACATGTTGTTTTTCTTTAAGGTCACGCTATCAGGACGTCGCTATGAAAGGCAATGTCTGCCACTTTGGTCTGGTCCACATACATCACGTTCTTTAATGAGTGGGGCCACGTTTTTATACAAATATTCATGTTTGCAAGATAATTTATCACGATGCTTTGGCGATCCCTTGACTTTTCCTCCAGCACCAGCGCCAGGTTGACATTTTTGGCTTTGAGTGCCAATATCAACCAACTTTAGGGACAGCGCCTTTCCAACAGAGAAGGAAATAATCTTCACCAAGATATGAAACCACGGCTGAAATGTTAAGACAATGCCTGTAGCTACTTTAAAACATCAGATTACAGCACGCAAGGGGCTATTTTTAGGTATTTTAACAAACACAGTATTGTTTCATTGTCCCTTCTCCATACCCTACTTCTCTTAGAGAAATGACCCACTAAATGTCCATAGGTTAGGTACTAAATACTCAGAATTAGGCAATTAAAACACAAGGTATGATCATCATTTAGAATCAAAAAGATCAGAGCCTCGCTTTGCACAACTGTGCTAACACTTCTAGAGTTTGTTGAGTGTAAGGATCCCTATTGCCCCATTGTTCCTGCCTGTTTCCACTCCTGTCTTCTTAAAGGCTACATTTTTAATGTTTTGTTTAATTCCTGTACCCTAACTTTTTAACTTACCCTCTGGTCTGACCATATTAATTTTAAAATGTTCGGTCCATACGTTTCTGACCAAATACTTTGGGCAGAACCAACAAATACCAGCATATGTTAACATGCAAACAACCCACTCCACTCAGAGGCTTCACATGCGATCATTATATCAGCTAAATGTCATCATATTAGCTTTGTTATTCTAAATGTATGAGCTTCTTGTTGGTAGCTTTTTGCACACACTGGGATGCCTCAGTATTAGTTGGATGTTGTCTGCTTGTCCTGCTGATTTCTGACGCACTTTTCATGCTGTTCAAAAGGAGCTTCACTGACCAGTTGCGAAAGATCTCCAAGGATGCTGGGATGCCCATTCAAGGCCAGCCATGTTTCTGTAAATACGCCCAAGGAGCTGACAGCGTGGAGCCCATGTTCAAACACCTGAAGATGTCTTACGTTGGCCTGCAGCTGATAGTGGTCATCCTGCCTGGAAAAACACCCGTCTATGGTAAGAAAGTGAAATTCAGTATAATGCATTTATTGACCAGGGTAAAGGTTATTTCTCCTTATGAGACATGAGAGGTTGGCATTGATCATATTAATTTCTGGTCTCCAGCTGAGGTGAAACGTGTGGGCGACACTCTGCTCGGCATGGCGACCCAGTGTGTGCAGGTGAAGAACGTAGTGAAGACATCCCCTCAGACCCTCTCGAACCTGTGCCTCAAGATCAATGCCAAGCTGGGAGGAATCAACAACGTCCTGGTGCCTCATCAGAGGTCAGAATTTATTGAGTTATGTCTACGTTTCAGCCCAGATGGGAGTCTGGAATGCTTGTTGGCTGTGAATGCCGTACATCGTTCGGATGCTTTAGTAATCATGTGGTCAAGAGCGGTCCAAGTTGCTGTAGTAATCTGCATCATTTACATATAAATGAAGCTGTTCCTGGAAGTCGTCGGTCTGGTGTTTTATTTCGGGGAATCTTTGTGTCATGATGTTTGGATCTGAGTTTAGTTTTCCTCATAGTTTTCTGCTTATGGTTTTGTAATTGAGAAACAACTATGATGTCCAGGCCTGTAATGCAAAGTCTCTCTTTCTGTTTTTGTGCATCCTATTCTGGGTCCAGGCCCTCTGTGTTCCAGCAGCCGGTCATCTTCCTGGGTGCAGATGTCACCCATCCTCCAGCGGGTGATGGGAAAAAGCCGTCCATCGCAGCGGTAGTCGGCAGCATGGATGGCCACCCGAGCCGTTACTGCGCCACGGTTCGAGTCCAGACGTCCAGACAAGATTTGTCCCAGGTAACACCAACCCCCCAGGTAATGGCAAACTTTATTTACTTTTACATTCATGGAAATACTCTTGATATACTGTGAATGTGTTTAGATATAAAAGTGATCAATCCTGCAATATTCATATGAAATACCAGAAATTGTGCTGTATTTTTTTCTCTATTTTTTTATGCTAGTAGTTGTCGGTCTTAGACTTCTGTAGAAAAGATAAATCTGTCCTTGTTTTCTTCCCCTTTTTATTCAAAATATTCCATCTTCTTGAGTCTAAATCAGTTGTTGTTGTTTCATCTCTTTAGGAGCAGCTCTTCAGCCAGGAGGTGATCCAAGATTTGACCAACATGGTGCGGGAGCTTCTCATCCAGTTCTACAAGTCGACGCGTTTCAAGCCCACGCGGATCATCTATTATCGTGGGGGAGTGTCAGAGGGACAAATGAAACAGGTGAGAGGCTTTTCTAGTTGACCTCTGTTGTCTCTAGTAGCTGATATGTGACATATACTTGTCATCTCGGTGTGCGAAGCCCAAGAGGGATCCAACAACAATGAATGGCAGCTTTGATTCATAATGAGTTGAGGTAGTTCATTGATTTTAAATGCCATATTCCCAAATAGTGACACAGTCTGAAATCAATTGCCACTAGTGTAAATAGAAACAAAATGTTGCAAGGGCGACCTTTTAAGTGTGCGTCTCTTTCCTGTGTGTGTTTTCAGGTAGCGTGGCCGGAGCTGATAGCCATCAGGAAGGCCTGTATCAGCCTGGAGGAGGATTACAGGCCGGGCATTACTTACATCGTGGTTCAGAAACGTCACCACACCCGTCTCTTCTGCTCTGACAAAGCCGAGAGGGTGAGTAAGAGTTCACGCTGCCATGGTGTCCGGAAATAAACAGTTTTCTATGCTGAAACGCTATACTGTGTGGCTCAAAAACTGTTATCTCATTGATCAAACCCTGCAGGTTGGGAAGAGCGGTAATGTTCCGGCTGGCACCACGGTGGACAGCACCATCACACACCCGTCCGAGTTTGATTTCTACCTGTGCAGCCATGCTGGGATTCAGGTAAGGGATACACAATTAAAACGTAAAAGCAAAGTTGAACAAATGCTACGTAGGAGATTAAGTGTTTCAGCTCTTCAAGAGATGTAAGGGAACCCTCCTTGATGCTGAGTTCACTTCAGTTCTTCAAGCCTTTTTTGGCATTTAGAGAATGGTGTATGGATTTGGCACATTTTCACACAAAGTAGAGGTTATTACAACCCATTATTTCACCAGATTCTTTACAATTTTGTCCTGTGGTTACTATGCTTTATGCCAATAACAGCATCACTCAGATACTTCTTTGACCCACTGGATTGGCTGTAGTTTAAAAAATTACTTACAGTGGTTTGTTCACATTACAGTAATCGTATATAACGGAACGTCTCTATCTTAGCTCACGCACTGTGGGGTTTGAGGCTGCACTTTAAGGAATCCCTGTATACAAATAGAAAATGTTCAAATTAAAATGAAAGGCTGGTTCATCAGGTTTGCCAAGTAGTAAGTGATGAAGCCTCAATGGTACCCCTCCTTTACTTTGAGGACTATTATTTTGAGGCCTTGACTTTGACATTTTTGCAATCACTGCGTTTTTGGAGCAGTATGTGACCATATTTGGAAATAAGGGTGCAAAGCTTTGCTCTGATTGTTGTGGAAACAACTAGTCAGTCACAAGGTAGCCACATACATGCACTGATTTACTGACTGTTTCACTCTAAGTGAGACCACAATTTAATCAATGAACATCATGCTGTGTTCAAGAATACTTGAAGGTAAGACCATTTTAAAAATACAAAAGAAAATCAGACCTTCTTTTTCCAACCAGTGAAGTTGCCGCTGGAAAGAATGCAGGTTTAAGGCACTTCTGCATCAGCTTCACTTTTCAGACCTGGAGGCTACATCCACTTCTTTTGTCCAGTCCAGCCAAGTCTACAAATGTCACCACGTTAATATAGTGCACTTTATCAAATGCTGACATATAACATCATGTTTTTTATTCCTTCAGGGAACCAGTCGTCCCTCCCACTACCACGTCCTGTGGGATGACAACTGTTTCACTGCCGATGAACTGCAGCTCCTCACCTACCAGCTGTGCCACACCTACGTCCGCTGCACGCGCTCTGTCTCCATCCCAGCACCAGCTTATTACGCCCGGCTGGTGGCTTTCAGAGCCCGCTATCACCTGGTCGACAAAGACCACGACAGGTGAGGATGATTCTGCATATGTGTAGTTCAACTTGTATCTTAGTGCCCCATGATCGCTGTATCTGACTGGCCCAAATGGATAACTATGACTTTTTTTCAATTTTAACTTGTTGAAGATGATCGGAGAGAAAAACTGTATAAGAGTCTCTGGCTAGAATCAAACCAGGGAAGTGACAGTGACTTTGGCATTGTATGAGGTTTTTAAAAATCCTCCAATTAAAAGGTAATAGTTTTAAAATGTTGGAGACAGCAGTGAAAGCTATCAGGACTGCCTATAGGTCAACAGAGGCCCGTGTGTTTCCTGAGGCACAAAGCTAACAGCAAGAGAAATCATTTGATTTAGTTTCACCCCTTCACCCTCCATGTCCTCTCAAAGTAAACCCTCCTCTCTCTTGTCTTGCAGTGCTGAAGGCAGCCACGTGTCGGGCCAAAGTAACGGCCGGGACCCTCAGGCGCTGGCAAAGGCAGTTCAGATCCACTATGATACTCAGCACACCATGTACTTCGCCTGAGCTAGCGAGCACGTCAGCCAGTCCACCCGCGGATTCCCTTTCTCTCTGTCTGTTTATCTCTTATTTGCCACTCTCTCTATTCTTCTCCCACCTCTCTCTCTTTTCTTGTAGCCTGTTTCTTTCTCTTCATACTCATTCTACATTTTCTGAATCTGCACCAAAGCGGCTCTTTGGACGGGGGAAATCTGCTGCGTCTCTACGTCCGGCAGGTTTTTTTGTTTCCAGGAACAATCTCCAACCAGCGTTCCCAAACAGAGCCGCCTTTCAAACCAGCAATCCAGCACTGGGAACCCTGAGAGGTTTCCAATGCACAAAAGAAGAAACAAAAAAAAAAAAACCATACACACACACATACTACAAGTTGAGCCATTATTTTGAGTTTTTTTTCTATTTGAATGTCTGCACTCTTGTGTTTGTAATATACACTGAGCAAGGGAGTGGATTGGCACAACTTGTGTCAGCGCAGCTCTTTAGCTCTCCCAGCTAAGCAGGACTCTTCTCTACTTTTACCTCAAAGCCCTTTTGGGCACAATCTGTCACAAGGTCTTGGGTTTATTGGGTGGCGGGGAGGGAACTCTACAGGAAAGAGATGGAGGGGAGTCGACCTTTTGAGAATGATATATATATATATATATATCTATATATATTTTCCTTTTTATGAGCGTGTGTTTTAACCTTTTCTCCTTTACCGTCTTTTACAAGCGAGGTGACCTGGGTGTCATGCCCATTACTACTTTCCTCCCATCTTTACGAAGAACACCCAAGTCTTTATGTGAGTGTGTGAATGTGTGTGTGTGCGTCTCTGTATATACATGTTCTGCTGTATGAGAGTGTGTTCGTGTGCGCACGTGTGTTTCATGGCAGGCCACTGAATTGTAAAGGGAAATCAAGGAGATAACTGCTGTAAATGCCTCAGATTTGTTGTTTTTATATTCACACATACAGTACATATAAGCATATATTTACATCTATAGAGCAACTTTGAGACATATGACTTAAAACAGGCCTCCCAGAGGCTGGTGTGGGTATTTGTAGCAGTCCTGAATCACTTATTAATTGAAGTGCTTTGAATTACATGTGTGTTAGCATGATGCTAATGCTACAAAGAAGGGATTTGCACTCCTTTTAGTGCCTGAAACATGAAAAAAATCTCATCAAATCAAAGTAATTGAATCCATTTCAAGTATTAAGTGAGTTCAGGTCTGATGTGTAGCAGTAGTAACCGCGGTCGGGCCGGTGACTGGCTCAGCATTGGGACCTGTTCTGAAGGCATAACACGCAGAGTACGGTCTTATCAGCCGTTCTGTCTGTGTGTAAAGCAGGATCTTAATTTTCTTTGGACCTGATTATCTGAAAGATTTTATGATGAAACTGCTGGACGTTGCTTTACTCTGTTGATTTTTTTCTTTTTATAGTAGTTTCAAGGGCCGGAAACCAATGTAGTTTTTTTTTTTTTGTGCGTTTTTTTTTTTTGGAGGTCTCCTTTGCTAACTGGCCAATTCATTGCACTGACCCGGGACGCTAGGCAAGCAACAGAGGGCACTCTCAATCTCTCTTACCTTTATGCATTTATACATACGAATCAACAAAGCAGATTTGTAAAAGTTTAATATAAGATGTTTTGTGGTTATCTTAAAAAAAAAAGAGCTGTTGTTTAGGATTAGTAGTTTACCATTGATGTTGTTGTTCTCGTTGTTGTCAATGTTGTTACTATTGTGATGAAATTTTACGGTTGGCAGCGAAGCCAGTTCTCTAGTTACTAGTGCGATTCAGGAATAGACTTCAGTTGTCGAGCTGCAGGTTAAAGGGGTAGAGCTTTGAGTTGGAGCGTTTCATTTTGTAGCATTTGGGTTCATGGTGAGAAGAAGAAGAAGAAGTTAGGCCCCAGGACGGATGAATTCATGCTTTCTCGTTAGGATGCGAGTTAAATCTAGCAGCAGGTTTAAGGTATAGTGTAGCACTCCAGATCTGCCGCTGCGTTCATCGCTCAGCTGGCGTCGGCTGGATGAAGATCCGATAGATGGAGACAATCAGGGATTGTAATCAGACTGAACCTAGATTAAGGGATTTGTTTAAAGCGGTTTGCGATTGGCAATGAGTTGAATTTTTAGACTTTTTAAAAATCGGTTTCTATTACTCTGTGTGTATTTGAGGTATACCCATCTTAAAGTCTCTTAAAGCTATTTGACCGTGTTCGTTTCACATTTATATGCATTTTTAACACTGGAGTAAATGAATTGAAAAATAAGCATAAGCACTGCCCTTGGACCCCCTGTACAAACACTCAGCAGCTTGTTACAGCGACACTGTTGTGGTGACAGCTGCACACGTAGTGCCCCCTGGTGTTGCGATCAGAAAAACGCAGGATGGGACAGGAGGGTTTGGAGGAGAGGTCGACGTGCACGCCTCATCAGGGGGGGACAGCTCAGTGAAAACGCTTTTGTAATAAACCACCCGTAAAGCAGCAGGTTTACTATGAATGAGTTTGAGCACCCGCCTGTTGGAGGCGTGGGCGTTGGCGATGGCGTGGGCAGGAAACATGGAGGGCTGGTCGGGGGGGGGATTGAAGGGGGGTGTTGTCCAGGCATTGCATGCAATAAGACTGTGTTTAAAAAAAAAAAAAGGGCGGATCAGATTTTAAAACATGCACTAGTTTGAACAAGCCAAGTCAGCTGTAATTGAACATTCATCTGGCATCTCTAAACGGGGACTGATTTGTTTTTTTAACCTTTACTATATTGGATCATTAAACTCCAGTCTGACAAATGATCACTCCCTGTTTGTAACATTGCAAAGCAATATTGACCCAGTTGTAATTTTCAAATGTGGAAAAACAAAGCTATAATTCTACTCATTGTGGTTGTTGGTCTACTCTTACTATCGTGTCTCTGTACTTTTTTATTTTTGTAACTTTTAGTTCCTTTTTATTTGCTTGTATCAATCAGTGGGAATGTGCATTTGGTGGAATAGTTATGTAGGCTTTAGACAATTTTTCTTTCAAGTAACAAAATGTAGACTTTGCTCGCCTGCATGCCAGAGTATTGTCCTTTTTGGAAAAAAAAAAACAAGAAAAAAAACTTTTTGAATCATATTTATTATGAGAAAGAAAAAAATATAAATGCTTTTTTTTTTCAGGGGTAAATGTTTATGAATTTAGTCGGGACTGTTTTAGGCTAGCAATATCTGTTCAGTCTCTCCAAGACTCATTTTAAAGATTCCTACACAAATGTCAGTAATTTGGGAGGTACACTGATTGGTTTTGTTCTGGGAGGGGAGGGAGTCGGATCTTTGCGTTGTGTTCAGATTCAAACGAGGTACTTTCTTCAAACATGGACAGCGTTAAAGACCCAACCCCTTCCCTCCTTCCCCAGGTTATTGAAGGGAGCATCCACTTAGTCTCCTCGCTCCTGGTTTGTAACTGTGGCCACACCTCCTGGCGGGGGCTCTCCTGTCTCCATGGCAACTCTGCTGACCCCTCACAAATGCACTTCCTCTTTGTGCCGGGGTCCTCAGCATCAGCGGAGCAGGATTACCTCTTTTTAACCTTTTTAAAAAAAGATCCATATTTCTTTCTGTGCCCCAATAGAAAGAGAGCATGAATTATTTTTCAATTCCTCTCACTTTGATATATTGTTATATCTTAAAGGATTTGTAATTTGACATTGTGTATTGTGTATTTACATTTTATTTTCCCTTTTTCAGTTCTCGTTTTCAGGGGGGGGGGGGATTTGTTATAGCTCTGCTCTGTTTCTTTTTGTTTCTGCTAGTGGTCTCTGAAGCTGTGTGTGATCGTCTGAAAGCAATAGAATCACAGAATCGGATTCTTCCGACTCTGTGAATGAACGGATACCCTTTCTAACCAGTCGTGAGAGGGCAGGGTTATGTTCTAGCTCCGCCCCCCAGCAGAGGGCCATTCAATCGCTGTTATTGCTATTATGTGACAAATTCAAATACTTTTTTTTTTTTTTTAGCCTGCAGGGAATTCTTGTGTTAATGTGCAAAGTAATAAAAAGGTATTTTATGCCCATTATAAAGCTGGTGTGTTTTGTCTTCATTTGTCTTAAAGCTAATGTGAGGAACTTTTGGGTTGTGTTGATTTTGGCGCCCCCCTGTGGGCCAACATGTAACTTGCAACTCAAAATGAATATTTGCTGTGGAGAAATGAATGAAGGCTGTTTTGGCAGCATAGTATTAATTCCCTCATCTTGACACATACCCAGTGTTGACAGGCTTGTAAAATAACTACAGGAGTACTCAAATGATCTTGTTTGCTTTTGTAGCTCATAGAGGCATCCTTGTTAATTAAAGTCAGTTTGATAAGCAGCCTAAAAATACCTCAGAGGAGCTTTAAGTTTATGTCCATGTGTACCAATTAACACAGAGGCCCCTGTGAGTATTGTGTCACTAGATGGCATTCTTTGCCAAGGTAAATGGGGTCACATTAATATTGACAACAGTTAAACACTAATGATCGTTGTCCTCACCTTGATGCTCATCTTAGATCAGTCACCTGAACATGAATCCAAAAGAAAAGGATTGGAAATTTTGTCAACCTAATGCTCAACATTCACACTTCCAGTCTGACACATATCGAGTCTGTAACACTGAGATCATCTCTGCGTTGTTTTATTTTGTGATCAGAGTGCCTTATTGGTGATTTATCTTCTTATCTTCTTGTTAACCTGACCATGTTAACCTGTGTACATGGAGTCATACAGAAGAGCATTTTTGATGAGCCAATGTCCAACTTAACCCAAACGTCACCCTGATCAGTGGGTCCTTTCTAAAACTAGTTCTACACTAGAGCTTTAAAACACTACAGGATGCAACGTGTGGCTTCTTTGAAATTTTATCGATTTGTCACCATCCATGCTGGTCCATGATCTACGCTGAGTTGTGCCTGTGATACTAAATGTGTAGGACTGTTTTAGGTTAGCAATAACTGTCCAGTCTCTCCAAGACTCACTTTAAAGATTCTTACACAAACGTCAGTCATTTTGGAGGTAAACTGTTGTGGTTTTTGGGGGTGGAGGGAGATGGATCTTTGCGTTTTGTTCATATTCAAACGAGGTACTTTCTTCAAACATGGACCACAGTAAAGACTGTGGTTTTCTTATGGTTTTATTGGTCTGTAGCCAAAGAAGTCCATTGATACCTTTAAATGTGCCAGAGAGAAAACATATAGTTATTGAAATAACGACAAAATGTAGCAAATGATTCTCTCATATTTGGGTTTTAATTAGATCATTACCTCTAGTCCACCTATATATGGGTGCTAGAGGCTGACGTATCACTTCACACAAATTACTTTTTACAGAAAAAAAAAATCAAAACATGAATTATTTCTTCAGTAATCAGCGGTATGTAAATGGCAAAAAAGAGCACTTTATTGTCAGCTTTTTCATAGTTAATAAAAATGATCTTTGTTGATGTTGAACTAAACTAAATGTTGTGTGGCTGAACTTTTGTACGAGGAATTCAAAAAGCAAAAACCTAAAACAAACAGGTGTTTTATCTGGATTTATACATTTGTTTCTAAACCTTTGAATCCAGTATTTATTTAGGTTCTTCTTTAAAATGTGCCACTAATGGAAACTTTGGACACAACGTCCTGGCTGTTGTGTTGGCAGCGGTTCTCTCCTCTCATGGTGCCTCAGGTCAAAGAGGTCATGCAGTCAGCGAGTCTGGATCAGTGAAATTCACATAGCTTTTGTTTTTGATTGCAAAATGTCTTTAAAAGGGAGGCACAGCATTACCAAAGCACCAAAAAAATGTAAACTTCACTTTACACCAATCTATATTCAGCTGAATGTCTTTTTACAGCAGTGTCCTTCTGTTTTGGCCCACTTCAGTCAAACGCCCACATCTGTCTGTTCCTCGCTCACTCTGGATTTGAGCCATCATTGGTATGTGTCACCTTCCTCTGCTTCCCTTTGTGTGTGTCATCCCCTCTCCTCTCCTCTCCTGTTTCCTGTGTCCTGGCTGGCTGGTTGTCATGGCCACCGTAACCAAGGCGAGCAGAGGCTACAGAAGAAAGGGAAACCCGAACCGCAGATCTTGATGCCGTGATATTTAATTCATCGGCACTATGGCAAGCCAAGGTTCAGTGTGATGCAGATGGAGCGAGAGCCGTCTCAGCTGGAAGGGAAAATATCAGAATAAGAGGACAAAGAGGTGCTGTCAGATCCGTATGTTACATCCAGGGACTCTTTTCAATACCCCTGCTGCTTTTTCAAAACATATATAGATAAAACATGACCTGATGTGGACAGGCCTGTTTCTGATTCAGCAAAAAAGTTGGTATTTAGTTGAAATTACAGAAAAAAATGTAAGATTAAATTTAAAAGTATGCCCAAAATGTCCAAAATTCAGGGTTCGTACATATCTGTTGCTCACGTGACACGGCTTACCATCTTTCTTTTTTTTTTTTTTACACCAGTGGCGTGTGTATTTCACCCCTGGCTTTTCAGCATTTCACAACAGAAGAAGAAAACCTTTAAACGCAACCTTTTGTGTGGTTTTTCTCCCTTTCATCGTGGACAAAAAAGGGTTAATGTGAAAGCTTGTTTCAGTGAAAGCTCCTTTAAAAACACACGTGAGTTTGTGTGGAATGAAAACACAAAGTGTGTAGTCCTCATTGTAGATCCCCCCCCCCCCCCAATGTTGTCTTTGTGTTAACTGATCCACCTACGGACGGCGCTCCATCCTCATCCATCCCTCCCTCCTTTTGTTGTCTCACCCTCTTTTGCCCTCTCTCTCTCTACCTCCCTCCTGAATTCCTGTTTTTTTTCCCCCGCTGAGGTTCAGTTTGCTTTTGCTGTTGGATTGAAGATGTTTTTTTACCCAGAAGTCAGCCCTGATTTGTTTTCACACCTTTATTGGAAACAAACCGACCCAATTGGACTGCCTTGTTGCTACTAAAGGAAGAGGCTCTTGGGGGGAGGGTGAAGCCTGAAGTGGCCTCAACAAGGCTCGGACCCCAGCGGCGCTTTATTGTCAACGACGCAGCAGCAGCATCTGATAACGAGTCCTACTGGCTGTTTTCCTCTTGTAAATCTCTGCTTTTTTGAAACTAAAACCACTGGTTTTAGAGTTTTATTCTGAAAGTTTGATGTTGGATTGTTGGAAAAGACCTGCTCAAAAAGCGTCTGGAATATCCCCCGATTTTTCATCTCAACAGGATGTTTGATTCAACGATTCCTCAAGGACTAAACGTCTAATAAGTGAGGATTTTTATTCTGTGTAATCAAGCATCTGAACCCTGCTGTGAGAGGATACACTCACAGCAGCATCAGTGGCACTGAAATCCAAGTATCAGGTTCTATTAGTCTGATCCGTTTAGGTAAGGCTACACCAAACCCGGACTGTGACACTGCAGCTCAAAAACTGGACTCCTGGAGTTTGAACCAGAGCTGAAGAAAGGAATCCTCTTTCACACACACACACAAAATAAAAAATAAAATACAGAGCCTGGCTGAGATCCATTTCATCCACAAAGGCCTGGACGGTGAAGCCTGATCGATCGGGCTCCTGCGGGCTCTGCCACAGGTGGCTGCACAGCTATCGGCTGCTCAATAATGCATCGAGTCGAACTCAGGAATGAAAGGGAGGAGAAAGTGTGCGAAAGGGTAATCCTTTGGTGACTGTACAGAGAAAGCGAGCAGGATAACACGGGGAATTGAGGAGGACACGAGGAAGTGAAGAAAGCAGATGTTGAAAAGGAAAAGAGTAAGGAACAGCTGCTGAGGAAGAAAGTTTGAGGAGAAGTAGGAAGTTTGACTGGAAGGAAAAGAAAGAAAGTGGAGCTGAAACTTGGCTCTTTCTCATTGACTGTATATAAGAAGTGAACATTGCCTCTTGGTTTCAAAAGTGAACCCAAAAAGTGGACTTAAAGAGGATAAAAGAGTACCCAAAGAATATTAAAAGAGGAACCACTAAAAACCAGAACATCATGGTGAACACGGGCATGCAGCTGATCAGTTTCACCTGCGCGGTGACCGGCTGGATCATGGCGATCGCTGTCACCGCACTGCCTCAGTGGAAGGTCTCGGCGTTCATCGGCAGCAACATCCTCACCTCGGAGATCAAGTGGGAGGGCATCTGGATGAACTGCATCTACCAGACCACGGGTCACATGCAGTGCAAGACGTATGACTCCATGCTGGCTCTGCCTCCGGACATCCAGGCCGCCCGTGCCCTCATGTGTCTCGCCATCTTCATGGGTTGGCTCTCCTGCACTGTGTCCTGCTGTGGCATGAAGTGCACCACCTGTGCCGGGGACGACCGCCGAGCCAAGGCCGGCATCGCTCTCTCTGGCGGCGTTCTCTTCATCCTGACTGGCCTGTGTGTGCTCATTCCTGTTTCCTGGACTGCTAACACTGTCATCAAGGATTTCTACAACCCCAACGTGCCCCTTATGCACAAAAGGGAGCTGGGTCAGGCCATTTATCTGGGCTGGGCGTCTGCTGTTATTCTCATGATCAGCGGGGCTGTGCTGAGCAGCACATGCCCCCTCATGGAGAGAGGGGGCAGATATCGCAGGGGCTACATAGGCCGGAGCTTTGCTAATTCACCTCCTTCAGCGCCAGATCCGCCTAAACCCATCACATCCAACAGTCTACCATTAAAGGAGTACGTATAGGAAGAGGAGCGGTTAACCTTTGTAACTCTGGTTCTTTCTTAAAAATAACTTGTCTCAAGTCTGTGAATTTTAACCAATAAATATAATATATATATATTTATGAAATCATGTTAACTTATATTTTGCTCATTTTGTATCTATTTGTCTTTTTAAACTTGTCTGCAGTATTTAAAAACATCCATGTTTGTTGAAACTTGACTTTTTATTCAAAGATTGTATGAAAAGCGGACATACTGTAGATTCTGGGTTTCAAAAGTGAAGTCAACGCCCAAGTGTCTTTAACATGCATTCTTTCTAAAGGCCAGCAGGGGGCAACTCTGGCAAAAAAAAAAAAAAAAAAAAGTGATTGAATGAAACCAGACGAGAGAATGATCCTACTTCTTACTCGATTATTTTACCGAAGTGAACATTTTCCTCAAGAGTTTCTGCTCTCAATCACTAGTTTCAGGTATTGTTTAATCCACCATGATGTACATTTTGTAAATTTTGGCTCCATTCACAGAAAAAAATGGCAAACAAAGCATGATATGCTTCAGGGCTAGGCTACCTGTGATTGTCAGGTTGCTACCTTTGCAGCCTGTTGACTAAAACTAAGATGTAGTGATGCCTATCCATTCTTATTTCCAGCCTTCAAAAGGAGGTTCACCAGACAATGGTTAGGCCAGCGTGGCTTTGTCCACTTCTTCATTACAGTCTATGTTTTTACTGTGATTTAAAGCAGAGCCTGAAGAAAGCCTGTTGCATAAATGTATTATAAAAGTACATAATGGCGGTTATGATGGCTTGTGTTGTCACGGTTGCAGTGATTTCTTAAGGAGTTATTTGACCTCCTGATTTGACAGAGTGAGTCTGCATTCAACGTGTGAAATAAAACAGGTTTGTAAAAGTGCGTTTCACTAACTGTTTTTTGATACTGTCTATCATTGTGTGTGCTGGCTGGCTTCTATCACAGATTTTGGTTTGTGCCATTTTTTCAGACAACACATTCATTTTCACTGTGTCATCTATCAGGACCAAAATGATGCTGACATCTTCTTCTGCAACACTTTCATCCCTCAAAATGTATATGACAAAGTAGGAATCTAGTCATCTTCCTAACATGTATACATAAATCTGTCCATGTCCTGAGGTATGTGTGCATGTTTCCTCATCGTTCCTTTGAGGTTATCGCTCTTTCTTCTTTAATGAAAGCTGCTCAGAGTTCCACTTACATCACCGTCACTCTCTTCATTGGGACTCAACAAAAAAGGACACTTTGCAGAGCGTATCTGAAGAGAAGACAGAGAGAAAATATGAGTCCACCTATAGATCTTCAGCAATATATAGTAACCAGGCCATTGTAGATCTGGTGGAGCGCTGTTCTTTAGTCAGCTTGCACTTAAACATTAGTTTCATGAACTGGCAGCAGACAAAGTTGTGTCTAGGGGTTTACTGATATTTATTGAAAAATCTAAAAAGACGCACACATCCCTCAGTGGGTGCTGGATCCAAAAAACACGAAAAGGTAAGCAAAGCAAGATCCGCACACAGAGAAGCTCCCGTTTGAAGGATTTATTAAGGGACGTCTCGAGCCAACATGCTGTACCTTAGACTTATCTGTGCGGATCTTGTTTTGCTTTGTCTTACCTTTTCCTGATATTTATTAAAATCTTATGAATTCTGGCCATGGATCTGGGTCCATTTATCAGTCATTATAACTCATGAAACTTTTTATCTTAACAACAAACATACGAGTAGAATAAGGCCCTTATTTATATTCTCATGTAAGTCAGAAGATATGAATAAACTCAACATGCTTACAGTTAAAAAGCAAAAACATATATGATAAGAAAAAGAAATACAAGGGGGTATTATGTATATAAAAATTGCAGAGGTGATGCCTGCACACAAATTCCAATGAGCTAAAAAGCCCCAAAGAAGTCCACAAGCTGATCATGAGCAATAGTCACATGAGAGGTCAAAACTAAAGCAATGATGATAGTTAAGGACTGACACACTTGCTGCTGATTTTTTCACCTTTTTGAACTGCAGAACCGTATTTTTTGACCACTCATGTTTCCATTAAAGAGACTATTTTTGCATCCATCTCAGCCTGTGGCCTTTTTTTTGGCTTGTTGGCGTGCAGATATCTGCACGCCAAAAAAGTTGCTTATTGACAAATTTATCTTGGGCATGTGCTGATGCGTGAATTTTGGGGGGAGGGGCAGCATTTCTATATTACACATGTATCAAATAAATAGTCATTATTTGAGCGACATTAACTTAAGATTAAAACATCATATCAGACTTTTTTTTACCCGTGATTCTGTCTTCAGCACTGGAAGACTCCATGGATTTCCATCTTTTGGGAGCATCTTCTAACAGGGAGAGATCTTCTGCTCTGAGTGTCTGCAGCAGACTCTTCCTCCTCAGAAATCTGAAAACTTGAGTTGAGGAAACAAAAACCACAACAACAAAAGATCCAGACCACAATGCAAACCCAAATACAAAGAGAGAGGATACTGCTGTCGATAGTGACGCTCGGCATCCTGCAGCCACCCCAGCATGTCAGAGACTGACGGAGCGGTAGCAGAGCGTTCAGTAACGGTGAGCAGGTCCAGACTGTCTGAGTTCTGCTCGTAAAGCTGGAAGACTGCAGAGACCTGGTTACTGACAGAGTCTCTGACTGACTGGAGAGAAGACCTGAGGGGACAAATGAAGGATGGATAAATAGTTTAGATAGATATTATAGGTAAACCACGTCCAAACTGAAAGACTGGGACTCTTGGCATCAAGATGAATAGACATGTAGTAAGTGAGAATAGGAATAGGCAGTCACTCGCTATCTACACACCGCTGACAGTATTTGATTGCACACTTGTTAATAAGGTATTATGATTTAGAAAGCTACCAACTCAAAAGAGGTGACAAATATTTAATTACGGTTTCATAAGCTGCAAATGACATCAGCATGATTATGATCAGTGATTGCACATGTTAGTAAAAATCTATATATTATATTCTGGCAGAAAGTATATAAAACTTAACGACATACTGTCTGTGAGGGCCTTAAAGTCAGTAAAATGAATAAAAACAATAATCAAAAGTGTTATTCCTTGGTATTGGCATGGATCACTGACAAATACTGGCATACCACCAGCCACATTTTGATCCCGATGTCACTTATAACTGGGGTCCATGGTTAATATTGTCCTTTACCGGTCAGCCCTGCATGTCTGCTGCTGATAAAATGAGTGATTATGAACCACTCACATGTCACATCAGCTAGATCAAATGCTGTGTTCATAGTAGTTTTGAGTGTGCAGTACATCGCAATTACAGTCTTAATTTTGTTGTACTATTCACCCAGTTACTTACATCTTCTCATTGAGTTTGAAGAGTACTGTATCCGTGGCTTGCAGAAGTTTAAATCTCAGCCTCTCCTCCAGGTCAGGGAAGTCTCTGAGCGGCGTGTTGGAGATCTGGACGTTGCAAAGCGCCCTCGACTGCTCTGCCAAGTTCCCGAGAGACTCCATCAGTGGGCTGCACTCGACCAACACGCTCCTCCATACCCTCTGGTTGTTTTCAAGACTGTGGAAGCTTTTCCTCAGAGCTTGATGAAGAGAAAGTAGTGCAGGTTTGGACATTTCAGGCGTTGATATGACTGTTAAATATAAGCAGTTGTGCTAGCAGTGAGTAGATCCATGTATTTAAATTTTATAAATACGTTTTGGGGCATGTATTATTTTTAAATGTTTCACAAAAGCCAGTAGAAACATGGTTATAGTTAGCTGCACATTTCTACCATGATGCTTCGACTTACTTCCGGTATACTGATGTAAACACTGACGTCTGTTGCTACGATAGGCAGACATGTCATTTCCCGTGACGCCGGAGAAACTCGTCCAGTGATTGGCTGTCTTCGGGACTGGCCCCGCCCCGCGCGGAGATTTGAAAAACGGCTTTGTTGAGGACGGGAAAGTTGAGTGTCCGAGGAGGAAACATAATCAGGTAAATAATTGTTTATACAACCAGTATAACCATAGTACAAGTTAGTATTTTGAGTTTAATAATCAAATGTATCTGCGAGGGGATAAAATTGACATTTAATTGAGTTATTGAGGGAAACATGTCATTTTGCTAAACAGCTAGCTAGTGACGTCAGCTTTTACTGCTAGCTTAAAAAAACGTTCATAAGATCGACTTACAGCCCATCGCATGGCGGCAGATTCCCCTTTAAGTTATTTTCCACCTTATATCCTAAAGGTGAATAATGTTACTTGGAGCTAGGTCTGCCTCGTTTGGTCAATCGTTTGTAAACTGACTTTTTTTCACTGCCTATGAACGAAGCCATGGCTCCCAGGAAAAGAACCACCAGGCAGCGGAAGAACAACCCCAAGACGGCCAAGCTGGAGGCTTTCCTGGAGGATTTCGACAGCGAGGGTGAATATAGTTCATAGTATTTGTCTCAGTAAACACAAAAATTAGATTATTTATTTTTTAAATTTCCCTTAGCAAGGTATGACACTGACCACAGATCACAGGCAGTACGTTTCTGACTTTCCTCTCATGAAGGCCCGTGTAGGTGCTTTAGCATTTTAGCATTGTTAATGTTGTTGGGTTCTTTAAAGGGTTACACAGATGTTTACAACAGATACAGTTTCTTTTGAATTATTTTTTGTTATACAGCCACATGTCCAACAATTATCTTTTTAACTAAACATTTTAATAACAATCCCCTGAAGTTGGTTATTAAAGCATTGTGACCATGATATGTACTCTTATCTTTATAAAACACAACAGAACAATTTTCTTAACTTCCTGGTAATAATATCTGCATGTAAAGGCAACATGTGGTTCAATACTCCTGCTGGTATTCTTTAAATCTATTGTAATGTTTGCACTAGGGCTGTGTAATTAATCACTGTTTTATCGTTATCGCAGTATGAGCATTTGCAACAGACACATTTTTTACATTTATTTTACCAGGAAAATGTTCTTGTTGAGATACAAGATCACAATTACCGACATAGGACAAAGAAACAACGAATATTACAACAAATCAGAAGCATTAAGCAGAGAAACGTGTGCATACAAGTAGGCAAATGAGCCTTTATCCTGCTTTTACAATCTTCCAAACCAACTGAATGCTCTAGTTTAAGGTGACTCTGCAACTCACACCAAGACGATGGAGCAAGTTGGTGGAGTGACGAACATGAATAAACACGTCACAGAAGTCTGAATTTCTTGCAATAAATAATAATAACAAACATAGTAATAAAACCTTTAAATGCAGTCATAAAATACTTTCCCACACGGCATGTGTACATTTGACTTTTTGTACGGAGGCCTGTGTGTAATGGAAATGCTTTCCCACCATTAACATGCTGTCAGATGACGCTTAAGATAACTATCAACTACTGTCAAATGAATAAGTGCAAATTTAGTGGATAATAAAAGAACCATTTTTGGATTAAATGTTGAGTTCTGAAAAACTTGAAGAACAGCAGACAGAAACTGTGAGTTATAGCTTTATGAACTCTTTATTTTTGTTTTAAATATTGCAATACGTAAGGTTATAGCACCTCGCATATTTTACTCATATCGTGCAGGCTTCGTTTCACCATCATGTCATCAGCATTTTAATGGTGTTAACTGTTAAAGTGGAAGCATCTATAACATCTTTGTAAACTGATCGGTAGTCTAATAATCTTTAATACTGTATCATCAACAACACGTGTTGTGTCTTTACAGTGAAGACTAGAGTCATACGAATGAAAGAGAAGATCAACCAGCTGCTGAAAGATGTGGACAACAGCTACAACATGGCGCTGATTAAGATGCCAAAGGCCATCAGACAAACAGCTTGGCTAGAACACTTCAGTAAGTTAACACAACTCCTCTCAGAATTCAGAAATATTGTTTTGACAAATATTACAAAACTGACTTTAAGTATTTTTCCTTTGAGCTGAATATTTATACATTCCTGTTCTGCGATAGTCAGTAGTGATAAGTGCCTGATCAGTTTTTAACACGTCTCTCTGTAGAGCCTGAGAAACCCAAATCACCAGAAGTTGACGATACAAAGGTGAGTTGATTGTCGGTCCATCTCAAATTATTCATCATGATTTATAGGATTTCAAATGTTTCAGAATGTTTTGGCTTGTCTAGACATTTGTCTGTTATTAACTTTCATTATAATCTAATTTTTTATCAACAGAGAGATGAGGAAGCTGCTATTGTTGAGAGTGTTGTGGCCGAGGACCACGCAGCTCTTCTGAAATCTGCCAAACAAAGTATGTTGTTTCTGAACTTATTCAAGTTTATTGAAAATATGACATTGGTTAGGAGGTGCTGAACATGTCCAAGTACTTTAAATCAAGAAAGACATTTAAGGTTAGGGAAAAGTCGTTAAATCTTGAAGTGTGTTTGATCACGTTTACTTCCTGTCTGATCCACAGAGACAAAGAAGAAAGCTGGATCCAGTTCAGATGAAGAAAACGTCCCGAGTACCACAAAGAGGGTAATGGATCATTTGTGTTCAACCATGTGCACGAGAAACAAAACACACATGATCATAGATACTCACAGTTCCTGTGTAGCCACTTTTTTAACTATTTGTTCCTAAAACAGGGAAGACCAACAAAGAAACCTCCGACTACGTCCAAAAGAGCCAAAGCGCTGTCTGTCAGCAAGCAGAACACCTCCATCAGACGGTAAGAAGAGAACTTTTTTACTCCCTCTCTTCTTTTTTCCACCTGTTCATGAAGAGAAGCCCGGTTACGACTTACTAACACGTCTCTGTCTGAATTAGATCGAACAGGAAGCCAATGGTCACTCCTGCCAGGAGTATGCTGGATTCCTCTTTGATGATGGGAGCTACACCCCTCATCACCCCACGCTTTGACCCGAGGTAAGCAGGGATTGTAGTCACCACAACATGACCATTAACTGTAAATGCAGGATTTGAGCCGATTTCTAAACTTATTTTGTCTGATGCAGAAAGCAATTCTTTGGGTGAAGTTATTGTACTTTAGTTTGTCAAAAAGACTGCGCTCTGCACTGTACGCATTATATTTAGCAGAGAATCACAGATGAGCAGACTGTGGTAGCTATAACTACTAGAGTTTGTTTACAGTGTATTATAATATTCCATTAATGTATTTTTGGATTAAATGAAGCTACAAGTAAAAACATAGCTTGAGTCATATCGGTGCAAACATTGGTGCACAATCCAGGAAGTAAATCTTTCTATTTTCATCCCAGCTGGACCAATCATTACACGGGCTGCTTTATTTGTTTGTTTGGATTTCTTCCACCTCAAAAGTCACCATCTTTAAAATCCTATATCAGTTTACAGCTGCACTATGTCGGTTTGTTTGTTAAAATACTTCTTCTGTGGTGTTTTCACACATGCACAAAACTCCTGAAAATGTCCCTGACATTTCTGGGGCCGTTCTCACAAACACTCTGTGAATCCCCTCAGAGAGCGTCTGACTCGGCTTATTAAAGTTCCAGCCATGAGTTCGAGCGTAGGATGGATTTAAGATCATTGTCAGAGCGACTCTGAGCGAGGACGGGACAGAAACTTTTATCTTAGTGAGGAGGCGTGGTTGACCCCTTACATGCTTTATGTCTTCAGGCTGCCTAAGACCCCCGCTGTGAGAGTTCCCCGCCACAAAGAGAGGGTCTACAGCATCTCAGTCAACGGCTCTCCCATCGCAGCAGGAAATGAGGACATTGTCATCAACGTTCCCATCGGCAACGGAGAGGTGAGTGACAGGCGGCTGGGCTTCAGACTGCGATCCTACAGGACAATATTTTACTGAAGTTACACACTGCAGGAATGTCGGCAAGGGACAGAAATCAGAATCACACTTTACATGTTCATGTCATTCTAAATCTGAGATGTACAGTTATATTTGCATGAAACACTGAGTGTTAGGTCTTTTGTCATAAGGGATAGTCATGTTTTATTTATGATACGACATCAGAAAACGTTTTGTATTGGGCTAACAGAGCAGGTTAATTTAGCAACCAAATGTCTCATGTGTTGAAACAGAGCATTCAGCTTTTGGCCAATCAGATGGACTCAGTGGACCTGTCACTGCTGGATGAGACCGCTCTGAGGAGCATTCGGCTGCTGAAGGTATGTTCAGAAGCTGCCTGTTGAGCTGTTATTCTGTAAGATTCTAGATGCATTGATGTGAAATATTTGCACGTTTCCTTTATATTCAACATGTTTTTTTTTCTTCTCCCTTCTTGACAGAATCGCCTCACAACCCTGTGTGGAACGTCAGAGTGACCCAACCAGCTGTTGTTGACTTGTACATTACGTTAAAGAAATTTTAACCTTTTATTTGAGCGTGTGGCGTGACGTGGTGGGTTTTTTTAACTCGTAGGTGAGATTTTAAAACGTATCACACACACAGAGGTTCTCAAGAAAAACATGTTTTGTATATATTCTGTTATACTGATCGTAGTTTCCTTTAAACCAATCACATTCTTGCATATCCATCCAGCTGTAAAATGTATGAATGTGGTTGAATGTCTTCTTTTACTACATTTGTGAGATGGTCTAGTTATGATCCTGACTTCAGCTTTTATACCTGGGCGCATTCTGCCTAATATCTGTCTCATTTGAGTGCTATTCCAGTGTTTTATTCCTGCTGGTGTTAGCTAAAGCTGTGCTACGAGTGTGGAAAGATAATTGACTTATCTTTACTTTGCATATGTTTTACAGTTCATTCTTTGTCTTCTTAGTACATCCTTATCCTACATGTTTTTACGTGTTACATTTTGTCCTTGTTTCCATAAATCTGTTTGCAGTGATATTTTTAGTGCAAATACATTCTTGTACATACTTTACATCTTTTCTTTTGCTGATAAAGGATTTTGATCACAGATTTGAATTTGTGTCATATTGTTTATTTGGAATTAAATTGTGTTGGCTTATAAGTGCGGACGAGTAGCTTGTTGACAAGAATTTGCAGGTTGTTAGGAACAAGCTGCACCTCTGCATGGTGAACACTAGGTGGCAGCATTTCACCATAGAAAAGTTTGGACTAGTCAAAGCAGCCTCGTCTGATTATTCTCCTTTCTTCAACTACTTCATCAGTGTGAGGCTGTTGCCTTACAGACTACAAGTTCAAGTAAAATCCATTGTTAAAACAACAATAATAAATGTATTAATGGAGGCTTTTCAAAACACTTAAGGTCACCTTACAGAGCAGAATTGTGCAAAGACATTCCTAATTTTGGTTTCAATCTACACTTAGAGAACTTTATTCTATGCCTTTATTGTAGAGATAGGACAGTGGATAGAGAACGAGACAGAGTGATGAATGACATGCGGGAAGGATCCACAGGTCAGACCTGGGCCGCCCTCCACACATGGGGCGCACACACCAACCACCAGGCCAAAGGCGCCCCCACATGGAGAACTTTTTACAGAGCACTATATGGTCATTTTGGTATTAGAATTCTTAAATGTACATAGAGGTGTTTCATTCAAAATATTCGCAGGGGGGAAGATTTCTAGTCCTGTACAGCTGAGTTATATTTTTTGCATAAAAAGACGGATTATAAAGTTAAAGGTTCTCTACAGTATCATCAGAGTGGTCCACACAGTCCATGTGACTCTAATTCACTATATGTTAACAAACTTGCTTAAATAAGAAGTTCCTCTTGTCCTTCCATGACTTTGTTTACACATAGGGACATTAGTCAGCTCACGTGATGATCTGTTGGCAGGAAGTTGCAGCATGTCCCGCTGCTGGCACACAAACCTGCACTCTGACCTTCGGGGACATCGTTACACTGCCAATTAGAAGCTTGTTAAGCTTCGTTAGGCCTGATGAGCTCGTTAGGTTTTCCACCTGGGATGAGGAACAGGGTCAGGCCGGGCCTCACCTTGGGCCTCTACAGACGACCATAACTTTGCTTTTCCCGCCGGATTCCTCATGCATCATATGCTATCCAAGCCAGAGCCAGGGAGCTCTGTGCCCCCAGCTTGAGCTCTGCTCGGTCCCTTCCATCTGTATCCATCTTAAGCGCTTCATCATGTGCTGTCTCTCACTGTGCAAACTGTGCAGCAGAGGTAAAAACCCAAACTCTGCATCCCTGTAAACGACAGATGTTGTGGCCAGCGGTGCGTGCAGTTCAGCTCCCTCGTTAGCGGAGCACTGAGCCCTTGCGCACCTGCTCTACATATCATAGAATTTCCCCCGTTTTGCCTCTGAATGGATTGAATCCTTTTTTTTATTCTCTAGGTGGGTGGAAAATTGCCATTTTGCACGGATGGCTTGGTTTTCAGTAAGCACGCAGGAAGCGGCACAGTGACAGGTGCGGTATGGATGGGGCGGATTTTGAGGTCACAGAGCAACACTGCTACATAAATCATCCGCTGAGATGTTCAGGATGAGGGACTGGAATCGGAGATAGAGGGAGGGAGACAGTACAGAGATGCTTTAACACAAGCAAGGCTGTTTTAGTGTCCATTCTATGCAACATGGACATGCACACATGCTTCATATTACTACATTTCCCTGAAATAATAAGGACATTTTGGTTGTTTTCTTGAGCTCTTGACTTAATTTTTCTCACGGTCTTGGGATAAAATCATGGTTATCCAATGAGAACTGGTACATTTCAGACATTTTTTCTGAGATCTTGAGAAATTCACTTATCATGGCGGGTTATTCTGAGATAACCAGATCCATTAAGTCAATTACTGGTGAAACAACCAAAAGGTCCCCATTATCCTGGGAAAATGAGTGATATAAAATATATGGATGTATGTCTGCTTAGGGCTTCCGTACAGTATTATGTTCCCTCAGTCCAAAGAATAGGAGAGCTTCAAATTAGCATATTTGTCAATAAAAAGTTCATATCAAAGTATCTCTAAAGCTGTACACAACAATATATTTAAAAAAATGGATCAGTGGATGATCTCCATGTTAGTGATACATTCACAGATCATATTTACCTGACTTTGCAGGTCTCTGAGCCTCCACTATGTGGGTTGGTGTCTTTAAGCTAATTGTTTTAAAATTCACTTATTTGGTTGAATCATTCAATAAACCTCCAGACACAGCAGCTGTTTTCAAGCGGAAAGCTCGGATACACTGCTGATCTGCATGCAACATGTCCTGCAGCTTACAGCAGAGGAATTCAGTTACTTGTTGATAAACTTGATGTTATCCGCTGCAGGCCGATCATAAGAGTAAGGCAGACTGCCTTCAGTTTTACTTACATATGATTGGATCAGATTTGTGCATCCAGATATCCCCATCATATCTGGATGGGTTTCTGTGGTGTTGAAAAAGGTGTCTGTAAAATAGTATAACAGCATATTTTTTTAGTAGAAATAAGATGAATTCACTTGCTAAGATTTCAGTTTTGCAATTTTAAAAACTGAATTGTTCCAGTGGACTTTATGCAGATGTTTTTCCAGCCGGCCTTCTATAAATATCTGAAAATAAAACAATTGCAGGTAATCGTCGAGGTGAGCCTATTTGTGAACACAGCAGGTCATATTTACAAAAATTCACTACTAGGGAGCAGGAGGTGTCATTTATATCAGGAGACTGCTGTGCAACTGGTTCAATCTTTGCACCTAAATTAAGCTGCTGCATACTCTTCTGCTCCCAGCTTGTCTTTTCCTCTCGTTAGCTTTGGATACTTCCAATTACAGGTAGCATTGATATAAAGGCAAAAACTGGACTCTGTTGCTTCACCTGCCATCTTGGATATGTACATTACATTGACTTCCTCGACTTCATCCTTCCTCTTCCTCCTCCTCCTCCTCCTCCAGAAGCCGTGAGGTGTCATGTGTGAAAGAGCAACTGGATTTCAGGGGTAGGCTGTCTTGAAATGTTCTTGAAAATCTCAGAGGTACATGTTGGAAAAGGGCTCTATGCTTTCCATTCTCTACCTTTCCCTTGTGGCCCCTTGTTCCTCATAAGCCCCTGCCACCACCAACTCGATTTGTCAGCCTCTCAACCCGCCCTTTCATCAAATAACCTCACCCTACTGTACAGTCTATCTCATCTTGTATTCACAAAATCTGTCCTCATTAACACACATGTCTGACTCATGAATGCGGCGTATTTCTCAAAAACAAAGCTGTTCCCTCCCCAAACTGCTGGAGCCGCTGGTTAATTGAGCCCCCAGACCTGGGAATCTGCCAAATTTTCTGCCAAGATGAATGAACCTGGCAGAGGCATGTTCTCCCAGCAAAATTAATTCTCTGGTGCGTCGAGGCCTCCTATAAATCCCATCCGTCAAGAGCTCCACTAATCAATTTATTCACATGCCTGCACCTCCGTCTGCCACTGTCTCACATTCTAGACAGCCAGGGGTCGAGACTTGATTTTTATAAGTCAGTTTGTCTAAAAACAATGTCACCAAATCATTTTTTCGGACTCTTTTCGTGATGGAGGACTAGCAGAAAACAAGGTGACTGTACACTTAAAAGGCAGACGGGAGGAAGAGTTAAAAGGCACCAAACGGCCCCATCATGATGCATTCTGGGCATGTGGTTGTCTGGTGGCCAGCAGGGTCCTGATGGCGTTTTGATGAGCGGCCCCTCTGTCGCTCAGGCACCCTAGACGATGGGCGGGGTGGAGAGAAGAACATCTGCTGGCAAAAAAAAATAAATCCTGAGGTAATGAAGCCCTGAAAATAACAGGCCGCTCAGAGGAGAGGCGGGAGGTTAATGCCATCCGCTGATTATTAAGAGACAAACCTTTGCATGAGAGATCCCAAGCAGGCTCTGAAACACAGTGAGATAGAGAAGTAACAGCATGTGTGCACAGGCAACCAAAACAAGTTACCCTGTTCTGTCATTGTACAAAGAACTTATATTTACTAACCATGTAAACCTGAAATTTCTTGATTGGTGTTCTTTTTAGGTTCTTGCAAATCTGAGTGTATTCAGAGGAAAACAAACCATGAATACAGTCGTGATTATGCTGAAAGTGGCAAATGCAAACAATGTAATAAGAGCTAATGTGCTGAGGAGTCACTTTGAAAATTAGAGCTGAAAGCATTGAAGTGTAATTGCACTAAGTATGTGAATTGGTAGTATAAGACCTATAGGGAGATGTGTTGCAGCTTGAAAGCACTACAGGTAGCTAAATGAACAGTTGGAGAGTAAGAGATAAGAGCAGTTTAACTGTCAAGTCTACGAAATGAAAGCAGAAGGCATGTCTGACATGAACTTGTAACGGTTTGGGTCTGTGACTCTTGGTTAATGGAGTTTTGGAGAACGTCAAGGTTGCAGCCTAGTCGGAGTGCCTGCACAGAAGCTAGGCTATTCATCGCCGCAGACAGGGCTGTTTGTACCACGACATTTAGCTAATATGAAGAGACACAGACTTAAAAATCATTGACGATGTGAGTGTGTGTTATATTTAGATTATTTTCAGTGCTTTACTTTAAGCCTCTTTGTTTTAGCTCTACTTCGGTGCGCCACATGTTTGATCTTCCTGCAGGTATTGGAAGAGACAACGGATATAACAAAACTAAAAATGGACTGAATTTTTAAACAAATTAAATATGCTGTTTACTGTGGACATGAGAGGATTTCACATTTAATTGGAAAAACCAGAAAAAGTTGACTGGAAGTTTTTCTCCAGTTGGTTTTTGGCTCGCACTGTTTCTTTCTTTTCTTCTTTCTTTCAAATTGCTGATAACACAACCCACAGTCCTCACAAAATGTTTACCTGATCAAAATGTACTATCCGGCCATTGTTGAAGAGGAAAACAGAGCTAGAAAATCAAACTCTACAGCCATTGAAAGTGGCAAATGCTTTGTGCTGTGGCTGAGTCAGTGAAATAGTTGCTTAAAATGTTCTCAAACTGGGAATCAGTAATATCAAAATGTACAATATAGCGTTTAGTCTACTCTGCAGATGAATGAACGAGAGTGAGCGCTGTCAGTCTGCAAAATCCAAGTTGACTCGTACACTATAGAGCCAGTGCACTGCAGGTGTATGAACACGTGTGTGGTGCGCAGAAGTAGTGCTAAAACAAAGAAGCCTGCAGATGGTAAAGCGCTGACACATTTTTAAATAAAGCATACAGTTACATCATTGGTTTTTAGGTCGGTTTCTGGCCATCTGCAGTGATGTAAAGCCCTGCTTCTGTGCTGGCACTCCAACTGATTTCTCAATAAAGGGGCCGAGCTGACCGGCATCTCCCGTTACTAATACACTTACTATTGACAAGAACCTCATATAACCCCACTTCAAAATACAAAACTATCCCTTCACATACCATACAACTTTTTTTGTTAGCTATTTTCTGGCTATTAACTGTTTGAAAAGTCAAGGGCAAAAACTTGAACTTTCCTAACAGGTTGAACCAAAGCCTGCAGCTGCTTCTTAATGTGCAAAGCACTAATAGTGGAGGCACTAACCTGAGGTTTGCGCCGTCATTCATTCCTCTGCAGGATCTTGGCTTTGGCAGGTTGAAAACAAGCTTTTCTTATTTGGTTAGACAAATATGCAATGCAAATACCGGGCAGGGCGACAGAGCAGGGATAAAATAAAGTGAATTCTCCCCCCGTTCATTACCTCCTCCAGAGAAAGAAAAGGAAAGTGACCATAAAATGAGCGGAGGAGCAGTGGCCTGGGATTGCCTTTGAGAAATAATTAAAGCCTCTTTGCAATGCTCCCCAGCCTCGGGTAAAAATCCCCATCTTCTGCACGCTCTACAATTGATGTTTGGTTTACCAGCCCCTCTGTATAAAGCAGACCTTCAATAAACTATATCACCCTATTTGTGAGAGTAATACAGCCCAGTGCGGTCCTCAATTAGATATAAATGACACAGCAAATTGGAAAATTAGGAGGAGAGGGAAGGATAATGTGCTCCAAAACAGGCTAAAACCAATTCATTAGACCACCAGGGAGGAGACAAAGGGTGCGTCTTTGTCCTCGAACAGAAAATCACGCTTTAAGTTCAGATGCCTTACTGTTCACCTTGTCACAGGCTGTGTTTGGAGGATAATGTTTCATCCACGATACGCCGTGTGTTGGATTAATGGGTGCATATGTGAGGGGAAAAGCAAATGGAATCTCCCTTATTAATGACATGTATTTTTAAATTGGGTTAATCATAGTAGGAGAAGATAACATCCACCAATTAATTATGAGCAACACACATTTTCTGCAGCATTTGAGACCGTGATCATGGGCTACAGTATGTGCTCCTCTTTGAACTACTATAATGATGCTAACAGCTGAGACAGTGTGGACCGGTGGTTGGATGATGTCTTTTAGTTAGAGTCACTGTTTTTACATTTGATAAACTTGTGAGCCTCTCTGAAGTACCTCTTCTATTCAATGGACAGTTTAGACAGCTAAGAAGATAACCCTGTTTGTACAACTTCATTAATCCAAGCAGCGAAGAGGATGAGACTAAAGAAAAGTTACTCAGTGTCAGTGTAATCTGTGCTCAATAAAGTGTTAAACTAGATGGAACTATGTCCATGACCTTTGTTATTTTACCAGCCAAATGCATGCTTCTGTGAACTCTATTTGGTGCATACATTTGACACCACCTTTGTTTTCCTCCTGGAGAGAATTTAAGGGCACCTGGATGCCTGGTAGAGGCCTCTTGCTCCTGCCTGGCGTTTGCTTTTGGTGTTGCTGCTGGTAGGTACAGCCTTGATTCAATGGTTAACTTGTTTTGATGTGCAGCTTGCTGGTTTTAATGTTTAAATGACCTCCTTGTTTGTCTAGCTGGCCCTTGGCTCCTCGATCCCCATCAGTCCTGACTGAAACCTTGTAGTGGTGAGTAGGGTGGCTCAGTTTTTAGTTTTGTAAGTTGAAGCATTGATTTTTATTGTTGTTTTTGTTTTAGGTTTCTTCAACTGCTGCTGTTTTGCCCTGTTGTAGTGTTTTGCCCTATGTAGAATTAGTCCCTGATAGTTTTGTTTGGTTTAGTTGTTTGTTCATATTGGTGCTTTGTCTTTGTATTCGTTGTCTTTGTGTCTATTAGTTCAGTTACTTTGCCCGTCAACCAACTGGAATTTGCTTGTGTTTACTTTGTTTTGGTTATTTAATTATTTGTGCTTTTCTTTCAGCCACTTAGCTGGGAGGCTAGGCACCCAGGGTGTGGGCCCTCCACTTGTTGCCTGTGAGTTAAAGAGCACTGGGGCACAAAAAGACTACACCAAAGTTGTTGTGAGATGTGCTGCACCTAGGTGAGTATATGGTAGCACCCCCACACCTTCCTCAGTGTAGTCTGCCTCTTCACTATCGGCTTAGCTTAGTTTTGGTGTATTTCTGGACGAGTAGTGTTTTAAAAAAAATCAAATTTGCATTCTAACTTTCCTTGTAGGCCATTTTAGATTCTGTTATAAAATTAAAAATCAGTTTTAATTCCCCTTATTAGTTTTTGTGTTATTATATCGTTTAACCATTCCTTTCTCACAGCTTCAGTCCACCTTATTTTGCAGATTTTCCTTCCAATAAATTCCTTAGGTGTGAAACCACGTCTCTGCCTCATCAGTTTTCAAATCTGTGTGTCTTACTTATTTATAAGATTAATAAGTTGTGTATTTCCTGGGGTGCAAGCCCTCAGGCAGCGTTGTTGGTTCTTACTTTACATCATTAGTTATTACCACTACCAACTCTTGCCACACAGAGAATGACTGTTATGTGTTTTATTAGAATTAATCCAGTGCAAAAATGTCCAGAAACTAACAGCTGTTCAAGCCGAGTGGTGATCAGCTGACTGTCATCACACATGGATGTCTCTCCATGCATCTCTGGTGCAGGAGGGACTAAGATGCAAGGAAAGGACCCACATGTGGGATGCATGGATGCAATTTAAGGAAACTGGGTTGTACCTACTGTCTCAAAATCTACAGTTTCATAACAAAATTAGCTAGTTATTAAAAGTTCAAGTATTTGGTTTAAAGTGAGATATGGGCAACTTTGGGATGGATTGCAGAAAAGGTTAGACAGACTTGCATGGGGATTCATTGTTATTCCAAGATCTTTCAAGAAGCATATGTGCAAAAGTTCAGTTTTAAGCAAATCTTTTCAGGAGTACTGACACACTCATCAGCTCTAGCTGTACTTTGCATTTAGCGTACATCTGCAAGTATTAGCATGGTAACAGTAAACCCAAACATCAACATGCTAGCATTGTGGTTTGGTTGCTGCCAGGATTTATTAAACACACCTGTGCTACTAGCAAACTCTTAAACGCTCCTGTCCTGTTTGCCCTCATTCTTAAGAGTGTCTGTGCAATAGATGAACTACAGGGCGCTTTTTGGCCTTGAACCCTATCTCACTTTTGACCTTAAGAACAGTTTGAGCAAAAGAAGTTACAAAGACCTGGTTTCTAGCAATAAAGCAGGGATAACCTCAGATTTGATTTTCGTTTTCAGTATATAACATTTCAGTTTATATCTACATTTACACGTTGCCTCACCTAGACCTTGATAAAGCCATTCTGCTTTGACTTATGCTCTGTAGTATTCTTTTCACTGCACCCTTATGTGTGATTTTATGACATGTGCTCACAACCCATATGCCTGAACTTTATAACCCACATATACTCTACTTATGTTCGTCTTTAACACTCTCCAAAACCACCTGCTTTTGAAACTACTGCTGCCAACAAAGTCAACATCCGAGACAAACGACCTCCCTGCACTTTGTCTTCTTGCTCATTGACAACAGGCCTGGTTTGACATCAGCTCCTCTGCGGTGGGATGTTCTTGTGATTCTGGGCACAAAACAATGCAGAGATGAAGTTAGTTAGATTATATTGTTCTTGTGAGACACTGGTTACACACACGTACACACACAAACCGGTTGTTGGATCATTTGGGAAACACCTGTCTCTCTTGGATTCACTGCGGCAGAGCTACATGATAAAATAAGTTTGGGGATCAATTTGTCTTCATTTGCAGCCTCTCTTTTTATTAGGCGCAGTGGTGGATGATGTGATTGGAGGGGTCTGATGCTGCACAATGCGCCTCTTCCCCACACACCACACATTTCAGCACAAAAGACAATTCATTCTTTTCATGTCACATCACACACTTATGGAATCGCCAACCTGGCCGGCAAGAAAGGCTTCCTACTGCTGCATGTTACTGAGATGTGGCCAGACTAAGTTGCCAACCACGTGTTTTAACCAGTTTTATTTCTATTTTTTAAACAACAGACAGTTGTTGTTCAATTGGCTGCGCTAACCGATGAGGTGACAAGGCCAAGTTGTATTCTCCGTGGCGATTCTACAGTCTATTGGGGCCCTAGGCAAAAAATTCATTGGGGGGCCCTTTAACCAGCGTTTAGCACCACCAGTATTCCAACACTTACTCCTCTTCCTTTTTGTTACTCTTTCTTTGGTTTTCAAAACAGCAATGCATGCTATGCTTAGCAGGGCAACGAGAGTGAGTGCTGTCAGATGGGGCCCCCTTAGGGAGGTTCCTACTGTCATTGGAAAATGTGCACATTTTGAGCCACTGCTGTGGTGTAAAGTTTGTCAGTCCTCAAGGCCCCCCCCTGCTGGCCTGGGGCCCCAAGCAGATGCCTGCCTTGCCTGTTGACAATCAGCACCTCTGTGTATTCTTTTTTCATTTGAGCAAACTAGAAAAAACCTTCGCACATCCATTTCATAAGACAGGTGAGTAGGAGAGCATGATGTGTCCATCAAAGACTTAAAGGTAAACTCCTGCACACTGTCTAACTTACAACAAACATTTATTGGCAACGTTTCTGTACTAGACCTTCATCAGACAAACAGTCTGTTTTCAACGGTATGAAGCCTGAGTGGTAAATACGAAACAAGCTGAAAGACACTAGAACAGTTGGTAGAGCTGATGGGAGCTGCACAATTGCATCATAACTCTCTGTGGCTCTATAAGGCCACTTTTAACAAGTGACACTGATAATATAAGATATTGATTACCCTAACACGTTGACACACAAAGTGCCACTAGTATGGTAACAGTCCCGCCAACACACACAAAGATGAGGGCAGATAGGCTGCCGGCACTTCACCTTGCTTATGTGTCTGTGGTCTTGGAGCACGAATGCAGAGTGAAGGAGTGTGCGTAGAGTGAAGTGAGTAAAATGCTGACCTCGCTGTAAGCAACACCGACGTGCCGTTAGCAGGGAGCCGTGTTCCTCTGTCATGCATCACAGAGCTGTCGACCTTCAGACCCCCACGCCTGTCTGCTCACTCGCAGAAATGTGCAAAGTGTTTTTAAGTGCTTGACCCTCGAGTGTCTGGTGGCAGGTGGCCATTTCCTCTCCTGTTTTTCTGTAAAAAAAATAGACAACATTAAAGACCCGGAGAAGTACATCATGCCTGTTAACTTGCTGAGTTGCGGATTTTCTTCCCCTTTGCTGCATAATCACTACATCACATTAACAGTAGTGGGTTGGGTGCATTAACTTGGAGTGTTTCCTTTTATGTGGCCTCTGAGAAGGACAGCCACTGCAGATGGAGCAGATTACAGGGATCCCAAATGAACAAATTGAACAAAATCTTACTTAAACCTGCTAAAATCCTTTATTTAACATTTACAAGGCATTTCTTTAGTAATGCTAAACTCTTGTTTGTGCTTTTAAATGATTTCCCCTCTCCCACATGCACCCATTGCTCCCTTAGAAACAATACAAGTACAGATTCCAGTGCTGCAAAAACATGTTTATTATTTGCATCATGATTGGCGTTCTTTTTACATCACAGCGGAAAAAGAGCCGATTCAGCATTTCCCCGGCATGTCTGAGTGCGAGTCGTGCTTATTTGAAGTTTCACAATGATCATCGCTACGCGGCGCTGATTCAAACTGACTGAGCGAGGCCACAGCGTGGTTACACCTGCCAAGAGATTCAGTATTACAGTGGCTCAGGAGTTTTAGCACAGATTATTACTGGTGTTATATCCTCCTGCAAAACCCTCTCTCCATTTACCTTCTTCTCTTTTTACAAGAACTGACGGATGACATGGTCTGCTACATGTAAAACTAGTTTTATACCTGTGCAGCTGAACCTTAAACAATCCCAGCATTGTAGGAAAGTCATTTTTTCCACGTCAATTTAGCTGTTTCAGCAGAACAGTGATGTGTTTTAAATTGACTGCAGATTGTGTGGTCTCAGGTGTGTCTGGCTCTGGGACTGCTCTGCCTCAGTTCTGTAAATGAATGCTACAACTGAATCCATTTTGAAGCATATTGGTATGACTTTTTTTCCCTCTATAGCAGCTTTGTATAACACCTATTCTAGCCAGTACTAACGCCATATAAAGCTGCCATCTGCAGGTATATTTTCTAATAAATTCATTTTATGGCAACATAAGAGACTCTTGTATGTCGGTGTGGAGTGACTGGCGAGAGAGCTACCACCTCTCTCCTTAAGACTTGAACATGGAGGGGGAAAAAAGTACTTAATGGATTTTTTTGTGACCTTGCTTTTGAATGACAGGTCGTTCCACTTGCTGCACGAAGGCACTGCGTCAGAAAATGTGAACACGTAAAAAGGCAAAGTCGGGAAATAAATCACTGCCATATTATCACACAACTGCTAATAAGACACAAAAGACACAAATATAAAAAAAAATGTAATTTCAGGGAGCGTTCATCTGTGCCCACAGAAAATAATTTAAACCACTTGAGGACTTGACGTTACAGAAAAGAGATTTTGTGAAGTATTTGTGTATTGATCTAAGGGTTTAAGCCTTATGGCAGTTTTAATACTCAATCGATAAGTGTCAGGATAACGGTACATGAGCAGGCACAGGTGTCACATGGAGGTAATGAAAGGAAACACTTTGCTGTGAGGTATGACCTTTTTTACAGAGCCGAGTTGTGAAAAGGTCAAAATGTCTGCTGGTTATGAATTAAGGTGTAGTCAATAATTGAAGCACGTTCTGTACAGGGGATAAATCCAACTTTATTACACGATTTCCTTTTTTTGTTAATGCTCTGATGATACGTAATCTTTATATGTTTACAGGAATAAAAATGTTTCTGCAGATTTCGGCCTTGTACGATAATAAAAACATATTGCTCGCAGACTACTCTGCATGTATTTTATCTCCCCCAGAATATAAAAAAACAATCTTATGATATATTCCTTACCTTGCGCCTGTCCTTATTTGCCTCAAATCCCCTGATATTGTGAATATATTGCACAGCTGAGTCTATCTTTGAAGGAATCAAGGCAATAAAAGACTTTATTTACTCTTATCTGAAGCAGAACCCCCCAAAAAACTTCACAGTATAACACAAACCGAGACACTTTCACAAAAGGTTCCTGGTTCTGTCTCCTGGTGGGATTTTCTTCTTATATTGGTTTATTAAAAAGCCTCATTCCCTGTCACTGTGCATTGTGCATTATTGCGGCAGATGTCTTGGAGGGAATCATCTCCCATGAGCTGGTGGAGCTAATGGAGGGAAGGCGGGATGGAGCTTCAGGTTGGTAAATTAGGTCCGTCTTTTGACCACTTTATAATGGAATGAAATGACACACAGGCTTAGCAAGGGACCGTGTTTTTGTCTGTTCCTTTTACAGACATGTAGGTGTTCTGGATGTCTGATGCATGTTTTAAAGAAGAGTTTTTATAATGTAAAATGTTGCTCCAAAGTCTGCACTGTAAGGTTTCTTTAGAGTATCTTTGTGCAATGATCTGCTGTAAGTCATTTTATTTAACTTTTTTATTTGTGAAGGGACCATGTACAATATTAAGTGGGCTGAACCCTAAGAGCCCCTGGGCTGGCCTTATGTGTAGCACCTGTCCATAGCTTAGAGTATAATGTCTGTATTCATTAACAATAAGGTGATAACTCCAGCTGGTATTGTGTTAAACTCCTGCTGTAATCATTTTAAACCCTCGCTGTGTGGCATAAATATTTAATCCCACTATGAGTGAAGTTTGGGGTTCCAGTTCTGGGATAGGCGAAAGGATCTTTCAGCAAAGTATGATGGCTGGGGATGACCTTGTTGCTTTTGGCGTTCCTGTGCAAAAATAAATGCGTTAAAAGTGAAACAAACTACTAGAGTCGTGTGACAGCTACCTCTGTGTTTTCTGTGAGGTGTGATGGATCGTGCGAGCCCCTCACAGCAAGTCTTTTTCGCAAGTTTTCCACGGCCATGTCTGGCGAGCAGATGTTGAGAACCATCACGACGGGATGAAGATCATTTGGCGCTGAAGTGTCTAATTTACTCTGTGTAACTGAACTCTTGTCAACATAAAAATGGAGAATAGACATCCTTAGACTGCTGGGACCTGCAGTATAAACCACTTACCAAAAGATTGAGTCTGCAGGAAGCGAGTAACACCCCGGGCCGATCCTGCATGTCTCCCACAAGGCACCAACATGCTTCACTTTCTAGGTTACGCCTCTTGAACTCAAAGACACACTTCACCTGGATGGCCCATTCCCTGGGAAGCTACAAAGCTGCAATATAAATAGAGACGATCGTAGTATTCAGTCCCAACAGAGGTCTCAGTCCAAATATAACCTGAAATTTGGTCCCTTGGAAATATCTGTTATCGCAGCCTTTTATTGTCCTTGGACCGTTTCCGTGGATATAGCCTCTCTTTTTTTCCCCCTTTTCAAGCCGGGATGACTGGAATCTGCGCCCTTCATGTAAATATCCCCCCGCGACGTGGTTTCAGAACAAAGAGGAGCTGAATCTGGTGAGTCGCCCTTGCTCCCTGCCTCAGGTTGAGACATTCCCAATGGGGCCAATCTATCACCACGTGATTTATAGGCCTTACAGAGAGTGGGTGTAACAGAGATGGAGGAAGAGAGGAAGTGAAGGTGTATAAGAAGGAACTGAGGTGGATTAAAGACAAACAAAGTATTCTTAGGGAGAAAAACGAAATGAATAGCTATACATAATAATCCCCACTCTAGCAGTGGCAACAGTAAGCATTCATTCTTCATTCTGTTTTTGTTTTATGAGGTTTATTACAAAAGTTTAATATCTACACCCAAGAGAAAAAGCATGAGTCTAAATGGATATTGCTTCAGGTGAAATGCTGTGTTGCCATCATTTTCACAAAGTTGAAGTGTTGATGGTGGCTTGATTAGATGTATTACTTCACTTTAACAGCAGTTTAAATTATAAACCGGGCTAAAATGCACTAAAGAGGTGATAATGAATAACAAAATAAGCCTGATGTGTTTTTCGAGATAAGATGTGCACAATCAGGCAAAGAGGTGCTAATGAGAGTTTGCTGTTAGAAAAGCTTTTGTATGAAAGGAGTGATTAGGTTTGTGTGGTGAATGTTTTGACATGTCAGTGTGTAAATGACTCACGCTTCACAATCACAAAGTGGATCAGATTCATGAATAAAAACATGTTCATTGATAACTAATGTTCATTTATCATCAGTTGTATAGCAAAGGAAGTAAAAACACCAAAAGCTTCTTAGTAAATGTAAACAAAATGGATGAATACAATTTGAATGGAAAATATAACATGCCATGGAGGATATTTCTTGGTTGTATTTCACCCATCATATGTAGCTCTGTTTTTATTATCACAATAACAATATGATACTGATTATGTGTCAAGTAGAATACTTAGTATACTTATGTTTAATGAAGTCTACAGCTATCACAGAAGAAGAGATGCTTGTGGCCTTTTTCCAGCTGAGGAGACACTTTGCTTATCGCCTTCTGAAATTATATTACTGAGTTTTTTAGATCTATATCTCTCGACTAAAGACATCTGTGGCTAAAGGCGATATTAAACGAGTTCTCCATATGTCCCATTCTTGTAAATGCATCCTCTTTTCCTGAAAGCAACATCTCAATTTTGCCTGAGGACATTTCTTCAGATTCAGCACAAACTTCTACTTGGACTCAAGGATTGACCTGGTTGCCTTTTTGTTGGTCAAAGGTTAAGGGGAAAGGTCAAGTTAACTGTAACCTTGAACCTGCCAGAGTGCCCCTGTAAAGAGGAAATCTGACAAACATCCACTTTGATTTACCAAGAGGTCAAAGGTCACTGCAACCTCACAAAACCAAACTGCACCCTCTGGTGCTAAAAAAAAGTAGCCAATGTGGAAGTGCAAAAAACTGCAGTTCCTCTAATGTCCACTTGAGCCTGGCTCCAATTGAAAAGGAAACCCCATTAGCAGCCATGTTAAAAAGCCTACTATTACAGCAGAAATAAACATGATATCAGCATGGTACAGAAAACTGTTTTGGTTTCTATTGCTCATTTCTGTATAGGTTAAACATTAAAGGGGTGATTTTCTAAAAATAACCCATTTATTTGGATTATTTCAAGGCTAAATGTTATGCAAAGGTTTTCTTGACTGAGATGACTGACAGGTGGGCACATTGTTTGTCAGGAGGCTTAAGGCCCCCCTCAGCTCAACCTCTTTGCCTAGGTTGATCAAAATTGGTGAAGTTAGCATTTCTAATGTTGCGCTACCCTTTGTTTGGCTTCAGAAAGCAGTGGGGGATGTCACTGAGACTACGTCCATGTTTCATACAGTCAAAGAACAAAGCATGCTATTTGCAATAAATACAAAAAACCTCATATGACAATTATTCCAACCATGTTATAATATTTTGAGGAGGAAGAAGAATTTGATCTCATTCAATATGACCTATACTATCCAATTTGATCTATTTTTAATTAAATGCATAAAACATTTGGAAATAATGAAAAATCTAGCCTCTATGGCCAAAAATAACAAATCCACCCCACAGAGTAACTTGATTCTCATTTACAGGATCTGTTGGGTAAAAAAGAGTATTTATATTTTTCTTCTCACCTCAAATCATAAAAGGCACAAAGGCCGAATACTCTTATTGAAAAGTCCTGTATGCACTCATTATGGCTGTCCATAATCTCTTCCTTCGTATCCTGACCTCAGAGGCAGAGTTCAGTCCGCCCCTTCCGCTGTGACCCAGAATGATGATGGCGAGACTATCAGTCCCTGTCAGGCCACACAGTCTGGCCAGTAAATCCCAGTCAATCACTCGTCTCTGTATCGCACTCTCCCAGATGGCAGTCATCACCTCAGCGCTGTCTCGATCCATCATACGTCTGATTCTGTGAGGCAGTAGGTGTTAAAGCAGTGTCCGGGTGGGCTTTTAACCACTCTGTAATCCCACAAATCCGCCACACTGTAAAAAAAACTAGTTGTTATAACTTAAAAAGCTAGTGTCCGGGCTGTCTTAAAATTTTAAGTTAACTGAACTTAAAATGATAAGTTGAGAAAAATTTGTGATGATTCCAAAGAAATAAAATTTTCTAGTCAAACAAACTTGACATCAAGTCAGTTGTACTTAAATCTTTAAGTTAACACTTTTGATGACAATTCAGTTCCTGTGAAATGATCAAGTTGAGGCAAAATGGCCTTTCAATTTCATTTGACTTGAAATCCAAAGTTAAAAATACTTCATCAAAAGTTGAATCCACCTAAAATATTGAGTTAAATGAATTCATCAATTTAAATTGAATATATATTTCTATTTTAATAAACTTCAATCAGTTTAGTTTATACATTTTTAGTGATTCTCTTTGCTTTTGGGGAAACTTTCAACTTCCTTTCAAATAACAATTAGCAGCTATTCACCTCTACACTGTGGTTCAGTAAAATAAAGTTAAAAAAAAGAAGTGTTTTTTACTCCTTTGATTCTCATTGTCCTACAGTAACACTACACTGTACATGTGTCTGTCCACTGCTTTAAAGTCTAAACTGCACCAATAAAAAAATCTGCTCAAAGATTGTTGGCCTTTTATGCAGTTCATTTGGCGTCCATTTTTTGTCTAACCCTTGTGTTGGAGTTGTGTTGGAGTTGGTTTGGCCAAACCACTACATAAGTTCCCTTTTGATTCATTGTGTTAGGTCTGTTTTTTGAGGTCATACATTAGTTTCCATCTTGTTGATTAAAAGTTATATTAAGTTTGTCACGGGGCAACCCTGTGCCCTCTAAAGTGATACACACGCATGTGTTAATGTTAAAACAAACACTCTTGTAGTAACATCAAGCCGGCTGAGAGGCCTGTGTTAATGTTAGCTTAGCATGACTAGCAACAAGTACTTTGTGTGATTGACTTCTGATAAATCTTAAAAAATAACTTGTTGACAAATGACTTCAAACATTGTATTTTCAAGCAAAAGAAAACACACATCGACTATTTTTACATTAAAACATTTTATTCATTGTTATACATCAAATATATCTTGTTAGTCACCTGTTGCTCCACAGCCTTGCCTGCACTCCTCTTTCTCAACCAGGAAGTGTCAAACAGAGCTGAACCCAGCCTTGGGTTTATATGGGGGTGTGTCAAGTGGAAGGTGCCATGTTTGGTAGAAGTGGAGGGGTGTTGAGGTTGTTGAGATTAAAAACGTTATTCAAAAGGCTGTTTAAGTATTTACTTAACTGAAATGTATTTTGATATGCTTTTAGCCTTATTGCAGATAGTATGTGTTGTTTGTTGAACAGGTAATACTCACCTGAGAGTAAATTGATTTCCAACCCCTTTTGGTAGGTGCCAGCTCCTATATAAGAGGAGGCCAGAGGGCTTCTTAGGTAGTTGGAGGTTGCAGTTGGAGTGGCACAGTGCTGGAGAGTGTCAACAACTTATCATAGTGTACAGAGCTGCAGGGGCCCAGACGGAGCTCAGTCTCTTCTTTTGTTTGTCACTTTTTGCATTTTCTTATTTTTATTTGCAAGTATTATTTTTCATTTTTACATTTTTCTCCAGGCCTGCACTGTACATATTGCTGCAC
Source organism: Tautogolabrus adspersus (assembly GCA_020745685.1). NCBI lineage: Eukaryota > Metazoa > Chordata > Actinopteri > Labriformes > Labridae > Tautogolabrus > Tautogolabrus adspersus. The sequence goes on along the minus strand of CM036550.1, from coordinate 23,208,599 downwards.
TTGCTTTATTTCACTGTAAATTCATTCACTTTGACTGCATTTTTGGATTTTCCCTCATTTTTGGGCCTAAGCCACTAGGCCATCCTTACAAAGTTAACCTATTTCTTATAATTTGGTTTTTAAACTTGGTTTTCTATTTTTGGGTAAAATAAAAAAACACCTTTTCTTTAAACTAACTCTTTGGATCCAGCCAAAAGGTAAAATCATCCAAGTTTCACAAGGCAGAAGTGTTTGATTATATGATTAATGTATTGCACAGTCTTGTAGGAGCCATTTCATCCAGGTATTTGTTACTTTTTTATTTGTTCGGGTTTGTCTTTTCTGGGTGGTAAACACCAGGGGGCAGTGGGCACCTTGCCAAGCACTTGGGTTGATAGGAACCCTTTAAATGTTCCAGGTGTGTCACTGTTTGGTGATGCACCAGGAAGGGACAGATTTTTTACCAGGTGAATGTGATGCAGTAGGAAATGTTTGTTCGTTTGCATTATCATGAATTTCCTTTGTTTTGTTAGCTAATACCAGACGATAACAACACACAACGTTTGTTTGTTTATGCACGAAAATAAAATGACATTTCCACAGATAGAACTTGCACAATACTATCGGTGTGATTGATTTAATCACACAAAAAGAGGAACAAGCGGCTAATAAACACATAGTTACAGCTTTAACGTTACGGTTGATGCACGTAGACCTTTATTCGTCTCTTTGAGCCCACTTTTAGCAATGACATTTTAGGACAATTTTATTGTTTTATTTCTTTTAAGTGGGTTTTAATTTGATGCAGTTTAAGGACAACCTAGCTCATAAATAAATCTGTTTTGCACCAGTGCATCATTGTTTTAAGTCTCTTGTTTACTGTCAGCGCTGCTCTCACCCTGATAATTCAAACACCCTGTTAATATTCAATTTGTTATTCTTTTGAAATTTCCACAATTCACCCCGTTTACAGTACCTTACACAAGAAGTAAGTGAAATGATCATCATTGAACAATACTTGAGAATGTTGTCCCCTGAGCTTCAGGTATGGATCAAAGAGCATGACCCAGATTCAGCAACGGAGGCTGCCAAGCTGGCCGATGTCTTTGTGGTTGCATGGAAAAAGGGTCAACCATGGAGGTACAATGCATGGAGGACGACAAAGGACAGCCACAAACCCGCCCAACAGTTCCAACAGGCGGCAGCAACCAGTGCGGGTAAGTCTCCCATGTGGGAGGACCAGCCAGCTAGCAGGCCAATAAAACCCTCTAGCAAAAAGCTAATTTGTTATCTATGTTGACTTGAAGGCAATACTAAACCCATGTACCCGAAAAACTCTGCTAAGATGACACAGATGTGCTTTGTCCTCACATTGAAAATGACTGTTTTCATTAAAAATGCAAAACATTGAAGTTAATGGAACCACGCTTAGGGCCTTGTTCGACTCTGGGAGTGATCAGACACTAGTACACAGGAAGTTTGTACCACCCAACATTGTCAGTGAAACCATCCCTATCTGTTGTGTTCATGGAGACGAGAAGCCTTATCCAACAGCTGACATGGACATTAAGGTAGAAGGTCAAACTTACCTTTTGAACATTGGGGTTGCTGATAATCTGCCTTTTGATTTTTATCTATTTATTTTTTATTTTACAGGGACAGTGCATATTAATAAACATTTCTGTAAATATGCCAGATTTTATAAAGATTTGATGCTGTTCTAGGAAGAGACCTACCAGTTATTTTTGATTTGTTGGAGCCAGCACAAAGCAGAAAGCTGTGGTAACCAGAATGCAGGCCAAGCAATCCAATGAGCCCGCTGCAATTCTCAGTGCCCTGCCCTTTTTCAATGAGGAGTTGGAGACCACACCTGGGAAGTCTCGGAAAACCCGCAGACAGAAGACAGAAAAAATTCCAAAAGAAAATGGTGACACCATCAACCAGCACTGAGCCACAGTTACCACTAGGGTTTTAAGTTCCAGGTAATATAAGCGATATGCAGAAAACTGATCCATCTTTAGTCTCTCTTTTCCAGAAAGCAAAGGAGAAGGAGCCGGAAGCTGAGTTGGACATCATAAGTGATGAGTATATCCTGCAAAATAGCATCCTATCGTCAACAAGGGTCAGCGTTGCAGCTAGTGGTTCCCCAAGCAGTTAGAAACACCATGCTTGCCTTGGGGGCACTCAGTTCCCTGGGCTGGCCACCTGGGCAAACACAAGACCACGGCTCGCATTAAATACCATTTCCACTGGCCTGCGTAGAGATGTTGCTCAGTTTTTTAAACGTTGCCCTCAGTGCCAAATAACATCTGCTAAGACCCAGACCCGACCCTGAATCAGATGCTCTGGAAGTTTGTAAACGACACTGGTACAGACTGGGATCAATGGCTGCCCTACTGTACCTCCTCTTTGCATACAGAGAAGTACCCCAATCCTCCACTGGTTTCTCTCCTTTTGAACTGTTGACAGAGATCTGGGAGGGTGGGATCTGTTAATGTTGTATCCTATGTCATCCAGATGAGAGAGCGGCTGGAGAAAATGGGTGAACTGGCCCAATCGCATGTGGCGGATCCTTCAACCCAGGACAGAAAGTGCTGGTGCTCCTACCTAGTGATGACAACAAACTGTTGGCTAAATGGCAAGGACCGTTCCAAATCCTAAAGAAACTTGGGCCAACTACATACCAGGTATCAACACCAGGGCACTCACGCTCCAATAGGGTACTACACATAAATCTCTTAAAAGAGTGGGTGCAGTGACCAGAAAGAAAAACAGAAGTGATGCTAATAAGAAGTGTGCTGGATGAAGAAGAATTGGATGATCAATACTGACCTCTCTAGTGACCTGGTAGACCATGATCTCAAGCGGCCAACGGCTTCAGGTGAGATCTGTCTGTAATTCAGAAGTTTTCCAGGAGAATCCTGGGAGAACAAATATTGTTTAACATGAAATTGTTGTTAGAGAAGGTGCGAAGAGGTGAGAAGATTAAGTTACAGGATCCCTGAGCGCCTGCTGGCCTCGCTGAGGAGGGAGTTTGACCTGATGCTGTCCCTGGGGATCATCAAGGCTTCAAAGAGCGAGTGGTGTAACCCAGTGGTGCTCGTACTAAAGAAGGATGGAAGCGTAAGGTTCTGCATTGATTTCAGGTACCTGAATTCAGTTTCTCACTTTGATTTCATCTTGTTGATTTTAAGTTATATTAAATTGATCTCTTTTATAGGCATTGTTCTTATAATTTGGTTTGTAAACTTGGTTTTCTACATTTGGGTAAAATAAAAACCCACCTTTTCTTTAAACTTACTCCTGTGTCTCGTACCTTACTGCTTGGTCCCTAACAGTCCCGCACAAGAGAATCCTTCTCATCAGGGTAAGAGTGTTTATAAGGCACACTACAAGTGAAGGCCTGTGTCTGGCCATGAAATGTTTGTCTGATTTCACCTATGGCTTCACTGATGTCACCAGTTATAATAATCCCAATGCATTTCATTACCTACATTAAGATGTGGGTTCTTCTTTTTTAGGCTTTTGGTAGAGAAACCATCCAGTGGCGACTAGAAAACGTACCGCTATCTCTACACACAGAAAGACGAGGGATCTGAAGGTAAACTTTTGATATGATTCTAAGAAAACTCTGTACTAATGCAATGTAACACGGGGGAGTTAAGAATCTGATCCGTCTGTGTTTCAGGATTATTCTCTGAATCGTTGCTCTGCATGGTTTTGTCGGTGTGACGTTATGGTAATTGTTAAAAAGGCCATCTACTGTTATCTATATTTGTGTTTAGGCATAGCACAGCGCCCCTTAGTGTGAATTTTATATAAAGCCATAATTATAGACATTAAGTTTCACTTTCAGTTGGGACCTTAATTAAGCAGTGTGCCATGTGCTCCCCACATGTTCCTGAGTTGTGAATGCTTGCTGACCTCCACTTTTCAGCGTGTTGTCTGTGCGTGCATCTAATGTAAGTCACTCGTTCATTTATTATTTCAGTGCTTGATCGTTTACTAAATTGATGTTGTAAATACTACTTGTACCAGTTTACATTGACATACAAGCTAGTACTGATTGTATGTGCCTCTGTATTGCATACAAAGATTGTTTCTGTTATGATTCATATATCATTGGTATTCATTTGTATCTCCTCTCTAGAAACCACACACGTAACAACGCAAGTAAAGCTAAGAGAGGAGGAATGTAACTATCTTCATTCATTAAACTGCTTCAAGTGAAGGACAATTTTTCTCTTGTTCTTACCGGACATGCTGTAGTGGGTGCCAGGCTGCATCTGGGCAAATTTTATTATATCAGGAGTTTACATTCCAAAACAGTAATGCGTGTTATTTTTTTGTCAACAGCGATATACAATGTGTTTGTACTCATAAGGGCGGGTTGTTCCACATTTCAAACCTTGCTTTGGCAAAGATCGAGACAGGTATCAAAAGAGATTTTGGATTTTTATCGTAGCCTCATTGTTGACCAAATGAAACATGAAATCCTCTTTTTGTCATCGCAGCCGTATAAATAATGGATGTAGGCTCTTTCAAAGAGGTTAGTTGAGACCCTATTTTGTTAGCGCTGATTTTTATTTTCTGATAAGCAGAATTTTAATTTCACCTCTCCACACACTCAGCTCCAGTCTCCAATCAAGATAGACTTCTGCTCAGCCAAGGATTACCACGACGAGGGCTGCAGTACAGCGGTGATGTTTAGTCAGGGCCATGAAATCCACTTGGGGGTCAGTGTCTTTTACCCCCTGTAATTATTATACATTGGGTAAAAGTGTGTTATTAGTGAATGTTGTGTGTGTATTTCAGCCTGTGTGAGTGTAGCATGTCTCAGTAATGGAGTGAAAAAGTAATTTCACCTGTGGGATTAGTAAAGGATATCTTCTTCTTCTTACAATGTTTGTCTCTGATAAATATATTATATACTGTATACATATTCCTCAAATCAACACATGTAAGCCAAATTGATGTGTATGCCAACTGAACGTAAAACTTTTTTTTTTTTTTGATAAAGGAGCTAGTGCAACATTTTACACATAAATACAGCAGAAATCAAGTCTCTTTAAATGTCTCTGAGTCATGACTGTCTACAATGAGTAAGAAGTGCCAAGTGTCCTGTTTTCGCAGTCGGTTTTTACATGGACGGGACGGTCTTGCGTATAAAGCTGTTTTAGTCAAGGACTAGAGAAAAGAAGAATAACATACTCAGTGCTTATTCAGATGTTACATATGTGTGTTTAGATCAAAGTCATTGTGTGACAGTTTATGTTCAATGTGAAGCTATGAGTTAACAGAGTGTGCTAACATTAGCCTGCTAACACAACAATGCTCGAGCAAAGGACAGTTTTGTCCGCCACTTGCGCTAGATGGTGCTTAATTACAATGCGTTCTAATTGATAACTCCTTAGTGTGAACGCGAGTGGAGAGGAGTTTGAGGTGTGACGCTGGGGGAGAGCGGAGGCTTCAGAATAGCGGAGGTGACGGCAAACAGCAGTTTGTTTTGGTTTAATGCTGGTGCTCAAGGGGGCGACATCTACTGGATCAAAATGTCACACATTCTTCCTGAAATTACGATAAATTAATTTAAATGTATGCTTTTAAGTAAAATCTTTCTTAGAAATGTTGGACGGATTGAAAACTATCCTGTATTTCTTGGTGTAGATTTTTGTAACATTGTTCTCTTTACAGGGTGATAAAGAAAGTTCTGACTCACTGGATGATGGACCCTCATCAGGCCAAGATGCGTCTCGCTCACTCTGTCAGCGAGGGCTTTATTCCTGTCAGCTCTTTTTACAAGTACAGTACATAATTCGAGCTGAAGTCTCCGGATAATATCCTGCTGCGATCTCACATTAGCTCACTCTGACTTGCTGCGGAAAAAACACTAGGGGTCTGGCAGGAGAAACTCCAGGTGAAGTCCGACTGAAAAATGTGGCACTTTGCGTTCACACATTCAGCTTCTCCGGCAAGTATCAGGAGTTTTTCAGGAGTTTTCTGTAAGTGTGAAAGCCCTGTGTCATCTTGTTTATTGTTACATTGTTGTTTTTGTTTTATTGAGACCTTATTTTTGTGTATTGTCAGTATTTGTACGTTATGTAAAGAACTTTGTAGCCTTGTTTTAGGCTCTGTAAACAAATCTAATGGGTAAAAGAGAAAGTAAAACAAATAGAAACACAATGTGAAACAGTTGCACAAAGTTAAAAGGCCTGTTGGAAAAGATTGTGTCACAATTGTTGAATATTTTCCCTTTCTATGTTTGCTTTAAAGGAGTGAAGATGGTGGTGGTGGAAAATCTCCTGTATGTTCCTGACAGTGAGGTGAGTTCTGTGCTCTCACTTGAAGCTGTGATACACATCTGGACAAGTATATAAGCCTTTTGTTGTTGTCTTTTCTTCTGCTTAAGGATACCCTGAGTCTTTGGGACCTTCACTTCCTTGTCATGATTCACTGTTGGCCTGATCTGGTCGTTCATGACTTTGAACTCATCACATGAGTGCGGCTCTGCCTCCATGGGGTATGTATCAGTGTTTTAAAACATGCTACAGCTGTGATTTATACAGAGGAATGGGACTCAAGTAATGATTAAATATCTGTTTCACAGCCAAGACCAAAGCAGCATGAAGATGATTACACTGACTAAACAAGACAGCTGTCAGGTATTTGTACAAATCCTTTTAAAGAACTGTGATATGTGATTTTCACGAGGCTGTTCTGAATTCAACATAAAGCTTAATGATTTTTCAGATCAACTCACTGCAAATACGATTCCTGCCCTCGATGACCGTACTCTCTGGATGTGTCTTCAGTCTCCTGTCTCCTCCAGACAAAAATAAACATGGTAAACAATCAACACTTATTACAGTGCTAAATGGATCTTGCATGCATAAAATAAATACATGTCTGCACATTTAAGTAACATATTTTACTCTTTCTGATTTCAGGATACCATTTATTTAGTTGACGGCATTTGTGATAACCCAGAAAGAAAGGATATGTTTTATTTTTGATGTTCTGCTTGATAACGATGAAAAATCAAGAAAGATACATCCCTCAGTGGGAGCTGGATCCAAAATAAAAAATAGGTAAGGAAAGCAAAACAAGATCTGCACACCAAGAAGCTCCCGTTTGAAGGATTTATTAAGTTTTGTTTTCCTTCCTACCCTCCAATAACTACTAAAGAAAATGATAAAAGTTTTAAAATAGTAAGGTCTTTGTTTTTCTTTTGTTTCTCAACAGATAGTCGAGGAGAGGCGATTTCTTCTGTCGTCAGATGCTTCAGAGAGGCTTTATATATCTAAAGTATATACATTTATATCCTGTTTTGTGTTCTTTCTAAATGCAAAAGCATTGTTGAATTGTTTTTGTTCTATTTAATACTATATAAAACAGTAGAAAATTATCAAAATGAAGTTTCAATAAATAAAAATCCTAAAATGTCTCTCTTCCCAGAATCACACATTAATATATATTTTATTGGTGTACAATAAGGCTGAGATAGACAGGCGGACAGTCATCCAGACACTTAACTCTAAATTCAGCTCAAATGTAATGGCAAGACTTTTCAGCCTCTTGAAATGTGTTTGTAAAGAAGTCTGCACAGTCTGTATGTAAACATGCTGAGTGAGAAAGCATTGCTTGTCCTTATCAAAAATTGTTACTGTTTGTGATGAATTCTGACTATTGCGATGTTTTTTGCAAATCCTTTTATTGGAAAAACGATGAAACTGCAGTTACTTTGGCGTTCTATTACCTACCCTGACCTGTGTTTTAATGTTGTTCTTTTTAAGGAGGATAATTATGGTTCTCAAGGAGGCGTGAGGGAGATTTCTTCTGTCGACGTCAGATGCTTCAGAGAGACTTTGCATGAGAACAGGTATGTAACTTTATTTGGATGCATTTCTTTCTTCCATTTTTTAAAAACATATTTACTTTGCAAGGCTATCATACATGTCACAATAAACAGATTAAATGAAAAATACAAAATGCTTCTATTATTTTGTCAACGGTTGCATTCCCACTACCATTCAAGAGGTAGGCCTCCTTTAGGACATTTTATTTTACTTGTTTTTTTTTTTAACAGTTTAGATATTATGCCCAGTTGGAAGTGTATTCACTTGTGCGTGTGAACACACACTTTTCCAAATGGGCATAATATCTAAACTGTTAAGAAGAAACAAGTAAATTAAAATGTCTTTATATTTGTATAAATATTTCAAAAGCAATTTTTTTCATTTTTCCCTTTAAACCGGGAGTCGGAAAGAGGGAAAGAGGGAAAGAGGGAAAGAGGGAAAGAGGGAAAGAGGGAAAGAGGGAAAGAGGGAAAGAGGGAAAGAGGGAAAGAGGGAAAGAGGGAAAGAGGGAAAGAGGGAAAGAGGGAAAGAGGGAAAGAGGGAAAGAGGGAAAGAGGGAAAGAGGGAAAGAGGGAAAGAGGGAAAGAGGGAAAGAGGGAAAGAGGGAAAGAGGGAAAGAGGGAAAGAGGGAAAGAGGGAAAGAGGGAAAGAGGGAAAGAGGGAAAGAGGGAAAGATCCGGGTGGAGACTGGGAGTCAGATCGGGTTCGCGGGAGATCGCGCGACCTCTCGCTCCCCGCCTGCTCTCCTCCGGGTGGAGACTGGGAGTCAGATCGGGTTCGCGGGAGATCGCGCGACCTCTCGCTCCCCGCCTGCTCTCCTCCGGGTGGAGACTGGGAGTCAGATCGGGTTCGCGGGAGATCGCGCGACCTCTCGCTCCCCGCCTGCTCTCCTCCGGGTGGAGACTGGGAGTCAGATCGGGTTCGCGGGAGATCGCGCGACCTCTCGCTCCCCGCCTGCTCTCCTCCGGGTGGAGACTGGGAGTCAGATCGGGTTCGCGGGAGATCGCGCGACCTCTCGCTCCCCGCCTGCTCTCCTCCGGGTGGAGACTGGGAGTCAGATCGGGTTCGCGGGAGATCGCGCGACCTCTCGCTCCCCGCCTGCTCTCCTCCGGGTGGAGACTGGGAGTCAGATCGGGTTCGCGGGAGATCGCGCGACCTCTCGCTCCCCGCCTGCTCTCCTCCGGGTGGAGACTGGGAGTCAGATCGGGTTCGCGGGAGATCGCGCGACCTCTCGCTCCCCGCCTGCTCTCCTCCGGGTGGAGACTGGGAGTCAGATCGGGTTCGCGGGAGATCGCGCGACCTCTCGCTCCCCGCCTGCTCTCCTCCGGGTGGAGACTGGGAGTCAGATCGGGTTCGCGGGAGATCGCGCGACCTCTCGCTCCCCGCCTGCTCTCCTCCGGGTGGAGACTGGGAGTCAGATCGGGTTCGCGGGAGATCGCGCGACCTCTCGCTCCCCGCCTGCTCTCCTCCGGGTGGAGACTGGGAGTCAGATCGGGTTCGCGGGAGATCGCGCGACCTCTCGCTCCCCGCCTGCTCTCCTCCGGGTGGAGACTGGGAGTCAGATCGGGTTCGCGGGAGATCGCGCGACCTCTCGCTCCCCGCCTGCTCTCCTCCGGGTGGAGACTGGGAGTCAGATCGGGTTCGCGGGAGATCGCGCGACCTCTCGCTCCCCGCCTGCTCTCCTCCGGGTGGAGACTGGGAGTCAGATCGGGTTCGCGGGAGATCGCGCGACCTCTCGCTCCCCGCCTGCTCTCCTCCGGGTGGAGACTGGGAGTCAGATCGGGTTCGCGGGAGATCGCGCGACCTCTCGCTCCCCGCCTGCTCTCCTCCGGGTGGAGACTGGGAGTCAGATCGGGTTCGCGGGAGATCGCGCGACCTCTCGCTCCCCGCCTGCTCTCCTCCGGGTGGAGACTGGGAGTCAGATCGGGTTCGCGGGAGATCGCGCGACCTCTCGCTCCCCGCCTGCTCTCCTCCGGGTGGAGACTGGGAGTCAGATCGGGTTCGCGGGAGATCGCGCGACCTCTCGCTCCCCGCCTGCTCTCCTCCGGGTGGAGACTGGGAGTCAGATCGGGTTCGCGGGAGATCGCGCGACCTCTCGCTCCCCGCCTGCTCTCCTCCGGGTGGAGACTGGGAGTCAGATCGGGTTCGCGGGAGATCGCGCGACCTCTCGCTCCCCGCCTGCTCTCCTCCGGGTGGAGACTGGGAGTCAGATCGGGTTCGCGGGAGATCGCGCGACCTCTCGCTCCCCGCCTGCTCTCCTCCGGGTGGAGACTGGGAGTCAGATCGGGTTCGCGGGAGATCGCGCGACCTCTCGCTCCCCGCCTGCTCTCCTCCGGGTGGAGACTGGGAGTCAGATCGGGTTCGCGGGAGATCGCGCGACCTCTCGCTCCCCGCCTGCTCTCCTCCGGGTGGAGACTGGGAGTCAGATCGGGTTCGCGGGAGATCGCCGAGAAAAAATCATGGTGGGAAGAAAGAGGAAAGGAAATTTAAAAAAAAAACATTAAGAATTAAAAAAAAATAATAATATGAATCACCTTTCAAAGTTGGAAAACTTTCAATATAGTTGATGTGACATAAACTTATAATATTGAGTTAACACAACATTTTCATAGACTTGCATTAAAACTAACTTAGAATTGTATGCTATAATGACTTTTTGTTTTTACAGTGCAGAGAACAGGTTAGAGGTTACACTGCCTGGAGCTACTGATCTTTGACCCAACCCATTTCACTGTCCATTACTCATAACTACTGCTCACCGGGCTAAATCACCTCTCCTCAACCCTGATTATACGCCGCTCAGCAATGTCTGTCTGTCCTTCTAAATGACTGTTGAAGCATTTACAGAAGCACACAAACACTCAGGCAATGAAAAATCACCCTTCAGTACATAGTGTGCCACTGACTGCTACATTTTTTATTATTATTAATTAATTTTATTATTAATTTTATTATTTTATTATTATTAAAGTTATTGCAATTTGCATGGTGCAATCTAAAATGTTCTCCATTTCATTTGAAGTTGATTTACTTGTTTAAAGGGATTTGGTTTGAATGCCCAACCTACCCTTATTCTCTTGAAGATTCATTTTGTAACTTTCTATTAGAGGATTGTTGGTGAATAATCCCCTACCCCAGGTAAAAAAAACACATTCTTTGGTCATTTTTCTTGAGTCATGTGAAGTCATAAACCCCCGGTTGCAGCCTAATAAGCATCAATCTTGAAAGAAGTGACGATGATAGAGTCTGTACAATCCTCAATATTTTGTGACTTTTGTGACAGGAATACAATGATTTGCTTTTCTGCATAGACAAGATTGGACACTTATTGATAACAAAAATGGAAGATGTATACATATAGACTGCTTTTACTACCAACAACGTAACAAATTAGTGCCACATCATCTCGTATAAAACCTCAATTCAAATAACAAATACAGAAAGGCGAAATGTGCAACTGTTCCAATACACCTGTGCATGCATACATCCATGCATGCATTAACTGCATAGGTTTTCCATCAATGCCTCATATCATTAACCCCAATATGAGGTTTCCTTTCCACGACCCCAGGCCATTTATAATAATAATAAACAACCAACCTGACCTTGTTGTCACAATCCTTCCCCCTGTCCCAGTTCACCTCACGAATATCCTTGGACTAGTGCCTGCATATAAACACAGAAAGTAATTCATCTGTGAGGGAATAAGGTTGTGGACTGATGGCCTTTCAACTTTCTTTGACCTTTTTTTTGAGAAGGTTTGTTGTAAGAGCGTCCTCGCGGGAACTCAACGCCCTCCGAGCATGAATTAAATAGTGTTTCATAACAAGAGGGGATATGGAAGGATGGGGGCGAATTTTATTATTAATTAGATTAGAAGGTTTTACGTGCATCAGCAAAATGTCTGCGTTCCTGTCGTCTCATTACTGTCCAGCTATTTCAGCAACTTCCTCTAGATGCTTGGAGTTTGTATAACCTCGTTTTACTGTGAAAAGTTCAACAAAGTTTAAAACAATCTGAATGACCACACAAATAAGTTATGCCAAAGTTTAAAAGACTGTTTTGATCAGTTTATACTTAAAGAGTTGTTTTCGGAAATGAAGCTGATTAAAAAATCCACTAGTCTCTGGAGGTAACCTTATATATCGTCCTCTCTTGCTTTATTTAATTCAGGTATATTAAGGTTACTACAGTTGTATGAGGACAGGCTGAATCCATTATTTATATCGACCTTATGTAGGTGCATTAGTCTCTAGAATCTGGAAGAATAAGAGCTTAAGATGTGATGGGATGAGACGGATAATTAAACCAGTCGTGTAAATTAAAAATATAAAATGCTCAAATTCAGTGAAAACAGTACAAAGTTTAAATTTATAACATTTAAGGTAATTTAAGTAATGCATACCTGCAGAGAGTTTTTTTGAAAACAGTATAAATGTTATTTCTAGTGGCAGATCCACTAGAAAGTGTCTGAAGAGGAAATTAAAGTGTGGATGCAAAATTCGGCAGTGTAGAAATTCTATTCTGAATTGTCCTGCGAGGAGCATGCAATTCTCGGCAGGGATGCACTTCTCATCATAACACAGGTCTGCTGCCTGTCTGCTGTGACATGTATGGCAGCTGATGTGGTCAAAAAGGACGCAATCGCATTCAGTTTGGGGGGAGACGCCAGGTAAAGTTGATTTAAAAAAAATGCGTCATACAAAAATACATGTTGCTGCACAAATGCGGCACAGTAACTGGACAAAACTGGAAAATAAGCCGGATGTGAGTTTGAAATTTGTTTTTCGCTATCTCACCGCAACTCCCCCCCCCCACAATTATATAAGATATTTTACGCATAAAAAATGTGTACAACTAGCTTAATTCGTCCCCGTCGTTGCCATGGGTAACAGCTTATGTTGCCATGGGAAACAATTTATGTTAGCCTAGCTCACAGTTACCGTTCGCTAGTAAAGTAAGCTAGGTAGCAGAGATGGAGAGCGGAATAAATAAAAGAGGCCTGGAAGAGAGTTAACTTTTATCACAGCAACAAGTGCACCGGTCTGTCTGTCTGTCTGTCTGTCTGTCTGTCTGTCTGTCTGTCTGTCTGTCTGTCTGTCTGTCTGTCTGTCTGTCTGTCTGTCTGTCTGTCTGTCTGTCTTTCTACAGCTAGCTTGTTTTTGTTACTTTGTCAAATATAAAGTTTGTTTTTGAGGGCTTTTGTCTGTTTTTGTCTTGACACTTAAAAGTTTCTGTGTTGTTGCTACAGTCTAAAATGATATAGTCAGCAGGGACAGCACCTTTTGAGGTTATTTTTTAATGATATGATATTTATTAAGCGTGTATTTGTTTTTGTACTGTGTTTAGCCTGTGGAGAATGTCTGAGAGTTTTCTATTTTATCCCTGGTTGGTTTTTAAACTGAGCAAAATTGCGATGTTTTCTGAGTGCGGGCATAATATAGGCTAGTCATAGAAATGTGTAAGTCATGTATTTGATACATGCATTAACATTAGTTGATGTGGACATTTTAATCTAAGAATGACAATACTATTTTAGTATTCACCACTGATCTGTAGTATTTTTTTTATTTTGGATGACTTTCTCTTTTTACCTGATCTAATTTTCTTAACCGAAGATTGCTTATGTGAAAAAAGAGCATTAAATGTCAGTGTTTAATTAACTGTTGTGTTTGAGAGACCTGCTGGCCCTGGTGGTCCCTTAACCTTAAATACAGCAGACTTACCTTTGTTTGCCCTCCATCTTTTTGTACGTTAACTTTTCACAAAACTTTAAAACTTCGAATTTATAGTCAACTTCACCCCAGAGTTCACTTCCACAGTTTCAGTACTTGCCATGACAAGGCTCGATCAATATAGGCCCAAAAGACTGCGTGAACTAAACTAACTGAAAAATCTAAAGCCGAAAAAGAAGAACTTGATATTTAAAGTTAAAAATCAGAAACAAAGTATGAGTTGGGGACACAAAGTTTATAGCGCCAGGAGGATGAGCTATAGAAGTTCTTTCAGAGGACATGACAGATAGTGGGGGTTGTTAAAAAAAATGAGCACGAAAAGTGTTAACATTCACAGCTGTAGTTTCATTTTTTACTGTAATAGAACTCTCACTTTATAATACAAATGCAGCTGTGTAAACAACAGATGTGATTTGTTGAAGATAGCTCCTCTCATGGGGGTGTCCACAGTACTCAGACAGCAGAGTAAACATCATTTGTCTTTGTTTGTTTGTGCCTTTTAATGACCATATCAGAAAAACAATAGGCACAAATGTTTGAAGATTCATTAAGTGGCCAAAACATAAAAACAAGACATTACATCCTTGAAGGAGAGCAAGCAAAACAAACTGCCTTAGAGAACAACAACACCTTAGAGGATTGAAAGTTCGATGTGTCCAACACATCAAATTTATTTACAAGACAACTTCTTATCTTCCTCCCTGTCTGCAATGTTACATCATTCTTTCCTCTTTGCATGCCTGGCTTACCTCTGAATCATTCACAGCACAGCAGCCAGGTGCAACACAGTGACTCACTTCAGATTCGCTCATTCAAACACTTTATTTTTCTGAGAAATAACCTCCAACAGCCTACTGTCATGAAAAGTAAACTCCACTAGAAAAATCACAATATGTGCCACTTCCTTCCACCTGCGTCCAGCCTGTCTATCTGACCTCTGCCTTTTGATCTGCATTGTTTCTGGCACTTCCCCCTGTACCAGCAGGCTATGTCTGCTTTCTCAGTGAGCTCTGTACACCTGTCTGGCTACTAGTTAAAAGTCTCTCCATGACTATTTCCCAGAAATCCTTATTAGCTATACATTCCTCTGCACCTGAGAAACACTTACCTATCTGACCCGTCCTTTCATTGAGCTGCTTCACTTTCACCTTTTCACTTCTTCAGTGGAATGACAGACACAGTGAAGTTGACAGCTCTCTATTTGTTTATTTTTCATCCCTCCATCACAGTAAGGAGGGCAAAGGCTAGTTCTATTGAAATTTAAACTGTCTGCCTGGTGTCTGCCTGTCTTCCTCTGTGTCTCTCTTGCAGCCCACCTGAGGACTTCTAAATAAATGTCCAATTTTATGGCTGTCATTTCATGATTTTCAGTCCATATCAGGGAACAAAAACAGCTTTGAGTGGTTTAACTACATGTAGCATTGATATAAAGGCAAACTAACTATAGTGCTGTGTAGCAGACTCTTTTGCTTCAGCTGCATTCATCGTTCATCTTACGTCATGTCTTGCTTCAGGAGACACGCACATATTTTCCTAGAAGTAATTTATTTGGAAACAAGGAATTCTACACTTCAAATGATGCTGTAACCATTGCTCAAAAGCCCTCTCTACATCATTTATCCCAACCCCCCCCCCCCCCTAAACTAACCTTCTTCGTATCTGTCAACCCCTTCCTCCTACTCTCTCCCTCCAGCCTCCTTCTTCCACTTTTTCCTCTCTTGTCGTCACCACCAGACTACTTATTTACTAATGATGTGCTGCAAACGCTTACTCTTGTGTTTTCATGCTGCTCTCTTCACCTCGCTCCTCTCCATTGCCTCATCCCCCAGCACCCCCTTCATCCTCTGCCTGACCCCTGAATCCACATCTCCTGACCTCCTCAAGGTGAAACCTGGGTGTCTTTAATTGGCTGGTATCAATTAAATTCTGAAAGCACATGATCTCACTGGGGACGAGTAAGTGGACTCCACTCCAGCTAGTTATCTCTGCTTCCTCCTCCTTTGCCTCCTTGGACTCCCGGACCTCAGTTCATCTTCACACATGATATAACTGAAGCCTCTCCCTCCCTCGCTCTAGCCATATCTTCCCTTTCATTACATGGCCATCTCTTTTTCTCTCCGTTTTCCCCCATCTCTCTCTTCCTTATCCATTCCTGCCGCCACTTTTAAATAGATCCCCGCGGCAGTGACTGAGCCAGACACGGCCTCCATCATGGGACCAAGAGGAGGCTAATGCCTTTTTAATGAGGCCTCGGCCACAATGTGACACAGTAAAGTGGCAGGAATCGGTGGCTGGTGAGCTCTTGGTCCAGGGTATTTATCACCTAAAACCCTCTGATCCACTGTGCCTATGGGAAGGAAGGGGGGCAGGGAGGGAGACAGAGGGTGGTTGGAAGGCAGAGGTTGAGGAGGAAAGAGAAAGTTTCCTTGAAGGGGGATGGAGAGCTAGTGAATAAAAATGTAGAGGAGGAGAAAGTGGAGGAAATGATTGAAGGAGAATCAGAAAAAAATTGAGAATCTTAAAAGAAAATCACTGAATAAGAGAGAGAAACAGTCAGAAACAGAAGAGTGAGACAACCAGAGGAAGCAAGAAAGAAAAAGAACATGTCTAAGAAAGCATGCAGTCGTTCTTTAACCCTCTTCCTCCTCTCCTCATCATCTCAAGTGGCTCTCACATGTTTAGCATCCCTCCACCGATAGCCCCTGGAAGCTGCATAATGTGAAATCATAATAATAACCATAAAGCTTCGACAGTAATTAATATTCTTCCATACATATTGCAGCAGAGCCCGGGAGAAAGCACTAAGAGTGGTTCGCCTCCAGTGAAGGGAACTCACATTATTATATTCCCACTTCATCCAATATTAATGCCCATTGAGCCCAGTATTCTAATATGAGCTCTAGTGAAACGGCCTTAAGTGGCTGAATAGCAAATAAGATAGATTAGCAACAAAAGAAAACCACCTATTTCATTATTGAGGCACGTGATTGAAAGTAATGGCACGGGTAAAGGCGTAGATATCCAAGACCGTCTGAAATATGAACTGATGGAATTTCTCTTTAACTCCATCTCGGCACCACGAGTGTGCTCGCTTAGGACTTCAGTGGCGGTCTATTATGGCTTTGCACCACATAAAAGAGCCAGGTCCAATAAAATGGCCGTTGTAAAAATCACCCATTATGGTTACTTGTTCAGTCTTCCCATAGTGCTGCATTGAGCTCTAGAGCAGCACCACGTGTTCGGTCACACAACCTGAAGCTCAGGGAGTGATTGATTTATTTTCAGTATTTATTGCTTATTGTGCTTCCTAAGAGGTACTGTAGCATTTTGTTATCTTTAGATTTTCATTCTAAGAACCTCCATGTTTGATTCTCTCTCTGTGCAGAGGTTCTCATTGTGCTGAGGCTGAGTCTGCTTTTCATGTGCTGAAGTTTAGATGGCACCATATGCAAAAATAATACACAGGAAACAATACATGCCTGTACTGGATGACGTGTGTTGAAAGCAAAAACTGGGTGTCTGGGATAGAAAAAAAAACGGATTCATATTCTTTCTTTAATGTCCCCTGTAAGATAAATTTGTGATAGCAGTTTGCACACAAGAAACATTCCAAACAATGGAATAATGGATGATTAAAAAACACAGCACAAGTGATTTACAATGGGCCCAGGCTATTTAGGGCAGGTATGGCTGATAACACAGGATGGATAGATTTAGAGATGTGAAGTTGTGTGCCATTGGCAATGCTTTACAAGTGGTGGCATGCTGGATAAGGGCTTTTATGTTGTGTCTGGAGATGCTGGTCCTTCTAGAAGAACTGTTGTTGATTGAGCATGGTGCAGCAAAGGAAAGCATAGTTTCAGTTGGCTGTCTCTGTCTTATTTTTATCAACACAACCTGACGCAAGGCCTCCTCACAGCCTTTGGCATGTTTGGGTGTGCTGTTAAATGATGCAACTGATAGTTACTTCTTTTGTTGCTTTTTTTTGACAGAGTTTCTGCCCAAATACACAATTTACCTTTTTTTTTTTTTTTTTTTTACAAAATCAGCCGTTACTGAAATCTTTGGATTCTAACTCTATATTGTATTTTTTGCCTACAGGCTCTCCTTTGATCAGACACAATCTACACAGCCTTAGCTTGTGTATAGAGTCTAAAAGTAGTTCCACAGTACCCTCTAGCACTTTAACATCTTCATAAGATTTTATCCTCCCTCTACCTGTCTAACACGATTATTATGTGCAATTATACCGCAAACCACAGGGATCCAAACTCTCTTTCCCTCTGATTGCAATTTGTATCACTTTTACACGGGGTATTTTTTGAACAGCTCAAAATGAGCTTCAAACTTTAACTTTAGAAAAGTGACCTTTACAACAAGGACAATTGTTGTTGCTATAAATCAAAGCACCATGCTGCTACTGAGAGAAATTCAAGCAGACCAAACGGAGCCACGAGGGCAGAGAAATGGCTTGTAACAGGAAAGTTGTTGGTGCGAAACTCAATCTGAAATGATTCAACAACTACCATCAGGGTGCCCTTGAGCAATGCAATGAAGCTGCTCTGTACTGCTGTGATTTTATATTAGACATATCCCAGGTGTGGAGATTTGTCAATGTGATGCTGGGAAACTTTGCAGAGGAAAAACAAAAAGTCTTGTTTATTTATCTGAACAAATGCAATCTCTTGGAAGTACCACTTGTTACAGGCTTATCCCACTACTGCTGCTTTTGCACTGTTGCTCCATCCTCCATGCTGAACTCCGTACTGCATTTGGATAGTGCAGACAACGAATATTCTTGTTTACAATTGCATGGGCGCTAAACTGGACTAGATTAAGCTGATGTCCTTGTGGGGAAACTTGTCTCCGACTCAAGACTGCATTCGCTTCTGCAAAGGTTTTAAGCAGGGCACGGCTACAAGGATGTCGGTGTAATGCTGTCCTTTTGGTGTTAAAAGAAACATACCAGGTAGTCTCCCGGTCAGATACCTACAAGCTGTTAGACAGCACCAGTATTAGTTTTTAAGAAGATAAGAAGACATGCCCTTCAGTTTCCTGCTGCAAGCATATGTTCCAGACAGTCATAAATGTTGTATGAGTCTGAGGAGAGCCTTGGGAGAGGAGAGGAGAGGAGAGGAGAGGAGAGGAGAGGAGAGGAGAGGAGAGGAGAGGAGAGGAGAGGAGAGGAGAGGAGAGATGAGGAAGTAGAGAAAAAGCGGACAGCATTAGATGAGGAAAGGGAAGAAAAAGGGACATAAGTGACAAGTTGGTTGCATTAGAAGGAAAGACGCTCTGTTGAACAGATTCAAGGCCAGGGTTTGAATGCAGCGTGTATCTATTATCTGTAATAAGTTTGTCTTAATGTGCATACTAGAGTTTGTTTACGTTCTCAGTGTCACTACAGTTTTAGTTATTTTGGGATAAAAAGAATGATCTTGGCCTCGCTTCAGGAATCATAAAAATATTTCAGAGAGAGTCACAGTGTCTCCTCTTTAATGAGCGTCTAAGCATCTGACAATAAGAAACATTGCTCCCTGTGTGTATTTGTGTGTTTGAATGTATGTGTGTGGTGTGAAAGAGGACATCAAAGTAATGATCTGCCTCGCGTGTGCATGTATACACTGCATGCTGTAGGTTTAATCAGGCACTCAGAGGCTCAATAAGTTTGGCTTGTAAATTAAAACAAAGCTATTTACATTCATTTACATTTCCTCGCAGCTCTTGCATTTCCAAACAAGCTCTCTGAATTAACCATGGAAGGCATCAATTTATCACAATTTGTTCAGGTGCTCACATCCTCATATTAAGTGGTAGTTTTTTCTTCTCTCTCTGAACATGTAACAGTGACTCCTCCAAATCTGTTCAGACAAAGAGCCTTTTCTATTTATATAACGTTTTACAAAGAGAGATCAGAAAACATGTAATTGCTTTGTTTTTCCATCTTGTGTGCTTCCAAAAATGATCCCTGACATTCGTCAAAGCTTTCTTTATTTTCATTTAGATGAATCCACCATTAATATTCAAGACTAGATGGTGTTTATTATTTAGTCCATAAAATGTCACAAAATTGTGAAAAATGCCTAACACCCAAAAGCCCAACGAACCAGTTTACCATCATGTAAGACAAACACAAAGCAACATATTTTATACTCTGCCAATGCACAATATTCCTCCTGGATCTAATTTATTCTCATCCTTTATTTATCTCATATTTACCTTTAATGTATTCTGAGTATGCTTGCTTCATCAGTCATTATTCTAAATTAATTGCCGGATAAGTAGGAGAAAAAAAAAAAACACATCCAGAGGCAGAAAAGCCACCAGTCTTGGCAACAAACAGCATTTCTCTCCAGGCTGATGTGGGGCAGTGATGAATACGACGGCCTCCCCGTCATTAATCAGACCGAAGCTTGTCTCTCCCTGGGCTGGCCTCCTGTCTGAAACATTGTGGCCCCCCCTGAAGGGGCCTTGTAGGGGGCTCGGCACAGACCGCAGAGGCTCCCTCTTTTTCATCTTCCTATCTCCACCCTCCTACCCCCTTGACAGCTATCACCCCCATCCTGCAGTTCCCCCTGGTGAGGAGGGCATCCCTCAGCGGAGATGCTTAAAAAAGAGAAGGGAAGCTGGGGAGCAGAGAAAAGGGTGAACAAAATATGGAAAAGAAACTTTAGGAAGAGTTTAAGGAGCTATGAAGGTAAAGGATGATGAAATAGAGGGAAAAAATATAGAAATGGAGCTGGGTGATATTAGGGTGCTCCTTTCTTTGTAATGCCCCCCCCCAAACTCACAACCTCCATCCCTCCGTTTGCTCCCACAGACAGAACACACTGGCCTGTCTTTAACAAGACGCCTGTCCTTGGGAGATTTCTCTCATCATCAATCAACTGCAGCCAGGGAGTCACACAGGGCAGAGAGCGGACAAGAAAGATTGAGAGTATGAGAGAGAGGCAGAGAGAGAGAGATGGAAAGAATGAGAAGGAAATAAAAGAAGAAAGTGAGAGAAGCAGGGGGAAATTGATTTAATTAAGAGATGGAGGAAGCAGTGAATGAATTGAAGGAATACATTCCAGAAATGTCTCCCCTTTCTGCCTTTATTCCTCACGTGCTGCCCAGGTGACATCAGGCTCACTGAATATGAAACAGTTGCTACTGTACATGCAGGGCTGTGGTGCAGCAACATGTTGTGGTCAAGCTCAGTGCACAAGTACAGGACAAACTGTGAGGACTTTTGCTCCTCGAATATGCCATGTAAAAAGTTTTCTCCATGATTGACTTCCCTGATATAAGTTTTGTTTTGTATTCTGTTGTAGTTTTTGTGTCTGCTCATGTTTGATGACCAGGAACAAAAGAGAATCCAGGTTTAACATCCTTTTATTGTTGTGCAGACAGGCCAGTAGAAATCTTTTCGGGGCAGATGAAAAATCGCCCAAACATTTTACCAAAGAGCCAATGTTCAGTGCGTAGACGTTGGACGTCCGCCAACATGAAAGAAATTGTTCAGGTTTTTGGAGAGAAATGTTGTCCACCTACTGTCACAGAAAACAAACTCATCTGCAGTGCTGCTCTCCAAACTTGATATAGAAGTGAAAAGCAGGGTAGATGCAAAAGTAAATGCATTTAACTTGTGTGTCTGTGTACACATTTGTCTTTGAGCAAGTGCAGTGGGCATGTACAAACAAAGTTAACCCCTGCAGGCATGAGAAAATGACATAATTCTGCTCCATATGCACCTTTGCTGGACAAGGGTGCTTTAAATTTCCTTTACCTTAAAAATGACCTATTATGCTGATCCCCATTTTAAAACTCACCTAGAGTGCTACAATGCTGGATAGCAATATTTAATGAGGGCGAAGTTCCAGATCATAAGGTAAATGTATGCTGGTGTAATCCCAGGATAAGTCTGCAAAGTGTGCTTAACGGGTAGTTCTAGTAAACAAACAAGAATTCGTTGAAACTTTCTCGTGACAGCTTCAGCCTTTACTTAGGCAGGTGCAGCAGTTTTCATTGGCTGTTCTACCAGCACACGAGCAGCCCTCCCCTGGCAACCCTGCAGTGTTTTGCGCCCCCCGAAAGACTTTCATATTGCGATTGAATCTGTTGAAGTTTAACCATTTATGCAATTTTGAAAACAAACTAACACTTTTGTTAAGAAGCACACTGCACAATGCACAGGCCTGCTGAACATAATGAACCTAATAAATCTGTGTGTGTGTGCGTGTATGTGTATGTGAGTGTATTGTGCAGTGCACACTCTCCACCCACCAGTGTATGCTAATCAGCAGCCATAATGTCCCTTCAAGGGAAACACATAATAAATCAGGTTTGGTTTGACTTTGTAGTGAGACGGAGTGTTCTGGGAGACTGGGCAGTAAAGAGATGAGCCACACACACACACACACGCACACGCGCACGCGCACACGCACACGCACACGCACACGCACACGCACACACACACACACACGCACACATAAACATGCACACAAACACACACACACACAGAGTTCAAATTGATGTAAAGTATAAATTATTTCCTTTCTGTTGCATGGCCAAATAACAACCAGCTCTCCTTGTCATCCTGGTCCTCTCTTCCCTCTCTCCATCCATTCTTCTGTTTCCTCACCCTTCACTTCCTTTTTTGTCCATGCCGTCTGTACTTACACCAAGCCGTGTGCTGCCTCTCATCTCTCCGTCTGTGTGTGACTTTACCTTTTGCCAACAAGCTTAGGCTGGAGTCCAAACACGTGCCTCACAGCACTTAGGAGGTATGGATGTGTTCCTAAAAGCAGCATCAGAATACTCTGCGTCTCCTAATGAAGATGGGACTAGATGTGAAGTAGAGCCAAAGCTGTCATTGTGGGATGGAAAATGTGTATGCCTAGCGTCTTTTTTTACACATACACGTCTTTTTTTACACATAAGTACTAGCACCATGGCACGGACAAAAGCCCTGGACACACACATGCCACAGGCAGAATAACTGATGAAATTTTCTGCCAGCTCTCAGAAGTGCTTTTCTGTCTCCGGGCTGGCCAAGGCAAACAGAGCATGTCACCACTCCTGCGCTGCCTTCTGCTGGTTCATTTTTATGACAGCGCAGTCTAATTGCTGAGGTAATTAGATTAGGGAAGGCTGTCTTAAAAATAAAAGTCTCTCATGTTTCTCAGCACTTTTGCCTCGATGGATAGAAGGCGTTTGAAGGCAACATCCATGGAGGCCAACAAAGTGCTGCTCTGTCCTCTCCGTCTGCTCGCTTCTCTCTTCTCTTCTCATGCTGCAGGGAGAACGGCACTAAAGAGAAACTTCATTACACAGAGAATGTTCTGGTGGGTTTCCCGAGAGAAACAGGAGGTCAGAGTTTACAAAGTCCACTCTTTTTTGAGGAATTTTTGTGAAGTGAGGATGTGTTGTTTTGAAGAATGGGATTTTGATCATATCATCTCATAACAGCAACTCGTCTCCAAGAAGAGAGACATTTAACTTTGTCTGTGGAATAGTTTTTTTCATGTCATCCTGGTGTGTGTGTGTGTGTGTGTGTGTGTGTGTGTGTGTGTGTGTGTGTGTGTGTGTGTGTGTGTGTGTGTGTGTGTGCGTGTGCGTGTGCGTGCGCGTGCGCGTGCGCGTGTGGTTTGGCTGCTGTCTAGGTATACATCTGTGCTGAGATACAAAGTAGTGACACAACTTTTTTCAACTTCCTGACTGTGCGTAAAATCTTAGGATAGTCTTATCAAATTATATAGACCTATTTGGTCTGTAATAAATGATCCATTTGTCCCCTTTCTTCCATTAATTTGGGGCTTGGTCTCCTTGGCAGCAGTCCAAGCAGGTAAGAACATTTTTAGCTTCTCCTGGGGAATCTTGAGGCAATTTCAGAGCAGATATGTTTTGGGGTCTTTCTGTTCTGCCTTATTTTCAAATTTAGGTCCATAATTCATTTCTCTGAAAATAATTTTCCAACCACCTTTAACACCTATCCTTCAGTTGACTGCACGTCAACACACAAAAAAGTACCTTAAAAAGTCCTGTGGTTGTTTTGACTCTGTTCCACTCTCTAATGGTCTTACTGACTCTAAAAAACCTGAGCATGTGGGTTTGTTTTACATTTTTTGGGAGGCTCTTTTTAGAGGACTCATGAGGCTCTTTTTAGAGGACTCATGGGTTCATCAAAGACTCAAGAAACAGGCGGGACTCGTGGGTAGAAAGAGGATGACATTTAGTTGTAAAGTATGGCTATGCCAGATAGATAATACTTGAAAGAAATTTGGAATCTGCCTTCAACTTCTGCTGCTTAAGAGAATAAAAAAATCTATTCCTAAACTGAAATCTCTCAAATTCTGTCCTGTAAAGTGTCACATGAAGTCAATTCTCATTTTCTACACCCAGATGAGTTCTGGCCTTTTAGTGCTTTTTCTACAGGACCTATGTGTGCTTCTATACATGCCCTATATGCTTTCCCATTGAGTTTCTCCTGCCTTCATGCTCCCTTGCATACATGACATGGCTCAGTCTGTCTTTCTTCTGTTTTTCTTTAGCTGCGAAGGCATGTGGATCGATCGTGCGAGTCTCGCACTTGATGCCTGGTGATTGATGATGTAAAGGTGATTTATTAGTCATGTCCAAGGTGCAAGCAGCAGAGGGAAGCTCTTTTGTCCCTGTCTTTTGAGTGGCTCACTGTTGTTTTTCATTTTGTTCCTTCTCTTTCCCTGCTCAACTCTCTCTCCTGCTCTGTGTTACTGTCTCCCTGCAGTGACCTTTTAGATCAGGCTGTGAAGTTGCCTTGTAGCAAGCAGCGCTACATCTCAGATGTCATGCCCTCATACAGCTACAAGAGCTTCATTCTATAGAAAAGGACTAAAAAGAGCCATAGGCAGGCATGCTGTCGCCCTCTCTGGAGTGTTTTGTCTCTGTTTCAATGCCCTGCTCTCTTTCTCTCTGTCCTACTGGAGGCCTTATTGTGTGTGCTAATCACAGGCCTCAATAGGTTACCCTGAATGAGCAGTTCCCAATAAAATCAGGCTGGGCGGGGAACAACACAAGTGGGATAAAGAAAAAGAAAAGGGACATGTTGACTGTACTGCTCTCATACCTGTATCACTGACAGCAGAAGAGGGCTTATCTGTAAAATGATTATTACCACTCATGATTGGAACTGTGAGATGGAGGACGATAGTTTCCACCTAGTTCACCATAGTTCGGTAATAGATATATTTTTTAACTTTACCTTAATACCAAAGGCAGTTCAAGAGTCATTAATAAGACTCTTTCAAGCAAAAGTGAAGTGGTCTCTTCCCAAATTTGTTCATACAATTTATTTAAATCACATGACTTCTTCTAACATGTGTAATCTTAGTATGTTTACAGTGTTAGCTGTGGTTAAAACTGGTATCCAATAGACGATACTAAGGATCTCTAACTCACTGTAACTGACCATTTTAGCTTTAGCATTCTGGCACAGCCAATATTTCGCCTAGTTTATAAAGCAGGATTAATTATAAGCAATTTCTCTAGATGTCTGGCATGTATTTTCAGGATAGCTTCTTTGTCGAGATGCCTGTGACATACAGTATTTAGTAAACATATGATTGAGAGTTTGTGTGTATTGAAATGCTGGCCTCATGTAGGAAGGATGCATTATACTTACCAGCCGTTTCTTCTTTCACACTGCACATTTCAGATGAGTATCTCTCCCTGCAGAGTGATAGGAAACACATCTCAACATATGATCAACGATCCAATTCAAGAATGACTTATTTCAGGCTGCTGGGCTTTGATATTGCCTACTTTCAATGTGTGAAATGCGACATAATGTAAAATGATGTGATGTGATTCAACAGAGCAGAAACAGTTCCATTTTAATTCTGCAATATTTTACACTGAATGCAAGAAAAAAAACCCTGTAAACAATAAATCACCACAATGCAGTTATGCGAGAGAAATATTCCAATGGGCTGCTTTGCATTATATTTCATATGTCATTTATTATTATGTAGACTACTGGATGTTTACAGCAGATGGGAGAAAATCATTTAACTTCCTGTCTTTTGTACACAAAGGACAGATTCTTTGCTGCTGAATAAAAACATCCTGAAATAATTTGTTTGCCACCTTTGTGGCCCCAACTTTTTTTCTGGGACTTTTTCCAACTGTAATAATTAAAACAATATTGCACAAAAACAAGTGTGTCATAAGCTAAGAGAGACCTTCTGGCTAAGAGGTTATTCTGAGTGCCCATGATTAATCTCAGGAATAATTATTTATTTTGCTTTTGACCTTTTCTTGATTGCTGGCCACCACATGTCTGTCAACATTATCATCATTGATCTGTTCTCTGATTTATGGACACGAAGGGTAGATGTGAAGATCTGGGAGATCTGTTATCTGGCCATCACAGTCTTGCCTTTCCTGTCAGAAATCAATGGTAGGTTGCTTTTTAGGATCTGTGATTGGTCTGGTGGTTTGTCCTAGATTTCGGCCATCGTGAAGATGGTGGAGTGCGGTTAACTTTTCATTTGATGAGAATCGTGGCTGATTGAGACAAGGTGATCAGCTCTTCTTTCCTCTCTGTGGTCCAGTGTGCATGACATGACGTTCCCAAAGAAGAAGTTGAATACAGACTGAGCTTTGGAACTTAAGTCTCTTAAAAACTATGCTGCTCTGATTGTCCTCTTAAGTCTACCTGCAGAGTTTTTCTGTGATGTTAGAAACCTATACCTAAGCAACAGTTGACTTCAATAACTTTGATGAAGCTGGTTTTATGTGCTCTTGGTTAGCCTTAGATGCACACATTTGTGTTGTTTACAATCACAAGGATGACATTGCAAGTTGTCAAAAAAACACAATCTGTCTTTACCTTATCAAAAGTGTCCAGATGCACTGTTCCGTAAAGGCAGGGTTGGTAATTTTCTCCAGATACACTTTTTAAGATTTTGGTTGAAATTGTCTTTAGGTCCTGACAGACATTAATAACTCAGGTGCTCTGAAAAAAGAACAAAGAAAATCTGTCATCTGCAGCAGTTTGACCAATGTCTGCTACGAGGTACCAATCTGATGAACCAATCAAGCCTCCCTGTCTCCCTGCTCGTTCTCTACCTAATGCATGCAGAACCCACACTCAATGCATGAGCTGAGGTCCGCTTCTGGGGCAATGGCGCTTGTGCATGTAAGTGAGGGGCGTGGCTTTTGAGGGAGCACAAAGGGGAGGGGGTGGGTGCAGACGCAGCACTGAGGGAATGCTACCTTCAAAATCATGCTAGTTTTCGAAAATTACCAACCCTGCCTTTAAACTTTGGTCTCTGGTGTTGAAAATACTCATTGTTATTGAAATGGTCATGATATGGTGAGAAAAAAATGCATTTCAAACTGGACAAAAATGTTGGCCTATTGAACAACTAACAGTTTGATCACTATTTTCAATTCTTTAACAGCTAATTTAGAAGTAAGGTATAATTGCCACTGTCAAAAGATAATAGAAGCAGATTGACAAATGGCTGTTTTTTAACTTTCATATCAAGATAGTATAAGAATTTTATACTGATAGTTCAAAGCCAGGTAAACCCGATTTCCCAACTCAAAGGAGGGAAAAAAAAGTGGAGAAGGATGGAGTAGGATCACACGCGTATTGTTTTTTTAACATTATTTCAGCAGAACTGGAGTTTCTCATTGTGAAAGACTCAGCTGGTAGCCAGCTTGGCAGTTATGTGTAAGTGTGTATGTGTTGGTGTGTGTATGTCTGTGTTAGAGAGACAGGGACACAATGGTGGCGTGTTTATTCAGTGTGCGTTTGATGTGAAATAGGAGAGGTGCAGTGAAACCTGCAGGGAGCCTCGACAGGTACTAAGAGGTAGTGTTCTCTCACTCATGCGTAATATACAAACATGCACTCTGTTTCTTTAGACTTTCAGCAAAAGTGTACTGTTCAACACTAATATATTTACCATAAAGCATGCAGTAAGTTCTCTCTCTCTTTTAATGCCATTTAATTGCAGTCCATGTTTCCAAGACATGTACATAAACAGTAGAGTCAAAGTTATAAAGGGTAGATTCTGAAGAGCAGAATAATAACAAAAAGAGGCTCTTTTTCTTTTCAAGCTTTCCGTTTTTCTTTGAGAACCATCATCAGCTGTGCCATTTGTCATTGAAGAAGTAAAGAGTTACTTTACTTACCATTAAGATGGCTGAGTGGCCGTTTATCGTCCATCGGGAAGGTGGAACCACTCATATTTATGTCAGGCAGTAATGCATAGAGGCAGGCTTACTGTGATGGGAACGAAGCATAAAGAGGTGAGGTGACAAAAGAAAAAGATGTTTGTTTACTGAGCCCTCATCCATTGTAACAACGTGATCTGAAAGCCTCCGTCAATGTCATTGTCCATTGCAATGTTGCATGCTGGACGTTGCCATAAGCTGAGTTGGTTGACATTCCATACCCTAGCACATGGGTTTCTAACGTTTTCGGCCCTCGACCCCCAGTCACGGTGCTAGAGACTGGGGACCCCCACTGTCCCTGGAGGTGGTTAAGGCAATTAAAAATGTTTGGTTTTTGTGTTTCGCGATCCCCCATCCCCATCCCTCCTCTTTATCCATTACACAAACATTACATTCTTTTCTTACTCTAATGCAGCAATTATGTGTCTTCACCCAACAAAACAGATGTGACTGTCTCCCTTCAACCATGTGACTACAATGATTACAAAGGTCCAGTAACGTTGTGCTTGCTGCTGCAGATGTGACATATGTTATTTAAAACATTTGAAGGATAACAACTGATGATGGGCTGTGGAAGGAGCCGCTGTGGCTCAGGAGGTTAAGCAGGTTGTTTTCTAATCAGAAAACCCACGGTGCAATTATCTGATCCTCTAGTCTGATTGTCTAAGATACTTAACACCAAATTGCTTGTGTGTAAGATGTGTGAAGAGTTGATTACATCTTCAGGGTATAAATGTGCTTAAATGAGGTAAATGTGGCTTTTAATAAGAACCAGTTTGAGTGGTTGGATGAATACATACGTGCTATACAAGTGAGTCCATATACCATTTACCATTTTAATGGTCTGGTATCAACCAAAGTATGTGCACCAGGAGAAGGTGAAGTTATGTAAGTATCAGCTGATTTCTCATTTTTATCAATCAGGCTGGTGATGTCACAGACCAACAGTTGCACCAGAATCAACATCAGTGGATATCAACACATCCCTCATAACATACTGTAACCTTCAATTTGAAATATAGTCAAAAACACTTACAGCATTCACCATGTTCAAATAAAAACCTTATAAAAACTCACAATAATGGCTTTTTAGGAGAGAGTATCGGGTGTTGACAATAAGTATTCATGTTCTCTCATACTGACAGGTGAGCGCGGTGACATCATCAGCCTAATTGATGCAACGGTGTAATCAGCCGGGACACCTGCTGTTGTTTTCCCAACACCTGTACCTCCTCCTGGTGATGACCATGATTTTTGGGTCAATTGTGTGAATTCATTTCTCATTAATTCATATTTGGTCATTCTGAAATGATATCCCCCTCTGTCTCCATTATTCCCTCCCTTCTAACCCGTCGCAGTGACAAACAATGGATTTAAGTTGAAATTTGTCAGTTTTTCATTTTTTAAATTTTAGGGCTTTTTGAAAACTGCTTATTAGAAAACGAGAACACATTTTTGAGCTTGCTGGATTTGTTTTTCCGGAGATTAAATTAAGTTTTAAAATTTGTAAAAAGTAAAAAAAAGAATAATCAGTTTATCCAGCTCTTAAATTTTTTGGGAGAGATTCTGCAACTTCTGCAATTTAATAGCAAATATAATTTAAAGTCACATTTTACTCCCAGGGCTTTCCACGAGCACCGACTGTCGACTACTCACCAAAGTACAGCCGGCTACTTTTTTCCATTGTTGATTCTGATAAAAAAAAAGGGTGACTCACAAGTTGCGAGCAGAAGAAGAATAGCATTTTACTACGCAGAGATGGTTATCATAATTACCATATTACTGGCAGCTTCAGAAAAACACTGGAAAACTTTGGTGGCAGCAACGCGACGCCTGCACACGGGATGCCCTATAGTACCCCTCGAGCTGGCTACTTTTTCCCACTGACTGACTTCTTCCTGTACTCCTGTTGGTCCTTCTGCTGCATCTCTTACTGTTGTTGTTAAATAAGCAACAACTGGTGGTGTGATTAAACAGCAGACGTGACTCCTCTCCTTTTCAGTGTTACATCTCTTTTTTTCTCAACCATTAATCTCTCAGCTGCATATAAACCTTTACCACAATGCTCTATCAGTGGTTCACCTCTTCTTCTTGCTGCTTTGTTTTGGAAAAGCACTTTCACATCTCCCTCATCCCCTTCCGCTCTTATTCCTGTTTCATTTTGAGCTGTCAGTCAGAAACAAGATCGACTCAAAGTCAATGAGTCAGAGCTGGCAGGAAACCCGGAAGAGCTTTGCTGTAAGAGCTGTTGGTGCTTTTATGAGGCTGACACTGTACAATGGCTTTGAACAGTACAAGCATTTGGCAAGTTTATAGCTCCACGGAGGCAGCTGTTTAAAAACTACAGTGAATATTTTGCCTTTTTCCTCTAAAATATATCCGTACTTGCATAATAAATGTTCCTCCTTTGGATTCTGAAGGACCTGAAATGCAGACCTTTAAGACCCAGTAGTCCTCTAGCTATATTTTTTAGGTTTTAATGATTTCCAGGTGGACCTCTTTGACCCTTGTATGAGGATGTCATTTGCTTGGTTACCTATAGAGGGTGCCCTTTGACCGTACAGTGTCAGACAAGCATGACCTGGCATTATCAGACCACACAATACTCTGTAGTATCCTACTCTGTCCCTGTTTTACACAGACACACATGCACACGTATACACACACTCTCCAACCTTTCATACCTCGGCCCTAGTCGGCCTCCTGCTCTCAGGATCAGTGTGATGAGCAGAAGGAGAAAAAGTGATGAGAGTTGAGCAGGAGAGTGATGAGCAAGGCGAGAGATTGGCTCGCTAGCAGATGATTCAAAGATCATTCTGTCCTCCAGAAATAGCTCTCGAGTTAAGAAGGTTGTCTGAGAGCATTAATAAGTAATGACGGACCAGCGGCCCTAGCTTTCTGCACGCATACATGTGTAACCTCAATGTGTTGTTTAAGGTGTTTGATTCTGTTTTATCTCACTTATAATAATATCTCCAATCAAATTAGATTCCTTACGTATACTGTTTTGTGCAGTAGCTCATATGACATTCAGTTGAATGAACCTGTCCCAATCTGTAACCTGTGTGTGTGTGTGTGTGTGTGTGTGTGTGTGTGTGTGTGTGTGTGTGTGTGTGTGTGTGTGTGAGTGAGAGAGAGGCTTGTCTGTGTAAATGTCATGTTCTTGATGTGAATAATACTGAGAGCTGTCCTTGACTTCCCTCATGATCAGTGTTGTCACAGATTACTTGAAAAAGTAATCTGATTACTGATTACTGATTACTCCTCAAAAAAGTAATCCAGTTACTTTACTGATTACTTTATCATCAAAGTAACTAAGTTACTTTAAAAGTAACTTATTAGTTACTTTTTACCGATTTCCTCCCTTCGCTGCCTCAACATAACGCCGAATTTCCACCAGATCCGTGTGCATTGCGTGTCCGCTCCGGTGCGTGACGGCTCCGTGCACCCCCGTCCTTCAATACCCACCGGCTGCGTGCTCCGTCCGCAGCACGCAGAGCACAGCCGGTCAGCTGGGGTGCAGAGACAAAGGAATTCCCGCGGTATTGTAAAGATTAACTCGTGACAGCACGAGATAATACGATGTACATGGTATTAAACTCTATATTAACCTTATAAACACATAAACAAACACACATACAGTCGTTTTTCTGAACCGTTAAAAAGGAGTCTTTTATTCTGAAAATAAACCGGATGTTTTAATGTTGTATCGGTGTCTGACTTCCCGTCCCGCTTGTTATTTTCTGTGCTGAATTGATGCGTCGTGCTCCGGCATCCGGTCAAAAATAGAAGCCTTGCGTATCTGCTCCGGAGGGCTCCGGACTGCCGGAGCTCAGACGGAGCTGAGACGCAGCGCAGCGGACCCAGTGGAAGCACACACAATGAATAAAGTGAAACGTATCAGCTCCGCTCATTCTCTTCGAAAATGACAACAAAATTCTGCATTCTACATACATTATGAGGCAATAACAAAATAGTAACGCACAGCCACTTAAGGAAACTAACTTTAATCAGATTACTGGTTTGGAAAAATGAACGCGTTAGATTACTCGTTACTGAAAGAAAGTAATCAGATTACAATAACGCGTTAATTTGTAACGCGTTAGTGACAACACTGCTCATGATAAATAATCGCATTGAGTCCTCAGGATGGGGTTATGTGTGTTCAAGCCAGATGTAATTAAAATTTAAACAACAGGGAATCATGGGAAATTACATCATGAAGTCACAACCTGCCATCATCTTAAACACGGCTGACAGATCCTGCTTATGTTTCCCTCAAAGGAGCTTGAGTCTACGTATTGAGCTGCTTAAATCCTGATGCATCTCTTATTATGACGAGTTTATTTTGTAAGTGATGCAACATTCATTGAATATTTGACATCCAGTGTGTAAAATAAGACTTCATTTATTGGAATTGTAAAAAATAAATTCTATCGGTAAGATTCTTCTTATTCTTCTGTTCGCAAACCTGCAGACAAATATGACACAACACCAGAGAAAATAATGACGCAGCAATATTCCAACTACCATAGCAATGTTGTTAGCACACTGTCTCTACAGTTGCTGCTTCAAAGCTTACATGGTGAGTGGACACGACAGCTTCTCAGAGACAACACACCAGCTCCAGACAGAGTTGCTTACGATATAACACTTCATGTTGGTGAACAAGATAGTAAACTGAATGTTCATGGGCTAATACTGTGTGTAAGCTCAGTCAAAGCCACTTTTGTGTTACCCATTTACAGAACCACATTTGTTTCAGCACAGACTTTGAATGGACAGCTAGCACATGAGGAGATACAAGTGTTTTATTTTAGCACTCCCCACTTTCATATTTTGAAAACGATTTAGCTCTGTCAATGGACATATTTTAACAGGACTGTATTTGGTTTTAGTGGGGTGGAAGATGATAGAAGAGTTAAGGGTTATTTTTCAGTTGAAGATGAAGCAGCCTGGGCTGGTTTCAAATGGATTTTAACTTTCTTTATATTTTTTAATGCACCTTATATCATCTAGATGAAGTATGATTTTTCTGGTATTAATAGGACGGGATTATCTAGGAGCAGCGTTGCAAATACGGTAATCTTTTCAGTTTTTTTCTGGAAATGTGTTATGACCAGTAAATGTAGGACCCAGATGCAGGACACAGAAACAGAGGGGTTGATTGGTAATGGGGTTTATTGCAGCATATGGAGATGAAGATGGGTTCAAGGTTCCGGAGGTTGGCAGAGTGAAGGGGAAGATGGCTGACCAGAGCAGAGGAGGGGTGTGAGCGTGGCTGATGGAGTGGTTTGGAATCCAGAGAGCAGGTCGTGATCCTGAAGCAAAGGAAAAGCAGGATGAGAATCAAAAACAAAACTAGCACAAGAAACGTATTTTTTCATAAATCTATCAAATCTTAGTAAGCCTGAGACGTTGTCTACTGCAGTAGCTGAAACAATGATCTGGCGATGAGTGGATGGAGAGCCGGGGTATATATACTGCTGAGTTGATGAGCTGATGGAGAGTAGGTGTCTGAGCAGGTGGCTGGAATGAGCAGCAATCAGGAGGGGGCCATGACAAAATGAACCTTGTTGGGAATATTTGGGGTAATTTAATTACAAAACTCAACTAAATAAACACCTTAAGTCCTGTTATCTGTAGCCTTAAATGAGTGGTAATGTTGTTTATTATACCTTTATACACGCAACACATTCAAGGAGAGTTAAAACCACACGTTTTTTTAAGGTTTATTTTTGGGCTTTTGATGTCTTTATTTAGGATAGTGATAGCGGCGAGAGAGAAAATGGGGAAATACGTGTGGGAAAGGGGTCATGGGTTGGATTCAAACCTGGGCCCCCAGCTTTTTGCTACAGCCTCCGTACATGTGGCGCACCCACTAACCACTAGGCTACTGGCGCCCCCCTATTTTGTTGTTTTATTAAGAAGACTTTTATAGAAGAGTTAGACAAAATGAGCCCATCAAATATGGTAAATAATCCCCCTGACTGTGTGTTACAGCTTTCTTCATGTATTCTGGAGGTGATATTATATCTAATTTCATTCTTTATCAGGGAGAGGAAAAAAAATCTTTGTGTCGTCTTTTCCGACAAGTTCCCAGCTGAGTGAGCGTGGAGTTCACACTGTTCCTCTTTACATTCATTTGCTGCCAGAGCTCCTACGGCTCTGTATGTCTTTTGTGCAGAGGCTGTTCTGCATTTATCCCCAGTAAACACTCAGTTTAATTTGACTGGGGACTCGGCATGGCACAAATTAAATCAACTCCCTGTGTACAATCATTTATTTTAGAAGGACAGAGAGAGCAGCCAGTTAGAATAATGTGAACAGATCGTAAATCTGCTGCCCAACCTGAGTGCAGAGCAGATAGCTGGTGTGAAACCAAAATGATGTAATCTCCACACTTTCATGTTCCTTTGTCCTCTGATGTATACAGAGACTTCATCTAAAGCTAAAGGGTTTGGCAGGAGTGTGTACTCTGCAGACCTTTTCAGTTGTGATCACTCAATAGGCCAGAGCACCTGGACGGCACTAATAGATACAAGGCTGTAATTTGTCCTCCGAGTTAATCAGGCCTGAACGGGAAAGAAGAAGACGAAGATAAAGGAAGGGGGGTGAGACTGTGACTGAGGTTATAGTCAAAACATATCTAGACTTTGTAAGTGAAGACGAGAGAGGAGAGAATACTAGTTGTTCATACAGGGAGAGGATGGCTGCAAAACCTGAGTAGAGAACAAATCCTTTGTGTTCATCATGCATGGACAGTAATAAGCCATTTTTCTTTTAATAAATGACCTCCTAGCGCTACATTAATATCATCTTACCCACACAAGTGTCACCTCCTCTTTATCTCCTGCCAGCAAGAGGCACACAGGGAGGAAGTGGAACGAGACAAAGTGGAAGTGTTCATACTATCTGCAGTGAAAAGAATGAAGGGATGCAGGATACATGCTTCTACCTGTGGGTAATAAAAAATCTGGGATAAGAAAACATGATATCAGTAAGGAAATGTCCCCATCCATCAGATATCGGGTGAAAGGCATGAAATGAGTGACCATTGTGATTTTTTTCCTACTCTGCTCTGTTTTTGGAGGTCTACCTGTGGCACGCTGCCATATCACATTTACTTTTCGTGCATGTTGTATAAGTCTGTCAGAGTTTATCTTTTAGTATATCTCACTAACCAAAGTCACTTACAAGTTAAAACTACTTTCAAGATTGGGTACGACCTGCACTGCAGAAATCTTATATTAAAGACAGGGATTTGAGTCCTTGGAGACTTGTTTTATACCTGAGAAAAGGCTTTCAGTGTTGTAAAAAAAAAGTTCTATCTATGATCTTTTTTTTTGTAGTGATGCGACTTTAATTTAAAAATTTCTGATTAAATCGCTTGTAGGCAGTGTTTTAAACTGTTTAATTAAAGATCTTAAGAGCTTATTGATTTAACGGAGGGTTTTGTTGCAGTAAAACTTGACGATGTTATCAACTGGATAAACAAACGAGGGCGGCCTTAAGTTATACAACACTTCACAAAATGTTGCATGCTTATAATATCCAAAAACACGCGTGTCATTTGAAGAAGCAGCTTGCTTCCTGTCAAACACTCAGACACATTTGAGTTTTTATCTATAGACATGTTTTGTGTGTGAACGGTTGTGACAGGCAATGAAATGGTTGATGCTTGTCAGGCAAGTGTGTGTGTGTTGTCAGTTTGTGTATGTGTATGTGTATAACAAAAACATGTCCATGAGCAGACGGACATGTTCCTCCTCTTCCCCATCCTCAGGGGAAGTTGTCAGCATTAGTCCTGCAGTTTGAAGTATCTCAGCGCTGAGCCTCAGGGGAAGAAATGCTTCATTGTTCACAGTGATAGAATCAAAACACAAAATGATACCTCCCTGTCATGGCTCCCATTGTTTCTGTGATGTTCTCTTAATGCCCCAACAACGCTGTAAGTGTTCTCCTCCCCAGGAAGGCAGGCAGGCAGGCTGCACAGCTCCACATCGTACAGACCTTAAATTCAGGATTTCTTGTAATGCAATTACTACAGTGTGACTGAAATCCTCCCAATACTGGAAAAAAACCAGAAGGATATGCATAAATGGCATATTTATTGGCAGAAAAGATAAATGGAAGTGTTGTCCTTTGATTGTAATACAGTTATGTACAGTGGAATGCGAGCCGCCCAGTCGGCCACTTTTGGTAAGCAGAACTGGCGCTGCGGGATGAACCGTGTACAGTTGTGTTGTATGTATTTAGGTAGAGCGAACATTTTAGAGGACAGCAGCCATCCTTTGAGTCACTTTTTTTTTAGCTGCTGCCTTCAGCGCAAAGTATACCCAGAATACCCTGAGCAAATAGGAACATTTAGAGAAAAGTATTTGCCCCTGTTAATATAAAATATCTCAATCAGTAATAAAAGCTGATTTTTTCTTTCATTCGAGACTGCTACCTCAGCACTTTGTATCTTCTTCTCAGACTTTGAATGAAACGTAGCATTGTAGCTTCTATTGTGATAACTATAGCTTAATGTGTTTTTCTATTGATCTTGTATTAACTGTGATATGTTGGTATATAAGGGGTAGACAATAACGTATTTTCTATTTTAATCTAAATCAGGATGACTCAGGAGTATTATTCTGAAAATGCTGAAAAAATATAAATGACAAGGAGATCACAATGAGAAATAGAATAGTTTTTAATTACTCATTGCTGAGGAAAAGAAAAACTGTTTGTGTGATCATTTGTAGAGCAAAGTTTTTCAGCTGTATTTTATGACTCAGCTTGTTAAGAAGGCTGTATTCTTTTTTTTTTTTTACATGCCGAGGGAATATCTTGCTCAGTGAGGCTTTAAGCAAAACTACCCGAGTTTTAACGAGTTGATTTTAAATGAGTTTTTAAGAAACATCGGCTTGTAACAATTGTTTACAGATAGAAAATAAAGGTCGGCATTTAGTTTTAAAGCCTAATAAAGGTCATTCCTTTCTTGGATAATAGAAAATAGAAGACTAAGGTTAAGACTTAGGTGACATATTCATATTTCTGTTTGACACCAGTTTATAGTCCAAAGATATTCAGTTTTATTAAATGACAAAGTTAAGCTACAAATCAAATTTTACGAAGCTGCAACCTTTAAATGTTTGGCCTTTTTGACTGTTATCAAAACAGCAGCTGATTGAAAATCGTCTAGCTTTTTTTCAAACTGTTACAGTTTCACAGACATATAACTTCAACATATTACACTACACACATTAACCTCTGTAAAGGAGGTTTTTTAAACTTTTGTGAATCGATATGTCATGCATTTGTAATTTTATTATGTGATCACAAAATGACCAGCCTATTTCCAACCTTTGGATGTTACCTAAGTAAACTGATGCTGGATTAGTTTCTCATTGTGTCTGGAAAATGACACCCTATTAAAGCAGAACAACACAGGAGCAATGGAAATACAGAGGGCCTGATTCACAAAGGATTGTGGCTTTTAGACTCAGTAAACCTGTGCAAAAGAATCAAACCGTCTAAGTCTAAGTATTTATAAGAGACGTAGCGCTAACTTTCCAGTGATCAGAAAACAATTCTGCCTCTGTATAACTTAAAAATAAACCAGCTATATATAAGGTCTGTAAATATTACTTTGACGTTGCTATATTGATATAACCAGGAGTTAAAACAGTCCAAGGCTTTCAGTGGCTCGACAATTGAGCCACATGTGTGGAGGGGTCTGGAGTTGTTGTGCTCGACGAGGATGCACGTTTTTTTTTCTTCTTGAGGGGCCCTTGCTTGCTCCATTCTGGGAGGGAGCTTTATTTAAAACAGTGAAACTCATTCAAGTCTGGCACCACAATAAACTTGAAGAAGTCTCCCCTTCTGTCCTAGCTCATTGTGTTTATGTGAACCAAATTAAGCTTGAGAGCGTAGCTACGTGCAGAGTGAAGGTGCAGATAGTTTCTCCACAATTACACTCAAAACAGGAGAAAACTGCAAAGAGGAGGACAACTTTTTGGGCATGTTTACGCATGAATATCATTAGTGCAATATCTTTGTGAATTAAACCTTGAGACGGAGCAGATAGCGAGGGTGAATGATGCACACAATTTGGAGCTACTACCAGCTGCAATACATTTTTAGTGAATTCATCCTGGAGTGTGAAAGTGCGTAAACCAGCAGATTCATGAGCGTTAAAACAACAGGAGACTTAACGGACATATTCAGGCCGAACAGGATGCCCAGAGGCGTGGTCTCATAATGTCAGACCCCTGGATATCAAACACAGCAATGACATGACAAGTGAGGCTGAAACAGACAGACAATGGGAGAGTGAAAAAAAGTAAGAGTAGGAACAATCAGAGTTTTGTAACTCTTGCCTTTTATAGAGCGACAGTAAGTCAGACTCAACTTTAAATGACTCCCTTCTCTCTTCAGTAAGTCCCCGTCCCAGATCGATACATTAGCAGGCTCAGGCTCGGTCAAAGCGGAACAAGAGGAGCCCCAGTCAAAAGCTTGAGTCTGAGAGCCATTCAAGTAAGTTGCACTCTATTTCACCCTTCTCGCAGCTTGTCCTTGCCTCTCTTTTCATTTTGGATGTCTGTTTCATTTTTCTTCTTCTTATACAGATCCCTTTTCTCTCTCTTTTTCCCTCTTCAGGTGCCTGCCTCTGTCTTTTACCCACATTCTTACCCTCTCATTTTGTCCTCTTTCAATTTCCCACATCCCCTTCTTTCTTCCTTTTATTTAACTCTCCATATATTCCCTCTCCATATTTCTTTCACGAGTGCACTTCATAAGTGGCACTGAAGGTGTGTGTATGTGTGTACATGTGTGTTTCTATCTAGTGATGTGTGTCTAGAAGCCATCTCACAGTTGGCTCCATTCAAAACAATATTCAGCAGCAGAGTAATTTCATCAGTTTCTCTGTGGTCCAGAGGTCAACACAGATTCATACCCATTCTCCATCTCCCCAGCCTTCTTCTCGCCCTCTTTTTCATATGCTCTTTCACACCTTCATACAAGCCCCAATGCATTCATAGACACATACACACACACACCTATATGTCAACCTATGCAGTGTTAATGCAAGAGCATACTTTTCATTTTCACTTCAAGGAGGTATCTACTGGGACCTGCTCAAGACGGTACAGCATTAGTCATCACCCTGAGAGCAAAGTGTTGAATATACTATTCATTGGTAAATTACCTTTGATACATTTTGTGGCACCTTTTGATTCTTGACATTACATTTGTACGACTGAGAGATCTAGTAGGATGGGCAGCATGTTATTCTGGTTTACTATGGCAGCGTTAGAATTAGCTGTGGTCTTCTGTTCAAAAACAAATGAACACACAAGACGTCTTGACAGAATCGAATCGTGAGCCCAAGAATCGAAATCGAATCGTGAGACACCCAAAGATTCCCAGCCCTATATATGAGTCACTCAGTTAATAGACAGAAGGGGTAAGAGCAGGCTAATGTTGGTCACTTTGTGTGACTTCTTTATAACTTGTTAGGCAGAAAAAAACGCATAGTGTCCCCAAAACATCGACCTGAAGCAAGACAAAAAACAGTCTCAGGCGCTACTTGTTTACAGCTTTCCCAGCTATTTTAGGAGAGTTGTAATGCTCATTTAATAAGACAGTCTTCCTCTCTCAGAGAGACTCATTTTCTGCTGTTATTTCTTTAGAAATCTTTATCAACGTCAGGATGGCCTTTCAGCAGCCCATTTTTAGTCTCCGTGCTGTTCCCTGCAAAATGTCTTTCTCCAAAACGTTCTAGTTCAAATCAATGCAAGCAATCTGGCCAGCTGATATTTTCTATTGACCTTTTAACAAGAGATTCATCACAGATCACTTTTCTCGCCCAGAATCACCCAAGGGAGCTCTCTGCGATGCAGCCTGTTTCTGTCCTAACAGCTGCTGTGATCATGCTTCATACCATGATTAAAGCATGTCGAGCCTTTTTATCAAATGAAATATGACTCTGTCAGGCTGAATGGTGCCTGGACTTTTTCCCAGTGTGAGGACTACGAACTGTAAAAGAAGATATTGTAGAGTAAAAACAGGTACAAGCAGTGAATACCTAGAGAAAGTTAGATCCATGTTTTTAACACACTTACTCAAATCTGAGTCATGCGTATGTTGTATGTTGAGTTGTACCATATTTAGCATTCCTGTAATGATGCTGATACTCAGTCTGGAGTTTTGGATGATACTGTGTAACCCACTGATGCCAGCTGAATTAAAAACAGACATAATACTGGAGGAAAAATCACATTGCCAATACTGGTATTAGAGCAACTTGTTTCTTTATAGGAGACTTGAAAATAAAAATGTAACGTGCATGATAAGGCAGGAACAGTCTCCTATTTTCTGTTTAATCTGCAAGTGATTTTCTACATGAATTAGTCATGTTGTCCATTGAATATCAGAAAGTACTGAAATATGTGTAGTCAGATTTTCTCTTTAAGACACCTTGTTTGTCCCATCAGCTGTGCAAATCTCAAATATTCCATTTTAAAATGATATTGTGCAGACAAAAGCAACAAATATTCACAATGGAAACGTTGGAAGTACATAATTGTACACCGTTTTGCTCTCAAAGTTGCCAAATTATTTTATTCTGATCAACTTATTGATTTACAATACTATCACATTACAGATTTAGCTTCACACTTTGGATGAAGGATGATTACATCAACTTTTTCACGAGTAGTTTCTACAGTACAGGCGATTGTTCTTTA
The DNA here is from genome assembly GCA_020745685.1 of Tautogolabrus adspersus. Taxonomy (NCBI): domain Eukaryota; kingdom Metazoa; phylum Chordata; class Actinopteri; order Labriformes; family Labridae; genus Tautogolabrus; species Tautogolabrus adspersus. Next base: position 23,168,090 of record CM036550.1, on the reverse strand, counting down.
CAAAATTCAAACTCAGTACAGATGGCCTTTGTGTCTGTTTCTCTGGCTGAGATCCCATCACACTGTGGTCTAGTTCTCCCTCACAGGTTGTCATGGAGATCTGATAATGTTCTTATTTTTCAATGTACCTTGTGTGACGATGCATTTTTCCACGCTCATAAGATATCACTGTGCGGATGATGATTTAAGGAAACGGGATATTTGTGTCAGTTGTTGAGTCATTTTTGGGAGAAAACAGGATATCAGGTTTTAGTTATCTGTGTTGTCTATTTTTTTTTTCAAACAGAGAGGAATTTTAAAACCTCCACATTTAGTTGGATTTTGTCCAAATGGAAATGTTTGATACAACATTGAGGTTGTGTTGGGACCTAAAAACGATGGAGTCTGATAGATATCTGTTGGCAGCTATCATTGGTTGATATGGGCCTATCATGGAGATATTCTACGATTCATTTAGCAGACGCTGTTATCCAGAGTGATGATATTGTTCATTTGCTCATGGTTCCCACATGCAATACTTTTTTTTCCAAGATAATCTAAAATGCAAGTGTATTTGGAAATGGTGTCATCACATAGTCAGTCCAGCTTGGCGGGTTGTGACTCTATACTGTAAAATTATCTCAGCAAATGTAGCAGAGCATCAAAGCTAACTTAAAGTATACCGCTCTTTAATTGGTTGATGATATAAATGAATGTTACATATTCGGTAATAAAGGGATTTGTCAGTAACTTAGTCATTGGTGCAAATTTCCACATAGAAATTAAGGATGTGCGCAACTGTCCGATTAAATGTCATCTATAGCGCCAGTCAGCACCAGAATTACTTTTCGATTCATCAAATGATTAATATTTCTATATGTTGTCATGCAACACAGGTCAAACGCTGTGCTCAAAATGTGACTTTGACATTGTTTACCTGCAGACGCTGAGATCCAGCTTGGTCTGAAACGTGACAGAATTCTTACCTTTAGACTTCAGGCCAGTCTTGAGTTAACTGACTGGGGAATGAGCTGTCTTGAACAGCCCTAATAGAAATGCTTTTCCAGCTCCAAAGTTGAATAAAATGGCTTTAGTCCCATTAGTCCCATTCTATCAGGTCTCATATTGGTTGTTCAAGACCAGTTTGAGGGGAATTTAGACACATAGACATTGTGCACAATTATATTTCTAACATCTCTGAAAAGTTACCATGACAGTTAATCAATTATAAATAATATTATTATTCTACTGAGGTCTAATCAGATGACCAAACATTTCTTTCACAAATCCCCCATAATGCACCACAGTTGCAGTTCAAAGAGGCTTTTTGTGCACTGCGGTTTTATTTGTGTTGATTTTCAGCCAACTTCATTGGAGTACAGACGGTCTCATGGATCGTATATGTTCACTATCTGAAACATTGCTGTCCCACACAGATGACTTATATGAGTGCATGTAGTGCCTATATGTTTTTCCTGACAGAACATATGTTTACTGTCACATGGACTCTGGGTCAGCAAACAGTGTGTACATGTTTCACAAACATGAGATGTCTGATGTTATCAGTGTCTCGTGTTCAACCTGGGCCTGTAGATACTCTCTGTCAAAAAGGTTTACTGCAGAATACATGAATCCCACAAGCTGGTAATGTGTATCTCCTTGTCTGTAGGTACATGATATAATCAGATAAGTGGCTGTCAGGTCAGAGCTGTGTGAGCGTAGGAGGAAGAGAGGGGAAGAAAGCAACATAAGAAGGAAGCTTGGCATGGTTTAGTTTTTGCAATCTCTTGTTGTGAGTAAGAGATGAAAGTGTACGAAGTGGGAATAGAATTAAAGTCAGGAGTGGATGAGGATGAAGATCAACAGACATCCAGATTATGGAGAGTTAAAGGAGGTAAAAGAGGGAAAATTAAGACATATGGAGAGGAAACTGGGTGACAAGGAACCATACAAAACGGTCAATATCCATTTCAGGCTGATTTTTTGTTTGGAAATGTTATTCTTTGGGCACATAGGAATTTCCAGAAACGGGGAATTTAAAGCACAGGGAAGAGACACAGTAAGAGATGAGGAAGAAAAAGTAGAGCATAAGGAGTAATAGAAAAATAATGGAGGTAAATTGAAGGAGCACATCGGTAAAACAGCAAAAGTAATATCAAATAAAAGTGGATAAAAGAGCAGAAGACTATCCTGAACAAAAGGCAGAAGAAGTTGAGGAGGATGAATGTCCTGCCCCTCTCCTCTTCTTCTCCACGAGGAGGTCAGCGCCATCATCATGTGAGGAGGAGAGCAGGGTTACATATATGAGGGAAGAAGCCTTCTCCATAATGGATTAATATAGACCCATAGCCGACCCACTCCTCCACTTTCCTCCCTCCCCTCCTATCATTTCTCCCTCCCGCCATCACCTCCTCCCCTCCACCTCATCTCTCCATCTCCCAGACAGTCGTTCATCTTCCACCGTGTGCCGCAGCTCCCATTTGTTCTCCCCTGACATGGCCTTTTACCTCAGATCCAATTCCCACCATTTTAATCGAGACAAAATCACATTATGGGGGGCTGCTGTTCCTGCTGGCCTGTCTGCACGAGTGTGTTTGTGTGTGCTGTACGTGTGTATTTGTGTTAGTGTGTACCAACCTGCACATACTGCTGTCTGGATTTGTCTCATTTATTTCTTCATCTAATTGGACATCTGTAATGTGTGTTCATGTGTTTTATAAGTGTGAACCTTATTAAACAACACCACAAGTTACACAACATTTATTACATCAGGGTGCTCATAATTTTTCTCTCATATGAACAGTTTGTGTTAGTATCATTCTGACTGTCTGTCCCTCCGTCCCTCTGTCCCGTCGTCCATTTCTTCTGCCGTTCTCTTCTTGAATTTTGCAAGAAGGATACTCACAACCAAATCACCTACAGAGTAACAGAGAAAGAGAGATCGATTCTCTCTCTTCTTTGGTGCAACCTCTCCTATTATACTGCATATCTACATTCACATTTTTAGTTGAGGTGCTTTTACTCCTATAATCACTAGTTTGTTTCTTCTGGCAGCATTAATAAACTTACAATTAATGTCTTTCGAAGACATACAATTGAATCATGAGCGGCCTCCTCCGGTGTTGAAAAAATGAAGCCAATGAGGAAGTGCAAAAAAAGTGCAGCTCCGTCAGTGATCGCTTTAGGCTGGCTCCAAAAGTCCTGCAAGTCACACACACCTATTCTAAAATGCTCATTTTGAAAGCAGAAATTTACATGTTTACAGCCTGGTACAAAAAACAATTGTGGTCTGAGTCATGTCTCATCAGCACACACTGTACCAGGTTAAATGTTTGTCAGTTTTGATTTAATGAAGGATAAGAGATTTGCAATTTAAGGTGTGGTTAATATGACTGCAGGCGGATGCTGTACATGTAGCTGTTTGCCAGGTTATGACCCGCCTTAAATCCACCTCTTTGCCTGTTACAAGGTCGACGAAACCTTTGGTTTGGATAGCATTTTCAGTATGGCGACTGCCATCGCTGGGCTTCAGAATTTGATCTCTTCTGGGCCCATATCTCCTACCTTTTCTTTGGCAAACAGATCAGCGGGAGGGGGGGGAGGGCAGGTTTAAAGTGTTTGAAAGGGAAAGCGAGAGAGAGAGAGAGATGAGTCTGTGGAACTATCACTTATATGCTTGTCAGAGAGGAGACATCAATATCACTGAGTTAATCGGAGGAAGAAACCCCTCTTTTTTTCTGTTTTTAACTGATTGCTCCAGAAACCTCAGTTTTGTGAGGTTCATGGAAAGATCTTGAGAAATGCCTGTGTCATGTAGGTTGAGCTGTACATTACGATTGATGAAGATCATTTCAGAGAAAGGGTCTCGTCCAGACTTGAAAAGTAATGAACTGAATATCTAATGAGATGATACAGCTTATTGTCTGTTGTTTTTACTCTGTTTATCACAGAGGGTGTAAGAAGGTGTTTCATGCAGGATGTTGAGGTGTAGTTTGTTGCAGTGGATGAGTTAACAAGCTGGAAGATGCATTGATGAAACTCAAGAGTTGGCTTTTCATCAATGCCCTCTCTGAGTACAGAAGATATTTTTGATTTAGGGACAGCTTTAATTACTCATCACAAGTGTCACAATCGAATTGAAAAAAACAAACAAACGCTGCAGCTGTAAAAACTAAAACTGAAAAACATTTTGTGAAATCAAGTCAAGATCATTGAGAAAATTAAAACTAGGCTTTATTAGATGAGTTAACCTTAAAGAAACAGTGTGTGTATCCTGTATGCATCCTATAAAGTTTATATTTATAACTGAAATGAACAATAAGTAGACCGTGAAGCTAGAGCTCGTAGGGTACACTATGAGCTGACACTGGATCGTTCTGACCTCAAATAGGATTTAGCTTCTCTGTGTGGTCCTCCCCTTTTTGTTTTTTGTATATGTGTGATAAGTGTACGTATATTCAAAGAGGAGGGAGGGGGTGTATTGTTGCTCTTTGAACATGCTGAAGTTGCAGTATACCTGCGTCCACGGTCAGGGAGGCTTTTGACACACACTCCTGCTCAAGCACAAAGAACACAGCTGTTAGCTTCATTAACAAAATGAGCCAAAAGCTCAGAGGACATGAGCGGTGTTGTGTAAAGTTGGTTGAGAGGCGGTGAATGATTGACAACAACTTAAGACCTTTCTAATTAGCCTAATTTCACCAGAGTGAAGGTAGGAAGGGGGGTGCAGATTTGAATATGCAAACACGAGCCAGATGTGGAAAAATGAAATCCTGTGTGAGAGTTGGAGTTATATCATGTCATGGATAGGGATTAGTTTTAAACATTACAACCTCTCATCCAAAGAGGTAGAAGTTTAGAAAACAGCATCTTCTTTGTAACAGTTAGCGGTCAGAAAACGTTCATATGAGTGTTGTGGAAAGTAGTAACATAAAAAGTATTTTGTAATATTCGCTGTTGAAACTTTTGTCAAGCACTGTGCAGACTAAAGGTTAAGGCCATTGCACAAGGAGTCCGTTTTGACGCACGCTAAAACATAAATATGATCTCATGTTATTTCAATCATGTTTGCACACTGACTCCGAAACTTTCGGCTGTTTTTATTTATTTCAGAACAGGTTCGATTCTCTGTGTTTTTTCGCATCCAGCCAGTGTGTTTGTGCGTGTTTGGGTGGGTGACTGTAGTGTCCCTACGTCAAACATGCTGCCAGCCGCTGTTTAAGGATCAATTGCTTCATGTAAATTGGTGTTCTCCTTTTTAAAATGTGGTTCCAGTAAAGCTGGCAGCCTATCAAACTGGACCACTGACATCCTGAAATACACCAGGGAGCGATCGGGATAATTCTGCAGCTCATTATCAACAAGACAAATCCTCCTTTATTGACAGGTGAAACTCTCCTCGCTCTTGTCTTGTATTCATATGGATCAAATCCATTTTTTTTTAAGGAGTGAAAGATCCACTAAATCATCTTCACTGCTTGATCACTCTGCGTGATGAGCACATTTTCGCAATTAATAGAGAAATAAACGCAACGGACTCGGTGTGCAAAGGCCTTAAGAGTTGTTCTCATTGTTATCTTCTTGATGACATTTCTTGTTTTTGTTTTTTATACAAATGGGGTTTTGCAGTTGTGATTTGTTGAGTTGCGATAGCTCAGAAGATGCAGTCAGTTGTAAACATCGGACATCCTGCAGCATGTAATGCACAGATTTATCTCTCTGCTGTAAGAGGGATAGATAATGACAAGAATGAATAAGTGTCCTCCCGTAGTTTGGAGTTGTGTGAAGATAAAGCGTCATCTTAAGTGTTCATTTCACTCATTTTATTCATAAAGTATTTCTCTCTCTCTACTCGAACATCCATGGAAGAAGCAGAAGCTAAATGAGTTCAGACAGAAAGGGGCCCATGTTGTTGTGATTTGTCTCATCCTTGATTACTTAGACTATCTTACTACACTCACCCTGCCTCTTGGCTGGTCCAAACAATAGATACAATCTATACCGAATAAAGGGGACACAGTGAACATTACCAGAGAAGTGAGTGTCACCCTGTTGTGTTAACTCTTTGGATGTCTGTAGCCCTCTCTCTTCTCTCTGTGAGTTCAAAGCATTGATAACATCTGTATATTAAAAGAGAGTGAAAAGGAGGCATGATTACAGACAGAGAACACGAGTGTCCTCAAGCTGGGGTAGTCCGTCAGTGTGGGCTGGATACGTTTGTAATTGGAGAAGAGCTTTAAGCCTTGAGTTCAGATAAGAGGCGGTTATGTAAGATTCATTTAGCGATACAGCTCTCCAAGAAAATGGTTAAGATGGAAATTAAAAAGGGGAAAGTGTCCCAGAAATGACCGTATTTAATACCCTCTCCCTAAAATAGAAACCTCGTCTTCCAGTTTCTGCTGCCTTTTGATAAAGTGTCTTGTGTTTCACAAAGTTAGAATGCACCACAAATGTAGAAGGAATTCCTGATGACCTTGAAGCAGAAGAAAGAAAATCAAAAACCAAAATTAAAGGGGAACTCAAGTACTTTTTTTCAGGTTTATTTTGGGGCTTTTTAAACCTTTATTTAGAGATAGGAGAGTGGACAGAGGCAGAAATTTGGGACAGAGAGAGAGTGGGGAATGACATGCAGGAAAGGAGCCACAGGTTGCATTCGAACCCGGGCCACCTGCTTGGAGGACTACAGCCTCCGTTCATGGGGCATGGGCATTAATCACTAGGCTACCGGCATCCCGAACTCGAGTATTTTAAACTAAGGTTATATTTTGTTCCAGATAGCTTGGAGTCTCCGTAACTTAAAAATAAAGATTGAAGTACTACAGGAGATTGATCAGCCTGCAGACGAGAAATAGGCTGTAAAGGCTGCAAACTAATGCGTTGGAGCAATTGTGCCCGATCTACGTGTCATAGGAGAAGGATCCGTACAGAGATGAACCTTAATGTTTGAAAATACCTTTTTTTTGTAACTAAAAATAAAGGTTTCAGTTTTCTCCTCAAAGCCACCAGACTACATCAACCAACCATTAAAAATGTTACACTAAAAGTGATATGCTGCCTCAAGTGGTTGTCTTTTAGTATTGCGTTTAGATTCTAGCTCAGATCCAACATATTATTTTTTGTAATACATAATAACAAAATAACTAAACCATCAAGGCAGTGACACAACAGAAAGTCCAATGTTATACTGAGTTAAAAAGCTGTTTTATTCAAAGGAGCCTGTTAGCTTTGAAAAGAGAAATGTTCCCTTTGTTTGTTTTAAGACAGCATCCACAGTTTTTCATTTAATATCAACAGCTCATGCTTCTCTTCTCAGGGTAACTCTTGCCACTCTTACATACTGTATGTATCTGTCTGCGGGCTTTTTGGTGGTATAATACAGTTTGTGTTTCTGTGTGTGTGTGTGTGTGTGTGTGTGTGTGTGTGTATGTGTGTGTGTGTGCGTGCGTGTGTGTGTGTGTGTGTGTGTGTGTGCAGGCAGAGGTGTGAGTGCGTTTAAAGTGGGTTTGCCGGCAACAAGAGTGTGAGTATGAGGGTGTGAGAGAGAAGACAAGAGAGAAAGAGGCCTTTGGAGTATACTTGTCAGTGTTACTGTCTCTGATAATGGGTTTTTGTACAGGTGTGTGCATGTAGCTCATCTGTGTGCAGCGCGTTTGACAAATCTGTGAATGTGAACCTCTCTCTGTTTGTTTGTATTAACCAAACTAGAATGTAATTGTCGATGTGAGTACCTGATTTTGGGTGTCTGCAGAGAGTTTTTTTGTCTGCTCGATGTGAATCTGAAGCCAGGAGACAGGTAGCCTTGCTTAGCATAAAAGTAAGAATACCTGTCTAGTACCAGGGTGGTGCAAGGTGACTTCTAAAGGCTTTTTGTCTTATTTTTTTAAACAGTACAAATGATTAAGTCTTAAATTGACCTTTTCAATTGTTTTATTTGTCAGACTATTATTGCACTGAAATCCTACTTGAAGTCTCTAAGCAACCAATGGAGACTTCAAGTAGATTACATTGCAATCACAGTTCTTCTGAATATTTTAAGAAGAACTGGTACGGCCATTTTTATTAGCTTTTGAAAGCTAGATAAATAGATAGATAGATAGATAGATAGATAGATAGATAGATAGATAGATAGATAGATAGATAGATAGATAGATAGATAGATAGATAGATAGATAGATAGATAGATAGATACTTTATTGATCCCGAGGGAAATTCAAAGCTAGGCTAGGCTAGCTGTTTCCACCATTGTAAGTGTTTATGATGCTAAGCTCAGCTGAATGACTCAGCTCCTTCTACTTTGCTCAACCTACTAAACATAAACAAAGAAGAGTGGTATCAATCTGTTTATTCAACCCTCTATAGT